>CM068298.1:31383932-32020353 GCA_034768395.1 Linum lewisii
GAGCGTTGGTCCTATACCGAGTCCAAGCAAGCGCCTTGCCGACTCCCCACTGGGTATCACCACACAAGTAATAGGTATATGAAGGAGACTATTAGGTGCCCAAAGGAGAGGAGAGATGGAATTCGAGGTTGAAATCCAATTCAAGAGAGGGGATGAAGCGATCCAAGCCCCCATCCCCGGAGCAAACTTCTATTCCTACACCCCACCCGGGTCACCAACACGGGGCCGAAGCCTAGGCCCATACAAGAAGCGCTTGCAGCCAAGGCTTTAACTTACCCAGGCTTTCAAGGTTTCTCAAGCCTAGGTATGTCACTTTGTTCAAGTACAAGCCAGCCCCAGTAGCCACCCAATATGGATCCAGGATGATGCCAACACCGGGCACTGATGTTGACATAAGGCCGAGACATGAGCCTCAGCCCGAGCCTAGCACCCAGCCAAGGCCCCTAGCCAACCCCTGTGAGCCCCAGAGCCAAGCTCCTTCTCAGAGACCCCCTCGAGGCATTCCTAGAAGCCCGCCACAGACAGAGGACTGAAGACCTGGCCAGAATGTCCAATGGCCTAGAGCCGAGCCTGCCACAGGCGCCAAACCGGCGCCCGAGCACTATACCGAGGCGATTAGGGCTGAGCCAACAATTGGCTCGTGCCTTTCAGGATTTTCCAAGGGCCAAGGAATCCTTATGGCCCCAGGACAAACCTCCAACAAGGCTTGTTGGAGTCGGACAAGGAATGTAGAAAGGCCCGCATGATCCGACATGCACACACACTTTGGGCGTGCCTAGGAAATTGGACCGTGATCAGGATTCCACCCCAGACCAGGAGAACTAATGCCACACAACTGAAGGACCGTGTTTTCCAAGTCCTAATTGGATTAGGACACACAGAGAGGGATTACCCGAGCCAGAATCTGGATTTTGACACCCCATCCATCTCCAATCCAGATTAGGGCTCCACCGGATTAGTCGGTTTAGACTTTTATTCTTGTTTAGTCTTTTTAAGTGTTTTAGTTCAACTTCCTCTTTAATTTCTAATTGTTTAGTAATATTTTAAGCTTTCTAGAATAGGAATTAGAGTTGGATTCGAAGAGCTTGTTCTTGAATCCCTTACTTTAAATAAAGGCTTTCGACCTTCATTGTAACACAGACTTTGAATAAATTTTAATCACATAACACAAGTTTTTTCCCTTCAAGCTCTTGCTCGTTGTTGCTTAGCTTAAGGTTTAAGTTTATCATCTCAGTATACACCCCTTGGTGTGGCACCATTCGACCGGACACTTAGGGTTCCTAGCTATTCTATAGCTAGTGGGTCCAAGTACTTCCACCAGGTTTCCATAGGTTTGATTTGTTGCAAGGGTATTTAGCTTGTGGTGGTTAGGGTCTCGGCACACGGTTGTCTATCTGGCCTTGATTCAAGGTGGTTTGAGCTATGAGCTGTGCATCATGGTCTTCATGTCTTGTCATGATTAGGTCGAGCTTCTTATCTATCTCGCTCTCCCTAGTATTTTGTGGCGCTGACCTATGAGGTTGCTGTCCTCCGGAGAACCCAGGTGGCCCTTGGTAACTATTGTTGAAGTATTGATTCTGGCATTGCCAGGTGCTATACCATAATTACACTGGTTCCAATGAAGGTCATTTCCTGCAACTTTAACTCCTCATCAAGTCCCATCTACAGGAACTTGTACTCACATTCCTGAAGCCACTGCTCGGCCACCTCAGGATCAGCCACTTCCCATTAAACTCCCCAAAGTTCCAACCCTTCAATAAACTCGGTTGGAACCTAAGAGATCCTCCTCCAAACCCTGAGTTCCCGGTGGACCTACTTCCCCTTGCTTGACTGGATTTAATACAGGAGGACATTTAAACAATTTAGTTGACCTTCCAAGAAAATTCAAACAGTTCTACTCATCGCTTGTTTCAAAACTTCCCACCCATTTAAAACATTTGACAAAAACCCTTGGAAATGTTGGTCCCATACCGATGTCTCATTCCCTCTCTATACGAGGTTAATTACTCCTCAAGAAAGGAAATGATCAACCAGTATAGCAGCGACAAACCAGGCTCTGATACCATTTGTAACACCCGACCCGAATCAACCTGGTGAAACCCATGGTTGAACCAGTTTCGAGTATTACATAATGAAATCGACAAAAAATAGCAATTAAAACCAAGCTTTAAGTAAAAGTCAACATGGGAGGCCTCCATAACACCATGAAAACATGAACTGTTTACAATCCGAAATCCATCATAAAATCCATAAATCCAACATAAACCCAAAAGTACATAAATCCAAAAGAAAACCCCCCAAATAGTATAGGTCAACTGAAAGAGAGAATGAGTCAACTCCGAGCAAGCTCCAGTCTTCACCTCATAGCTTCAGTCCTGCACTTCTCAAAATCCTCTCTCACTTCTGAACACCGACACCACTCTCACTAGCCAGGAGGTCCTGAAAGGGAGAAAGGGATCAATTTCCTATTGAGATTGAGTGAACCCACCGGGCCTACCTACACGTTTGGGCCCATTCTATGGAGAAGTTCCAACTCCGCACAAGACATCCAACAATGGAACCAAACTAACCCTTTTCCATATTTTAACTCCCTAAAGTAGTCTAGGTGATCACGTTGGTTAGTTTTTTGTTCTTAAGCACATTTCATAGAATAGAATAACATAGATTAGTTGCATCAATCCACGGCACACACACAACATCAACACATCACATCCATCAACCAAGGCACTACCAACAACCACAAGCACACAAACATTCACAATCATATTATCTAGGTGAGTTATTAGGCGCCAAGGAGTTGTCCACACCACCACCGCCGACCATCTCATCAACCAGACACATCCACTATGGATCCTTCCACGAAGGAGAACAACATCCGACGCATCCCCAAGGGATCCTTCCACTAAGGAGAACGACAACCATCCTTGGTATCCAACCAAGGGATTCACCCGAGTGAATCAGACTCAAGCCATCGGTATTTTTGCGTGGGGCAGTGTGGGCTCATTCAGGTTCTACTTTCACATACAAGTTTCAACATCAGATTACCAACTGGTCACATCACGTTCACAATCGATACACAATACACAACACATCCCATCCATTCCATGCTCCTGTCACATCACAATCACAACCAATCAAAGGTAACCAGCTAGCTCACCGGCCACCCCCACCTGCAAGTACAGGGGAGGCCATGTCATGAGTCTAGGGGTCACCCACCTGTTCCTCATACTCAGAGCGACCCCACATTGGCAGGGCCACTCCCCTGCATCCACAACTGACAATCCATAACGTCATAACACTTGCACCCATTTCCCAATCATCCTTACTCTCATTTCTATGTCTATCCATTAGTCAATTCATTTCAGTCCACACCCAACCCACATCACAGCAATCAACAACAATCAATCAACCACGACAATTCAACAACATCAACCAAGCAGATTCACAACCCAATTTACCCCCTTTTACACTCACCATTTTTCATGCATCACCTAGGTTTCATCTAAGTCGAAATTGGAACTCCTCACACAGTCCAAACTACCTACACAACGCTAAGCCCTCACCTGGAATAGAAGACGAGGCTCTAATCATCTTCTAGTTCCTCAGAAACCCGATTTCCCAACCACCAAACTCGTAGCTTTACCCCTCCTTACTGCTCACGACCTACACACAGAAACCAAAAATGGAAGTTAGTGATCTCTTCTCCTCATCGCTATGAATCCATAGCAACAAACAGAACTCAATTCCGACCTCAACAGCTCCCGAATCACCCTTCGAAGATTGCTTGAAGTTGGTTTGTCAATGGCTTTCGAGGAGAGAGAAAATGAGTAAGAAGTTATGAATTTCCGTGCAGAATCCGTCCTTTTATGTCATGTCATGATACACGGCGTGTATCATGATACATGGTGTGTATCTATATGATGACACTCAATTTGACGTGATTATCAGCCTCATTTAAGCAACATTTCCTTGCTTAAGACATGGTTTTTAGGGTAGAATAGCGAATATTTCACTCAACTGCTCTATCTCGTGCCATTTGTGTTACTTTGGCCCGTTTCGGGTCTATTTGATGGTTTTCTAGTGTTTTCATGTTAGCACAGGTTTTGGCCATCAAATATAGTAGCCAAGGACGTGTCTAAGGCGTTGGAACCTTGAGGAACCGCACCAGAATCGATCCAAGGAGTCAATCAAGTCAATTCAAATCCTGCCCCGATTTACACTGCAGTTTTCGGCGAAAACCACCCAGGTTTTCGGCGAAAACTCAAGAAGAAATTAGCTGAGTTCACAAAGAGAAGTTTTCGGCGAAAAGTCCAAGTTTTCGCCGAGAACCCTAATGTCCGAAAATCACAGGAGAATCAGTCGAGCATTCAATCATTTTACAAAGGAATTTTTGGCAAAAACTTCATAAGTTTTCGGCGAAAATTCCAGGCAAAATCCGGCGGTATTAGGGTTAAGTATAAATACTTAACCGGCGGCCCAATAAAGGATATCTCATAATACATCATAATTTCATAATTCTCCCGAGTTCTGGAGGAGAGTTTAGAGTTCGAAGAGCCAGGAAGAGATCGTGATGCCATCCCTTCAACTCGGAGACTCGGAGCTAGGATTGAAGATTACCGGAGAGCGAAGCATTGCCAGAGTCGTCTTAATTAGGTTTTACAGTTTCTATATGTTCTATCTTTTGATGATGAACTCTGTTTCTGCCTTTGATTCTTTTGTTATGAACATGAGTAGCTAAACTCGTAGAGCTTAGACTAGATGAACCCTAAGTGACCTAGGGCTTTTCAAGCGGTCACGTATCGATGGTGATTAGATTCAAAGTTCAATCAGTTTCTCTTTCATGTTTGATTTGTTCTTCGTTGTTCATGTTTATTGTCTAGATTGATCACCTAGATTAGATTCTTGTTAAGCTAAGGATAGAAGCGAACTCTCGCCTTACTTTAAAACATCAAATCGAACAATTAACCTATTCATTGGAGTGTGCCTTTCATAGGAACCAGTTAGGGTTAATCCACAGCAAGAGTAACTCATAAATCGTTAGTAATTCCACTAGTTAGTTAAGTCGTCGCAAGAGGCGACCGTACCCGGGCGACTAATTAATCTTGGTAGCTAGATCGGATAGAGCGAACGTTCGCCAGTCTTAAACCTAAAGGTCAGGAGTTATGGTGGTGTCTTAGAATTGATTGAACGAGAATTGAAATCCGCTGATCTGTTAATTGCCAATGCTCTGGTGAACAAAGGGGGATTCGAAGTCTAAGCTTGTCTGTCATCTCTGTTAAGTCAACCCAATTTCCCAATCTGTCTTTTACTTTTCGTTTTAATTTCCTTGCATTTTCTAGATTAGAAGTCGTGGAACTCACACCACGCACAAAGTGTTCAACTTGAGTAATTTGCCCTTATATTTGAGTAGACAATTGAAGAAGGCCCGTGGAATACGATCTACCCTAGCTTCCAGCTTGGTAGTTATTTGATATCGCTAAAAACTGCTTCATCAAATTGGCGCCGTTGCCGGGGGAACTCTTTTAATTGTTTGAAAGAAGAACTGACATCTTACTCTTCTACTTTCCATCTTTCATTTTTCCACCCACTTCGATTTTACACTGGTTTTTGTTTGTCTTTGTCATAGGTTTTCACAGGTTTATGCATCACCGCCCTCCACGCGCTTACAATCCGCCAAGAATGACAAGGCTAAGAGTGTAGAGAGACCAGGCAGTTCTGCTCCACCAAGACAATCACAGATTTCAAGGAGAGGCATAACCAATCCACCTCCATCCGTCCCTCCAATCAAGATCGAGGAACTGAAGGAGAGTTCCTCATCTCCATCTTCACCGTCATCTTCGTCCGCTTCATACACCGAATCACTTTCACCTCCTCCATCTCCTAGGATGGATGATGAATTACCACTACCACCACCAGGCGGTCATCAACCACCACCACCGGTTGCACAGAAGAGTCTAGCTGAATATAACAAGCCGAGCGCGACTAGCGTTCGATCTTCTATCACCGTGCCGCGCATTGAAGGAGATCCTGACTATGAGATCAAGATTCCATTCTTGACTATGATCTCTAGGGATCTACAATTTGAAGGCAGGCCATTAGACAATCCGTGCACACATCTGGCGGATTTCATTGATCTCTGTGGCACTTTCAAGAATGGGAATCTCGACAAGAACACTCTTTGCTTGAGAGCTTTCCCGTTCTCTTTGAAAGGCGCAGCTAAGAGGTGGCTCACTGGCAAACCACCTGGCTACTACACCAACTAGGAGACTCTTGCTCAAGACTTTGTTGAAGAGTACTTCCCTCCTTCCAGAACAACAGCCTTCAAGGACAGCATTGCCAGATTCTCTCAGAAGGAAGGAGCGAGCTTATATGATACTTGGAATGAATTCCAAGAACTTCTCTACAACTGTCCTCACCATGGTTTCGAGCAGAGGCAGTTAGCTGAAATCTTTGCTCGAGGTCTTCGTGAAGAATCTGCCAAATGGGTCAATTCCCTAGCAGAAGGGGATTGCACTACACTTACACCTGAAGCTACTCTTCTTCATTTCGCGAACTATGCTTCCAAGTCAAGAAATTGGGAGCGACAATCTGAAGGATCAAGAAGCAAGCTCGATCTCGAAGCAACCACTAAGGCAGAAGTTGAGAAGCATATGAAGAAGTCTTCTACACCCATCAAGCCACCGGCAGCCTCTGTCTACGTTGCCGATTGCGATTGGTGTGGAGCTTGTGCGCATAATGGAGGCCGATGCCAGAATTTTGGTAAAACAGAAGTGTGGTCTGTCGAAGAGGTAAATTTTGTTTCTCAAGGCTTCAGTAATAATCAGAACGGTTATGTTGGCTACCGCAACTACAGACAACAAGGGAACTAACAAGATCGACCCCCTACAATGTCGGTGCCAACCAAAACCAGAATAGCCGACCAACTGGTCCAGCTCAGGATCAGAAGCCGAACCATCTGCCGCACCGAAATTCGGGTAACTATGGAACTGCTCCTGGCAATCGCTAGAATCAATATCTGAACAATACCTATCCAGGGCAGCAGCATCAGAAGGAGAACAACGTCAGTGAACTCGACAAGAAGCTCAGTTAGATCATCACCAGACTTGACTATCATGACAGTCAGTTCAAAGCCCAAGCTCTTCTCAACCAATCAAAGAATTGAGCAAGCAGTGAACCAGATCTCTAGCATGCTAACATCTAGTCGACCATTTGGCCAGCTTCCATGCCAAACCGAGCCAAATCCGAGAAAGGAGCAAGCTAAGATAGTATCTATTCAAAAACTGACCAACCCGTCTACTAATGCTTCTTCTAATGTATGCAGGACCGATGAAGCTCCGGAGAAGAAGGAAGCAAAGGAAGAGGCGCCTAAGGAGTATGACCCTCCTCTTGCTCCGTACTACGTAAAGCCTCCTTTTCCAAGAGCAATGCTACCGAACGCGAGGATCGAGACTGGCATGTGGGGGAACAAAGAAGGATATCCTGCCACTCGTAGTAAGAAACCTTCATCGCCATATCCAGCTAAGTGTTCCGATCCTGGTTCTTTCACTCTTCCTCTAGTTATTAATGATACTGAGATAGAACATAGTTTGGTTGATCTAGGCGCGTCTGTCAATGTTATGCCTATGAGTTTGTCTGAGAAATTGAATATAGGAGAACTTGAACCGACTAGAATACAACTTGTCTTTGCTGATAGATCATTGAAAACACATAGAGGAGAGATCATAGACGTTGTTACTAAATGTGGTCCTTTCACGTTCTTAGCTGACTATGTGATCATAGATACTAGCAAGGAGGATTCCACTATTCTTATAGGTCGACCCTTCATGGCAACAACTGGAATGCAAATTAACGTTCCAAATGGTTCCTTGACTTTGGGGGTTGGTAAGGAAACAATAACTTTCCGCCTTAAGGACGATATGAAATATAATCCTAAGAATGAAGAATCTCACTGTCTAGCTGTTGAAACTGTGGAGTTGACTCCGGCCAACTTCGTTACTGATGTCTCTTCTAGTGTCTCTAGATCAACTGTTGTTGCAGATGTTGAACAGATTACCAAGCAGAAACCAAGATCTTCTGCACAGAAGCCGCCCAAGAAGAAGGAACTGAAAGCCTCTTCTTCACCACCAAGCAAGGAACCTGGCAGGTCCTAGAGGAAGAACCAGAAGAAGAAGACTCAAATGGTCAAGAGACCAGTTGTCCCTCCACCCTCTTCCAAGCCAGCTGCATCACCAATTCCTTCCAAGCTACCTAAGCCGAAGCAAGTAAAAAAGGAGAAGCCAAAAGCATCTCCCAAGGAAACACTGACGATCACCGATCCTGGTGATATGAAGCCAGAGGTTAAAGAGAAGATGAAGCCGATCGTTCACATTCCTTCCACCGTCTTCCTTGCAGAGGATGATCCCTCAAAAGAACTCTTTGGTCCGTTCAAGATCACCGATCACCTTCCCGATGGACGCACGAAGCTCACTCATGCTAACGGGAAGAAATTTATGCTTGACGAGATGCCCCGAAGCTCTATTTCATGAACTCCGACGATAGCATTAAGGAGAACCCGAGTTGGGATGTCTCCTAATACCGTCCAAGTATCGTCCAGCTCAAGGACGTTAATCAAGAGCGCTTCGTGGGAGGCAACCCACGGCTGGAGTCAGTTTTTCATTTGTGTCAAACTCAGTGTTTTAGAGTAAGTTCGGGGGAGCTAAAAGTGTCAGTTTGCATGATTTCTTATTTTACGTGTGTAGTCTGTGTGTCATCGTTGCAATCGCAAGTTGTTTGACGTTGTTCCGATTTTTGTCGATTTAATTCTGATTTTCTGAAGTTTGTAGGGATTGCGAAAATATTTTCAATCGTGCAGGTCAAATTTTTTGGCGAAAAGTGTTTAAATTTTCGGCAAAAACTACCCTTTAAATTCCACTGTGTTTTTTGATCGATTTTAGTTAAACTTTTCAGCGAAACTCTCTAAGTTTTCGGCAAAACTTATTTGAAAACTGGCAGACAATTTGAACTTGAGTTTTCGGCGAAAAATTGCACTACTTTTCGCCGAAAATTCTGAGAAAAAATCAAAAATCTTTCCCCTATTTCCCGGTCTCTTTCTCTCTCTCTCCCCTCACTTTTCATTTTCGAAAGGACGAAAAACAAACCCCCTATTTTCGAAAACCTTCACCGCCGCTACCACTACTTTCGCTGCCGCCGTCCATTTCCTTTGTCGCCACCATTGCCGACCACTGCCGCCCTATTCCTCTCCCTTTTCCGATCGTTTCAAGCCGTAGATCATTCGAATCGGAGCTCTAGAGCTCCGTTCTGCCAAACCCTAGTTTTTTCGATTTCTCACAAATTTCTCTCTTCTCGTTCATTTTCAGCACTCATGGCTTCAAGGTAAGTTGTAGAACTTTTCATTCCGAATCTTTTGACATGTTGAATGCTGAATTTTGTCGGGGTTGACTTCAGTTGACTTTTTTCGGTCTACCTCGATTTACGTGCTGACTGTTTCGTGTGAACTAGGTTAGTTGATTGTTTTGGACTGATCTAGCATGCTTAGAGATAATTGTGCTAAATTGTAATACCATTTGATCTGTGTGTTGCTATGCTTAATGATTGATTCTTTGTGGTATTGCCTTTTACGAGATGTCGGTTTGACCATGAATTGTTTATGCTCGATTGGCTGCCATGTGTGTTCATTCACGCTCGTATTACTGTGTTTGCCGTCTGAGTTTGTAATTATGCCGCATTTCCCGCTCTAAGCTAGTAATTGCCATGATTAGGGTTCAATGTGCTCCAGTGTTGACTTTTTGAATGTCGGTTTGACTTCTGATTTCTAATTGTGATGTGGACATTCCGGCTAGACATATGCATGCTTTGTGGTTTATTGTGATTACCGGTTACTTACTTTGCTTACCCCCACTCGGTTTTCCTCATTTCTTTGTGAAATTGAGTTTTTCTACTAAGTGTGGGGTGGGTTATTAGTTAACTAATCTTGTTCCATTTCTGGCTATAGGAATGTCACTCATGAGCGCAGGACTAAGGCGCGACTTGACACCGCCTCTAGCTCCCGAGCCCCGGCCCCTGTCACACCCGCCATCCACAGCCCTCCACCAGCATTCCTGGCCGTGTCGGGTACCACTCCACTGTTGCCCGCCTGCCCGTACATTACTTCGAGCGCTACCAGAGGCTCGAGCATGTTCCTGGAGCCGACGTGCGCCCACTATCCATGGACTCCCTCTTCGAGCACGATGAGGATTGGCACCAGAATGTGCTCGACTCATTGGCACCTTTCGGACTTCTAGAGCTGACCACCTTAGCTGCTGACTTTCCAAACGTCGCTCTCCAGGAGTTCTGGGCTACTTTCGATCTGGATGAGCACAAGAGGAGGCAGCACAAGAAGGTCGTCTCCTTCTATCTTAGCGGGGTGTACAAGGCGTTCACCTATGATGAGTTTGCAGCTCATCTCGGCATCCTCCGAGAGTACTATGAGGGTCACCACCTCGGCTGGGAGAACAAACCGGCAACGGAGAGGAGTACGACGCGCTATGGAGCCACATGACTGGAGTGCTAGACGCTCGGACCACGGCCCATAACTCAGTTAAGTCACTCTCTCACCCTCTCTATCGTTTTATCGATATGGTTTGGCGTAGATCTCTTTTGTTTGCTCCGTAGAAGAGCCGCCACCACATCAGCAGAAAGGAGCTCCTTCTTCTACGCGCCATCTGGGAGGGTTATCCCCTTCATCCCGGATGGGTGCTTGCACGCATATTCCGCCAGAAGACTCAGAAGCCAAGGCCACCTAGCTCACTCCTGGGCGGCAACTTTGTCGGCCGACTCATCATCTTACTCAGTCTCAGACAGTCATATGGCCCGGACGTCCATGACGCAGAGTATATACCGTAGGTGGTGATTTAGCGGTCGAGTACGCCCTCGAGTTGGACATTGGTCCGCAGGTAGCGGCAGCTCCTCCCCTCCAGCACGAGGAAGAAGATGATTCTGCAGAGCAGCAGCCTCAGCCGGAGCCGAAGTTTGATGATCATATACCCTCGCCACACCATCAGGCAGGGTATGCATACTAGCACCAGTCGCCCCTTCCAGATCCATACCAGGAGCCTCATCCTCAGCACCGACGCATCCCCCAGATATTGGAGAGCTGTACGAGCGACTCCAGGAGTGGCGAGTCACAGACACCGCCACTCAGGATGCCAGATGGGTTCTTATGCAGCAGCACATGCGCCGCACTGACAAGAGATATGAGGCGCAGTTGGCGTGGCAGTGGCAGGTCAACGACGCCCTCCATTTCCCCCTCCCAATGCACCTGACTAGCAGTGATCGGGTTGTATTCCTTTTCTGGTCCTTTCTTTTTATTTCTTTTTTTTGGATTTGGATCCAACTTTTTTCTGTGTGGATCCGGGACACTTGTCCCGGTTTCCTTTTTATCTTTCATTTGTTTTTGTTTTGCACATAGTTTAGGAGATTCCCTTTGCTTAGGGTCTACCTCCTTCTACTTCACTTTGGTAGATTCCCTCCGCTCCGAGGATCCAAGTTCATCCCCTACATCAACTATCTCGGTCCAGGTTCTTCTACTTCACTCTCAGCTCTAGTTTCAGTCCTGTGAGGACACAAAACGATTTAAGTGTGGGGTAGGATGCTAGAGAACATTGCATGAACTTGATTGCCCTTGATTGTGTTTTTGTGTGCTTCGTGGTCCCTTTCCCGTCTCTCTAGCATTAGAATGGCTCAGTTTTTTATTTTTGATGTTAAGTTGTTGTTCAATCTGTCATAATGATGCTTAGACTGCTTAACCTAGAACTTGAAAACCAACGTGTATACTTTGATGCTAAATTGCCTGGTCAGAACAGATTTTAAAAATCACACTTGTAGTTTGTAGCCTTGATTGCATGAAAATGACCGAATCCGACTAGCAAACCAAATGTGAGCTTTTGATCCATTGCACGTAACTTGCAATTTCAATTCTTTTTGAGTGGTTTTCTGTTTGCTTGAATGAGTTAGAATTTGCATGAGACCTACTCAAGACCACACGATGACACGAGTTCTAGAATGATAGGGGCACCTAGATTCAGCTACTAAGCCAGATAGCCTACCTAACATTAAATCCATTAGGTGTAAACCCTTGAGCTTGGCTTGTTCTTTCGGTTCGATATACATTACAACCATTCCCCATTCTTTCATTCCCCGTTGATCCCCTGTGGTTGTAGTTCTAGATTGACCTACGGGAGTCGGTTTGTGGTAACCTACCTATTGCCATTAAACAGGTGGTCTTAGCTATTATGTCCAAACGTGTAAACCCCTCTAGCAACTAAAAGAAAGAATCGGCACAAAAGAAAAAATAAAAGAAAAGAAGAAAAATAAGAAAAATTTTGAAAAAAGTAGAAAAAGAGAAAAGTTTCAAAGTTCTTAGTTCAATAAACGTTCTTCTCCCTACATATGGAAGAACGAAGTCAAAAAAGAAAAAAATGTGTGTAAAAAGAAAATTAAAGTGCTACGTTGCTTGAGGGTATCATAGGACGAGCGTTCTCTATTCCACCCGTGTCTTGTTAGACGGTAGGAAGCCATAGGCTAGATTCGAGGGAAGTTAGTCGAAAGCTACATCGCACCAAAGCCATCATCATACATTCCCATCATCCATCTCATTATAAACCCTTGTAGTGTAGAATTCTTTACGGTCCTAGCAGGGAAGTCCTTCTTGACTAGTTCCTCGTGTTGTCACAGTGGTGGAGATGTGGTCGAATTGCAAACTTATGACAGAATTCAGTAACAAAAAATGATTGAGAGCATAAACACGTCCTTATACACAGAGAGTGAGAGTTCCTTTTATACTAAATATTTCCTGTGTGAGGAGTCTGGTCGGTCAGGTCAAATTCGTGCATAATTGGTTGCTATTACTCGTCGTGTGCAATTTTTAGTGAGAACAGGTTGTTTGGCTGATCAGTATGCATGTTAGGTTTCTTGTTCTAGGAATTATCTGTCTAATAATTCATTGTGTATGATTGAACTTCAATTTAATCGATCTTATCATTTGTGAACGTGAGCGTTTCTATTCAGTTTTCTTGAGGACAAGCAAAAGCTTAAGTGTGGGGTATTTTGATGACACATGATTTGACGTGATTATCAACCTCATTTAAGCGACATTTCCTTGGTTAAGACATGGTTTTTAGGGTAGAATAGCGAATATTCACTCAACTACTCTATCTCGTGCCATTTGTGTTACTTTTGCCCGTTTCGGGTCTATTTGATGGTTTTCTAGTGTTTTCATGTTAGCACAGGTTTTTGCCATCAAATATAGTAGCCAAGGACGTGTCTAAGGCATTAGAACCTCGAGGAACCGCACCAGAATCGATCCAAGGAGTAAATCAAGTCAATTCAAATCCTGCCCTGATTTACACTGCAGTTTTCAGCGAAACCCCCCAGGTTTTCGGCGAAAACTCAAGAAGAAATCGGTTGAGTTCACAAAGAGAAGTTTTCGGTGAAAAGTCTAAGTTTTCACCAAGAACCCTAATGTCCGGAAATCACAGGAGAATCAGCCGAGCATTCAGTCATTTTACAAAGGAATTTTTGGCGAAAACTTCATAAGTTTTCGGCAAAAATTCCAGGCAAAATCTGGCGGTATTAGGGTTAAGTATAAATACTTAACCGGCGGCCTAATAATGGATATCTCATAATACATCATAATTTCAGAATTCTCCCGAGTTCTGGAGTAGAGTTTAGAGTTCGAAGAGCCAGGAAGAGATCGTGACGCCATCCCTTCACCTCGGAGACTCGGAGCTAGGATTGAAGATTACCGGAGAGCGAAGCTTTGCCAGAGTCGTCTTAATTAGGTTTTACAGTTTCTATATGTTCTATCTTTTGATGATGAACTCTGTTTCTGCCTTTGATTCTTTTGTTATGAACATGAGTAGCTAAACTTTTGATGATAGAAGCGAACGCTCGCCTTACTTTAAAACATCAAATCAAACAATTAAACTATTCATTGGAGTGTGCCTTTCGTAGGAACCAGTTAGGGTTAATCCACTGCAAGAGCAACTCATAAATTGTTAGTAATTCCACCAGTTAGTTAAATCATCACAAGAGGCGACCATACCCGGGTGACTAATTAATCTTGGTAGCTAGATCGGATAGAGCGAACGTTCGCCAGTCTTAAACCTAAGGGTCTGGAGTTATGGTGGTGTCTTAGAATTGATTGAACGAGAATTGAAATCCACTGATCTGTTGATTGCCAATGCTCTGGTGAACAAAGGGGATTCAAAGTCTAAGCTTGTATGTCGTCTCTGTTAAGTCAACCCAATTGTAACACCCAACCCGAATCAGCTCGGTCAAACCCGAGGTTGAACCGGTATCGAGTATTACCCAGTGAAAAACGACAGAGAAACAAACAAAATCCAAGCTTTAAATAAGAGTTCAAGTGAGAGGCCTCCATAGACCAAGAAAACATAAACTGTTTGCAACTCCAAATCCATCGTACACTCATAAAATCCAACATAATCAGAAAATTACATAAATCCAGGTAAAACTCCCAAAATGTCCCAAGTCAACTGAAATATAAAAATAGGTCAACTCCAAGTAGGCACCAGTCTTCACCTCATAGCTTCAGTCCAGCACTTCCCGGAATCCACCCTCAACTCTGGCTCCACACCACTCTCTCTAGCTACGAGATCCTGAAAGGGAGAAAGGGATCAATTTCCTATTGAAATTGAGTGAACCCACTGGGCCTACCTACACGTTGTCCTACTCTATGGAGCGGTCCCAACTCCGCACAAGACATTCAACAATGGAACCAACCCAACCCCCCTTTCCATATTTTAATTCCCTAAAGCAGTCTAGGTGATCACGTTGGTCAGTTCTCGTTCTCAAGCACAATTCATAATGATAGAAACACACAGAAGTAATTCATCAATTCACAGCATACACAGCATCATCTCATCACATCCATCAATCAAGTCACCACCACAACCACGAGCACACGAACATACACATTCATGTTAACTAGGTGAGTTATTAGGCGCCAAGGAGTTATCCACACCACCACCGCCGGCCACATCCTCGACACACATCCCGCAGGATCTTTCCCTCATAGGGAGATAACACGACGCATCCCCTCAGGGATCCTTCCTCCACGGAGCTATCACGACGCATCCCATTGGGATCCTTCCATTTCGGAGATATCAACAACCATGACCACCCGTCATGGGATTCACCCCAGTGAATCGGACTCGATCACAACAGTATTTCGGGTGGGGTAGTGTGGGCTCCTTCAGGTTCTACTTTGACATTCAAATACCAACACCACAAATCCAACTCATCACAGCTCATTCTCACAAGGCACAATTCACATCATCCATGTTCATATCACAGTACACAGTTCTCAGTACATCCCTGGGTTCCACGCTCCAGCCACGACCACCATACACACTTACAATCAACCAAAGGGTAACCGGCTAGCTCACCGGCCACCCCCACCTGCAAGTACAGGGGAGGCCATGTCATGAGTCTAGGGGTCACCCACCTGTTCCTCTTATTCAGAGCGACCCCACATTGGCAGGGCAACTCTCCTGCATCCACAACCAACAATTCATAATATCATAGCACCCGCACTCACTTCCCAACCTTCCTAGTTCTCATTTCTATGTCAATCCATTACTTAATTCACTTCAGTTCACAACCAACCCCAAATCATAGCAATCAACAACAACAATCAATCACGGCAATCATCAATGGCAATCAAGTACATTCACAGAACAGTTTATCCCCTTTTACGCTCATCATTTTCATGCATGACCTAGGTTTTGTTCTAAGTCCAATTGAAACTCCTCACGCTGTCCAATCTACCTACACAACGCTAGGCCCTCACCTGGAATAGAAGACGAGGCTCTAATCGTCTTCTAGTTCCCCAGAAACTCGATTTCCAACCACCAAACTCGTAGCTCTACCCTTCCTTACTGCTCACGACCTACACCAGAAACCCAAAATAGAGGTTAGCGATCTCTTCTCCTCGTCGCTACGAATCCATAGCAACAAACGGATCTCAATTCCGACCTCTACAGCTCCCGGAATCACCCTTCGAAGGTTGCTCGCTCCAAGTTCGTCAATGGTTTTCGGGGAGAGAGAAAGGGAAACGAAAATACGGATTTCTGTGCAATTTCCGTCCTTTTATGCACGAAATGTGCGCCTGGGTTGTCAAAATGTGCGCCGGCGCACATTGACCCCTAAAAGGCGCACATTTTGAATATTCTGCCGAAAGTTTGCTGAATTAATTGAAAAGTGCGCCTGGCACTTCTAAATGTGCGCCTGCGCACATTAGGGCCCAAAATCAGCACTTTTGGTACTGTACACTATTCCCCTCTTTTGCAACTTCAACCCGGCATACACCCAAACGTCCCAGACCTCAAGAGACCCTCTTAAGTACCGTTTCCGCACTTTAGTCACCCAAACTTGAGTTCTAACCCGTTCGGTTGGGCGGGATGTTACAAGTCTCCACAACTTCAAGGATTTCGTCCCCGAAATCATCCCTAACTCATCCTAGCAATATGACACCGAACACACCCTAGACCTTCTTGGAACCAACACCACCACGAGCAAACACAAAAGCATGCATCAAGGGAAATTAATACCTGAATCATACACTTCCACTAATTCCGGTACCGCCGCCTCATACTCTCCTCAGTCTCCCAAGTAGCCGACTCGCTCTCATGGTTCCTCCATACCACCTTGAGCTGCGGAATCTGCTTATTCTCAAGACCCGAACTTGCCTATCCACGATCGCGACTGGCTTCTCCTCATAAGTTAAGTCTTGCTCAATCTCCACCTCTTCCGGCTGAATTACATGAGAAGGGTCCCATGATACCGCCTAAGCACGCTCACATGGAACACATTGTGTATCCGTTCCAACTCCCTCGGCAAGGCCAACACATAAGCCACCGACCGACTTAGCGAGGATCTCATAAGGACCGATGTACCGAGGCGCCAACTTCCCTTTTCTACCGAAACGCATCAGCCCTTTCCACGGCGACACCTTCAAGAATACCTTCTCTCCAACATTGAAACTCAGCTCTCTAGCACGACCGTCGCATACGCTTTTTGCCTATCTTGAGCGCTCTCAATCTCTCCTTGATAACCTTAACCCGATCAGCCGTCTCTTGCACAACTGAGACCCGACAACACCCTCGCACCTTCCTCATCCCAACACAATGGCGTCCTACACTTCCTCCCATACAAGGCCTCAAAGGAGCGGACTTCAACTACTATGATACGAGTTATTATAGGCGAACTCAATCAAAGGTAGCAATTCAGTCCAAGGGTTTGAAACTCCATAGCACAGCTTCTCAACAACTCTCCAAAGTAAGGATCGTTCTCTCCGATTGCCCATCCGTCTGAGGATGATACGCCGTCGAGAACTTGAGCTTAGTTCCCAAAGCTGTATGCAGCCCCTCCCAAAAATGAGACGTGAAACTCGGATCACGATCAGAGACGATGGACTGAGGAACCCCATGCAACCTTACCACCTCTTCTATATATAACTTTGCCAACACCTCCACATTAGGCTTAAACCGAATGGGTATGAAATGCGCGACTTTCGTCAAACGATCGACTATTACCCACACGGCATCCTTCCCCTCTCTAGTCGGCGGAAAGCCCGACACAAAGTCCATGGTGATGTCCGCAAACTTCCACTCCGGAATAGGTAGGGGCCGAAGTAACCCACCCGGAGCTCTATGCTCCGCCTTAGCCTTCTGACAAACCAAACAAGTCGCTACATAACGAGCCACATCCTTCTTCATTCCTGGCCACCAAAAACTTAGCTTCAGGTCATTGTACATCTTTGTCATCCCGGGATGCATAGCATACATCGAGGAATGAGCCTCCTCCAGAATCCCCTTCCTCATTCCCTCTACTTCCGGTACGCACACTCGACCCTTGCATTTCAACAAACCGCCAACTACCTCAAAACCATTATCCATGCCTTTTTCAACTTCCCCACGAATAGCCACAAGAGTAGCATCCTTGAGCTGCTCCTCACCAATCCTATCATTCAGCATAGGCCTAATGTTGAGCTTGGCAAGCAAACTTCCCACATCATCTAACTGCATCTCTACCCTTAAAGCTCTAAGATCCGCCAACTCCTTTCGACTTAAAGCATCCGCAACCACATTAGCTTTACCAGGATGGTAGTCAATGGTACAGTCATAATCCTTCAAGAGCTCCACCCAACGCCGTTGCCTACCATTCAGCTCCTTTTGATCCATAAGGTGCTTAAGACTCTTGTGATCGGTCATGATCTTAAACGTCTCGCCATACAAATAATGCCTCCACAACTTCAAGGCGAACACCACAGCAGCTAACTCCAAATCATGGGTTGGGTAGTTCACCTCATGCACCCTAAGCTGTCGGGAGGCATAAGCGACAACCTTCCCATTCTGCATCAACACACAGCCCAACCCTTGCAAAGACGCATCACTAAACACCACATACTCTCCACCCTCTACTGGCAAAGTCAACACCGGAGCTGAGGTCAACTTCTTCTTCAACTCCTCAAAGCTTCTTTGACATTCCTCGCTCCACTCATACCTCGACTCCTTCCTCAACAACTTATGTAAAGGAGACGCTATGGTAGAGAACCCCTCTACAAACCTTCGATAGTACCCAGCTAACCCCAAGAAGCTCCTCAGTTGTGACACATCCTTAGGTGGAGACCAATTAACCACCGCTTCAATCTTCTTTGGGTCAACCTCCACGCCTCTTTTAGAAACCACATGCCCAAGAAACAATACTTCTTCCAACCAAAAGGCACACTTCGAGAACTTGGCAAATAGTTGCTGCTCCCTCAACCTATGAAAAACAATCCTCAAGTGCTCCTCATGCTCCTTCCTGGTCTTAGAATAAATGAGGATATCATCAATGAACACTATCACGAACTTATCCAAATATTCGTGGAAAACCTTGTTCATGAGGGCCATGAACGCGGCGGGAGCATTGGTGAGACCAAACGGCATCACCAGAAACTCATAGTGTCCATAGCGGGTCCTAAAGGCTGTCATTGGCACCGATCCTTTCTCCACCTTCAACTGGTGATAACCCGACCTCAAGTCTATCTTCGAGAACACTTCAGCCCCTTGCAATTGATCGAAGAGATCGTCTATCCTTGGAAGTGGGTAACGATTCTTGATCGTCGCCTTGTTCAACCGCCTATAGTCAATACACATCCGCATCGACCCATCCTTCTTCTTCACAAACAACACCGGTGCCCCCCACGGTGACACGCTTGGGCGGATGAACCCCTTATCCAAGAGCTCCTGCAATTGCTCCTTCAACTCCTTTAACTCCGCCGGTGCCATGCGATAAGGTGGAATAGAGATTGGAGCAGTTCCAGGAACCAGCTCTATATTGAACTCCACCTCACGCTCGATCGGTGCTCCGGGTAGTTCCTCAAACACATCCGCAAACTCCCGAGCTACTGGTACCTTCTCCAACTCCTCATTCTGCTCAACTGATACCTGCACCAATAAAGCCTCACACCCTTCTTGGATCAGAGAGAAGGCTTGCATTGCTGAAATTACTCCCATAGGTGCGGATTCTCTCTTCCTAACACCCTTGAACACCACTTGACCAACACCCCCCACCTGGAGCAACACCTCCTTCTTCTGGCAATCAAGCAAGGCCCCATGCCTAGCCAACCAATCCATGCCGAGAATAACGTCGAATTCATTGAAAGGAAGCACCACCAAATCAGCCAAGAACTCTACACCTCCCACTAGCACTCTACACCCTCTACAGACCCTATCCACCCGAACAGAAGTCCCCAAAGGAGTTCTGACGCCCCAACTAACACCCAAACTACTAGCTACAACACCCAAACTATTCAAACATTTCTCAGATACAAAGGAATGGGTTGACCCCGAATCAAACAAAGCGTAAACGGAAAAATCTAAGATGGAGATCATACCGGTCACCACGTCGTTCGCATTCTCCGCCGCACCTTTAGTGAGAGCGTAAAGCCTCCCTTGCTCCCCTCCAGCTCCAACAGGTGTGGCATTAGCTCCCGTCCCTCGACCAGCACTCGCAACCCCTCGCCCCATACTGCCTCCACCTCTGCCTCCATAGCTCCTAGATGGAGCCCTAGGCCCCTGCACTGATCCCACCGACTGGGCTGGTGCAGCACTCCTCCTCGGGCAGAAGTTACTCCTATGACCCGGCTGCCCACAAGTGTAACAAGTCACAGATGCCGTCCTCAGCATGTGGCATGCACCATAGTGAGGCTTCCCGCAAGTGCCACACACAGGAAGTCCCGATGGTACTCCTCCCCTCTGCACTGATCCTCCTCCTCTGCACTCTGCGCTCTTATGACCCGGACGGCCACAAGTGAAACACACCAAAGCTCGACGAGACGGGGCAGACTGCACACTCCGCTGGCCCGAGAAGACAGACTGAACTTTCTTTGCCGGTGACTATGAGTAACCGAGGGAGAAGGCTGAGTCGACGCCTTCCTCTTCTTCTCCTCCTTCTTTCCCAGCTCTAACAACTCCCTCTCCATAGCAGCCCCTTTCACCGCCACCAAACTCCCCATGTCACCAGATGTGACCCCCTCCTGAATCTCCCACCTCAGGCCCCTCTTGAACCGACGAATCAACTTTTGCTCTCGGTTAGCAAGCTCATCGTACCATTGGGAGAGGTTGGTGAACTCCATATAGTACTGCAGAACCGACTTCTCACCCTGCACCAGCTCGAGAAACTCCTTGGACTTTGCCTCCCTCCAAATATCCGGACAAAACTGGTCACGGAACATCCCCAAGAACTCCTCAAACCCCAGCTCAGGCGGGTATACCTGACTCTCCGGCAAGGACTCCCACCACTCCAAGGCATGACCCTTTAGCAAGAAGGTCATGGCTTGCAATCTCATCTCATCCTCAAATCCAGCCCTCAGAAACTTGAAGTTGCACTCCTTAATCCATCGCTCAGCCACAGCCGGATCAGCCACCTCCCCGGCGAACTCACTGAAGTTCCAACCCTTCAAATCCGACGGCCGAAACCGACGCCCCACTGCTCCATGCTCGGAGTGACCCACGGAGTGACTTCCCATCGACTGGTTCTCACTACAGGAGGACATCAAACATTTCAGTTGACCGCTCAAGGAACTTCAAACAACTCAATTCACCACTTGATTTCAAACATCCCACCCATTTAAAACAGTTTGACAAAAACCCTTGGAATGTCGGTCCCGTACCGATGTCTCATCCTCCCTCCCAACGGGGTTAATTACTCCCCAAAGAGAGAAGATAATCAACCGGTACAGCAGCGACAGACCAGGCTCTGATACCATTTGTAACACCCAACCCGAATCAGCTCGGTCAAACCCGAGGTTGAACCGGTATCGAGTATTACCCAGTGAAAAACGACAGAGAAACAAACAAAATCCAAGCTTTAAATAAGAGTTCAAGTGAGAGGCCTCCATAGACCAAGAAAACATAAACTGTTTGCAACTCCAAATCCATCGTACACTCATAAAATCCAACATAATCAGAAAATTACATAAATCCAGGTAAAACTCCCAAAATGTCCCAAGTCAACTGAAATATAAAAATAGGTCAACTCCAAGTAGGCACCAGTCTTCACCTCATAGCTTCAGTCCAGCACTTCCCGGAATCCACCCTCAACTCTGGCTCCACACCACTCTCTCTAGCTACGAGATCCTGAAAGGGAGAAAGGGATCAATTTCCTATTGAAATTGAGTGAACCCACTGGGCCTACCTACACGTTGTCCTACTCTATGGAGCGGTCCCAACTCCGCACAAGACATTCAACAATGGAACCAACCCAACCCCCCTTTCCATATTTTAATTCCCTAAAGCAGTCTAGGTGATCACGTTGGTCAGTTCTCGTTCTCAAGCACAATTCATAATGATAGAAACACACAGAAGTAATTCATCAATTCACAGCATACACAGCATCATCTCATCACATCCATCAATCAAGTCACCACCACAACCACGAGCACACGAACATACACATTCATGTTAACTAGGTGAGTTATTAGGCGCCAAGGAGTTATCCACACCACCACCGCCGGCCACATCCTCGACACACATCCCGCAGGATCTTTCCCTCATAGGGAGATAACACGACGCATCCCCTCAGGGATCCTTCCTCCACGGAGCTATCACGACGCATCCCATTGGGATCCTTCCATTTCGGAGATATCAACAACCATGACCACCCGTCATGGGATTCACCCCAGTGAATCGGACTCGATCACAACAGTATTTCGGGTGGGGTAGTGTGGGCTCCTTCAGGTTCTACTTTGACATTCAAATACCAACACCACAAATCCAACTCATCACAGCTCATTCTCACAAGGCACAATTCACATCATCCATGTTCATATCACAGTACACAGTTCTCAGTACATCCCTGGGTTCCACGCTCCAGCCACGACCACCATACACACTTACAATCAACCAAAGGGTAACCGGCTAGCTCACCGGCCACCCCCACCTGCAAGTACAGGGGAGGCCATGTCATGAGTCTAGGGGTCACCCACCTGTTCCTCTTATTCAGAGCGACCCCACATTGGCAGGGCAACTCTCCTGCATCCACAACCAACAATTCATAATATCATAGCACCCGCACTCACTTCCCAACCTTCCTAGTTCTCATTTCTATGTCAATCCATTACTTAATTCACTTCAGTTCACAACCAACCCCAAATCATAGCAATCAACAACAACAATCAATCACGGCAATCATCAATGGCAATCAAGTACATTCACAGAACAGTTTATCCCCTTTTACGCTCATCATTTTCATGCATGACCTAGGTTTTGTTCTAAGTCCAATTGAAACTCCTCACGCTGTCCAATCTACCTACACAACGCTAGGCCCTCACCTGGAATAGAAGACGAGGCTCTAATCGTCTTCTAGTTCCCCAGAAACTCGATTTCCAACCACCAAACTCGTAGCTCTACCCTTCCTTACTGCTCACGACCTACACCCAGAAACCCAAAATAGAGGTTAGCGATCTCTTCTCCTCGTCGCTACGAATCCATAGCAACAAACGGATCTCAATTCCGACCTCTACAGCTCCCGGAATCACCCTTCGAAGGTTGCTCGCTCCAAGTTCGTCAATGGTTTTCGGGGAGAGAGAAAGGGAAACGAAAATACGGATTTCTGTGCAATTTCCGTCCTTTTATGCACGAAATGTGCGCCTGGGTTGTCAAAATGTGCGCCGGCGCACATTGACCCCTAAAAGGCGCACATTTTGAATATTCTGCCGAAAGTTTGCTGAATTAATTGAAAAGTGCGCCTGGCACTTCTAAATGTGCGCCTGCGCACATTAGGGCCCAAAATCAGCACTTTTGGTACTGTACACTATTCCCCTCTTTTGCAACTTCAACCCGGCATACACCCAAACGTCCCAGACCTCAAGAGACCCTCTTAAGTACCGTTTCCGGCACTTTAGTCACCCAAACTTGAGTTCTAACCCGTTCGGTTGGGCGGGGATGTTACACCAATTTCCCAGTCTATCTTTTACTTTTCATTTTAATTTCCTTACATTTTTTAGATTAGAAGTCGTGGAACTCACACCACGCACAAAGTGTTCAACTTGAGTAATTTGCGCTTATATTTGAGTAGACAATTGAAGAAGGCCCGTGGAATACGATCTACCCTAGCTTCTAGCTTGGTAGTTATTTGATATCGCTAAAAACTGCTTCATCACTATAACACACGGCCGTGTATTAATTCCTGCCACTCTCGATGAAGATTGCATCTAATTAGTGCACGGCTGTGTATCACAGATACACGACGTGTGTTACAACACACGGCTTGTGTTAGAACACACGGCGTGTGTTGTTCACATCCTAGCACCCTCACTTGTATCCTCAACCCGACTCAAACCCAAACGTCCCGAACATCAATGGGACCTCGCAAGCACATATTCTAGCACTCTAGTCATCTGAACTTAAGTCTCAACCCGTTTGTTTGGGCGGGGATGTTACACCAAGGAGTTGATTCACTTTTTCGATTCATCATTCATTCCTCGAGCAAAAATCTCAGCAAGTTGTCTTTGCTCGAACCCGTGATGAGGAAAGTTGTAGAGAAGTTCTTGGAATTCATTCCAAGCATCATATAAGCTTACTCCGTCCTTTTCTCTGAACCTGGAAATGTTGTCTTTGTAGGCCGTGGTTCTGGATGGAGGGAAGTATTCCTCCACAAAGTCTTGAGCAAGATCATCCCAATTGGTGTAGTGGTCGGGTGGCTTGCTGTTAAGCCACCTCTTGGCGGCGCCTCTGAGTGAGAATGGGAATTCTTATAAGTAAAGAGTGTTCTTGTCTAAATTCCCACTCTTGAATGTAGCACACATTGCAAGGAACTCCATTAAATGAGTGCAAGTATTGTCGTGCGGCTTTCGTTCGAATTGGTTATCCCTAGATATCATACCCAGGAATGAGATTTTGATCTCATAGTCAGGATCTGCATCGTTAGCTGAATGGTGATGCTTGCCCGAACACTAGTCGCCCTCGGCTTGTCGTAGTCCACCATGGTGCATGGAGCAGCCATTGCGGGAGGAGTAGGTGGTGGAGAATCTGAAGAAATGGATGACGTGGAAGAAGAAGAGGAGTCCTCCTTCGACTCCTCAATCTTTATGAAGGAAAGTGGATCGGATAACACTTGTTTCCTTCTTTGTTGTTGCTTCGTTGGTATGGAACTGCCAGGAATGTCTGAACTCTTAGTCTTGATAGGCTTGAGCTGAGAACGAGTGAGTGGACCAAAATAATATAGCGTCGGTTGGCACGCGTTTTAGCGTCGGTTGACCAAATGATCGACGCTAAAGTTTAGCGTCACCAAATCTGGCATCGGTTTAGCCGACCGATGCTATTTATTTTGGCGTCGGTCATGACCGATGATAAAACGCGTGTATGACCGACGCCAAACAGCTGTTTTTTTGTAGTGTATACCTGCATTCAACCTGCAAGTCAAGAAAAACAAGAATAACCGATGTAAAATCAAAGTGTGATGGAAAGTGAAAAGATGGAAAGTAGAAGAATAAATGCCAACTCTTATTTCAAACAATTAAGAACAGTCCCTGGCAACGGCACCAATTTGATAAGCTGCAAAACAAGGAATCAAATACTAACCTACAGAAGTAGATTAGATCGTTTTCCACGGGTTTCTTCAAATTGTTTACTCAAAGAACTGGCAAAATTTCAGGTTTAAACAAGTTGCGTGGTGTGAGTTCCACGACTTCTAAACTATTATGCAAAGGAAAATTGGAATAAATTAAAAAACAGAATGATTGATTAAGGTTTGAAACGATTGGCAGACAAAAGCTTAGTCTTAAATCCCCCTAAGATTACCAGGACATTGGCGATCAAAAAACCGACAACTTTGAATCCTAATTCATTCAGTTCTAAGACATCATCACAGCTCCTTACCCTTAGGTCTAAGTCCGCGAACGTTCGCTCTATCGGAACTAACTACCAAGATTAATTCATCATCGTCTGTGCGTTCACTTCAGCAATAGATAACTAACTAGTGCACCTGATTGATTTTAATGAGCTGCTCTAGAAACAGATTAACCCTAAAGGTTCCTACGAAAGGCATAATCCATTGAATAGGTTAATTAATTGGTTTGAAGTTCTAAAACAAGGCGGACGTTCACCAACTATCCTTATTTGAACAGGAAACTAATCTAGGTGATCAAGCTAGAAAAGAAACATAGATTAAGGACAAACCAATTATGAATAAGAAACTGATTGAATTAAAATCTGATTACCGTCGATTCGTGATCGACTTAAAACTCCAGGTCCCTTAGGGTTCAACTAATCTAAGTTATAAGAGTTTTAGCTATTCATCTCTAATAAACAAGATTCAAAAATCACAAAAGAATTCATCTAAGAAAGGAAGAACAAAGAGAAACTATAAAACTAAATTTCTATGATTCCGGGCAAATTCGATTTTGGAAATCTTCAACTCCCAAGCCCCGAGCGTCTTCCAGGACCCCAAAGTATGCTCTAAAACTCTCCAAGTCGTGGTCTCCTCTGAAAATTGAATGTTTTTGAATCAGGGGCTGAAGGGTTGCTTAAATAGGGCTGAAACTGATCTGTTTCTGCGTTGGATCTGAAAAAGGGGCAAGTTCTCAGCGAGAACATGGAAGTTCTTGCGAGAACTTCTTTATAAATTCTGAATAATGTTCGATAAGAATTGGATTGGATTTGTGAGAACTTGGAAGTTCTCGCGAGAACTTCAGTCCTGGGCATTGTTTTGATGAATCTTGCTCCGTTTAAACTTTTATTTGGTCCCCGTTTGAAGCACTGGACTCATGAGAGAGTCCTCTACCATATGGTAACCTAGAGAATCAACAACAAAACTCACAACCAAGGTAAAAATAGCCAATATATGGACAATGTAGTCGAGAATCAGATAGTTAACACATTTACACCAAATACTCATCAAAATTTCATGAAAGGTTATGAAATGTTCCTTAATTAGGGTCGATAATCACGATAATTCTAGTGTCATCACCCATGCACTTTCATAAGGGGATTCGACTTAGGACTTGTTCTAACTTAATTTTGACAATGGAAAGACTTTCTAGACCCCTAGGGATCCTCCCAAACAGCACCATGGGAGGCCTTCCAATCACCATCAACACCTTGGAGCTTTCAATTGAAGTGGAGGACATCAAGGATTGAAGATCTCATGCCTTCCCTCTTCATGTTAGGTGTGTTGTTCTTCCATTTTCAATTATGAGTAGCTAGGTTTCCATTGGGTTTTAAACTTGTAGATTCCTAAGGTGATTGATATATTGGTCTTTTATTGAGTGTTGGATGATGGTGAACTACGTTTATGGATGAATTTTCAATGAATGCTCTTGTTCTTCACGTGTTCTTGCCAATTGTCATATCTTTACTTTAAGCTTGATTGTGGATTGGATGTTTAGCATGCATTATCTCAAAAGAGTGGTTAGGTTGTAGAGCTTGGTAGTATATGCTTGATTCGTCATTGCACTCAAGAGAGGAGTGAGATTCGAGTCCATTTGAGTTGATTTTCCTCTTAGATATTTTGTTGAACACTTAACGTGAGTCTTACATTTGGAATTATAGTGGTGTTAGTGATGTGATCCCAACCACCAAGACCGGCGTGGACACGACACCACGGGCACTAAGCATGAACCTCCCCATGAAAACATGGGATGGCGGAACAGATGAAGAGAACCAGAGAGGATTTCTCTTGCTGGAATGGAAATACCCCATACCAAGAACCCCAACATCAAACCTCGATGCTGATACCGACCTGACCCCAACACTGATGTTGGGCCGAGACTACACCGGCCCAAGGCCTACGACAGCAGCACCCGTAGAGCCAAGGAGAGCCGAAGCCCCCGGAGCCAGAAGACACCCATGGGAGGATGCTGATCCTCAGCCGGGCACTGATGTCAGCCCCTACGGAAGCCAAAGCCAGATTAATGACCTGACAGGAGCTGATGCTGACACCAAGCCTCGACCCAGTCGTCGGGCTGTTCCTAGCGCCAAGTATAGGCCCCAGGACAACTCCTACGAGCCCCAAAGCCAACCTGGCACTTAAAGATACCTAGGAGACATCCACAAGCGTTGGGCCCGCATCAGGCACTACGCTGGATCAATCTAGGCCTAGCCCACAATTGGCCCGTGCCTTTTGAGATTTTCCAAGGGCACTGAAATCCATATGGCCCCAGGATGAACCTCCAACAAGCCTCATGGAATTCGGAGAAGGACGAAAGGAGATGAAGTTGGACCAAGCAAGAATGAAGCATGGCCGGAGCATCAAAGAACATAACACGGATGCTGATCCGAGGAAGCCAATGCTAGGAGGTACGATTAGGCCACAACCTGAGCCTGATCTAAGGAAGGATAGCTAAACATCCATGATACGGGACACAAAGAGAAGATGCCAAGTACATCCGAACAAGAAATCCTAATCAAGCTAGGATTTCCCGGTTTCGGATAGATTCCTAGTCTGACAAGGATTGACGAATATGGAGTCCTTTTCTTGTAGGACTACGAGTCCAAATTTTGCTTCCTTCTTAGAATATTTTAGGATTATTTTAAGTCCTTTTTAGTAGCTTAATTAGGACTCTTTTATTTCATTATTATTTTAGGAGTTAGTTTCAAAGGAGGAATAAGAGAGCTTGTTCCCTACTCACTACAACAAAAATAGGGATTAGTCACGGTTTTTTTTACACCGTTAGTCATGGTTTTAACCGTGACAAAAAAAAATTAGTCACGGTTTTAAAAACCGTGACTATATTGATAAAAAATCATCACGGTTTTCATATAAACTGTGACAAAGGATTAGTCACGGTTCTCGATTGAACCGTGACTAACCTTTGTCACGGTTTATGTGAAAACCGTGACTATCACGGTTTTCACATAAACCGTGACAAAGGTTAGTCACGGTTCAATCGAGAACCGTGACTAATCCTTTGTCACAGTTTATATGAAAACCGTGACTAACGTAGTGACCAAAGTGTCATCAAGAACTTTTCAATGACCCAAATTGTCATTTCTTTTATACAAAATGATCCTCAACTCCTTATGTTATGCAAACTGATCCATACAATTAAATATTAACAAATGGTCCCAATTTAATACCATGTCCTTCATTTGTAGCAAACTCACAGTTAGTGATTGCAAAGGTAAAACTTGGTAATTACGAACTAGTCACTCCATTTTTCAGGATTTCTAATAGGTCATTTTATTTATTTATTCTGTCAATGGAACAAATAAAATTACAATTTAAACTAATTAACAAATAAAACAATAAAAAATAATCCTCTTGTTCGTCGCAAATCACACAACCACTCCACTGACGACGATGCGACGATTACCACCACCTCTGATTCCTTACGACTCGTTCCCGCATCTTCCTCTCACCACTCAGGTGGTCAATCTTCTTCTTCTTCTTTGTGGTTCTCTTCCATCTTCCCCAGTTGACGGAAGAATCAGCGATCCATCCCCGAATCCCTCCCTCGTCGGAGACGAGGTCGAGGAATGTCTCCGGCTGGGTTTGCATTCTGTTTGAGTCCTCTAGTTCGAGCTAGCCCCAACCCGCACTGGAACCAGATCTGTACTGCCTGACCTGGGATAGGTCGGAGTGGTGGAGCAGTCGAATCTATCCATGATGGAGAAGAGAGGATTTCGGAGGAGAAAGAAGCGAGGTCCGATTAGGATTTCGGCGGATAAGAGAGAGGATTCATGTGGCCCTGAGTCCGATTAGGATTTCAGAGGAGAAGAGGGATTGAGTTTGGTGGAGGAAGAGGGGGTTGGCTGGGTTTCAGATGATAATGGTGGAGAGAGGATGTGAGATGAAGAATGAAAATGGTGAGAAAGAATGGGTTCTGGAACATTGAAGAAGGAAGGAGGGATAGTGAGAAAGATGGTGA
This sequence comes from Linum lewisii, assembly GCA_034768395.1. NCBI lineage: Eukaryota > Viridiplantae > Streptophyta > Magnoliopsida > Malpighiales > Linaceae > Linum > Linum lewisii. The sequence continues at coordinate 31,413,343 of CM068298.1, forward strand.
GAAGGATTGGTTGTGCTTTCGCACGGATTGCCAACATGGCAGATAGACATTAATTTTGGGAATTAACTTTGTCACGGTTTTAATGAAAACAATGACAAATTAGTACGTTTTATAAAAACCGTGACTAATTTGTCATGGTTTTCATAATGAAAACGTACAAATTGTCAGGTTTATATAAACCGTGACTAATCATTTACCGTGACAAGTCACGGTTTTATAAACTGTGACTGATCTGTCACGGTTTTAATGAAAACCGTGATAAAATGAGTCACGGTTTCATAAAACCGTGACTAATCAGTCACGGTTTTAGAAAACCGTGACCCATTAGTCACGGTTACAGAAACTGTGACTAAAAAACTTTGACAAAATGTGTTTTTTCTTGTAGTGACTCCTCCCTTACAAATAGAGGCCGCCCGCCTCTCTTGTAATACAACCTTAGATCAATTATAAACCTCTTTACATAACTTTGTTCTTTTCCCTTCAAGCTCTTACTCGTTGTTGCGTTGCTTTGGGTGTGGCTTATCGTCTAGGGTATTTGTGACATCCTAGAAAAATCACACATCAACAAAGCATGGGGGAGATCCATGGGCTATGTGGAATAGTTCAACCTTAACTGACATGACACATTTTGGGGTGTAGTGGTGGGAGTTTGATCTTGAGAGGAGGTGGTCATCGGTTCGAATCCCACCAACACCCAAAAACAAATCCGTGAGGGTTGGGCCCAAAGCGGACAATATCTTGTCAGGAAAGGTTGGGATGTTACAGTATTCCCCTCTTGAAGTGGCACCTTCGACTTGATACTTCTGGTTCCTAGCTCCTTATAACTAGTGGGTCAAAGTCCGATTCCATCCCGGCTCCATAGGTAGGCTCGATGCTTGAAGACTGACTTGCGGTGGTTAGGGTAGTCTACCCACTGTTGCGGCGGTTCACATCAGTTAGCCCTATTGGTTAGTGTTTAGACTTTGCCTAAGGTCTCAATAGACTCTTAGGACCCATGTTTGCGATGTGTCATTGGTTTCAAAACATAGTAATGAGTGTTGTTCATCCAAGATTCACATACTTTTTAGATTAGTCTTGATCCTTAAGGGAATATTTGTCTTTGCCCTTTCATTCCAATTCCTTTCACTGCTTTCATCGTTATTGTTTTGTTTTAGATCATTTTCACTCTCTTCGTTTCTTATTGAACCCGATTGACTTTTAGTGTAATAGTCAACTTTGAGTTGACCACCTTGACTTTCGCTTGTCGGCTTGTTTTGCATCCTTCGTTGCACTCACACTACACAAACCATTCACAACCCTCTACCTAGTTGAGCACCCTTACTTTAGAGACTCGGATTCTCACGACACTAGCCGATAAAGCGAGGTTATCTTTGCATCGACTCCTCGGGAACCCGATTAAGTTTTGGTGTTTTTGTTGGGGACTCTACAGTTATATGTGAGAGATTCGGTAGATTAGTTGTCCCCTGTTCACCTTTTCTCCCCGTGCTTGTGTGTTTGTTTTGTTTGCTTTTGTTTTGAGTCTTTTATTTTTGTTCTTGTTTCCTTACTTGATCCTCTTTTCTTCTTTCTTTGAGTATCACCTACTTTGATAGTTCTTGTTGGTTTATCATGAAGGAATATAGAGGAAGCAATCATTGGATGGACCAAAATGTTCATAGGTCCACTTCATTCGATTACGAGGCCTCTCATCAACATACTTACTACCAAGACTCACCAACGTACCAAGATCAATCAGGCTATGAGGATCCAATAGACTTTGTCCAAATCAATGCTAAGCAGGATGTGCAAGAGAAGAATATGAAAGAGAGAATGCTTGCCTTCGAGGCCAGTCCCAATGCCAATGGGGATGCTCTCAATAGGAAAGAAGAGATGTTCACATACGTCCTAGCAAACCTAAAGGGGGGGAGTGACACCTCTTATTTTTCTCATAAAGAAGACCATGACCCCATTGAACAAGCTCCCCCACCTTCCTTTGAGAAAGCTCCACCATCTCCGAACAAAGTGCCAAGCGTGGACGCAGCACTTAGTGGCTTGAATAACATGATCGAGAAGAGATTCCAATCTCTAGAAGCCTCCACTAATGCTAGATTTGACACAATGGAGGCGCGCTTGCAAGCTAAGAACCATGACTTAGAGAAGAGGTTAGATAATCAAAACAAAGCTTCTGAGTGCTGGTCGACCTCCATCAAAGAGCTTCGGGAGGCTGAGGAAGCATTCTGGTGTACTAACAAGGAACTACCCTTCTATCCATGCTCGGATGAATAGAAATTTTGGAACTCGAGGGCTGAGGTACTTTGTGCAACCACCTCTCTTCCTTCTTTGATTGAGAGTGCCTCCATTCTAGTCAAGGCTTCAACGGTTATGGTGGCTCCCATTCCCCATAAATAAGATCCTCCCCTACCTTGGATGAGACAACCACAAGTGATACGACCTCTACTAAGGCACCTACAAAATGCCTTGGTAAGAGGAAGAGGAAGTAGTGTTACCAAGAGTTGAAAGTGGGAAGATGGAAGACTTGGCTGTAACACCCATCCCGAATCAACTCGGGTAAACCCATGGTTGAATCGATAATGAGCATCACTAGAAAATAGTGCAATAAAAGAAATAGGCAAACAACAAATAAAAGAGATAGAATCCTCAATAAATGAAATATTCGAAAGGAGGCCTCCAATAGTGAAATCCAGTTACAAATCGATAAACGACGAATCCAGAGTCAAATCCCAAAATGAGTACAAAGATCCCCAAAATATGAAGAGTCAACTGAAACATGAAATAAAATAAAAATTCAACTACGAGTAACTTGCGAATCTACTCCTCATAGCTCCACTCAGCAACCTTCTCGAATTCAACCGAAGCACCTGAACTCCAACACCACACTCACTAGACAAGAGAACCTGAAAGGGGAAGAGGGGGTATTGGTTTACGAATGAAACTAAGTGAACCCACTGGACTTAAGTTATGCGCCGAACTACACCATAAGGAGCTATCCCAGAAATCCACACAACATAATTAATAGTGGGATCGAACCTAGTTTATTCCGCTTTTAAGTCCCTAAAACAGTCTATGTGATCACACACGTGTAATTCTCAGTTGAACATCCATAAACCACATCAACAACATCATCATCAAGAACCAACATCCACAATGATACAACACAATCATCACATGTCAATTCACAATCACAGTCAACATCACCCACACACAACAAATCGTACTTCAGTTATCTAGGTGAGTTATTTAGGCGCCATCGAGTTTTACCCTTACACCACCCCTATTGGCCAGATGCACCCTCTCTTCTAGGAAGGTCGAAGACGCATCCTTTCTACAAGAAGGATCCAGGGCCCAAACTTATGATATCCTAGTTGAGGCCCTAACAATAATAAACAAGAAGATGATTTGTTTTGAGTCCCATTGGAGCACGCGGACCATGAGAGAGGACCAATAAGAGTTACAAGGGACGTGCACGAGTTCAATTGTAATCCCAAACACCCTAATTTGGAAGCAAACAAAGAAGGAGTCAAGTTATCCTTGTTCTATAAGGATTTGTATTCTGCCCAGCCCTACTATTTTCTCCATAACTTCCTCTACAAAACTCTGATTGATACAAGGTTGGCGGCGTTGGAAATTAACTTCAATTATATTTCCATCCATATGTCATGATCCTTCAGATTCTTTTGGATGAAGGTGATATGCACGTTTCAATATGACATAAAGAATAGAGATTCCTTTCCTTTTTTGTTTTAGCTACCCTTTCCATGTTGGAATAGGATGCTTTTAGGTTATTTTATTCCTTAATTTCATGGCTGCCTTCCCCTATATAAAGGGACCATTGTAACTCTTTCAAAACACATTCGAGTCACACTTATCCAAGTTTCTTTAAGCATAATGGTTACTTTTTGGTTTCTTCTTCCCTTGGCGTGTTGTCGTTAGGTTAGAGAGATCATGGTTTTATCATCTTGGGTTATCACCCCTTGGTGTGGCACCATTCACTTGATACTTTGGGTTCCTAGCTCCTTATATATAGTGGGTCCAAGTCCGCTTCCATCCCCGGTTTTGAGGATTGTACTCGATTTCTATGTTGCCGAGCATTTGGTATAGGGTCGCGGACCACGGTTGCCGTCGGTTCTCATCACAAACTCACATCATCAAAATTAATAACAGATCACGCCACTCTTCTAGGAGGCGTGATCGCACCTCACTCTTCTAGGAGAGGTAACAATTTGGGGGCAGTGCAGGCTCCAATCAATTCTATCATTATCATTCAAACATCAACCACATCATGTCTCAAGGTACCAACAATTCACATCATAGACATCCTTATTCAACACGACAATTCACCAATTCCCACAATATTCCTCAATTCATAATCACATCAAGAGTAAACAGCTAGCTTGCCGGCCACCCCACCTTCATAAGAAATATAGAGGTAGCCTTGTAGAAAGTCTAGGGTTACCCTCCTATTTGTCATTCATAGGATGACCCCACATTGGCAGGGTCATCCTCCTACAACCACAACCGACAATGACAAATAACTGCATGAACACCACAATACCCGAACCTGCTTCATCACTCATTTCTAACTAATATTCGTTAATAAATTCATTTCATCATAACCCCCAACACACAACCAGGCATTACAATCAACCAATAACAATCACATACCAGTTATCCCATTTTACTCTCTTCCATTTTCATGCAAAATCCCTAATTTCATCTAGGTCATATTACAACTCCTCACATTACCCATTTGTTTCTATCAACGTTAAGCCCTCACCTGGAATAGAAGATGAGACTCTAATCGTCTTCTAGATTTCCATATGAACAATTTTCTCCTTCACAAAAACGTAGCTTTCCCCTTCCTCACTCACAGAACTTCGCTCCAAAACTCCATAATCTGAGAAATGCGATCTCTTCCTCTCGCCGCGAGGAACACAAAGAAAGAAACGACACCTTAATTGGACACAAGTAGCTCATGGAATCAACCTCGAAAGGATTCAAGAGCTTGGTTTGTCAAATGGATTTTCGGAAAGGAAGAGAGAGGTTTAAGTTGTAGAAATCCGTCAAAACCCATCCTTTTACATGTAGGTCAAATAACACAGCGTGTTGTATACTTCATGATGTGTTTCATGAAGAAACACGTCATGTTTCACAACTACACGGATGTGTGTTTTTAAAAGCATTCTCAACCGTGGTTCCAAGGAATTAAAGAATGACCGTGTATTGCAGATACACGATGTGTATCTTGAAGACACACAGCGTGTAGTTGAACTACACATCGTGTTGTCTCCACTGTAGAACATGCTCGATTGTAACTTCAACCCGACTTAGACACGAACGTCCCCAACTTCAATGGGAAGTCAAGAGCACTGATTCCAATGCCTAGATTACCCGAACTCGAGTTCTAAACCGTCCGGATGGGCAGGGATGCTAAATTGGCTTAGAACTCCAACCTCAAGAGAACTCGCCCCATTCTTATGGGCTCTATCAATCACTCATTCTCTTTGGGGAAGCATTCACATAACATTACTGAAACATCTCCCAATCAAGAAAATTGACAACATGAACTACAAGAAGGAATTAAATAAAGAGCGCTCTCGGGACGCACCCATGTTGCGTATACTAATTTAGTGAATATTTCCTTTTGACGGATTTTGTGGTTTGGTTTACATGACTTCTATCGTCCTGTTATTTTCTAACTTTGTTGTTAGGTAACTTATTTCCGGATTTCATTTCCCATTCTTGGTACAATGGGGATATTGTCCCGTTTAAGTGTGGGATGTGCAAAAGCATGTCAGGGGTTACCATTTTTGTTTAGTGTTACTATGGTGTGATGGATGGTACGAAGTAGTTTTTTGGAGTTCCCTTTTTATTTGCTTAACTTGGTATATCTTTGTGTTCTCTTGTGATTCTTGAGCTAGAATTGTGGTTGTACTCTTTAGGCTTTTGACTCGTCTAGTTGCTTTTAAATTAAACATGAATGATTCAACTTATCATTTCTTGGTGAGTACAACGTGGCGATAGAGTCCTAAACAAAGTTTTTGAATTTCGATGCTTTGATTACACCACTGTGTCTCTTGCTTTCAGTTATTTAGAAACCAGCTCTCCTTTGATTTTTGGGCTTTGAACTTGACTTGGTTTGTGTCATTTTGACCATTTTTTTTGAAAACATTTTCTGACCACTCTAGTAGATGCAAAGACCGAGTCTGGGATTAGGGGTTTCCCAATGCATGATTTTCGAGAGGCCAATGTGTCCAAATTGAGTGATAGACATGCATAGTTGGTACTCGGTTGGGGTTCAACGTAAGCTGGCCAATAATGCTTATCCATTGCTTAGTGTAACATCCATCCTGAACTGACCCGGTTAAACCCGTGGTCAAACCGATGATGAACATTACTCAAAGTACAGTTTAATCAAAAAGATCAAAACGACAAAGGAAAATGAAGCAACTTCCATTAAATAACCAGAACTGAAGGAGGCCTCCATTAAATAAAATTGAGTACAAATCCGATATACCAAACTGAAATCCAAAACTCAAAATGATTACAAAATTTCCCAACCAAAGGTGTCAACTGAAATATAAAAACCAAAATGATGGTCACTCCAACGCAGGCCACTAATCTTCACTTCACAACTCCAACCTGCAACTCCTCTGAACTCCACCGAAAGCACCTGAACCTCAACGCATTCTCGCTAACCAAGCGCACCTGGAAGGGGAAGAGGGGGGGATCAATTTTCTAATGAAATTGAGTGATACAACTGGGTTTAACTATGCGCCGAACCTAACCTGAAAGAGCGGTCCCAAACTCCGCACACACAACCACAATGGAACCAGACACATCCATACCATATTTTAATTCCTTAAAATAGTTTAGGCTATCACATAGGCTCAAATCTCAAATCAACATCCACAAATCGTGATAGCATCAATACACAAGAGTCTAACATGCATAAGCTCAACATTATACCACATCCAACTCAACATTGTATAACAGAGAAAACATCATGCATATTACACACCCTCCAAAATCACATAACAAGTTGTCTCACAATCCAATCCATACCTATACATACACACACATACACATACACCACATTTCTTCTTCATATTATCTAGGTGATCACACAGGTGCACTACTCAATCTGATGCCCACAACTGACAATCTCAACCATATAAGCAAAGTCGTCAATTCACAAATACAACGATATAACTAACTCATGAAGCACACAGTTCAACATTACATCACAATACAACTCACTATCACTAACAACACTTCCACTCACACATCGACTACACCACTCACATTTCACAGATACACAATTATCAACATTATCAATCCTAAACCATTCAACCTCTAGCTCACATCTCATCACAACAAGACAATCCACAACACATCACATGGCACTTCACAACACATCCAATACACGTATCATACACAAATCACACACACATCTCATTCAATTTGCTAGGTGAGGTCATTAGGCAACATAAGGAGTTGTTCCCCCGCTACCCCGCCGGCCACAGACGCACCCACTCTTCCAGAAGGGTCCCAAGACGCATCCTCAATGAATCCTTTTCCATGGACATCACAACCTCTCCCTCGGGAGTTAGCAACTAATCCTCGGTATTTGACCAAGGTGATCCACCACCGTAGACCTGACTCGATTACTAATCCTCGGTATCCAACCGAGGTGATCTACCCACGTAGACCTGACACAATCACATATCCTTGGGTAACGTTGGCTCCTTTAGATTATATTATTTCAAGTAATTACAACAATTAACTTCATTCATCAAATTCATCCATCAAATCCTTCCATCAACTCATCCATTTCATCCATCAACAATCTCCTCATTAAAACCATCCAATTCCAGTCATCAAGTCTATCAACAATTCTATCATTAACTCCATCATTAATCCATTTCCAAACCACATGCACATATCACAATCCAGTCAACTACACAAATCAATAAAGCAATTCCAATCAATCAAACCAAGTCCCAAATCCTTTACACAATTCCACATACCAATTCCATTACCCATTACTGTTACCAATTCTATTGTCCAATTCCATGTACCAATTCCACTAGTCGATTGCATGTACCAATTCCACTAGCTGATTCCATGTACCAATTCCACTAGCAAATTTTGTGTAACAATTCCTCTACCCAAAACTATGACATAATTTTACATCACTAATCATAATAACAACCCACATCTCACATAACACCACTATCACCCAAACAATACATAACATCAAGTCATCCAACCATACATAGCATCATTTCATCCAACAACACATAACCTCGTTCTATCGAATAACACAACTACAATCACAATCCACTTCATTCAACATTCCACATAACACAAATAATTTAAGGGTAAACAGCTAGCTCACAGGCCACCTCAGACTACAAGTATAGGGATAGCCATGTCGTGAGTCCTAGGGTTACCCTCCTGTTCATCCTTCATAGGACGACCCCACATTGGCAGGCCATCCACCTGTTCATCATTTATAGGGAGCCCCACATTGGCAGGACCACCCTCATGCAACCACAACTGACAACAGCATAATATACACAATTCTCATGCTCACAGACCCGTCCTTCCTATCACTGTTTACTAATTCTGATCCGTTTCATCATCATCATTAATCATTTTCCCCAATCAGAACACATCACAAACAGCCATCAATAAACAACCAATTCATCAATTAAAGCACACGACAATCATCAATCATCATAATTCACATAACAATCAATTGCAGAACAATTTTCCCCTTTTACTCTATTTCAATTTCATGCAAAGCCCTACTTTCTTCAAAGTCAGAATTGCAACTCCTCACACCGACCATTACTACCTATCGTATGATAAACCCTCACCTGACAAGAAGACGAGGCTCTAAACACTACTAGAAACCCAAACAGCCATGCTCTCAGACACCAAAAACGTAGCTTCTTCCTTCTGCCACTGACAGTGCCCAACTCCAAAATAACAGATACCATGATATGCAATCTCTTCCTCTCTTCTTCATGAGCGCGTAGCAAGAAACGAATCACCATTCGGAGCTCTACAACTCCCGGAATCAAGGATTGAAGTTTGGGGGTTTTTGGTTCGTCAAAGGGATTTTTGGGGAAAGAGAAAGAAGGGGAAGTTATGGAAATTCGTGAAAATCAAAATTGTATAGTCAGGCCATGATACACGGCGTGTATCATGATACACGGTGTGTATTGCTGATACACGGCCATGTATCATAGTCTGCTCACCCTGACAAATTTTCGCGTACTCGCTTGTAACTTCAACCTGACTCAATTACGAACGTCCCGGACTTCGATGGGGCCTCAAAAACATTGTTTCCAATGTCTCAAACACTCAAAATTGAGTTCTAAACCGTTCGAGTGGGTGGGGACGTTACAAGTTCTCCACAACTTCAAGAGATTTCGTCCCCGAAATCACAACCCAACTCACCTTATCAATGTAACCACAAATCACAGCGAAAACGCAGCAACACAAGGATCACACTACCTCCCGAGACTTCCTCTTAACGGCTTTAGCAACACACACCTTCTAAGGACTCTACTCCCACACTACTTTGAACTTCTACCTAACAGACATGCAAAACCGAACCTCGACGGCACTACTCACCACAAGAGCACAACCACACACAACTCACTCAAGAGCACAACCACAACACAAGCAAGGCAAGGAAACTACTAACTAACACCTTCGATTAAAACCTCACACCCTTGAGCTCTCTACTAAACTTAACCAAAAACTACAAGGGCTCTACTCCTCCAACCAACTTTCCAGCCTACTACTACTTCAACTCTAAAACTACTCTGACACCCTCTTCACTACAGGAGGACACAAAAAACATTTCAGTTGACCATTTTCAGAAATCGACATTGCATTTCAAATGACTTTCCTATCAAATTCAGAACACTTTCCTTTCGAAACTTCCCACCCATTTCAAAATGATTTGAAAATCCCTAGAAAGTTGGTCATGTGCCGATGCTTCATCCCTTCTCCCTATGAGGCTAATTACTCATATAGAAGAAAAGACAGAACACCAACACAGCAGCAACTAACTAGGCTCTGATACCATCTGTAACATCCATCCCGAATGGATCTGGTTAAACCCGTGGTCAACCGATAATGAACATTACTTGAAGTACAATTTAATCAAAAAGAGCAAAACGACAAAGGAAAACGAAGCAACTTCCATTAAATAACCAGAACTGAAGGAGGCCTCCATTAAATAAAATTGAGTACAAATCCGATAAACCAAAACCAAAATCCAAAACTCAAAATGATTACAAAATTCCCCAACAAAAGGTGTCAACTGAAATATAAAAACCAAATTGATGGTCACTCCAACGCAGGCCACTAATCTTCACTTCAAAACTCCAGCATGCAACTCCTCTGAACTCCTCCGAAAGCACCAGAACCTCAACGCATTCTCGCTAACCAAACGCACCTGAAAGAGGAAGATGGGGGATCAATTTCCTAATGAAAATTGAGTGAACCAACTGGGTTTAACTATGCGTCGAACCTAACCTGAAAGAGCGGTCCCAAACTCCGCACACACAACCACAATGGAACCAGACACATCCATACCATATTTTAATTCCATAAAACAGTCTAGGCGATCACATAGGCTCAAATCTCAAATCAACATCCACAAATCGTGATAGCATTAACACACAAGAGTCTAACATGCATAAGCTCAACATTATACCACATCCAACTCAACACTGCATAACTGATGACGGTCAAATAACTACTAAGCTTAGAAAGCTAGGGTAGATCGTATTCCACGGGTCTTCTAATGATCGTTTACTCAAATATCAAGGCAAGTTATTCAAGTTTAAACACTTCGTGCGTGGTGTGAGTTCCACGACTTCTAATTCTAAGAAATGCACGGAAATTAAAAATGAAAACTGAAAACAGATTGGAAGATTGGTTGATTAAGACAAAGATGACAAACAAACTTAGACTTTGAATCCCCCTTCGTTCACCAGAGCATTGGCAATCAACAGATCAGTGGATTTCGATTCTCGTTCAATCAATTCTAAGACACCACCATAACTCCTTACCCTTAGGTTTAATACTGGCGAACGTTCGCTCTATCCGATCTAGCTACCAAGATTAATTAGCCGCCCGGGTACGGTCGCCTCTCGCAACGACTTAACTTAACTGGTGCAATTATTAATGATTTATGAGTTACTCTTGTAGTGGATTAACCCTAATTGGTTCCTACGAAAGGCACACTCCAATGATTAGGTTAATTGTTCGATTTGATGTTTTAAAGTAAGGCGAGCGTTCGCTTCTATCCTTAGCTTAACCAGAATCTAATCTAAGTGATCAATCCAGACAAGAAACATGAATAAGAAGAACAAATCAAACATGAAAGAGAAACTGATTGAACTTTGAATCTAATCACCCCCGATCTGTGACCGCTTTAGAGCCCTGGGTCACTTAGGTGTAACACCCGCCCCGAAACAACCCGAGTAAACCCGTGGTTGAACCGGTCCCAGGTACTACCGAGTAAAAACAAGGGTAAAGCAGTGAAATTGGCGGTGATCAAAAGACAACAAAAACATAAGAGGCCTCATAAAAACGTGAAACTGGAATCCGGGTACAATCCAAACCATCATAAATCCCCCAATCCAACCATAACCAGAAAGTACATAAAAACCCCCCCAAAATCCCATAGTCAACTGAAATGAACAGAAAAGTCAACTCCGCGTAATCCCAGTCTTCACCTCATGGCTTCCGTCCAGAACTTCACGAAATCAACCTCGAACTCAAACTCCTCAGCTACCTCTACTAGCCACGAGATCCTGAAAGGGGAAAAGGGATCAATTTCCTATTAAAATTGAGTGAACCCACTGGGCCTACCTACACGTTGTCCTACTCTATGGAGCGGTCCCAAATCCGCACAAGACATCCAACAATGGAACCAAACCCAACCCCCCTTTCCATATTTTAATTCCCTAGAAGCAGTCTAGGTGATCACGTTGGTCAGTTCTTGTTCTCAAGCACAATTCATAACAATAGAATCACACAGAATTACTACATCAATCCACGGCACACACACAGCATCATCACATCACATCCATCAACCAAGTCACTACCACAACCACAATCACACAAACATTCACATTCATATTATCTAGGTGAGTTATTAGGCGCCAAGGAGTTGTCCACACCACCACCGCCGGCCACATCCTCGACACACATCCCGCAGGATCTTTTCCTCATAGGGAGATAACACGACGCATCCCCTTAGGGATCCTTCCTCCACGGAGCTATCACGATGCATCCCATTGGGATCCTTCCATTTCGGAGATATCAACAACCATGACCTCCCGTCATGGGATTCACCCCAGTGAATCGGACTCGATCACAATAGTATTTCGGGTGGGGTAGTGTGGGCTCCTTCAGGTTCTACTTTGACATTCAAATACCAACACCACAAATCCATCTCATCACAGCTCATTCTCACAAGGCACAATTCACATCATCCACATTCATACCACAGTACACAGTTCTCAGTACATCCCTTGGTTCCACGCCCAGCCACGACCACAATACACACTTACAATCAACCAAAGGGTAACCGGCTAGCTCACCGGCCACCCCCACCTGCAAGTACAGGGGAGGCCATGTCATGAGTCTAGGGGTCACCCACCTGTTCCTCTTATTCAGAGCGACCCCACATTGGCAGGGCAACTCTCCTGCATCCACAACCAACAATTCATAATATCATAGCACCCGCACTCATTTCCCAACCATCCTAATTCTCATTTCTATGTCAATCCATTACTTAATTCACTTCAGTTCACACCCAACCCCAAATCATAGCAATCAACAACGACAATCAACCACGACATTCATCAATAACAATCAAGTACATTCACAGAACAGTTTACCCCCTTTTACGCTCATCATTTTCATGCATAACCTAGGTTTTGTTCTAAGTCCAATTGAAACTCCTCACGCTGTCCAAACTACTTACACAATGCTAAGCCCTCACCTGGAATAGAAGACGAGGCTCTAATCGTCTTCTAGTTTCCCCAGACACTCGATTTCCAACCACCAAACTCGTAGCTCTACCCTTCCTTACTGCTCACGACCTACACCCAGAAACCCAAAATAGAGATTAGCGATCTCTTCTCCTCGTCGCTACGAATCCATAGCAACAAACGGAACTCAATTACGACCTCTACAGCTCCCGGAATCACCCTTCGAAGTTTGCTCGCTTTAGGTTCGTCAATGGCTTTTCGGGGAGAGAGAAAGGGGAAAGAAGTTGTGAATTTCCGTGCAAATCCGTCCTTTTATGCACGAAAAGTGCGCCTGGCATGTCAAAATGTGCGCCGGCGCACATTGACCCCCAAAAGGCGCACATTTTGAATATTCCGCCGAAAGTTTGCTGAATTAATTGAAAAGTGCGCCTGGCACTTCTAAAAGTGCACCTGCGCACTTTAGGGCCCAAAATCAGCACTTTTTGGTGCATCACCATTCCCCTCTTTGCAACTTCGACCCAACTTAAACCCGAATGACCCAAAACTCAAGGGGAGCTTAAGAGCACTGATTCCAGTACCCTAGCCTACCGATCTTGAGTTCCAAACCGTCTGGTTGAGCGGGGATGTTACAAGTCTCCACAACTTCAAGGATTTCGTCCCCGAAATCATCCCTGACTCATCCTAGCAATATGATACCGAACACACAGCTAAAATCGCAGCAATCCAAGTATCCTATTGACTTCCGAAATTCCTAACGACGAACCACCAGCCTTCCTTTAACTACTCATCAGCCCTACGCCCACTTCCAACACTCTACTCTCACCGAGCACACCCTAGACCTTCTTGGAACCAACACCACAACAAGCAAACACAAAAGCATACATCAAGGGGAATTATTACCTGAATCATACACTTCCACTAACTCCGGGTACCGCCGCCTCATACTCTCCTCAGTCTCCCAAGTAGCCGACTCGCTCTCATGGTTCCTCCATACCACCTTAAGCTGCGGAATCTGCTTATTCCTCAAGACCCGGACTTGCCTATCCACGATCGCGACTGGCTTCTCCTCATAAGTCAAGTCTTGCTCAATCTCCACCTCCTCCGGCTGAATTACATGAGAAGGGTCCCCATGATACCGCCTAAGCACGCTCACATGGAACACATTGTGTATCCTTTCCAACTCCCTCGGCAAAGCCAACACATAAGCCACCGGACCTGACTTAGCGAGGATCTCATAAGGGCCGATGTACCGAGGCGCCAACTTCCCTTTTCTACCGAAACGCATCAGCCCTTTCCACGGCGACACCTTCAAAAATACCTTCTCCCCAACATTGAAACTCAGCTCTCTAGCACGACCGTCGGCATACGCTTTTTGCCTATCTTGAGCCGCTCTCAATATCTCCTTGATAACCTTAACCCGATCAGCCGTCTCCTGCACAAATTGAGGACCCGACAACACCCTCGCACCTTCCTCATCCCAACACAAGGCGTCCTACACTTCCTCCCATACAAGGCCTCAAAAGGAGCAGACTTCAAACTACTATGGTACGAGTTATTATAGGCGAACTCAATCAAAGGTAGCAATTCAGTCCAAGGGGTTTGAAACTCCATAGCACAGCTTCTCAACAACTCCTCCAAAGTAAGGATCGTTCTCTCCGATTGCCCATCCGTCTGAGGATGATACGCCGTCGAGAACTTGAGCTTAGTTCCCAATGCTGTATGCAGCCCCTCCTAAAAATGAGACGTGAAACTCGGATCCCGATCAGAGACGATGGATTGAGGAACCCCATGCAACCTTACCACCTCTTCTATGTACAACTTTGCCAACACCTCCACACTAGGCTTAAACCGAAAGGGTATGAAATGCGCAACTTTCGTCAAACGATCGACTATTACCCACACGGCATCCTTCCCCTCTCTAGTCGGCGGAAAACCCGATACAAAGTCTGGCGATGTCCGCAAACTTCCACTCTGGAATAGGTAGGGACCGAAGTAACCCACCCGGGGCTCTATGTTCCGCCTTAGCCTTCTGACAAACCAAACAAGTCGCCAATAACGAGCCACATCCTTCTTCATTCCTGGCCACCAAAAACTTAACTTCAGGTCATTGTACATCTTTGTCATCTCGGGATGCATAGCATACATCGAGGAATGAGCCTCCTCCAAAATCCCCTTCCTCAATTCCTCTACTTCCGGTACGCACACTCGACCCTTGCATTTCAACAATCCACCAACTACCTCAAATCCATTATCCATGCCTTTTTCAACTTCCCCTCGAATAGCCACCAGAGTAGCATCCTTGAGCTGCTCCTCACCAATCCAATCATTCAGCATAGGCCTAATGTTGAGCTTGGCAACCAAACTTCCCACATCATCTAACTGCATCTCTACCCTTAAAGCTCTAAGATCCACCAACTCCTTTCGACTTAAAGCATCCGCAACCACATTAGCTTTACCAGGATGGTAGTCAATAGTACAGTCATAATCCTTCAAGAGCTCCACCCAACGTCGTTGCCTACCATTCAGCTCCTTTTGATCCATAAGGTGCTTAAGACTCTTGTGATCGGTCATGATCTTAAACGTCTCACCATACAAATAATGCCTCCACAACTTCAAGGCGAACACCACTGCAGCTAACTCCAAATCATGGGTTGGGTAGTTCACCTCATGCACCCTAAGTTGTCGGGAGGCATAAGCGACAACCTTCCCATTCTGCATCAACACACAGCCCAATCCTTGCAAAGACGCATCACTAAACACCACATACTCTCCACCTTCTACTGGCAAAGTCAACACCGGAGCTGAAGTCAACTTCTTCTTCAACTCCTCAAAGCTCCTCTGACATTCCTCGCTCCACTCATACTTCGACTCCTTCCTCAACAACTTATGTAAAGGAGACGCTATGGTAGAGAACCCCTCTACAAACCTTCGGTAGTAACCAGCTAACCCCAAGAAGCTCCTCAGTTGCGACACATCCTTAGGTGGAGACCAATTAACCACCCTTCAATCTTCTTTGGGTCAACCTCCACGCCTCTTTTAGAAACCACATGCCCAAGAAACAATACTTCTTCCAACCAAAAGGCACACTTCGAGAACTTGGCAAATAGTTGCTGCTCCCTCAACCTATGAAAAACAATCCGCAAGTGCTCCTCATGCTCCTTCCTAGTCTTAGAATAAATGAGGATATCATCGATGAACACTATCACGAACTTATCCAAATATTCGTGGAAGACCTTGTTCATGAGAGCCATGAACGCGGCGGGAGCATTGGTGAGACCAAACGGTATTACCAGAAACTCATAGTGTCCATAGCGGGTCCTAAAGGCTGTCATTGGCACCGATCCCTCCTCCACCTTCAACTGGTGATAACCCGACCTCAAGTCTATCTTCGAGAACACTTCAGCCCCTTGCAATTGATCGAAGAGATCGTCTATCCTTGGGAGTGGGTAACGATTCTTGATCGTCGCCTTGTTCAACCGCCTATAGTCAATACACATCCGCATCGACCCATCCTTCTTCTTCACAAACAACACCGGCGCCCCCCACGGTGATACGCTTGGGCGGATGAACCCCTTATCCAAGAGCTCCTGCAATTGCTCCTTCAACTCCTTTAACTCCGTCGGTGCCATGCGATAAGGTGGAATAGAGATTGGAGCAGTTCCAGGAACCAGCTCTATATTGAACTCCACCTCTCGCTCGATCGGTGCTCCGGGTAGTTCCTCAAACACATCCGTGAACTCCCGAGCTACAGGTACCTTCTCCAACTCCTCATTCCGTTCAACTGACACTTGCACCAACAAAGCCTCACACCCTTCTTGAATCAGAGAAAAAGCTTGCATTGCTGAAATTACTCCCATAGGTGCGGACTCCCTCTTCCTAACACCCTTGAACACCACCTGGCCGACACCTCCCACCTGAAGCAGCACCTCCTTCTTCTGACAATCAAGCAAAGCCCCATGCCTAGCCAACCAATCCATGCCGAGGATAACGTCGAATTCATTGAAAGGAAGCACCACCAAATCAGCCAAGAACTCTACACCTCCCACTAACACTTTACACCCTCTACAGACCCTATCCACCCGAACAGAAGTCCCCAAAGGAGTTCTGACGCCCCAACTAACACCCAAACTACTAGCTACAACACCCAAACTACTCAAACATTTGTCAGATACAAAGGAATGGGTCGAGCCCGAATCAAACAAAGCGTAAACTGAAAGGCCCAAGATTGAGATCATACCAGTCACCACGTCGTTCGCATTCTCCGCCGCACCCCTGGTAAGAGCATAAAGCCTCCCTTGCTCCCCCTCCAGCTCCAACAGGTGTGGCATTAGCTCCCGTTCCTCGACCAGCACTCGCAACCCCTCGCCCCATACTGCCTCCACCTCTGCCTCCATAGCTCCTAGATGGAGCCCTAGGCCCCTGCACCGATCCCACCGACTGGGCTGGTGCAGCACTCCTCCTCGGGCAGAAGTTACTCCTGTGACCCGGCTGCCCACAAGTGTAACAAGTCACAGATGCCGTCCTCAGCATGTGGCATGCCCCATAGTGAGGCTTCCCGCAAGTGCCACACACAGGAAGTCCCGATGGTACTCCTCCCCTCTGCACCGATCCTCCTCCTCTGCACTCTGCACTCTTATGACCCGGACGGCCATAAGTGAAACACACCAAAGCTCGACGAGACGGGGCAGACTGCACACTCCGCTGGCCTGAGAAAACGGACTGAACTCTCTTTGTCGGGTGACTATGAGTAACCGAAGGAGAAGGCTGAGCCAACGCCTTCCTCTTCTTCTCCTCCTTCTTCTTGTTCTCCAGCCTCTCCCTCTCCAGTGCCGCCGCCTTTACTGTCACTAGACTTCCCATATCAGCAGAGGTGACTCCCTCCTGGATCTCCACTCTCAACCCACTCTTGAACTTACTGATGAGCTTCCTCTCCCGGTTAGTCCGCTCGTCATACCACTTAGAGAGAGAGGTGAACTCAATGTAGTATGCGAGAAAAGACTTCTCACCTTGCTCCAAGCTCATGAATTCCTTGGCCTTCTCCTCTCGCCAAAGGTCAGGACAGAATTGATCATGAAATACCTCGACAAACTCATCCAGCTCCATTTCTGGCGGAACTACCCGGCTCTGCGGCATCGACTTCCACCAATTCAAAGCATGACCCTTAAACAGGAAGGTCATTGCTTGCACCTTAAGCTCCTCATCAAGTCCCATCTGCAGGAACTTGTACTCACATTCCTGGAGCCACTGCTCCGCCACCTCAGGATCAGCTGCTTCCCCAATGAACTCCCCAAAATTCCATCCCTTCAACAGACTCGGCTGAAACCTAGGAGCTCCTCCTCCAAAACCCGAGTTCCCAGTGGACCTACTTCCCCTTGCTTGACTGGATTCACTACAGGAGGACATTAAACATTTCAGTTGACCGCTCAAGAAACTTCAAACAACTCAATTCACCACTTGATTTCGAAACATCCCACCCATTTAAAACAGTTTGACAAAAACCCTTGGAATGTCGGTCCCGTACCGATGTCTCATCCTCCCTCCCAACGAGGTTAATTACTCCCAAAGAGAGAAGATAATCAACCGGTACAGCAGCGACAAACCAGGCTCTGACACCATTTGTAACACCCACCCCGAAACAACCCGAGTAAACCCGTGGTTGAACCGGTCCCAGGTACTACCGAGTAAAAACAAGGGTAAAGCAGTGAAATTGGCGGTGATCAAAAGACAACAAAAACATAAGAGGCCTCATAAAAACGTGAAACTGGAATCCGGGTACAATCCAAACCATCATAAATCCCCCAATCCAACCATAACCAGAAAGTACATAAAAACCCCCAAAATCCCATAGTCAACTGAAATGAACAGAAAAGTCAACTCCGCGTAATCCCAGTCTTCACCTCATGGCTTCCGTCCAGAACTTCACGAAATCAACCTCGAACTCAAACTCCTCAGCTACCTCTACTAGCCACGAGATCCTGAAAGGGGAAAAGGGATCAATTTCCTATTGAAATTGAGTGAACCCACTGGGCCTACCTACACGTTGTCCTACTCTATGGAGCGGTCCCAACTCCGCACAAGACATCCAACAATGGAACCAAACCCAACCCCCCTTTCCATATTTTAATTCCCTAGAAGCAGTCTAGGTGATCACGTTGGTCAGTTCTTGTTCTCAAGCACAATTCATAACAATAGAATCACACAGAATTACTACATCAATCCACGGCACACACACAGCATCATCACATCACATCCATCAACCAAGTCACTACCACAACCACAATCACACAAACATTCACATTCATATTATCTAGGTGAGTTATTAGGCGCCAAGGAGTTGTCCACCACCACCACCGCCGGCCACATCCTCGACACACATCCCGCAGGATCTTTCCCTCATAGGGAGATAACACGATGCATCCCCTTAGGGATCCTTCCTCCATGGAGCTATCACGACGCATCCCATTGGGATCCTTCCATTTCGGAGATATCAACAACCATGACCTCCCGTCATGGGATTCACCCCAGTGAATCGGACTCGATCACAATAGTATTTTGGGTGGGGTAGTGTGGGCTCCTTCAGGTTCTACTTTGACATTCAAATACCAACACCACAAATCCATCTCATCACAGCTCATTCTCACAAGGCACAATTCACATCATCCACATTCATACCACAGTACACAGTTCTCAGTACATCCCTTGGTTCCACGCCCAGCCACGACCACAATACACACTTACAATCAACCAAAGGGTAACCGGCTAGCTCACCGGCCACCCCCACCTGTAAGTACAGGGGAGGCCATGTCATGAGTCTAGGGGTCACCCACCTGTTCCTCTTATTCAGAGCGACCCCACATTGGCAGGGCAACTCTCCTGCATCCACAACCAACAATTCATAATATCATAGCACCCGCACTCATTTCCCAACCATCCTAATTCTCATTTCTATGTCAATCCATTACTTAATTCACTTCAATTCACACCCAACCCCAAATCATAGCAATCAACAACCACAATCAACCACGACATTCATCAATAACAATCAAGTACATTCACAGAACAGTTTACCCCCTTTTACGCTCATCATTTTCATGCATAACCTAGGTTTTGTTCTAAGTCCAATTGAAACTCCTCACGCTGTCCAAACTACTTACACAACGCTAAGCCCTCACCTGGAATAGAAGACGAGGCTCTAATCGTCTTCTAGTTTCCCCAGAAACTCGATTTCCAACCACCAAACTCGTAGCTCTACCCTTCCTTACTGCTCACGACCTACACCCAGAAACCCAAAATAGAGATTAGCGATCTCTTCTCCTCGTCGCTACGAATCCATAGCAACAAACGGAACTCAATTCCGACCTCTACAGCTCCCGAAATCACCCTTCGAAGTTTGCTCGCTTTAGGTTCGTCAATGGCTTTTCGGGGAGAGAGAAAGGGGAAAGAAGTTGTGAATTTCCGTGCAAATCCGTCCTTTTATGCACGAAAAGTGCGCCTGGCATGTCAAAATGTGCGCCGGCGCACATTGACTCCCAAAAGGCGCACATTTTGAATATTCCGCTGAAAGTTTGCTGAATTAATTGAAAAGTGCGCCTGGCACTTCTAAAAGTGCGCCTGCGCACTTTAGGGCCCAAAATCAGCACTTTTTGGTGCATCACCATTCCCCTCTTTGCAACTTCGACCCAACTTAAACCCGAATGACCCAAAACTCAAGGGGAGCTTAAGAGCACTGATTCCAGTACCCTAGCCTACCGATCTTGAGTTCCAAACCGTCTGGTTGAGCGGGGATGTTACATTAGGGTTCATCTAGTCTAAGCTCTAAGAGTTTAGCTACTCATGTTTTTCACAAACGAATCAAAGACAAAGATAGAGTTTATCAAACAGAGGAAAAACATAAAAGGATCTGAAAAACCTAATGAAGACGACTCCGGCAGAACTTCGATCTTTCGGTCAACTGCAATCCTAGCTCCGAGTGTTTGAGATGAAAGGGATGGCGTCACGATCTATTCCTGGCTCTTTGAACTCTAACTCTCTGCTCCAAAACTCGGGAGAATTATCAAGTATTTGGTATTAATTGGAATTATGATGTATATCTGATTTAGGGCCGCCGGTTAAGTATTTATACTTAACCCTAATACTGCCGATTTTGCCTGACATTTTTGCCGAAAATATGAAGAGATTTTTGGCGAAAATCTCTTTGCAAATTGACTAATCGCCGGCTGGATTCTCCTATGATTTTCGGACGTCGGGGTTCTCGGCGAAAACTTAGTGTTTTCACCAAAAAGTTCTTCTTGTCAACACTGCCGATTTGTGCTTGAGTTTTCGCCGAACTTCAGTGTAAATGGAGCAGGACTTTGGTTCAACTTGATTAACTTCTTGGATCAATTTTGGTGCGATTCATCAAGGTTCCAACGCCTTAGACACGTCCTTGGCTACTTATTTGACGGCAAAAACCTGTGCTAACATAGAAACACTAGAAAACCATCAAATAGACCCGAAATGGGCCAAAGTAACACAAATGGCACGAGATAGAGCAATTGATTGAATATTCGCTATTCTACCCTAAAAACCATGTCTTAAGCAAGGAAATGTCACTTAAATGATGCTGACAATCACGTCAAATCGAGTGTCATCAAAATACCCCACACTTAAGCAAACTGAATAGAAACGCTCATGTTCGCAAATGAGAAGATTTATTAAATTGAAGCTCAATCGAACACAATGAATTATTAGACAGATAATTCCTAGAACAAGAAACCTAACATGCATACTGATTAGCCAAACAACCTGGTCTCACTAATAACTGCACACGACAAGTAGTAGCAACCAATTATGCACGAATTTGACCTGACCGACTAGACTCCTCACACAGGAAATATTTAGTAAATGGGGAACTCTCACTCTCTGTGTTTAAGGACGTGTTTCTGCTCTCAATCATTTTCTATTACTGAATTCTGTCTTAAGTTTGCAATTCGACCACATCTCCACCACTGTGACAACACGAGTAACTAGTCAAGAATGACTTCCCTGCTAGGACTGTAACGAATTCTACACTACAAGGGTTTATGATGCGATGGATGATGGGAATGTATGATGATGGCTTTGGTGCAGTGTAGCTTTTGACTAACTTCCCTCGAATCTAGCCTATGGCCTCCTACCGTCTAACTAGACACGGGTGGAATAGTGAACGCTCGTCGTATGATACCCTCAAGCAACCTAGCACTTTATTTCTTTACATTTTTTTTTCTTTTTGACTTTTCTTTTGACTTCGTTCTTCCATTTGTAGGGAGAAGAACGTTTTATTGAACTAAACTTGAAACTTTTCTGATTTTTCTACTTTTTCTTCTTTCTTATTTTTTTCGAAATCTGCTACTTTTCTCTTCTCTTTTTTTTCTTTTGTGCCGATTCTTTATTTTAGTTGATAGAGGGGTTTACACGTTTGGACATAATAGCTAAGACCACCTGTTTAATGGCTATAGGCAGGTTACCACAAACTGACTTTTGGTAGGTCAATCTAGAACTACAACCACAGGGGATCAATGGGGAATGAAAGAATGGGAAATGGCTGTAATGTATTATCGAACCGAAGGAACAGGCCAAACTCAAGGGTTTAAACCTAAAGGATTTATCATTTGGTAGGCTATCTGGCTTGTAGCTGAATCTAGGTGCCCCTATCATTCTAGAACTCGTGTCATCGTGTGGTCTCGAGTAGGTCCCATGCAAATTCTAACTCATTCAAGCAAACAGAAATCACTCAAAAAGAATTGAAATTGCAAGTTACGTGCAATGGATCAAAAGCTCACAGTTGGTTTGCTAGTCGGATTCGGTCATTTTCATGCAATCAAGGCTACAAACTACAAGTGTGATTTTAAAAATTCTATTCTGACCAGGCATTTTAGCATCAAAGTAAACACGTTGGTTCTCAAGTTCTTGGTTAAGCAGTCTAAGCATCATTATGAAGGATTGAACAACAACTTAACATCAAAAATCAAGAACTGAGCCATTCTAATGCTAGAGAGACTGGACAGGAATCACGAGGCACACAAAAACACAATCAATGGCAATCAAGTTCATGCAAGGTTCTCTAGTAGAAGAACCTGGACCGAGATGGTTGGCGTAGGGGATGAGCATGGATCCTCGGAGCAGAGGGAATCTACCCAAGCGAAGCAAAGGGAATCTCCCAACTGCCTGCAAAACAAGACAAGCGTCCCGGATACACACAGAAAAAAGTTGGATCGAAATCCAAAAAGAAGAAATAAAAAGAAAGGACAAGGAAAAGGACACCACCCGAACATGGCTGGTCAGGGGCATCGGGGGGTGGAAGGTGTAGGGCGTCATCGACCCGACGTTGCCACGCCAGCTGTGCCTCATACCGCTCGTCAGAGCGGTGCATGTGTTGTTGCATAATAATCCATCTCGCCTCTTGAGCAGCGTTGTCAGTGATGCGCCACTCCTGGAGACGCTCATACAGCTCTCTAACAACCGCGGGATGCGGTCAGTGCCGCTGGTGAGGCGCCTGATATGGCTCTGGAATGGGCGGCGGCGACTGGCGTGCATACCCTGCTTGATGCTGTGGCGAGGGTATATTATCATGGTATCTCACCTCTGGTTGGGGCTGCTGCTGCTCAGCATCATCTTCTTCCTCCGACTCATCCATATGCTGGAGGGGAGGATCTGCTGCTACCTGGGGACTGAGGTCCAGCTCGAGGTCGTACTCGACTGCCAAATCACCTCCGACGGTTTGTACTCTGCGTCGTGGGACGTCCGGGCCATATTCTTGGCTGAGACTGAAGGAGATGATGAGTCGGCCAATAAAGTTGCCTCCCAGGAGTGAGCGAGGTGGCCTCGACCTCTGAGTCTTCTGGCGGAACAAGCGTGCAAGCACCCATTCGGGATGAAGAGGATGACTCCCCCAGATGGCGCGATGAAGAAGAAGCTCCTCTCGGCTGATATGGTGGCGGTCCTTCTCTGGAGCATACAAAATAGAACGACGCCAAACCATGTGAATGAATTTATAGAGTGGGTGAGAAAGAGACTTAACTGAATTATGCTTCGTGGTTTCATTGCCGGGCACTCCAGTCATGTGGCTCCAGAGTGCATCGTACTCCTCTCCGTCGCCATCGTTGTTCTCCCAGCCGAGGTGATGACCCTCGTAGTGCTCGCGGGGTATACCTATATGAGCTGCAAACTCATCATAGGTGAGTGTCCTGTGCACCCCGCCCAGATAGAAGGTGACAACCTTCTTGTGCTGCCTCCTCTTGTGCTCGACTAGATCGAACGTTGCCCAAAACTCTTGGAGAGAGACGTCTGGGAAGTCAGCGGCTAATGTGGTCAGCTCCAGCAATCCAGCATGCGTTAGTGCATCGAGCACGTTCCGGTGCCAGTCCTCATCGTGCTCGGAGAGTGACTCCATAGATAGTGGGCGAACACCAGCTCCAGGAACATGTTTGAGCCGCTGGTAGCGCTCGAAGTAGTACTGGGGTAGCAACAGTGCGATGGTACCCAACACGGCCAGGGAAAGCTGGTGGAGGGCCCTGGACGGCGGGTGTGACGGGAGCGGGAACTCTGGAGCTAGAGGCAGTGTCAAGTCACTGCTTGGTCCTGCGCTCATGAGTTACATTCCTAAGCAAGAAAACAAACCAGATTAGACAAACTAAAACCCTACCCCACACTTAGTAGAAAAACTCAATTTCACAAAGACACGAGGAAAACCGAGTGGGGTAAGCAAAGCAGATTAACCGGTAATCACAAACAATTAAAACACATGCTTAGGAACAGCCAGAATGGAATCATCATAATCATAGTTAGGAAGTCAAACCGACATTCAAAAAGTCAACATAATAGTACGTTGAACCCTAATCATGGCAATACTAGCACAAAGCGGGAAATGACGGCATAATGAATAACTCAGATGGCAAGCACAATAATATGAACGTGAATGAACACACATGGCAGCCAAATGAACATAGACAAGTCATGGTCAAACCGACATTTCTCATAAATCAATACCGCAAAGAATAGGTCTTTAAGCATAGCAACACACGAACAATTGGTATTATAATTCAGCACCATACTCCCTAAGCATGCTAGATTCGTCCAAAGAGTTCAGCTAACCGAGTTCACATGAAATCAGTCGGCACACAAATCGAGGCAAACCAAAAAGTCAACCAAAAGTCAACCCCGACAAAATTCAGCATTCAACATGTCAAAAGAATCGGAATGAAAAGTTCTACAACTTACCTTGAAGCCATGGGTGCTGAAAATGAACAGAGAGAGAGAAATCGGTGAAAAACTCGAAAAACTAGGGTTTGGGTGAACTAGAGCTCTAGAGCTCTGATTTGGATGATCTACGTCTCAAAATGACCGGAAGAGAGAAGGGAAGTGTGCGGCGGGGGTGGTTTGGTTGGCGGCAGCGAAGGAAAGGTGGCGGCGGCGAGTTTAAACAAAGGGGAGGTTTTTTGAATTTTCGAAAATGAAAGAAGAGGAGAGAGAGGGTGAGTGACCGGATTTAAAAGGGAGGAATTGTTGATTTTCACTCAAGTTTTCGGCGAAAATATGTGCAAATTTTCGCCGAAAACTCAAGGCAAAATGGTCTGCCGGTTTTCAAAAACATTTTCGCCTAAAATTTCAATGAGCTTACACAGAAAACTCTAGTTAAAACTGTCTGGAAAACACAGTGGGATTTCAAAGGAAGTTTTCGCCGAAATTATGGGGCATTTTCGCTGAAAATTTTGACCTGAACGAGTTGAAAATATTTTCGCAATCCTGGCAAACTTCAGAAAATCACAATTAAATCCACAAAAATCGGAACAACCTCAAACAACTTGTGAAAGACACTATGACACACAGACTACACATGAAAACTAAGAAATCAAACAAACTGACACTTTTGGCTCCCCCGAACTGACTCTAAAACACTAAGGTTGGCACAAATGGAAAAACTGACTCCAGCCGTGGGTTGCCTCCCACGAAGCGCTCTTTTATTAACGTCCTTGAGCTGGACGATACCTGGACGGTATTAGGAGACATCCCAACTCAGGTTCTCCTTAATGCTAGCATCGGAGTTCATGAAGTAGAGCTTCGGGGTATCTCTGTGAAGCATAAATTTCTTCCCGTTCGCATGTAAGAGCTTGGTACGTCCATCGGGAAGGTGATCAGTGATCTTGAACGGACCGAAGAGTTCTGTTGAGGGATCATCCTCTACAAGTAAGATGGTGGAGGGGATGAGAATGATCGGCTTCGTCTTCTCTTTATCCTCCGGCTTTGTATCACCAGGATCGGTGATCGTCGGTATTTCCTTAGGAGATGCTTTCGGCTTCTCCTTCAATACTTGTTCCGGCGCCGGTAGCTCGCAACGAATTGGTGGTGCAGCTGGCTCGGATGAAGGTGGCGGCACAACTGGTCTCCAGACCATTTGAGTCTTCGTCTTCTTGTTCTTCCCCCGGGGCCTGCTAGGTTTCTTGCTTGGCGATGAAGAAGAGGCTTTCAGTTCCTTCTTCTTTGGTGGCTTCTGAGCAGCAAATTTGGGTTTCTGCTCTGTAATCTGTTTAACACCTGCAACACAATCAATCTAGGAACACTAGAAGAGATGTCAGTAATGGAGTTTACCGGAGTCAACTCCACAGTTTCATTAGCTAGACAGTGAGATTCTTCATTCCTAGGAGCATATTTCATTCCGTCCTTAAGACGCAATGTTATCATTTCCTTACCAACCCTCAAAGTCAAAGAACCATTCGGAACGTTGATTTGCATTCCGGATGTTGCCATGAAAGGTCGACCTATAAGAATGGTAGAATCCTCTTCACTAGTATCAATGATCACATAGTCGCTAAGAACGTGAAAGGACCACATTTAGTAACAACGTCTTTTATCTCTCCTCTAGGGGTTTTCAATGATCTATCAGCAAAGACAAGTTGTATGCTAGTCAGTTTAAGTTCTCCTAGATTCAGTTTCTCATATAGACTCATAGGCATAACATTAACAGATTCGCCCAGATCAACCAAACAACGTTCTATCTCAATATCATTAATGACAAGAGGTAAAGTGAAAGAACCAGGATCAGAGCACTTAGCTGGATATGGAGAGGAAGGTTTCTTGCTACAGAAAGAAGGATATCCTTCTTTGTTTCCCTTCATGCCAGTCTCGATCCTTGAATTTGGTAGCAATGCTCTTGGAAAAGGAGGTTTCACATAGTACGGAGCAAGAGGAGGTTCATACTCCTTAGGCGCCACTTTCTGTGCTTCCTTCTTCTCTGGAGTTTCAGGAATCCTGCATAAATCAGAAGAAGCATTAGTAGATGAGCTTGTAAAATCTTGAACAGTTACCATCTTGGCTTGCTCCTTTCTCGGATTCGGCTCTGCCTGGCTCAGAAGTTGGCCAAATGGTCGACCAGATGCCAGCATGCTCGAGATGTGGTTTACTGCCTGCTCAATTCTTTGACCAGATGCGATCTGTTTTTGATTGAGGTTAGCTTGAGCCTTGAACTGACTATCGTGATCATCAAGTCTGGTGATGATCTGACTAAGCTTCTTGTCGAGGTCACTGACGTTGTTTTCCCTCTGATGTTGCTGCCCTGAGTAGGTATTATTCAAATATTGATTCTGGCGATTGCTAGGAGCAGTTCCATAGTTACCCCGGATTTCGGTGTTGCGGCTGATAGACACCTCCCGGCGGATGGTTATGCTTCTGATCCTGAGCTAGACCAGCTGGTCGGTTGTTCTGGTTCTGGTTGGCACCGGCATTGTAGGGAGGTCTGTCTTGATAATTCCCTTGCTGCCTGAAGTTGTGGTAGCCAATATAACCATTATGATTGTTGTTGAAGCCCTGTTGAACGAAATTGACTTCTTCGGCTGACCAGACTTCTGTCTTACCAAAATTCTGGCATCGGCCTCCATTATGCGCACAAGCTCCACACCATTCGCAATCAGCAACATAGACAGAAGCTGCTGGCGGCTTGATTGGTGTGGTAGACTTCTTCAGATGCTTCTCTATGTAACACCCGTCCCAAACCGACCCGGTTTACCCATGGTCGAACCGGTTTGAGTGCTACTCGAAGATACATCATTTAAATAAAGGAGTAAAACGCAGCGGAAACAGAAACAACTCTCCATTAAAAAGTTCAAAATCAACTGAAGGCCTTCATTACATAAAATCTGAAATCCGAAACCAAATCTCAAAACGATTACAAAATTCCCAACCAAAGGTGTCAACTGAAATCTAAAATTAAAACAGTGGTCACTCCACAATAGCTTCCTAATCTTCACTTCACAACTCCAACCTGCAACTCCTCCGAACTCAACCGAACACCTGAAAAGAGAAACTGGGGGGGGGGGGGATCAGCTTCCTAATGAAACTGAGCGAACCCACTGGGTTTAACTATGCGCCGAACCTAGCCTAAGAGCAATCCCAACTCCGCACACAAACAACAATGGAATCTGACACAGCCATCCTCATTTTAATTCCTAACATGATACTAGGTGATCACATAAGCTCAAATCTCAAT
Organism: Linum lewisii; assembly: GCA_034768395.1. NCBI lineage: Eukaryota > Viridiplantae > Streptophyta > Magnoliopsida > Malpighiales > Linaceae > Linum > Linum lewisii. The sequence goes on from CM068298.1 coordinate 31,441,870, forward strand.
TAACATCCACAAGAGTTTAACATGCATAAGCTCAACATTACACCGCATCCAACTCCACATTATGCAACAGAGAAAACCACATGCACAAACATAACCAAAATCATGTAACCACTCGTCCCCCAATTCAATCAATACTCATACATTCACCTTCACACGCATACATTTACTCTCCATTTCTCCTTCATATTTTCTAGGTGATCACACAGGTGCACTACTCAGTCCATTGCCCACAACTAACAGTCTCAACAATGTAACCCAAGTCATCCATTCACAAGTACACGATATAGCCAACTCATGTAGCGCACAGTTCAACATTACATCACAATACAACTCACTATCACTAACAACACTTCCACTCACACATCAACCACAACACCCACACATTAACCACAACACCCACATTACCCAAATTCACACTTATCATCATCATCAATCCTAGACCATTCAACTCCTATCTCACATCTCATCACAACAACATAATTCACAACACAACACTAGGCACTTCACTAACACCTCCAATACACATACCATACACGAATCACACATGCATCTTATTCCACACACACTCACAAACACGCATACACCACCGCACATAACCAAGCATTCTCATCACTAACACATACCACACATTCATTGATCTAGGTGAGTTCATTAGGCGCCATAAGGAGTTATTCCCCCGCTACGTACCCCGCCGGCCTCGTGCTCCCCTACCGCATGGGGAACACGTCACATATCCACAATTCCATAATTCCACAATTCCACAATTCCACTCCCCGTCGGGAGACTAATCTACCAATCCGTCGGTAGGCCCTAACCACCAGTCCGTCGGTGGGTGAAACACATTTGGGGTAACGTTGGCTCCTTCCAGTTCTATCATTTAAATTCCATTTACCCAATTCCATTTGATTAAATCCACTTTACAAACCCACTTCCCAATTCCACTTTACAAATCCACTACACAAATTACACATCACAATGCCACATCACAATACCACAACACAAACCCACATCACAAATCCACACCATGATTCCACCTCACAATTCCACGTTCTAGTTCCAAACACCAATTCTATGTTCCAATTCTAGGACATAATTCTAGTCTAACCACAACCGGCAATAATAGATACAATCATAGAATTCATCACATCCAACCCCATCTCATCTCACATTTCTAGATCAAATACATTAGCTATCATCTTATATCCCAATCCCCACATCACACATAGATCAGCACAATCATCATACGTCAATCACAAGACAGTTATTCAGTTTTACTCTCATAGGTTCATGCAAGACCTAATTCTGTTCTAAGTCTATTAAACTCCGCAATCCCATTTCTAGCCACCTAGTCAACTATACACTCACACAAGTCAACCATACAATCACACCAGTCACCCAACACCACATAACAGTAACAATCACGACAGCATCAATTTACCATTTCAACTCTCCTATTGAGCATTACTAGATTAAACCACATAATCTATCTAGTTCACATAATTCATCTAACACGATTCCTAGCCACAATTCGACCAATTCTAACATCCTCATTCTTCTCTACCATTTACCAATCCACATTCAAGACTCCAACCTTACTAGATAACCAAAAGACACACTATCAATCACCATCACACACAGCATCAATTTCATTCAAATCAATCATACGACCCCAGTTCAACTAGTTCATGCAATCACACCACCCAATTCCATTACTCAATTCCATTTACCAATTCCATAAGTCAATTCCACGTACCGATTCTATTGTCCAATTCCATACCTACATTCCCTACCGATTCCAGTAGCCAGTTCTAAGTCATAGTCTACCACCCTAAACACATTAACAACCACCTTCACACGCATCATCAATTCTACCTAAAAGGCACGTTGCATAATTCATACATCAACACCTAGCATCATCTCAATCCCAACATCATGTAAACCCACACAATCCAAATCATTCAATAATCCCACATCACACATAACCACACATCACAAGACATTCAACGCCTCCCACGGCACAAACAGTTTAAGGGTAAACGGCTAGCTCACCGGCCACCCCCACCAGCAAGTACAGGGAAGCCATGTCATGAGTCGTAGGGTTACCCTCCTGTACGTCCTTCATTGGATGACCACACATTGGTGGAGCCATCCACCTGTTCATCAATTAAGGGCGACCCCACATTGGCAGGACCACCCTCCTGCAACCACAGACTGACAATAGCATAATATACACAATTCTCATGTTCACAGACCCGTCCCTCCTATCACTCTTTACTAGTTCCGATCAATTTATCATCCATGTTAATCAATTTCTCCAATAAAACTCATCACAAACAGCCATCAATCATCAACCAATCCATCAATTAACAAATATCCAACAGTCATCAAAACAGCATATTTCACAGAACAATTTTCCCCTTTTACTCTCTTTCAATTTCATGCAAGGCCCTACATTTTTCTAAGTCTGAATTGTAACTCCTCACACCGATAAGACTACCTATCGTACGCTAAACCCTCACCTGACAAGAAGACGAGGCTCTAAACTCTTCAAGAAACCCGAACAACCAAACTCTCAGACACCAAAAACGTAGCTATCCTCCTCTTCACCGACAGCAGCTTACTCCGAAATATCCAGAACTTCTGGGTGCGATCTCTTCCTCCCATCACAATGAACTCATAGCAAGAAACGGATCGCCAATCGGATCTCTACAACTCTCAGAATCGAGGTTTGAAGTTTTGGAGATTTCTGGCTGAGACACAAAAACGTAGCTCTTCCTTCTTCCACGGACAGCAGCCTGCTCCGACCCAGCCAGAACCACAACTAGCGAATCTCTTCCTCTCACTGCCACGAACGTGTAGCAAGAAATGGATCGTCAATCGGAGCTCTACAACTCCCGGAATCAAGGATTGACCCAAATGGGTCTTTGGTTCTTCAAACACGGGTTTGGGGGAAGATGGAGAAAATGAAAAAGTGAAGAAACTCCTAAAATCCGAATTTTAACACTCAATGCTTGAAACACGGCCCACGTATCATAAATGCACCCCCAAGGTGTTTTAACTCAACCCAACTCAAATTCGAACGTCCGGAACTTCGATGGGACCTCAAGAACATTGTTTCCAATGTCTAAACCATCCAAACTCGAGTTCCAATCCGTTTGGTTAGGCGGGGATGTTACACTCTACCTCTGCCTTGATAGTAGCTTCGAGATCGATCTTGCCTTTTGATCCTTCAGATTGTCGCTCCCAGTTTCTCGACTTGGAAGCACAGTTCGCGAAATGAAGAAGAGTAGCTTCAGGTGTGAGTGTAGTGCAATCCCCTTCAGCTAGGGAATTGACCAACTTAGCAGATTCTTCTCAAAGACCTCGAGCAAAGATTTTAGCTAACTGCCTCTGCTCGAAACCGTGATGAGGACAGTTGTAGAGAAGTTCTTGGAATTGATTCCAAGTATCATATAAGCTTACGCCTTCCTTTTGAGAGAATCTGGTGATGTTGTCCTTGATGGCTGTTGTTCTGGCAGGAGGAAAGTACTCTTCGACGAAGTCCTGAGCAAGAGTATCCCAATCAGTGTAGTAGCCAGGTGGTTTGCCAGTAAGCCACCTCTTAGCTGCCCCTTTCTGAGAGAACGGGAAAGCTCTCAAGCAAAGAGTGTTCTTGTCGAGATTTCCGTTCTTGAAAGTGCTGTAGAGATCAAGGAAATCCGCCAGATGTGTGCACGGATTGTCTAGTGGCCTGCCTTCAAACTGTAGATCCCTAGAGATCATAGTCAAGAATGGAATCTTGATCTCATAGTCAGGATCTCCTTCAACGCGTGGCACGGCAATGGAAGATCGAACGCTGGTCGCGCTCGGCTTATTGTAGTCAGCTAGACTCTTCTATGCAACTGGCGGTGGTGTTGATTGATTTCCGCCTGGTGGTGGTGGTGGTTGATTTCCACCTGGTGGTGGTGGTGGTGGTAACTGATTATCCATGGTAGGAGATGGAGGAGGTGAAAGTGACTCGGTGTATGAAACGGATGAAGATGACGGTGAAGATGAAGATGAGGAACTCTCCTTCAATTCCTCGATCTTGATCGGAGTGACGGATGGAGGTGGATTGGTTCTGCTTCTCCTTGGAATCTGTGATTGTCGAGGTGGAGCAGAACTGCCTGGTCTCTCTACACTCTTAGCCTTGTCGGTTTGAGAGCGAGTCCAAGGGTGGCGATGCATACACCTGTGAACAACCTACAAATAACAAAAACAAACAAAAACCAGTGTAAAATTGAAGTGGATGGAAAAATGAAAGATGGAAGGTAGAAGAATAAAATGCCAGTTCTTCTTTCGAACAATCAAAAGAATTTCCCCGGCAATGGCGCCAATTTGATGACGGTCAAATAACTACCAAGCTTAGAAAGCTAGGGTAGATCGTATTCCACGGGTCTTCTAATGATCATTTACTCAAATATAAAGGCAAGTTATTCAAGTTTAAACACTTCGTGCGTGGTGTGAGTTCCACGACTTCTAATTCTAAGAAATGCACGAAAATTAAAAATGAAAACTGAAAAAATTGGAAGATTGGTTTATTAAGACAAAGATGACAAACAAACTTAGACTTTGAATCCCCTTCGTTCACCAGAGCATTGGCAATCAATAGATCAGCGGATTTCGATTCTCGTTCAATCAATTCTAAGACACCACCATAACGCCTTACCCTTAGGTTTAAGACTGGCGAACATTCGCTCTATCCGATCTAGCTACCAAGATTAATTAGCCGTCCGGGTACGGTCGCCTCTCGCAATGACTTAACTTAACTGGTGCAATTACTAATGATTTATGAGTTACTCTTGCAGTGGGTTAACCCTAATTGGTTCCTACGAAAGGCACACTCCAATGATTAGGTTAATTGTTCAATTTGATATTTTAAAGTAAGGCGAGCATTCGCTTCTATCCTTCGCTTAACAGAATCTAATCTAGGTGATCAATCCAGACAAGAAACATGAACAAAGAAGAACAAATCAAACACGAAAGAGAAACTGATTGAACTTTGAATCTAATCACCGCCGATCCGTGACCGCTTTAAAGCACTGGGTCACTTAGGGTTCATCTAGTCTAAGCTCTAAGAGTTTAGCTACTCATATTTTTCACAAAAGAATCAAAGACAAAGATAGAGTTCATCAAACAGAGGAAAAACAAAAAAGGATCTGAAAAACCTAATGAAGACTACTCCGGTAGAACTTCGATCTTCAGGTCAACTGCAATCCTAGCTCCAAGTCTTCGAGATGAAAGGGATGGCGTCACGATCTCTTCTTGGCTCTTCGAACCTTTAACTCTCTGCTCCAAAACTCGGGAGAATTCTCAAGTATTAGGTATTAATTAGAATTATGATGTATATCTTATTTAGGGCCGCCGGTTAAGTATTTATACTTAACCCTAATACTGCCGATTTTGCCTGACATTTTCGCTGAAAATATGAAGAGATTTTTGACGAAAATCTCTTTGTAAATTGACTGATCACCGGCTGGATTCTCCTGTGATTTTCGGACGCCGGGGTTCTCATCGAAAACTTCAGTGTAAATGGAGCAGGACTTTGGTTCAACTTGATTAACTTCTTGGATCGATTTCAGTGCGATTCCTTGAGGTTCCAACGCCTTAGACACGTCCTTGGCTACTTATTTGATGGCAAAAACATGTGCTAACATAGAAACACTAGAAAACCATCAAATAGACCCGAAACAGGCCAAAGTAACACAAATGGCATGAGATAGAGCAATTGATTGAATATTCGCTATTCTACCCTAAAAATCATGTCTTAAGCAAGGAAATGTCGCTTAAATGAGGCTGACAATCACGTCAAATCGAGTGTCATCAATAACAGAGAAAACAGCATGCATATTACACACCCTCCAAAATCACATAACATGTTGTCTCACAATCCAATCCATACCTATACATACACACGCATACACATACACCACATTTCTCCTTCATATTATCTAGGTGGTCACACAGGTGCACTACTCAATCTGATGCCCACAACTGACATTCTCAACCATATAACCAAAGTCATCAATTCACAAATACAACGATATAACTAACTCATGAAGCACACAGTTCAACCACTAGCTCACATCTTATCACAACAAGACAATCCACAACACATCACAAGGCACTTCAACACATCCAATACACGTATCATACACAAATCACACACGTTTCATACACAAATCACACACGCATCTCATTCAATTCGCTAGGTGAGTTCATTAGGCGACATAAGGAGTTGTTCCCCTGCTACCCCGCCGGCCACAGACGCACCCACTCTTCCAAGAGGGTCCCAAGACGCATCCTCAATGGATCCTTTTCCATGGACATCACAATCTCTCCCTCGGGAGTTAGCAACTAATCCTCAGTACTCGATGATGACACTCAATTTGACGTGATTATCAGCCTCATTTAAGTGATATTTCCTTGCTTAAGATATGGTTTTTAAGGTAGAATAACGAACATTCATTCAACTACTCTATCTCGTGCCATTTGTGTTACTTTGGCCCGTTTCGGGTCTATTTGATGGTTTTCTAGTGTTTTCATGTTAGCATAGGTTTTTGCCGTCAAATAAAGTAGCCAAGGACATGTCTAAGGCGTTGGAACCTCGAGGAATTGCACCGGAATCGATCCAAGGAGTCAATCAAGTCGAACCAAATTCTACTCCCATTTACAAAGAAGTTTTCGGCGAAAATCCCTTGGAGTTTTCGGCGAAAACTCATGAAGAAATCGGCAGAGCATTCAAGAAGAAGTTTTCGGCAAAAACTTCAATTTTTCATCGAGAACCCGACGTCCAAAAATCACAGAAGAAGCCGGCGATCACCCCATTTTCCATCAGATTTTTGGCGAAAATTCTAGGCAAAACCGGCGGTATTAGAGTTAAGTATAAATACTTAATCGGCGGCCCTAAATCAAAGACCTTACACAATACACAACATCATATATCTCATAATACCAAATACTTCAAGGATTCTCAAGAGTTCTGGAGGAGAGTTTAGAGTTCGAAGAGCCAGGAAGAGATCGTGACGCCATCCCTCTCATCTTGAAGACTCGGAGCTAGGATTGTAGATTACCGAAGATCGAAGTTCTGCCGGAGTCGTCTTAATTAGGTTTTTCAGATCCTTTTCTGTTCTTCCTCTGTTCAAGATGAACTCTATCTTTGTCTTTGATTCTTTTGTGAAAAACATGAGTAGCTAAACTCGTAGAGCTTAGACTAGATGAACCTTAAGTGACCCAGGGCTTTAAAGCGGTCACGGATCGGCGGTGATTAGATTCAAAGTTCAATCAGTTTCTCTTTCATGTTTGATTTGTTTTTCATTGTTCATGTTTCTTGTCTGGATTGATCACCTAGATTAGATTCTTGTTAAGCTAAGGATAGAAGAGAACGCTCGCCTTACTTTAAAACATCAAATTGAACAATTAACCTAATCATTGGAGTGTGCCTTTCGTAGGAACCAGTTAGGGTTAATCCACTACAAGAGTATCTCATAAATCGTTAGTAATTGCACCAGTTAAGTTAAGTCGTTGTGAGAGGCGACTGTACCCGGGTGGCTAATTAATCTTGGTAGCTTGATCGGATAGAGCGAACGTTCGCCAGTCTTAAACCTTAGGGTAAGGAGTTATGGTGGTGTCTTAGAATTGATTGAATGAGAATCGAAATCCGATGATCTGTTGATTGCCAATGCTCTGGTGAACGAAGGGGGATTCAAAGTCTAAGCTTGTCTGTCATCTTTGTTTAATCAACCAATCTTTCACTCTGTTTTCAGTTTTAATTTTCAATTTCCGTGCATTTCTTAGAATTAGAAGTCGTGGAACTCACACCATGCACAAAGTGTTAAATCTGAGTAATTTGCCTTTATATTTGAGTAATCAATCATTAGAAGACCTGTGGAATACGATCTACCCTAGCTTCTAGCTTGGTAGTTTATTTGAGCTTCATCAAATTGGCGCTATTGCCGGGGACTTCTTTTGATTGTTCGAAAGAAGAACTGGCATCTTATTCTTCTACTTTCCATCTTTCACCTTTCCATCCACTTCGATTTTACACTGGTTTTTGCCTATTTTTGTTATTTGTAGGTTGTTCACAGGTTTATGCACCACCGCCCTCTCACGTGTCTCCAAAGCACCAAGAACGACAAGGGTAAGAGTGTAGAGAGACCAGGCAGTTCTGCTCCACCAAGACAATCACAAATTCCGAAGAGAGGCAGAACCAATCCACTTCCAACCGTCACTCCAATCAAGATCGAGGAACTGAAGGAGAGTTCCTCATCTTCATCTTCACCGTCATCTTCATCCGCTTCATACACCGAGTCACTTTCACCTCCTCCATCTGCTACCATGGATGATCAGTTACCACCACCACCACCAGGCGGTCAACCACCACCAGTTGCACAGAAGAGTCTAGCTGACTACAACAAGCCGAGCGCGACTAGTGTTCTATCCTCTATCGCCGTGCCGCGCATTGAAGGAGATCCTGACTATGAGATCAAGATTCCATTCTTGACTATGATCTCTAGGGATCTACAGTTTGAAGGCAGGCCACTAGACAAACCGTGCACACATCTGGCAGATTTCCTTGATCTCTGCAGCACTTTCAAGAATGGAAATCTCGACAAGAACACTCTTTGCTTGAGAGCTTTCCCGTTCTCTCTGAAAGGCGCAGCTAAGAGGTGGCTTACTGGCAAACCACCTGGCTACTATACCGACTAGGAGACTGCTGATGCAGTTTTAGCGGTATCAAATAACTAATCTACCAAGGTAGACTGGATCGTATTGTACTCGAGGTCTCTTCTTCTTGTCTACTCAAATATGTTGGCAAATTACTCAGGTTTAAACAGGTTGTGTGTGGTGTGAGTTCTACAACTTCTAATCTAATGAACAAAGGAAAATAAAAGGCAGAAATATTAAAAGGTTGACTAATGAGAAGATAGACGAGCTTAGATTTCGAATCCCACTTTAGATCACCAAAGCAACAGCAATCACAAGACCAACGGTTTTCAATTCTAATTTAATCAATTTCTATACACCACCATAACTCCTGACCCTTAGGTTTAAGACCGGCGAACGTTCGCTCTAACCGCTCTAACTACCAAGATTAACTAGCCGCCCGGGTATGGTCGCCTCTCGCAATGACTTAACTAACTGGTGCAATTACTAACGATTTATGAGTTACTCTTGCAGCGGATTAACCCTAATCGGTTCCTACAAAGGCACACTCCAATTATAAGGTTAACTGGTTGAATTGATGTTTTAAAGTGAGGTGAGCGTTCGCTTCTATCCTCAGCTTAACAAGAATCTAAACTAGGTGATCATGAAAGACAAGTTTATGCGCCAAAGCAGAGAGATGTCTGGCGACTAACCCTAGCTTGCAAAAACCTAATCTAGGCCATCAACCAGAAAAGAAACACAAGAACAACGAAACTGATCTAGGCGTCAACTAGAGAAGAAACGCAGTACAACAATCAAGAACAAAACAACCATGCAAAGAGAAACTGATTGAACTTTGAATCTAATCACTGCCGATCCGTGATCGCTTTAAAGCCCTGGGTCACTTAAGGTTCATCTAATCTAAGCTCTATGAGTTTAGCTACTCATATTAGGAACAAGAGAATCGAAAACAAACAAGGAATATCTCAGGTAGGAAGAACAGAGAAGAACTGTAAAACCTAATTTGATGAATCCGTGAAGCTTCAATCTCCGGTAATCTTCAATCCAAGCTCCGAGTCTCCGAGGTGAAGGGATGGCGTCACGATCTCTCCACGATTCTTTGAACTCCCTAAACTCTCTCTCGAACTCCTAGGTCTGGAAATTATGATTGAAATTATGAGATACCTGTTCTGGGCCGCTGGTTTAAGTATTTATACTTAACCCTAATCTGCCAGATTTTAAAGGATATTTTCACCGAAAATGTTAAGGAATTTTCGGCGAAAATTCCTTTGTAAAAGGGGGTGGCCGCCGGCTGTTTCTTCTGTGGTTTTTGGTTCAACAGTTTTCGGCAAAAACTTAGTGTTTTCGTCGAAAACATCCTTCAGTTGACATCAGTGGATTTGTGCTTGCTTTTTCGCCAAAAATACTAAGGGATTTGTTTGACTTGGTTGGCTCCTTGGATCAATTCCGGTGCGATTCCTCGATGTTCCAACGCCTTAGACACGTCCTTGGCTACTTTATTTGAGGCAAAAACCTGTGCTATCATAAAAACACTAGAAAACCATCAATTAGACCCGAAACGGGCCAAAGTAACGCAAATGGCACGAGATAGGGCAATTGATTGAATATTCGTTATTCTACCCTAAAAACCATGTCTTAAGCAAGGAAATGTCGCTTAAATGAGGCTGATAATCACGTCAAATCGAGTGTCATAAGAGACCCTTGCTTAAGACTTCGTCGAAGAGTACTTCCCTCTTGCCAGAACAACAGCCATCAAGGACAGCATCGCCAGATTCTCTCAGAAGGAAGTAGTAAGCTTATATGATACTTGGAATCAATTCCAAGAACTTCTCTACAACTGTCCGCATCACGATTTCGAACTGAGGCAGTTAGCTGAAATCTTTGCTCGAGGTCTTCGAGAAGAATCTGCCAAGTTAGCTGAAGGGGATTGCACTACGCTTACACCTGAAGCTGCTCTTTCATTTCGTGAACTGTGCTTCCAAGTCGAGGAACTGGGAATGAAAATTTGAAGGGTCAAGAGGCAAGATCGATCTCGAAGCTACTATCAAGGCAGAAGTAGAGAAGCATCTGAAGAAGTCTTCTACACCCATCAAGCCGCCGGCAGCTGCTGTCTACGTTGCCGATTGCGAGTGGTGTGGAGCTTGTGCGCATAATGGAGGCCGATGCCAGAATTTTGGTAAAACAGAAGTCTGGTCTGCCGAAGAAGTCAATTTCGTTTAACAGGGCTTCAGCAACAATCAGAATGGTTATGCTGGCTACCTCCCTACAATGTCGGTGCCAACCAGAACCAGAACAACAGACCAGCTGGTCCAGCTCAGGATCAGAAGTCGAACCATCCACCGGCAGGTGTCTACCAGCCGCCGCACCGCAATCCGGGTAACTATGGAACTGCTCCTGGCAATTGCCAGAATCAATATTTGAACAATACCTACACAGGGCAGCAACATCAGAGGGAAAACAACGTCAGTGAACTGGACAAGAAGCTTAGTCAGATCATCACCAGACTTAACGATCACGACAGTCAGTTCAAGGCCCAAGCTCTTCTCAACCAAGAACATAACGCATCCGATCAAAGAATTGAGCAGGCTGTGAACCACATCTCGAGCATGCTAGCATCTGGTCGAGCATTTGGCCAACTTCTAAGCCAAACCGAGCTAAATCCGAGAAAGGAGCAAGCTAAGATGGTATCCGTACAAGAACCGTCATACCCATCTACTAATGCTTCTTCTATTTTATGCAGGATTGATGAATCTCCTAAGGAAGCACTGAAGGAGGCGCCTAAGGAGTATGATCCTCCTCTTGCTCCGTACTACGTGAAGCCTCCTTTTCCAAAAAGCATTGTTGCCGAATGCACGGATCGAGACTGGCACGTGGGGAGGTAAAGAAGGATATCCTGCCGCTCGTAGCAAAAAGCCTTCATCGCCATATCCAGCTAAGTGTTCTGATCCTGGTTCTTTCACGCTTCCTCTAGTTATTAATGATGTTGAGATAGAACATAGTTTTGTTGACCTAGGCGCGTCTGTCAATGTTATGCCTATGAGTTTATTTGAAAAATTGAACCTAGGAGAACTTGAACCAACTAGCATGCAACTTGTCTTTGCTGATAGATCACTGAAAACTTTGAGAGGAGAGATAAAAGACGTTGTTACTAAATGTGGTCCTTTTACGTTCTTAGCTGACTATGTTATCATAGATACTAGTAAGGATGATTCTACCATTCTCATAGGACGACCCTTCATGGCTACAACTGGAATGCAAATTAACGTTCCAAATGGTTCTTTAACTTTGAGGGTTGGTAAGGACACGATAACTATCCGCCTTACAGACGGAATGAAATATACTCCTTTGAATAAAGAATCTCATTGCCTAGCTGTTGAAACTGTGGAGTTGACTCCGGTCAACTCCGTTACGGACGTCTCTTCTAGTGTTCCTAGATCAATTGTTGTTCCAGGTGTTGAACAGATTACAAAGCAGAAACCAAAATCTGCTGCTCAGAAACCGCCAAAGAAGAAGGAACTGAAAGCCTCTTCTTCACCACCGAGCAAGGAACCTGGCAGGTCGCGGAGAAGGAATCAGAAGAAAACGAAGACTCAAATGGTTTGGAGACCAGTTATTCCACCACCTTCATCCGAGCCAGCTGCACCGCCAATTCGTTCCGAGCTACCGGCGCCGGAACAAGTATTGAAGGAGAAGCCAAAAGCATCTCCTAAGGAAATACCGACGATCACCGATCCTGGTGATACAGAGCCGGAGGATAAAGCGAAGACGAAGCCAAACATTCTCATCCCTTCCATCGTCTTCCTTGTAGAGGATGACCCCTCAACAGAGCTATTTGGTCCGTTCAAGATCACTGATCACCTTCTCGACGGATGTACCAAGCTTATACATGCTAATGGGAAGAAATTTATGCTTAACAGAGATGCCCTGAAGCTCTACTTCATGAACTCCGATGCTAGCATTAAGGAGAACCTGAGTTGGGATGTCTCCTAATACCGTCCAGGTATCGTCCAACTCAAGGACGTTAATAAAAGACCGCTTCGTGGGAGGCAACCCACAGCTGGAGTCAGTTTTTCATTTGTGTCAACCTTAGTGTTTTAGAGTCGATTCGGGCGAGCCAAAAGTGTCAGTTTGCATGATTTCTTATTTTTCGTGTGTACTCTGTGTGTCATCGTTTCAATCGCAAGTTGTTTGAGGTTGCTCTGATTTTAGTGGATTCAATTGTGATTTTTTGAAGTTTGCCGGGATTGCGAAAATATTTTCAATCGTATAGGTCAAAATTTTTGGCGAAAACTGACCCATTTTTGGCGAAAACTCCTTTGAAAATCCCACTGTGTTTTTTGGACGATTTTAACTAAACTTTTCGGCGAAAACTCTATGAAGTTTTTGGCGAAAACTTATTTGAAAATCGGCAGACCATTTTGCCTTGGGTTTTTGGCGAGAAATTGCACACATTTTCGCTGAAAACTTGAGTGAAAATCAGCAAAAAAATTTCCTTTTAATTCTCGGTCACACACTCTCTCTCCCCTCACTTTCATTTTCGAAAATCAGAAAACCTCCCCTTTTGTTTTAAAACCAAGCCGCCGCGCCCGTTACCCGGCATCGCCGTCGCCGCTGCCGCACTTTTCCCCTTCCTTATCCGATCAGTTTGAGCCGTAGAACAATCGAATCGGAGCTCTAGAGCTCCCGTTCAGCCAAACCCTAAATTTTTTATTTTTCACCGATTTCTCTTTCTCTGTTCATTTTCAGCACCCATGGCTTCAAGGTAAGTTGTAGAACTTTTCATTCCGAATCTTTTGACATGTTGAATGCTGAATTTCATCGGGGTTGACTTTTGGTTGACTTTTCAGTTTACCTCGATTTGCGTGCCGACTGATTTCGTGTGAACTAGGTTAGCTGAATTCTTTGGATTGATCTAGCATGCTTAGGGAGTTTTGTGCTTAATTTTAATACCATTTGATCGTGTGTTGATATGCTTAAAGATTGATTCTTTGCGGTGTTGACTTTTATGAAATGTCGGTTTGACCATGACTTGTTTATGTTCTTTTGGCTGCCATGTGTGTTCATTCACGTTCATATTACTGTGCTTACCATCTGGGTTATTCATTATGCCGTCATTTTCCGCCTTGAGCTAGTAATTGCCATGATTAGGGTTCAATGTGCTATGATGTTGACTTTTTGAATGTCGGTTGGACTTCTGATCCCTAATTATGTTGTGAACATTCCGACTAGACATATGCATGATTTTTGATTTATCGTGATTACCGGTTACTTAATTTGCTTACCCCCACTCGGTTTTCCTCATTTCTTTGTGAAATTGAGTTTTTCTACTAAGTGTGGGGTGGGTTTTTAGTTAATTAATCTGGTATCTTTTCTGGTTTTAGGGAATGTCATTCATGAGCGCAGGACTAAGGCGCGCCTTGACGCCGGCTCTAGCCCATGAGCCCCCGCTCCAGTCACACCAGCCGTCCAGGGCCCTCCACCAGCTTTCCCTAGCCGTGTCGGGTACCACGCCACCGTTGCCCGCCTGCCCCAGTACTACTTTGAGCGCTACCAGAGGCTCGAACGTATTACCGGAGCCGACGGGCTCCCACTGTCCTTGGAGTCACTCTTCGAGCATGACGTGGACTGGCACTGAAATGTGCTCGACTCTGTGCTACCTTCAGGACTGCTGGAGCTGACCACCCTAGTTGCTGACTTCCCAGACATCACACTCCAGGAGTTCTGGGCCACGTTCGAGTTGGACGAGCATAAGAGGAGGCAGCGTGGGAAGGTGAAATCCTTCTACCTTGGCGGGGTGTACAAGTCATTCACCTATGATGAGTTTGCTGCTCATCTCGGGATCCCCCGTGAGCACTACGAGGGTTATCACCTCAGCTGGGAGAACGACTCCGACGACGGAGAGGAGTACGACGCGCTCTTGAGCCACATGACTGGAGTGCCCGACGATCGTACCACGAAGCATAACTCAGTTAAGTCCCTCTCTCACCCTCTCTATCGATTCATTCATATGGTTTGGCGTCGTTCTCTTTTGTTTGCACCAGATAAGAGCCGCCACCACATCAGCAGAGAGGAGCTCACTCTTCTTCGCGCCATCTAGGAGAGTCATCCTCTTCATCCCGGATGGGTGCTTGCACGCATACTTCGCCTGAAGACTCAGAAGCCGAGGCCACTGAGCTCACTCCTGGGAGGCAACTTCGTGGGCCAGCTCATCATCTCCCTCGGTGGAGATTTAGCGATCGAGTACGACCTCGAGTTGGACCTCAGTCCACAGGTGCCGGCGCCCCCTCCTCTCTAGGAAGAAGATGATGCTGATGAGCCGCAGCCTCGGTCAAAGCCGGAGTTTCATGATCATACACCCTCGCCACATCATCAGGCAGGGTATGCACACCAGTCGCCGCCGCCCATTCCAGATCCATATCAGGCGCCTCACCCTCAGCACCGACCGCATCCCGCGGATATTGGAGAGCTGTACGAGCGACTCCAGGAGTGGCGGATCCAAGATACCGCCACTCAGGATGCGAGATGGATTATTATGCAGCAACACATGCACCGCTCTGACGACCGGTATGAGGCCCAGCTGGCATGGCAGCGACAGATAGGCGACGCCCTCCACCTTCCACCCCCCGACGCCCCTGACCAGCTATGATCGGGTGGTGTCCTTTTCCTTGTCCTTTCTTTTTATTTCTTCTTTTCAGATCTCGATCCAACTTTTTTTTTGTGTGGATCCGGGACACTTGTCCCGGTTTCCTTTTTATCTTTCATTTCTTTTTGTTTTGCAGGTAGTTGGGAGATTCCCTTTGCTTTGCTTCGCTTTGGTAGATTGCTTCTTCTCTGAGGATCCGTGCTCATCCCCTACGCCAACCATCTCGGTCCAGGTTATTCTACTTCACTCTGAACTCTAGATTTAGTTCTGTGAGGACACAGTCCGATTTAAGTGTGGGGTAGGATGATAGAGAACCTTGCATGAACTTGATTGCCCTTGATTGTGTTTTTTGTGTGCCTCGTGATTCCTTTCCAGTCTCTCTAGCATTAGAATGGCTCAGTTCTTGATTTTTGATGTTAAGTTGTTGTTCAATCTTTCATAATGATGCTTAGACTGCTTAACCTAGAACTTGAGAACCAACGTATTTACTTTGATGCTAAATTTCCTGGTCAGAACATAATTTTCAAAATCACACTTGTAGTTTGTAGCCTTGATTGCATGAAAATGACCGAATCCGACTAGCAAACCAACTGATGTGAACCACTGCAACCATGGCTAGACGACCCTAACCACCGCAAGTTCAGACCATGCAATGAGGTAGAAACATCGGGAACCGGGGCGGGAAAGTACTTTGACCCGTCGGCTGTATAAAAGCCGGGAACCAGAAGTGTCCAGTCGAAGACGCCACGCCAAGAGATGGATGCTCTTGATGATAAGTCGATCCTTCAGTATCGCAACATGCAGATACAATAAGGGTTTCAGAATAGAGTTCTTCAAAGGGGGTTTATTTCATAAAAATCTGAGTACAAAGGGAGGCCGGCGGCCTCTATATATAGGTGAGGGAACAAGCTCTCCTCCCTAAACACTACTTCTAAATAATAATAAAATAAAGAGTCCTATTCCTAATTAGTCTCATAAATCACCTAAATAATCCTACTAAAAAGGAATAAACATAAAATAATAGTTGTAGTCTTTAAAGCAGAATAAAAGACCTAAATTAGGTCAAAAACCCTAATCCGGCCGTGTGTGGCGGTTTGGGCCGGTTGGGCGCGTGTAGCGGCCCGGTGGGCTTGGCTGGCGGGCGGCGGCCTTGTGTCGGGTGGCGGTGGCGGGCCTGGTGCTTCGGGCTGGTTCAGTGGCAAGGGCCTTGTCCAAAAGACATGTTCTTCGTGGTCGGCTCCTTGAAATTCCTCTGATCGGACCGGTTGCCAATTTAGGGTTCGGAGCTTCTCTCTCCTTGGGCTTTCTTCCTTTCTGCTTGGGCCTTCTTCTTTAAGCTTCAGGTAGGCCTCCAAGTAGCTTCGGACGTAGCCCTCCGAGGTTAGCCCAAGTGTCATGCTTTGGGGCCACGGACTCCACTTCTTCTCAGGGCTCGGCTCAGGGTCAATCTTTGACAACCTCCTCTTCGGGCCAAGGGTTCTTGCTCTCTCTTCCTTCTGTACTCCAGGAATGCTTCTAGAGGGTCACTCAAAGAATCGGCTTCTTCCTCAGGGCTCCTAGAGGTCAGGCTAAGGGCAGGCTGAAGCTTCTCTTCGGTGCTAGGGCTCATACCCTCGGCCAACAGCCTGGCTTGGGACAGCATTCCATTCCTTGGAGTCTTTCTACCTGCAAGTGAAGGATTTAGTCGATATTTCTTGTCATACATTGGTTTTAGGGCTCGTGGACGGCCTTCCCTTGGATTCATTCGCTTCTTAAGAGGCCATAGGGTCTTGTCTCGGCCAGGTGACCCTGGTGGTGTGTAGGAGTACCGATTGGCTTCGGGGCAGCATTGTTGGATCATGTCATCCCCCTCTTCTTGCCTTAGACTTTGAATCCCCCTTCGTTCCCCAGAGCATTGGCAATCAATAGATCAGCGGATTCCGATTCTCATTCAATCAATTACTAAGACACCACCATAACTCCTTACCCTTAGGTTTAAGACCGGCAAACGTTCGCTCTATCCGTTCTAACTACCAAGATTAACTAGCCGCCCGGGTACGGTCGCCTCTCGCAACGACTTAATTAACTGGTGCAATTACTAATGATTAATGAGTTACTCTTGCAGTGGATTAACCCTAACCGGTTCCTACGAAAGGCACGCTCCAATTATAAGGTTAATTGTTCAATTCGATGTTCTAAAGTAAGGCGAGCGTTCGCTTCTATCCTTAGCTTAACAAGAATCTAATCTAGGGGATCAATCCAGACAAGAAACATGAACAATGAAGAACGAATCAAACATGCAAAGAGAAACTTATTGAACTTCGAATCTAATTACCGCCGATCCATGACCGCTTTAAAGCCCTGGGTGACTTAGGGTTCATCTAATCTAAGCTCTACAAGTTCAGTTACTCATATCAGAAACAAGAGAATCAAAGGCAACAATGAAGATCATCATACAGAGGAAGAACAGATAAGAACTGAAAAACCTAATTCTGACGACTCCCGCGAAGCTTCAATCTCCTGGATCTTCAACTTTAAGCTCCGAGTTCTCCGAGGTGAAGGATTGCGTCACGATCTCTCCACGGATCTTCGAACTCTCTAAACTCTATCTATCGACCCTAGAGTCGGCTGACTCTCAAAAGTTTGATTCGTGAAAATATGAATAATGAATTCCTGATTGTCTCCCCCTCCCTTTGGCTGCCGGCTGCTTCTTTAAATAGGTACGTTTTAGGGTTTCCAATACAGCGACGAATTTGGAAGGGATTTTCGTCGAAAATATCAAGCTATTTTCGGCGAAAACTTTAGTTAAAATCCCTTGTGTCATTTCTTCTACGATATTCGGCGAAAACTCAAGGAAGTTTTCGCTGAAAACTTCAGTGTAAATCAGCCTGTGAGTTCTGAAGGTATTTTCGCCGAAAACCTCATAGTATTTTTGGCGAAAACATTGTGCTGGGCAGTTGGATCTTCGGTTCTGACTCTGGTTCGATTTCTGGTTCGATTCCGGTTCACTCCTTGAGGTCTTGAACACATCCGTGGTTACGTATTTGACGATAAAAACCTGCACTCTTACAAAAACACTAGAAAACCATCAAATAGACCCAAAAAGGGCCAATGTAACCAAATCGGTAGGAAATAGGGTAGTTGAGTGAATATTCATTATTTTACCCCTAAAACCATGTTTCAAGCAAGGGAATGTCGCTTAAATGAGGCTGATAATCATGTCAAATCGAGTGTCATCAGTACTATCGAACGGAAGCAATTTTCTATCCCCTCTTCTTAGAAACAAACTTACAATGAAAGGAAATAACGTGGCAAGGTGACCTTGCTTTCTTTTCTTTTTCTTTTCTTATAACTCGAAACTAAAATTGAAATAGAAGGGAGATTTTCGAATCAATTTTCTAACGAAAGCAATAAAAGGATATGAATCCAGGAGAACCTGGAGACTGGGATAGATGTCATCCTTGTGTTTGAACCGTGCTCTGATACCAACTGATGTGAACCGCTGCAACCGTGGGCAGACGACCCTAACCACCGCAAGTTGAGACCGTGCAACGAGGTAGAAACGTCAGGAACCAGGGAGGAAAAGTACTTTGACCCGTCGGCTATATAACAGCCGGGAACCAGAAGTGTCTAGTCGAAGACGCCACGCCAAGAGATGGATGCTCTTGATGATAAGTCGATCCTTCAGTATCGCAACATGCAGATACAATAAGGGTTTCAGAACAGAGTTCTTCAAAGGGGGTTTATTTCATAAAAATTTGAGTACAAAGGGAGGCCGGCGGCCTCTATATATAGGTGAGGGAACAAGCTATCCTCCCTAAACACTACTTCTAAATAATAATAAAATAAAGAGTCCTATTCCTAATTAGTCTCATAAATCCCCTAAATAATCCTACTAAAAAGGAATAAACATAAAATAAAAGCTGTAGTCTTTAAAGCAGAATAAAAGACCTAAATTAGGTCAAAAACCCTAATCCGGCCGTGTGTGGCGGTTTGGGCCGGTTGGGCGCGTGTAGCGGCCCGGTGGGCTTGGCTGGCCGGGCGGCGGCCTTGCGTCGGGTGGCGTGGGGGGGCCTGGTGCTTCGGGCTGGTTCAATGGCAAGGGCCTTGTCCAAAAGACATGTTCTTCGTGGTCGGCTCCTTGAAATTCCTCTGATCAGACCAGTTGCCAATTTAGGGTTCGGAGCTTCTCTCTCCTTGGGCTTTCTTCCTTTCTGCTTGGGCCTTCTTCTTTAAGCTTCAGGTTGGCCTCCAAGTAGCTTCGGACGTAGCCCTCCGAGGTTAGCCCAAGTGTCATGCTTTGGGGCCACAGACTCCACTTCTTCTCAGGGCTCGGCTCAGGGTCAATCTTTGACAACTCTCCTCTTCGGGCCAAGGGTTCTTACTCTCTCTTCCTTCTGTACTCCAGGAATGCTTCTAGAGGGTCACTCAAAGAATCGGCTTCTTCCTCAGGGCTCCTAGAGGTCAGGCTAAGGGCAGCTGAAGCTTCTCTTCGGTGCTAGGGCTCATACCCTCGGCCAACAGCATGGCTTGGGACAGCATTCCATTCCTTGGAGTCTTTCTACCTGCAAGTGAAGGATTTAGTCGATATTTCTTGTCATACATTGGTTTTAGGGCTCGTGGACAGCCTTCCCTTGGATTCATTCGCTTCTTAAGAGGCCATAGGGTCTTGTCTCGGCCAGGTGACCCTGGTGGTGTGTAGGAGTACCGATTGGCTTCGGGGCAGCATTGTTGGATCATGTCACCAACTGTGAGCTTTTGATCCATTGCACGTAACTTACAATTTTAATTCTTTTTGAGTGATTTTCTGTTTGCTTGAATGAGTTAGAATTTGCATGAGACCTACTCGAGACCACACGATGACACGAGTTCTAGAATGATAGGGGCACCTAGATTCAGCTACTAAGCCAGATAGCCTACCAAACGATAAATCCAATAGGTTTGAACCCTTGAGCTTGGCCTGTTCTTTTGGTTTGATAATACATTACAACCATTTCCCATTTTTTTCATTCCCCGTTGATCCCCTGTGGTTGTAGTTCTAGATTGACCTACCGGAAGTCAGTTTGTGGTAACCTGCCTATAGCCATTAAACAGGTGGTCTTAGCTATTATGTCCGAACGTGTAAACCTCTCTAGCAACTAAAAGAAAGAATTGGCACAAAGAAAAAAGAAAAAGAGAAAAACAAAAAGAAATGTCAAAAAATCAGAAAAATCAGAAAAGTTTCAAGTTTTTAGTTCAATAAACGTTCTTCTCCCTACAAATGGAAGGACGAAGTTAAAAAGAAAAGTCAAAAGAAAAAAAAAGTATAAAGAAAATAAGTGCTAGGTTGCTTGAGGGTATCATAGGACGACCGTTCACTATTCCACCCGTGTCTGGTTAGACGGTAGGAAGCCATAGGCTACATTCGAGGGAAGTTAGTCAAAAGCTACACCGCACCAAAGCTATCATCATACATTCCCATCATCCATCTCATCATAAACCCTTGTAGTGTAGAGTTCATTACAGTCCTAGCAGGGAAGTCCTTCTTGACTAGTTACTCATGTTGTCACAGTGGTGGAGATGTGGTCGAATTGCAAACTTATGACAGAATTCAGTAACAGAAAATGAGTGAGAGCAGAAACACGTCCTTAAACATAGAGAGTGAGAGTTCCCCGTTTACTAAATAATTCCTGTGTGAGGAGTCTGGTCGGTCAGGTCAAATTCGTGCATAATTGGTTGCGATTACTCGTCGTGTCAGTTTATTAGTGAGACCAGGTTGTGTGGCTGATCAGTATGCATGTTAGGTTTCCTGTTCTAGGAATTATCTATCTAATAATTCATTGTGTTTGATTGAACTCCAATTTAATAAATCTTATCATTTGTGAACATGAGCGTTTCTTTTCAGTTTGCTTGAGGACAAGCAAAAGCTTAAGGTGGGGGTAGTTTGATGACACTCGATTTGACGTGATTATCAGCCTCATTTAAGCGACATTTCCTTGCTTAAGACATGGTTTTTAGGGTAGAATAACGAATATTCATTCAACTAGTCTATCTCGTGCCATTTGTGTTACTTTGGCCCGTTTCGGGTCTATTTGATGGTTTTCTAGTGTTTTCATGTTAGCACAGGTTTTTGCCGTCAAATATAGTAGCCAAGGACGTGTCTAAGGCATTGGAACCTCGAGGAATCGCACCGGAATCAATCCAAGGAGTCAATCAAGTCGAACCAAATTCTGCTCCCATTTACAAATAAGTTTTCGGCGAAAATCCCTTGGAGTTTTCGGCGAAAACTCATGAAAAAATTGGCAGAGCATTCAAGAAGAAGTTTTTGGCGAAAACTTCAAGTTTTCACCGAGAACCCGGCGTCCGAAAATCACAGGAGAAAATAGCCGGCGATCACCCCATTTAGAAAGGAATTTTTGCCAAAAATTCCATCAGATTTTCAGCGAAAATTCTAGGCAAAATCGGTGGTATTAGGGTTAAGTATAAATACTTAACCGGCGGCCCTAAATCAAAGACCTTACACAATACACAACATCATATATCTCATAATACCAAATACTTCAAGGATTCTCGAGAGTTATGGAGGAGAGTTTAGAGTTCGAAGAGCCAGGAAGAGATCGTGACGCCATCCCTCTCATCTCGAAGACTCGGAGCTAGGATTGCAGATTATCGGAGATCGAAGTTCTGTCGGAGTCGTCTTAATTAGGTTTTTCAGATCCTTTTCTGGTCTTCCTCATGTTCAAGATGAACTCTATCTTTGTCTTTGATTCTTTTGTGAAAAACATGAGTAGCTAAACTCTTAGAGCTTAGACTAGATGAACCCTAAGTGACCCAGGGCTTTAAAGCGGTCACGGATCGGCAGTGATTAGATTCAAAGTTCAATCAGTTTCTCTTTCATGTTTGATTTGTTTTTCATTGTTCATGTTTCTTGTCTGGATTGATCACCTAGATTAGATTCTTGTTAAGCTAAGGATAGAAGCGAACGCTCGCCTTACTTTAAAACATCAAATTGAACAATTAACCTAATCATTAGAGTGTTCCTTTCGTAGGAACCAGTTAGGGTTAGTCCATTGCAAGAGTAACTCATAAATCGTTAGTAATTGCACCAGTTAAGTTAAGTCGTTGTGAGAGGCGACCGTACTCGGGCGGCTAATTAATCTTGGTAGCTAGATCGGATAGAGCGAACGTTCGCCAGTCTTAAACCTAAGGGTAAGGAGTTATGGTGGTGTCTTAGAATTGATTGAATGAGAATCGAAATCCGCTGATCTGTTGATTGCCAATGCTCTGGTGAACGAAGGGGGATTCGAAGTCTAAGCTTGTCTGTCATCTTTGTTTAATCAACCAATCTTTCAATCTGTTTTCAGTTTTAATTTTCAATTTCCGTGCATTTCTTAGAATTAGAAGTCGTGGAACTCACACCACGCACAAAGTATTTGAGTAATCAATCATTAGAAGACCCGTGGAATACGATGTACCCTAGCTTCTAGCTTGGTAGTTTATTTGAGCTTCATCACTCGACCAAGGTGATCCACCACCGTAGATCAGACTCGATTACTAATCCTCGGTATCCAACCGAGGTGATCTACCCACGTAGACCTGACTTAATCACATATCCTTTGGGTAACGTTGGCTCCTTTAGATTCTATTATTTCAAGCAATTACAACAATTAACTTCATTCATCAAATTCATCCATCAAATCCTTCCATCAACTCATCCATTTCATTCATCAACAATCTCCTCATTAAAATCATCAAATTCCAGTCATCAAGTCTATCAACAATTCTATCATTAACTCCATCATTAATCCAATTCCAAACCACATTCACATATCACAATCCAGTCAACTACACAAATCAATAAAGCAATTCCAATCAATCAAACCAAGTCCCAAATCCTTTACACAATTCCATTACCCGTTACAGTTACCAATTCTATTGTCCAATTCCATGTACCAATTCCACTAGCCGATTCCATGTACCAATTCCACTAGCCGATTCCATGTACCAATTCCACTAGCCAATTTCGTGTACCAATTCCCCTACCCAAAACTATGACATAATTCTACATCACTAATCATAATAACAACCCACATCTCACATAACACCACTATCACCCAAACAATACATAACATCAAGTTATCCAACCATACTAGCATCATTTCATCCAACAACACATAACCTCATTCTATCCAATAACACAACTACAATCACAATCCACTTCATTCAACATTCCATATAACACAAACAGTTTAAGGTTAAACGGCTAGCTCACCGGTGATGTGAACCGCTGCAACCATGGGCAGACGACCATTGAACACCGCAAGTTGATTATCGTGCAACGAGGTAGAACAGTTGGGAACCGGGGATGGAGAGGACTTTGACCCGCTAGCTATATAACAGCTAGGAACCAGAAGTATCAAGTCGATGACTCCACGCCAAGAGATGGATGCTCTTGATGATAAGTCGAGCCTTCAGTATTGCAACATGCAAATACACTAAGGTTTCAAGAACAAAGTTCTAAAAGGGGGTTGTTTATTTCATAAAAGTTGTGTTTTGCAAGGGTGGCCGGCGGCCTCCTTATATAGGTGAGGGAACAAGCTCTCCTCCCTAAACACTACTTCCTATATAAGAATAAAATAAAGAGTCCTACTCCTAAAAAGAATCCTAAAACCCCTAAACAATCCTACTAAAAAGGAAAAACAATTAAATAGTCTTGAAACCAAAAATACATTTCAAAATAGGACTAAAACTCTTAAAACCCTAATCCAGCGGTTTATGGTTTCCTAGTCCGAGTGGGACTAGGATTCGGCGGTCCGCCGGTCTCGGGCCGGGCCTTTGCTTGGCTCCGGGCTTCTTCTTCTTCAAACGGTGGTCCTTCGTCTGGCCTTGGGCCTGATGCTTCGGGCTTGTCCAAGGGCTAGGGCCTTGCCAAAGGCTCGGGCCACATGGTGGCTAGCCTCATAAAGTACTCCCGATCGGCCCGGCTCTCGGTCTAGGGCTCGGGGCTGGGCCTTGGTGGGATCTTCTTCATTTCTGCTCGGGGCTTCCTTTCCTAGCTTCGGGCATCTTCTTAGGTAGCTCCATATGTGGCTCTCATTGGCTAGGGTCGGGCAAGGAGTGGTGCCTTGGAACCAGGGGCTCCTATGCTTCTCTAGACTTGGCTCCGTGTCAGTCTTGGGTGGCCATACCTTCTTGGCCAGATACTCTTGAGCCCTCTTGTTCCTGTACACCAGGAATGCTAGTCGCGGTCGGCTTGTTGTAGTCGGCTAGACTCTTTTGTGCAGGTGGTGGTGGCGGCGGTTGATCGCCATTTGGTGGTGGTAATCTATCGTCCGTGGTGGGAGATGGAGGAGGTGAAAGTGACTCGGTGTATGAAGCGGATGAAGACGGTACAGGTGAAGATGGAGATGAGGAACTCTCCTTCGGTTCCTCGATCTTGATCGGAGTGATGAATGGATTGGATCTGCCTTTCTTCAGAATCTGTGATCGTAGAGGTGCAGCTGAACTTCCTGGTCTCTCAGTACTCTTGGCCTGTTCGGTTTGAGAGCGAGTCCAAGGACGGTGAGGCATACACCTGTAAACCTACAGATAACAAAGAAAAACAAAACCAGTGTAAAATCGAAGTGGGTGGAAAAATGAAAGATGGAAAGTAGAAGAATAAATTGCAAGTTCTTCTTTTGAACAATCAAAAGAAGTCCCCGGCAACGGCGCCAATTTGGTGAACCGCCTGTCGTTAAGGGTTCAGCCAAATAAAAACTACTAATGCTAAAAAGCGTATAGCAGATCGTATTCCGAGGGCTTTCTATGATTGGTTACTTCAGAACTAGCAAAATACTCAAAGGTAAACACGTTGTGCGTGGTGTGAGTTCCACGACTTCTACTTCTAAGAAATGCAGAAAAATTAAAAAGATTAAACTAAAGCAGATTGGGAATTAGGGTTTGAAAACAAGGATGACAGACGAATTTAGACTTTGAATCCCCCTTCGTTCCCCAGAGCATCGGCAATCAACAGATCAGCGGATTTCGATTCTCATTCAATCAATTACTAAGACACCACCATAACTCCTTACCCTTAGGTTTAAGACCGGCGAACATTCGCTCTATCCGTTCTAACTACCAAGATTAACTAGCCGCCCGGGTACGGCCGCCTCTCGCAACGACTTAATTAATTGGTGTAATTACTAATGATTAATGAGTTACTCTTGCAGTGAATTAACCCTAACCGGTTCCTACGAAAGGCACGCTCCAATTATAAGGTTAATTGTTTAATTCGATGTTCTAAAGTAAGGCGAGCGTTCGCTTCTATCCTTAGCTTAACCAGAATCTAATCTAGGTGATCAATCCAGACAGGAAACATGAACAATGAAGAACGAATCAAACATGAAAAAGAACTGATTGAATTTCGAATCTAATCACCGCCGATCCGTGACCGCTTTAAAGCCCTGGTTCAATTACGGTTCATCTAGTCTAAGCTCTAACGAGTTTAGCTACTCATGATTATTACATTAGAAACAAAGATAAAGAAAGAGTTCATCATTCAAAGGAAGAACAGGAAAGAATCTGAAAAACCTAATTAGACGACTCTGACAGACTTCGATCTTCGGTAGATAACACTCCTAGCTCCGGTTCTCCGAGATGGGAGGGATGGCGTCACGATCTCTATCCGGCTCTTCAAACTCCAACTCTTCGCTCCAGAACTTGAGAGGATTCTGATTCGAAAAGTTGTGTTTTGCGAATTATGATTGTATATTTTTGATTTGGGTCGCCGGGTTAAGTATTTATACTTAACCCTAACTGATCCGGATTGGCCTGATATTTTCGCCGAAAACATAGGGATATTTTCGGCGAAAATCCTTGTGTAAATGGCCGGGGTCTCTCTGCCTTGTATTTTCGGCCCGAACAGTTGATTCTTTTCGCCGAAACCATCCTTCACTTGGCGTCAGTTGATTTGCATTGTTGATTTCGCCGAATGTGGAAGCTTATTTTCGCCGAAGGTGCAAGTGTGAATGGGCAGACTTTTCGGTTTGACTTGATCAGCTCCTTGGATCGATTCCGGTTTGATTCCTAGAGGTTCCAACGCCTTAGACACGTCCATGGCTACTCTATTTGACGGCAAAAACCTGTGCTAACACAAAAACACTAGAAAACCATCAAATAGACCCGAAACGGGCCAAGGTAACACAAATGGCACGAGATAGGGCAATCGATTGAATATTCGTTATTCTACCCTAAAAACCATGTCTTAAGCAAAGAAATGTCGCTTAAATGAGGCTGATAATCACGTCAAGTCGAGCGTCATCAACAACAATTAACTTCATTCATCAAATTCATCCATCAAATCCTTCCATCAACTCATCCATTTCATCCATCAACAATCTCCTCATTAAAACCATCCAATTCCAGTCATCAAGTCTATTAACAATTCTATCATTAACTCCATCATTAATCCAATTCCAAACCACATTCACATATCACAATCCATTCAACTACACAAATCAATAAAGCAATTCCAATCGATCAAACCAAGTCCCAAATCCTTTACTCCACATACCAATTCCATTACCCATTACCGTTACCAATTCTATTGTCCAATTCCATGTACCAATTCCACTAGCCGATTCCATGTACCAATTCCAGTAGCCAATTTCGTGTACCAATTCCCCTACCCAAAACTATGACATAATTCTACATCACTAATCATAATAACAACCCACATCTCACATAACACCACTATCACGCAAACAATACATAACATCAACTCATCCAACCATACATAGCATTATTTCATCCAACAACACATAACCTCATTCTATCAAATAACACAACTACAATCACAATCCACTTCGTTCAACATTCCACATAACACAAACAGTTTAAGGGTAAACGGCTAGCTCACTGGCCACCCCCAACTACAAGTATAGGGATAGCCATGTCGTGAGTCTTAGGGTTACCTTCCTGTTTATCCTTCATAGGACGACCCCACATTGGGAGGTCCATCCACCCGTTCATCATTTATAGGGCGACCCCACATTGGCAGGACCACCCTCCTGCAACCACAACTGACAATAGCATAATATACACAATTCTCATGTTCACAGACCCGTCCTTCCTGTCACTGTTTACTAATTCTGATCCGTTTCATCATCATCGTTAATCATTTTTCCCAATCAAAACACATCACAAAAATCCATCAATCAACAACCAATTCATCAATTAACAAGCACACGACAATCATCAATCATCATAATTCACATAACAATCAATTGAAGAACAGTTTTTCCCTTTTACTCTCTTTCAATTTCATGCAAAGCCCTACTTTCTTCTAAGTCAAAATTGTAACTTCTCCCACCAACCAATACTACCTATCAATTTCTAAACCCTCACCTGAGAAGAAGACGAGGCTCTAAACACTTCTAGAAACCCGAACAGCCAAGCTCTCAGACACCAAAAATGTAGGTTCTTCCTTCCGCCACCGACAGCGCCCAGCTCTGAAATAATAGATACCATGATATACGATCTCTTCCTCTTGTCGCCAGGAGCACGTAGCAAGAAATGAATTGCCAATCGGAGCTCTACAACTCTCGGAATCAAGGATTGAAGTTTGGGGGTTTTTGGTTCTTCAAAGGGATTTTCGGGGAAAGAGAAAGAAGGGGAAGTTATGGAAATCCGTGAAAATCAGCCTTTTATAGTCAGGTCATGATACACGGCGTGTACGTGTATAATGATACACGGCATGTATTGCTGATACACGGCCATGTATCATTGCCTGCCCACCTTGACAAATTTTCGCGTACTCGCTTGTAACTTCAACCCGACTCAATTATGAACGTCTCGGACTTCGATGTGGCCTCAACAACATTGTTTCAAATGTCTCAATCATCAAAACTCGAGTTCAAAATCGTTCGGTTGAGCGGGGATATTAGAAGTCTCCACAACTTCAAAAGATTTCGTCCCTGAAATCACAACCCAACTCAACCTAGCAATGCAACATAAGATTTGCAGCAAAACGCAGCAGCTTAAGCACCACATCACTTACTCAAACCAAGAGTCCCGCGGGAATACGACTGTGGTCAAAATCCAGGTATCTTTATTGAAGGAGGTTTTCCTCTTGATCAAATTTTGGCGCCATTGTCAAGGACTTCTTTGTTCGGTCTGAAACATTTTGAGTTTCTATGCGCAACCCTTTTATTTTCAGTTTTTGTTTGTTCTTGTTTGATTGTTTGATTGTTTTCTTTTCTTCTTGTCATGGAACCACTTTTACTCTGGTAGTTCTTATTTGTGCATTCGTGCAAGCCTACAGTGGAGGCGACCAATGGTGGGGTCAAGATGAACCTTACCAACCACAATACTACTCGAAGACAAGCTTTGAAGAAGCTCCATCTGAACACCACCACCAAGACATCCTCAACGATGATACTGAATTCGAAAGATATAAGGCGTATTGTGAGGAAGTATGAGCTAAGAAAATGGAGGATGAAGATTTGATGTTGCAACCATTTGAAGCATCAGCTGGAATTAGTGAAGAGCTCAGGTTGCTCAGGGAGGAATTATTTAGTAGTAATGATGATTTCGCGGTTGAGGAGGTGAATCCTAGACCAATGGAACCTCTTGAGGTAGATGCTGAGCGTGAAGTTCATGAGGTTCTGACCACCATGTGGGATGATGAGCTTCAACTAGAGAAGGGAGCTTGCTGAATTTTTAGGATGTCATCCTAAGAAAGAGGCGACTCCCCCAAGCAAGGTAGTGGAAACATTGAGCACTTCACTCTCAATGAAAGCTTCTCGGTTATAGCTCCCCCGAAGCATGTTTAAGCTCTCTAAGACTCTGGTCTTGTGATGAAGTTCTTGCGTCAAGAAGTTGGCAGTAAAAGCATCACATCCAAACTCAAGGAGAAGAAGATTGAGGAGCCGCAACAACAACTGCCGGAAGCCATCTCAAGTCCCATTGGGAGCTTAGAGGTGACCAAGGCCATTGGAAATGATACTGCATTTCTAATTTCCCCCCTTCAACCTCCCAAATCCAATGTTAGAAGAACCTTAAGGGGAGGGAATAAGAGCACTACCATCCTCCATGAGTTCTTACACCACTCTCTTTTGATGCTACTTGGCCATAAAATGACCAAATTGAAGAAAATAATGGCAGTTAAAGATATTTTAAGGTTGATTGCATAACCCTTCAGGTATCCTCTAGGTCAAAGACGTAAAACAAAGAGTGCTTTAGGGAGGCACCCCTTGCGTATCTGCATTTGAGATTTCTTCTTTATTTGTTTTTGGACTTTTGTTAGATTGGATTTTGTGGAAACTTTGTATGAATGTACCTTGAAGATGATATTTTGGTTGCTTTGATTTTGGTTTATGTGGATGAAGAAGGTACCAAGAATGAGATGGAACTTCAAGAATTTCAGGAATTTCATTTTCTTTATGAGCTGAAGTCTAGTCCTTCCAGATTTCATTGTGAGTACCACGTCTTCTTCCCGGTATCAACTTTCCTCTTCTCCCCCTTCACCTTAAATTTGTGCTCGTCAAGTGAGAACATTGTCGTGTTTAAATGTGGTTTGGATATGCATGTCAGGGTTTACTAATTACTGTGTTCTTGACTGAAATGGATGGTGATTGTGGCCAATTTTTGGCGAATTTTTTTCATTCTATCACTACTTTCCCATTTCCCCTCGTGGATTATACTCATTACATTGCATAAATACTATGTAGTAGTGTCCACTGATGCGCTAGATTCATCGTGATTATCGCCCCCGGTTAAGCAATATTCTGTTGTTTGTAACATCTTTAGGGATAGTGTAATGGATTTCAGTTCATTCACTCTATTTCTAGTCGATTTGGTTACCTTGGCCCGTTTCTGGTAAATTTGATGTTTTTCTAATGTCTCTTTGAGTACATAGGTTTTTGCCATCGTATAAAGTACCTATCGGACGTGTTCGGAAAACAATGGAGCATCGAGAAAAACCCTGGAACCATCAGAAGAAGCAAAAGATGAAGGAAACAATAAAAACCAGTAGAAGAAGTGAATTTCTCTGCGAGAACTTTGAGGTTCTCGCCGAGAAGGTTGTTAAAAAGAATTGTGAAATCTCGTCGAAAAAATTCAAGTAATTATGAAGAATTTCTCGGTGAGAACTTCAAGGTTCTCAACGAGAACCTTAGGGTTTCTAGATTAAAGATGGAAATGATTTCAGCTCTATTTAAGCACCAATTCAACCCCTTCTCAAGTCACATTCTATTTTGTAGACAGAGCCACGACTTGGAGAGAGTTGAGATCATATTTTGGAGTATTTGGAGAGATTATAACCATGATTAATCCTTTCGGAAGACGCTCGGAGAATCGGAGTTGAAAGTTTTCAATATCGAAGCTACACGGAATCGTTAGAATTAGGTTTTTCAGTTTCTCTCTTTTCTTCCTTTATTCTATGATGAATTGTTTTGTGGTTTCTAATTTTTTCATCGTATATGAGTAGCTAAAATTCTCTAGCTTAAATTCCATGAACCCTAAGTGACCTAGGGCTTTAAAGCGGTCACGGATCGACCGACAGTAGATTTTAATTTAGACTTTTCTTATTTATGTTTCATTCGTTCTTAATTCTGTTCCTTCTCTTGCCTCATCACCTTGATTAGATTCTTGTTAGGATAAAGGATAGTGGCAATCATCCACCTTGTTCTAGAATGCTGAATCGAACAGTTAACCTATTCCATAGATTCACTTGACCAATAAGGGCCATTTAGAGTTAACTCGTTTTAAGAGTAGCTCATAGAATCAATATAGATGCACCAATTAGTTATCCGTTGCATAAGAGAACGCACATAACTAGCAACTTGTTTCTTTTTAGTGGTTTTCTATTATTTGAATGAGTTAGAATTTACTTTAAGAACCGTTTCAAGACCACACGACGACACTAGGACTAGGATTATAGAGGAACCTACAACCGCTACTTTAAGCCATAAGCCATCCCAACATGAATCCTCCTAGGTGTAACCCCTTGTGCTTGGCCTGTTCTTTCTGTTCAATAACTACATTACAACCTTTTCCATGTTCTTTTTCACCCCCTCGATCCCTTGTGGTAGTAGCTCCAGATTAGCCGAACATGTGGAGCCGTAAGTGGTAAGAGCTTGCAGACCGATTTGCCCAAGAGCTTGGTCGACGCTGGCGTGCCATCCCGTGTTGTGGCTCCTGAGACTGTCTAGGGATAGGATTGCCACCTTCGCCGGAGGGATGTCCTTGATCTTCATATAGACCTCTAGTTGGTGCAGGGGAAGGGCAACGATGAATGGGTGCAGGGCCCCGGTGGTGGATGGAGCACTCGAGAGAGAGGGATCACTAGGGCCGGTGCGTCTTGTGGAGTGAGGGTCGGAGGCACCGGTACTGGGGCGGAGGATGCGGGTGGTTGAGAGGACTGACCCTTGTCTTGTCGAGCCTTGGTTCGCTTCTCTCTATCTACAGTAGTGGTATTAAAGCGCTTGGGATTCCTACAATACGAAACTCAAAGCAGACCAGAATTAGATGACAAAAACCCTACCCCACACTTAGTTCAAAACCTCGGTCTGAGAAGAACGAAACGGACAAGTTGGGCCAAGCAAATAAGCTGAGAGATCACAAAGGAAAAAAAAACATAGCAGAAAAGACACGGCCAACATGCAAGGGGAAATACGGCATCCAACCACCAAGTATGAGAAAAAGACGCAATTCGACGGACGGCAGAGCAGAAGACAATTGATTGGCTCAAGATCATTGAAAATCATCCACGAGGGAAATAAAGATCAAAGGGATTCCAAGAGTTGAGTAAGAAACACCGAAACAGCAGACACGTAAATCAAGGTAAACCAAAAAGTCAACCAAAGTCAAACTTGACAAAATCCGAAATTCAACACGCCAAAAGATTCAAAATGGAGGGCTAAACAACTAACCGTGAAGACATGACTCGGGAAAATGGTTGGAAATCGGAGAAATCGACAAAAAGCTTGAAAACTTGTTCCGGGTGGAACCAGAGCTATAGGGCTCTGATTCAGGAGATCTAGGTTGCAAACAACTCACGAGGTGGGCAAGGCTTGAGCGGCGGCGGCAGAAGGGACTGGCGGTGGAGGGCAGCGGCGGCGCGATGAAAATGGGGGGTTTCGGCGATTTTGTTGGGGGTTTTCGGCAGCTTGCGCGAAAAAGAAAGAGTGAAAGGGGCTTTTAAATCAGGGGGAAGCTCAACTTTTTTGGCGAAAATCTAAGGAATTTTCGGCGAAAACTCCACTTGAAAACAAAACGATACCAGTTTGAAACATTTAGTTCTCATCGCGAAGTCAGGTTTTTGGCGAGAACATTTTGAAAAAGAAACACATGAGAATCTGGGTGGTTTAAAACCAAACTTTTCGGTGAAAACTGAAGGAGTTTTCACCGAAAACTCGTTTGAAAAATGGGTTGCACAGTTTTTGAAGAAAAAGTTTAAAACAAGAAGACTCAAAATAAACAAAGATTGACTCCAGCCGTGGGTTGCCTCCCACGAAGCGCTCTTGCTTAACGTCCGTGAGCTGGACGATACCTGGATTGGAGCTATGGGGTCGACGAGAAGTAATGTACGTCGATGAGGGAGATAGCTAATCCCTATAGGTACTTTTTGAGTCTATGGCCATTGACCATAAATGGTTCTTGACCGTGGCCTTTAATTAGGACGCTTCGAAGGGACGTCTGCCGAACCACAGTGTAGGGGCCGGACCATCAGGATTTCAGCTTACCCGGGAAGAGCTTCAGACGAGAATTGTACAAAAGGACTTCATCTCCGGGATATAATTGCTTGACCCCCTTCAGCTGAGCGTCGTGGATCCTCTTAGTGCGTTCTTTATAGAGTTTCATGCTCTCGTACGCGTGGAGACGATGCTCCTCAACCTCAGTGATGACACTCAATTTGACGTGATTATCAGCCTCATTTAAGTGACATTTCCTTGCTTGAGACATGGTTTTTAGGGTAGAATAACGAATATTCAATCGATTTCCCTATCTCGTGCCATTTGTGTTACCTTGGCCCGTTTCGGGTCTATTTGATGGTTTTCTAGTGTTTTTATGTTAGCACAGGTTTTTGCCGTCAAATAAAGTAGCCAAGGACGTGTCTAAGGCATTGGAACCTCGAGGAATCGCACCGAAATCGATCCGAGGAGTCAATCGAGTCGAACCAAAGTCTGCCCGGTTTACAAAGGAGTTTTCGCCGAAAATACCCTAGCATTTTCGGCGAAAACCCTAAGTTTTCACCAAAAACTATTGGACCGAAAATTACAGAAGAAATCAACAGGCGGGCTCCCCATTTACACCAAGATTTTCGGCGAAATACCCTAGTATTTTCGGCAAAAATATCAGGCAAAATCCGGCTGAATTAGGGTTAAGTATAAATACTTAACCGGCGGCCCAAAATAAAGGGAGACCTCATAATACATCATAATTACCGAACTTCAGAATTCTCTCAAGTTCTGAAGCATAGAGTTTAGAGTTCGAAGAGCCGGAAAGAGATCGTGACGCCATCCCTTCCATCTCGAGGACTCGAAGCTAGGATTGCAGTCGACCGGAAGATCGAAGTTCTGCCGGAGTCGTCTTAATTAGGTTTTTCAGATACTTTTCTGTTCTTCCTTTGTATGATGAACTCTTTCTTTGTCTTTGATTCTTTTGTGATGAATATGTGTAGCTAAACTCTTAGAGCTTAGACTAGATGAACCCTAAGTGACCCAGGGCTTTAAAGCGGTCACAAATCGGTGGTGATTAGATTCGAAGTTCAATCAGTTTCTCTTTCATGTTTGGTTTGTTCTTCATTGTTCATGTTTCTTGTCTGGATTGATCACCTAGATTAGATTCTTGTTAAGCTAAGGATACAAGCGAACGCTCGCCTTACTTTAAAACATCAAATTTAACAATTAACCTTATAATTGGAGCGAGCCTTTCGTAGGAACCGGTTAGGGTTAATCCACTGCAAGAGTAACTCATAAAGTCTTAGTAATTCCACCAATTAAGTTAAGTCGTTGCGAGAGGCGACCGTAAACAGGCGAGTAATTAATCTTGGTAGCTAGAACGGATAGAGAGAACGTTCGCCGGTCTTAAACCTAAGGGTTAGGAGTTATGGTGGTGTCTTAGAATTGATTGAATGAGAATCGAAATCCGCTGATCTGTTGATTACCAATGCTCTAGGGAACGAAGGGGATTCAAAGTCTAAGTTCGTCTGTCATCTCTGTTTTAACCAACCAATTTCCATTCTATTCTTAGTTTCAATTTTTAATTTCTCTGCATTTCTTACAATTAGAAGTCGTGGAACTCACACCACGCACGAAGTGTTTAAATCCGAGTAATTTGCCAGCTTATTTGAGTAGTCGATCATAGAAGACCCGTGGAATACGATCTACCCTACCTTGTTAGCTTTGTTAGTTATTTGTTTGAACGCACGCACAACGATTGCTGCTTCATCAAATTGGCACCGTTGCCGGGGACTCCTTTTGATTGTTTGAAAGAAGAACTGGCAATTTATTCTTCTACTTTCCATCTTTCATTTTTCACCCACTTTGATTTTACACTAGTTTTTGTTTGTTTTTGTTATTTATAGGTTTGTCACAGGTGTATGCATCGCCGCCCTTAGACTCGCTCTCAAACCGACAAGGCTAAGAGTATAGAGAGACCAAGCAGTTCTGCTCCACCTCGACAATCACAGATTCCAAGGAGAGGCAGAACCAATCCACCTCCACCCGTCACTCTGATTAAGATTGAGGAACTGAAGGAGAGTCCCTCATCTTCACCGTTACCGTCACCTACATCCATTTCATACACCGAGTCACTTTCACCTCCTCCATCTCCAACCATGACTGATCAATTACCACCACCACCAGGCGGAAACCCACAACCGCCGCCTGCACAGAAAAGTCTAGCTGATTACAACAAGCCGTGCGCGACTAGCGTTCGATCTCCCATTGCCGTACCGCGCATTGAAGGAGATCCTGACTATGAGATCAAGATTCCATTCTTGACTATGATCTCTAGGGATCCAGTTCGAAGGCAGGCCCCTAGACAATCCGTGCACTCATCTTGCGGATTTCCTTGATCTCTGTAGCACTTTTAAGAACGGAAACCTCGACAAGAATACTCTTTGTTTAATAGCTTTCCCGTTCTCTCTGAAAGGCGCTACTAAGAGGTGGCTTACTGGCAAACCACCTGGATATTACACTGATTGGGATACTCTAGTTCAGGACGTCGTTGAAGAATATTTCCCTCCTGCCAGAACAACAGCCACCAAGGACAGCATTGCCAGATTCTCCCAGAAAGATGGAGAAAGCTTATATGATACTTGGAATCGATTGCAAGAACTTCTCTACAACTGTCCTCATCATGGATTCGAGCAGAGGCAGTTAGCTGAAATCTTTGCCCGAGGTCTTCGAGAAAAATCTGCCAAGTGGGTCAATTCCCTAGCTGAAGGGGATTGCACTACGCTCACACCTGAAGCTGCTCTTCTTCACTTCGCAAACTGTGCTTCCAAGTCAAGGAACTGGGAACGAAAATCTGAAGGATCAAAGAGCAAGCTCGATCTCAAAGCAGCTATCAAGGCAGAAGTAGAGAAGCATCTGAAGAAGTCTACCACACTAGTCAAACCGCCGGCAGCTTCTGTCTATGTTGCTGATTGCGAATGGTGTGGAGCTTGACCACATAACGGAGGCCGTTGCCAGAATTTTGGTAAGACAGAAGTCTGGTCCGCCGAAGAGGTAAATTTCATTCAACAAGGCTTCGTTAATAATCAGAGTGGTTATGCTGGCTACCGCAACTTCAGGCAGCAAGGGAACTATCAAGACAGACCTCCCTACAATGCTGGCGCCAACCATAACCAGAACCAGAATAACCATCTAGCTGGTCCAGCTCAGGATCAGAAGCCTAACCATCCGCCGGCAGGTGTCTACCAGCCGCCGCACCGTCCGGGTAATTATGGAACTGCTCCTGGCAATCGCCAGAATCAATATTTGAATAACACCTATCCAGAAAGAAAACAATGTCAGTGACCTGGACAAGAAGCTTAGTTAGATCATCACCAAACTCGATGATCATGACAGTCAGTTTAAAGCTCAAGCTCTTCTCAATCAAGACCAGATAGCAGCAGGTCAAAGAATTGAGCAAGTTGTAAACAACATTTCGAGCATGCTAGCATCTGGTCGACCATT
The DNA here is from genome assembly GCA_034768395.1 of Linum lewisii. NCBI lineage: Eukaryota > Viridiplantae > Streptophyta > Magnoliopsida > Malpighiales > Linaceae > Linum > Linum lewisii. Next base: position 31,478,320 of record CM068298.1, read on the forward strand.
TGGCCAACTTCCGAGCCAGACAGAGCCGAATCCGAGAAAGGAGCAAGCCAAGATGGTAACTGTTAAAAAATTTACTAGCTTATCTGCTGATACTTGTTCTGTTTTACGTAGGATCGCTGAAACTTCAGAGAAGAAGGAAGCACTAGAAGTGGCGCCTAAGGAGGAAGATCCTCCTCTTGCACCATACGTCGTGAAGCCTCCTTTTCCAATAGCATTGCTGCCGAATGCAAGGATCGAGACTGGCATGAAGGGGAATAAAAAAGGATATCCTATTGCTCGTATCAAGAAACCGTCCTCTCCATATCCAGCTAAGTGCTCTGATCCTGGTTCTTTCACTCTACCTCTTGTTATTAATGATGTTGAGATAGAACGTTGTTTGGTTGATCTTGGCGCGTCTGTTAATGTTATGCCTATGAGTCTATATGAAAAATTGAACCTAGGAGAACTTCAACCGCCTAGTATGCAACTTATCTTTGCTGATAGATCACTTAAAACTCCTAGGGGAGAAATCAAAGACGTTGTTACTAAATGTGGTCCTTTCACTTTCTTAGCTGACTTTGTTATCATTGACACTAGTATGGATGATTCTACCATTCTCATAGGACGACCTTTCATGGCTACTACTGGAATGCAAATTAATGTTCCAAATGGTTCTTTAACTTTGAGAGTTAGTAAAGAAACGGTCACGTTCCGCCTTAAAGACAGAATGAAATATAATCCTAAGAATGAATAATTTCATTGTTTAGCTATTGAAACTATGGAGTTGACTCCAGTCAACTCCGTGACTGATATCTCTTCTAGTGTGCCTAGATCAATTGTTGTTGCAGGTGCTGGAGAGATTACCAAGCAGGAACCGAAATCCACTCCTCAAAAGCCGTCAAAGAAGAAGGAACTGAAAGCCTCTTCTAAGCCACCACCTAGCAGACCTCGGGGAAAGAACAAGAAGACGAAGACCCAAATGGTCTGGAGACCAGTGTTACCGCCACTTTCCACCGAGCCAGCTGCACCACCAATTTGTTTCCAAGCTACCGGCACCGGAACAAGTATGGAAGGAGAAGCCAAAACCATCTCCTAAGGAAATACCTACGATCATCGATCCTGGTGATATCAAGCCGGAGGTTAAAGAAAAGAAGGATCCGATCGTTCTCATTCCGTCCACTGTCTTCCTTGTGGAAGATGATCCCTTGACAGAACTGTTCGGACCCTTCACAATCACTGACCACCTTCCCGACGGACGTACCAAGCTCTTACACTCGAACGGGAAGAAATTCATGCTCATCGGAGAAGCCCCGAAGGTCTACTTTATGAACTCGGATGCTAGCATTAAGGAGAATCTGAGTTGGGATGTCTCCTAATACCGTCCAGGTATCGTCCAGCTCAAGGACGTTAATAAAAGAGCGCTTCGTGGGAGGCAACCCACGGCTGGAGTCCATTTTTCATTTGTGTCAACCTTAGTGTTTTAGAGTCAGTTCGGGGGAGCCAAAGTGTTAGTTTACTTGTTTTCTTATTTTTCGTGTGTAGTCTGCGTGTCGTAGTATCAATTGCAAGTTGTTTGAGGACTTTCCGATTTTTGTGGATTTAACTGTGATTTTTTGAAGTTTGCCAAGATTGTGAAAATATTTTCAATCGTAGAGTTCAATATTTTCGGCGAAAATAATCCATGTTTTCGGCGAAAATTCTCTTTGAAATCCCACTGAGTTTTCCAGACGTTTTTAACTAACATTTTCGGCGAAAACTATTCAACTTTTTTGGCAAAAATTCTTTTGAAAACCGGCAGTACTTTTTAACTAACATATTCGGCGAAAACTTGCACTTATTTTCGCCAAAAATCTCTTTGAAAATCAACCAACTATTCATTTTAAAATCTGGATTTTCACCCTCTCTCTCTCACTTTCTATTTTCGAACCAAAACCTAAAACTCCCCTATTTCAACTCAATCCCCGCCGACCGTTGCCGACCGCCGCCACCGTCGCTCCCTTCCCCTTCCATTTCTGATCAATCCAAGCCCTAGAACAGCCGAATCGGAGCTCTACAGCTCTAGTTCACCCAAAACCCTAAAACTTTCAATTTTTCACCGATTTCTCCCAATCCGTTCATTTTTAGCATCCATGGCTTCAAGGTAAGTTGTAGAACTTTTCATTGCGAATCTTTTGACATATTGAATGCTGAATTTCATCGGGATTGACTTTTGGTTGACTTTTCGGTTTGCCTCGATTTGCGTGCCGACTGATTTCGTGTGAACTAGGTTAGCTGAACTTGTTGAACTGTTCTAGCATGCTTAGGGAGTGTTGTGCTTAATTTTCATATCATTTGATCATGTGTTGCTATGCCTAAGTCTTATTCCTTGTGAGGTTGACTTTTAAGAAATGTCGGTTTGACCATGAACTGTTTTTGATCATTTGGCTGCCTTATGTGCTCATTCTCGTTCCAATTATTGTGTTTGCCATCTGAGATCATATTTTACCGTCATTCTCCGCTTTGTGATAGTCTTGCCATGATTAGGGTTCACTATTCGATTATGTTGACTTTTTGAATGTCGATTTGACTTCTGAACTCCGATTGTGCTAATTCCATTCTGGCTGTTCCTAAGCATGTATTTTATTGTTTGTAATTACCGGTTAATCTGCTTTGCTTACCCCCACTCGGTTTTCCTCATTTCTTTGTGAAATTGAGTTTTTCGACTAAGTGTGGGGTAGGGTTTTAGTTGACTAAGCTGGTTTGTTTTCTTGTTTAGGAACACCACTTATGAGCACAGGACCAAGCAGAGACTTGACGCCGACTCGAGGTCCAGAGCCCCCGCTCCCGTCACACCTGCCGTCCAGGGCCCTCCACCAGCATTCCCTGGCCGTGCTGGGTGCCATTGCACTGTTGCTCGCTTACCCGACTACTACTTTGAGTGCTACAAGAAGCTCGAGCATTTTCCGAGAGCTAATGTTCGACCACTCTCCATGGATTCCCTCTTCGATCATGATGAGGACTACAACCGAAATGTGCACGACGCCCTGGCACCGGCCGGCCTCCTAAGTCTTGTTAGCGATCCATGGGAGATTCACTAATTCACTAAATATTCGTTCAATTGAAATCATAACTGTCATAGCCATAATTTGATCTTTTTTCGAAGAAGCTGCTAGAAAATAGGCCGCTACTTTTTTCGAAGGGTCGTAGCCCGAACTGACCTAGCTGCAGAGGATAAGTTTGACTTCCGGATGCTTCGCCATAGAATAGATCGACCCAGTTTGACAACCATAGCTTCCGACTTCCCCGACGTCGCTCTCCAGGAGTTCTGGGCCACTTTTGATCTGGACGAGCACAAGAGGAGGCAGAGCAAGAAGGTCCTTTCCTTCTATCTGGGCGGGTATACAGGACCCTCACCTATGATGAGTTTGCAGCTCATCTAGGCATCCCCTACGAGCATTACCACAATCATTACCTCGGCTGGGCGGACGACGAGGACGACGGAGAGGCATACCACGCACTCTGGAGCCACATGACTGGAGTGCCCGGCGATCGTCTCTCGGACCATAACTCAGTTAAGTCTCTCTCTCACCCTCTCTATAAATACATTCATATGGTTTGGCATAGATCGCTATTATATGCTCCAGAGAAGGACCACCACCATATCAGCAAGGAGGAACTTCTGCTTCTTCGCGCCATCCAGGAGAGCTACCCTCTTCACCCCGGATGGGTGCTTGCTTGCATCTTTCGCCAGAAGACCAAGAGGAGGACGCCACCTCGCTCACTCCTGGGAGGCAACTTCATCGGCCAACTCATCATCTCTTTCGACCTCAGCCATGAATATGGCCCGAACATCCCACATCGCAGAGTACGCACCGTTGGAGGAGATTTGGCGGTCGAGTACGACCTCGAGCTAGACCTCAGTCCCCAGGCAGCATAGATCCTCCCCTCCAGTACGAGGATGAGTCGGAGGAAGAAGATGATTTTGAGGAGTCTCAGCCTCAGTACGAGCCAGAGTCTCATGACCATACTCCCTCGCCACACCATCAGGCAGGGTATGTACACCAGTCACCACCGGCCATCCCAGATCCATACCAGGCGCCTCACCCACAGCCTCACCGGCACCTCGCGGATGTTGGAGAGCTGTATGAGCGACTGCAAGAGTGGCGCATCACCGACAACGCCACTCAAGAGGCGAGATGGACTATTATGTAGCAGCATATGCACCGCGCTGATAGGCGGTATGAGGCACAGCTGCGTGGCAACGTCAGCTCGGCGATTTCCTCCACTTTCCACCTCCCGGCCCACCTGACCAGCAGTGATCGGGTTGTATTCCTTTTCTGGTCCTTTCTTTTTAGTTATTTTTTTCAAATTTTGATCCAACTTTTTTCTGTGTGGATCCGGGCACTTGTCCCGGTTTCCTTTTTACGTTTCATTTGTTTTTGTTTTGTAGGCAGTAGGGAGATTCCCTTTGCTTCGTTTTGGTAGATTCCCTCCGCTCCGAGGACCCGTGCTCATCCCCTACGCTAACCATCTCGGTCCAGGTTCTTCTACTTCACTCTGAACTCTAGAATTAGTCCTGTGAGGACACAGTCCGATTTAAGTGTGGGGTAGGATGCTAGAGAACCTTGCATGAACTTGATTGCCCTTGATTGGGTTTTCTGTGTGACTTTTGATTCCATTCCAGTTTCTCTAGCATTAGAATTGCTCGGTTCTTGATTTTTGATGTTAAGTTGTTGTTCAATCTGCCATAATGATGCTTAGACTTCTTAACCTAGAACTTGAGAGCCAACGTGTATACTTTGATGCTAAATTGCCTGGTCAGAACATAATTTTTGAAATCACATTTGTAGTTTGTAGCCTTGATTTCTTGAAAATGACCGAATCCGACTAGCAAACCAACTGTGAGCTTATGATCCATTGCACGTAATTGCAATTTCAATTCTTTCTGAGTGGTTTTCTGTTTGCTTGAATGAGTTAGAATTTGCATGAGACCTACTCGAGACCACACTATGACACGAGTTCTAGAATGATAGGGGCACCTAGATTCAGCTACTAAGCCAGATAGCCTACCTAACGATAAAATCCATTAGGTTTAAACCCTTGAGCTTGGCATGTTCTTTCGGTTCAATTATACATTACAGCCATTTCCCATTCTTTCATTCCCCGTTGATCCCCTGTGGTTGTAGTTCTAGATTGACCTACTGGAAGTCGGTTTGTGGTAACCTGCCTATAGCCATTAAACAGGTGGTCTTAGCTATTATGTCCAGACGTGTAAACTCCTCTAGCAACTAAAAGAAAAATCGGCACAAAAGAAAAAAAATAGAAAAAAAAGAAGAAAAGAAGCAAGTTTCAAAAAAAATGAAAAGAAGAAAAATCAGAAAAGCGAAAAAGGTTTCAAGTTTTTAGTTCAATAAAACGTTCTTCTCCCTAAAAATGGAAGAACGAAGTCAAAAGAAAAGTCGGAAAAAAATTGTGTAAAGAAAAATAATAAGTGCTAGGTTGCTTGAGGGTATCATAGGACGAGTGTTCATTATTCCACCCGTGTCTAGTTAGACGGTAGGAAGCCATAGGCTAGATTCGAGGGAAGTTAGTCGAAAGCTACACCGCACAAAGCCATCATCATACATTCCCATCATCCATCGCATCATAAACCCAAGTAGTGTAGAAATTCGTTACAGTCCTAGCAGGGAAGTCTTTCTTGACTGGATACTCGTGTTGTCACAGTGGTGGAGATGTGGTCGAATTGCAAACTTATGACAGAATTCAGTAACAGAAAATGATTGAGAGCAGAAACACGTCCTTAAACACAGAGAGTGAGAGTTCCCCATTGTACTAAATATTTCCTGTGTGAGGAGTCTGGTCGGTCAGCTCAAATTCGTGCGTAATTGGTTGCTACTACTTGTCGTGCGCAGTTTATTAGTGAGACCAGGTAGTTTGGCTGATCTGTATGCATGTTAGGTTTCTTGTTCTAGGATCTATCTGTCTAACAATTCATTGTCTTTGATTGAACCCTAATTTAATTCGATCTTATCATTTGTGAACATGAGCGTTTCTATTCAGTTTGCTTGAGGACAAGCAAAAGCTTAAGTGTGGGGTATTTTGATGACACTCGATTTGACGTGATTATCAGCCTCATTTAAGCGACATTTCCTTGCTTGAGACATGGATTTTAGGGTAGAATAACGAATATTTAATCGATTGCCCTATCTCGTGCCATTTGTGTTACCTTGGCCCATTTCGGGTCTATTTGATGGTTTTCTAGTGTTTTTATGTTAGCACAGGTTTTACCGTCAAATAAAGTAGCCAAGGACGTGTCTAAGGCATTGGAACCTCGAGGAATCGCACCCGAATCGATCCGAGGAGTCAATAGATTCGAACCAAAGTCTACCCCGGTTTACAAAGGAGTTTTCGCCAAAAATACCCTAGCATTTTCGGCGAAAATACATGCACAAAATCACTGATGTCAACTGAAGGAAGTTTTCGGCGAAAACCCTAAGTTTTCACCGAAAACTATTGGACCAAAAATTACAGAAGAAATCAACCGGCGGGCTCCCCATTTACACCAAGATAGACGAACTTAGATTTCGAATCCCCCTTAGATCACCAGAGCAACGGCAGTCACAAGATCAGCGGTTTTCAATTCTAATTCAATCGATTACTAAGACACCACCATAACTCCTTACCCTTAGGTTTAAGACCGGCGAACGTTCGCTCTATCCGTTCTAACTACCAAGATTAGCTAGCCGCCCGGGTACGGTCGCCTCTCGCAACGACTTAATTAACTGGTGCAATTACTAATGATTAGTGGGTTACTCTTGCAGTGGATTAACCCTAACCGGTTCCTACGAAAGGCACGCTCCAATTATAAGGTTAATTGTTCAATTCGATGTTCTAAAGTAAGGCGAGCGTTCGCTTCTATCCTTAGCTTAACAAGAATCTAATCTAGGTGATCAATCCAGACAAGAAACATGAACAAGGAAGAACAAATCAAACATGAAAAAGAACTGATTGAATTTCGAATCTAATCACCGCCGATCCGTGACCGCTTTAAAGCCCTGGGTCACTTAGGGTTCATCTAATCTAAGCTCTACAAGTTTAGTTACTCATATCAGAAACAAGAGAATCAAAGGCAGCAATGAAGATCATCATACAGAGGAAGAACAGATAAGAACTGAAAAACCTAATTCTGACGACTCCCGCGAAGCTTCAATCTCCTGGATCTTCAACTTTAAGCTCCGAGTCCTCCGAGGTGAAGGATGGCGTCACGATCTCTCCACGGATCTTTGAACTCTCTAAACTCTATCTATCGACCATAGAGTCGGCTGACTTTCAAAAGTCTAATTCGTGAAAATATGAATAATGATTCATTCCCCCTTCCTGGGCCGCCGGTTTAAGTATTTATACTTAAACCCTAAGTCACCGGATTTGTTCTATTATTTTCGCCGAAAATAAGGGATTATTTTCGCCGAAAATTCCTTTGTAAATTACTGCTTCCGTCGGCTGATTTCTTCATAACTTTTCGGCGAAAACATTATAGTATTTTCGCCGAAAACTTCATTGCAATTCAGCTCATTCCGTCTGTGGGTTTTCTGAAGGTATTTTCGCCGAAAACTGTGTAGTATTTTCGGCGAAAATATTGTGTTGGGCAGTTGGATCTTCGGTTCTGAATCCGGTTTGATTTCTGGTTCACTCCTTGAGGTCTTGAATACGTCCATGGCTACGTAAATGATGGCAAAAATCTGTGCTATCACAAAAACACTAGAAAACCATTAAATTGACCCAAAAAGGGCCAAAGTAACCAAATCAGTAGGAAATAGGGTAGTTGAGTGAATATTTGCTATTTTACCCCTAAAACCACGTTTCAAGTAAGGAAATGTCGCTTAAATGAGGCTGATAATCACGTCAAATCGAGTGTCATCATCTGTTTTAACCAACCAATTTCCATTATGTTCTTAGTTTCAATTTTTAATTTCTCTGCATTTCTTAGAATTAGAAGTCGTGGAACTCACACCACGCACGAAGTGTTTAAATCCGAGTAATTTGCCAGCTTATTTGAGTAGTCGATCATAAAAGACCCGTGGAATACGATCTACCCTAGCTTGTTAGCTTTGTTAGTTATTTGTTTGAATGCACGCACAACGATTGCGGCTTCATCACTCAGCAATCTAATCGTACTGCGTATTCCCTGCTACTGCATATTTCATGTTTAACTCTTTAGTAGCCCAAAACGCCTTGTGCTCAAGCTCAACTGGTAAATGGCATGCCTTTCCATAAACTAGCTGATACGGTGAGGTACCTATGGGAGTCTTGTAGGCAGTTTGATATGCCCATAAGGCATCATTGAGCTTAGATAACCAGTCCTTGCGAGACCGGCCAACTGTCCTATCAATAATCCGCTTGAGCTCACGGGTTGTCACTTCCGCTTGACCATTAGCTTGAGGGTGATAAGCTGTGGATATTCGGTGGGTGACACCAAAACGTTTGCACACCTGGTCGAAGTGTTCGTGGAAGTGGGTACGCCTATCGCTTACGATGAAGCGTGGTGAACCAAAACGCGTGAAGAGACGTGTAAGGAACCGTCCCACCACTCTTGAATCGTTGGTGGGTAAAGCTTCAGCTTCAGCCCACTTAGAAACATAATCAACGGCCACAAGAATGTACTTGTTTCCGTTGGAGGGTGTGAATGGTCCCATATAATCAATTCCCCAAACACAAAAAATTTCAACAGTTAAAGAAACAATTTGAGGCATCTCATTACGGTTAGAGATGTTACCTGATCATTGGCATGCATCACAATGACGAGCAAAAGTGTCGCAATCACTAAAGATAGAAGGCCAGTAAAATCCAGTTTCAAGTACCTTTCTCGCAGTGCGATTTCCACCGAATTGTCCTCCAAACTGACCTTCATGGCACTTACGCATGATGTCAGCTACCTTGATGTAAGAGACACACCTCCGGATCATCCCGTCAATTCCGATGCGGTACAAGAACGGCTCATCCCACAAGTAACACTTGGCTTCATTAATGAGCTTTTTCCGTGCATTATAATCCAATCCAGGAGGTATTATGTCGTGAGAACGATAGTTAGCTACGGTGGCATACCAGGGCTCGTCCGGTGTTGTTGCATTACTCAGCTCTTGAGCGTGAGCAATTGCGCAAGGCTCGATGGCTATGTTGTTGCCTTGTTCATAGATTTCAAGTTGCAACAACTCGTCATGGAAAGCATCATTAATAGGAGTAGTTGTAGACTTACCTGTTTGTGACTCCTCGAGTCGGGAGAGGTGATCGGCTGCTAGGTTCTCAGCTCCCTTCTTGTCCTTGATCTCTATGTTGAACTCTTGGAGAAGGAGTACCCATCGGATAAGTCTTAGCTTTGAGTCCTGCTTTGCTAGGAGATGGCGCAGAGCAGCATGGTCGGTGTAGACAATGATATGTGAGAGGACTAGGTACTACCTGAACTTATTGAAAGAGAAAACGATAGCCAGGAGCTCCTTTTCTGTAGTAGTGTAGTTCCTCTGAGCGTCGTTAAGCGTCTTGCTAGCAAAATAAATGGGATGGAATCTCTTCTCTTTTCTTTGTCCCAGAACAGCACCAACGGCAAAGTCACTAGCATCGCACATTATCTCAAATGGAAGATGCCAATCTGGTGCTGTGAGGATTGGTGCGGTGGTGAGCTTGGTTTTGATAATCTCAAAGGCTTGAAGACATGCCTTGTCAAAAACGAAAGGGGTGTCTTTCTCTAGAAGCTTGATCATTGGAAGAGTGATCTTGGAGAAATCTTTGTTGAATCTCCAGTAGAATCCAGCATGACCGAGGAAGCTTCGAACTGTCTTGACCGAGGTTGACGGTGGAAGATTGGCGATGGTTTCAAGCTTGGCACGATTGACTTCTATTCCGAGCTTGGAGATTCTATGGCCAAGAACAATGCCTTCGGTAACCATAAAGTGACATTTCTCCCAACTAAGAGCTAAGTTGGTTTCCTCACAGCGGGCTAGTACCTTATCCAGGTTAGCTAAGCACTTAGAAAATGAGTCTCCATAGACAGAGAAGTCGTCCATGAATACTTCTACCACGTTCTCTACTAGATCTCCGAATATAGCAAGCATGCACCTTTGAAAAGTAGCGGGAGCATTGCATAAACCAAAGGGAATACGACGATAAGCAAACATACCAAACGGGCAGGTGAAGGTCATCTTTTCTTGGTCGGCGAGCTCGATGGGGATCTGAAAGTAACTAGACATTCCATCTATGAAACAGTAGTACTCATGGCCAGCTAACCTGTATAGCATCTGATTAATGAATGGCAGTGGAAAATTATCTTTCTTTGTAGCGTCATTAAGACGTCTGTGGTCGATGCAGACTCTCCACCCGGTAATCGTGCGAGTGGGGATGAGCTTGCCTTTCTGATTAGGGATGACTGTAATTCCTCCTTTCTTTGGAACAACCCAAGTTGGACTAACCCAAGGACTGTCGCCGATAGGGTAAATGATCCCGGCATCCAGAAGCTTAAGGACTTCCTTCTTCACAACCTCCTGCATCAGAGGGTTTAATCGGCGTTGTGGTTGTCTGACTGGCTTGAATTCTTCATCTATGACGATCCGATGCTTGCAGAAGGTTTTGGAGATGCCTCTGATGTCAGCTAATTTCCAGGCTATAGCTCGGATGTGCTTCTTTAGAAGTATGATTAGTTGTTCTTTCTGTTTGGGAGATAAAGCTGAGTTGATGATGACTGGCAACTAACATTCCTTCCCCAGAAATGCATACTCTAGATGGTCGGGAGCTCCTTTAATGCGAGTTCTGGCGGGTTCTCATATGAAGTGGTGATCTGGCTTGAAGCTGGTTCAATATGGGGTGGCGCGGAAGTGGCTGTGGATGTCGTATTTCGGTCGTCTAATTCGTCTTGCCATAGGCGCTGCTCTTGATCTTCTAACGCGTTTTCAATTCCTGAAATCAAACACAACTCTAGTGGATCACTAGAAAAGGCGTTAGTGATGAAGCTGGCCGAGGCCAACTCCATAGCATCAATAGTGTAACAATTATCATCTTGAGCTACAGAATATCTCATGTTATCCCTAATGCGGAAAGTAACGGTATCCTGCCCTACACTTAAGGTCAACAAGCGTTGTTTGCAATTGATATTTGCACCGGCGGTTGTCAAGAAAGGTCGACCCAAGATAAGCGTTCCGTCTAATTCAGGGGTATCCAGAACAACGAAATCTGCAATAATAGTAAAAGAGCCACATTGAACAGCTACATCTTCTATTATACCCCTAGGCAGTTTGACAGACCTATCAGCTAGCACGAGATGTAGAGTAAGCGGTTTCACTTTTCCTAGGTTTAACTTCTCATAAAGATAAGCAGGCATAACATTAATAGATGCATCGGAGTCAGCTAGACTACGCTCAATTTTAATATCATTTATTATGCATGGTAATGTAAAAGGACCGAGATCAGAACACTTAACTAGAGGTGGCGGTGGCTGTCGCATAGAAGATGGGATAGAGAAGCACATTCATTCATGAGGGTGACAGAGAACGCCTCTCCGTTCTTTACCTTCTTCACGAGATCTTTGAAGAATTTCCCAAGTGGTGGTATGATCTCTACAGCTTCAGTTACTGGTATCTTGATCTCTGCATTCTTTAGAACGTTATACCACTTCTTATACTGGGTGTCGTGATCCTTGGCCTTGCTCATTGCAGCTTTTGGAAAAGGGATCCGAGGTTGATAGGGTGCTAAGACAGGCTCAGGAGCTGTCTTGGGAGGAGGGGTCGGTGCTACTTCTTCCTCTTCTGTGATATCTTCAATCTCTGGCATATATATGGCAGTAGCATCTAGTATCATGTCCGGTTCTAGAGCCTTCGGATCAGCTGTCTGTTTACCATTCCTGGTGGTGATGGCTTGAGCTTGTTCACTCCTAACACTGGAGTCTCCAGGTTAGCTAAGCACTTAGAAAATGAGTCTCCATAAACAGAGAAGTCGTCCATGAATACTTCTACCACGTTCTCTACTAGATCTCCGAATATTGCAAGCATGCACCTTTGAAAAGTAGCGGGAGCATTGCATAAACCAAAGGGAATACGACGATAAGCAAACATACCAAACGGGCAGGTGAAGGTCATCTTTTCTTGGTCGGCGAGCTCGATGGGGATCTGAAAGTAACTAGACATTCCATCTAAGAAACAGTAGTACTCATGGCCAGCTAACCTTTATAGCATCTGATCAATGAATGGCAGTGGAAAATGATCTTTCTTTGTAGCGTCATTAAGACGTCTGTGGTCGATGCAGACTCTCCACCCGGTAATCGTGCGAGTGGGGATGAGCTTGCCTTTCTGATTAGGGATGACTGTAATTCCTCCTTTCTTTGGAACAACCCAAGTTGGACTAACCCAAGGACTGTCGGCGATAGGGTAAATGATCCCGGCATCCAGAAGCTTAAGGACTTCCTTCTTCACAACCTCCTGCATCAGAGGGTTTAATCGGTGTTGTGGTTGTCTGACTGGCTTGAATTCTTCATCTATGACGATCCGATGCTTGCAGAAGGTTTCGGAGATGCCTCTGATGTCAGCTAATTTCCAGGCTATAGCTCGGATGTGCTTCTTTAGAAGTATGATCAGTTGTTCTTTCTGTTTGGGAGATAAAGCTGAGTTGATGATGACTGGCAACTAACATTCCTTCCCCAGAAATGCATACTCTAGATGGTCGGGGAGCTCCTTTAATGCAAGTTCTGGCGGGTTCTCATATGAAGTGGTGATCTGGCTTGAAGTTGGTTCAATATGGGGTGGCGCGGAAGTGGCTGTGGATGTCATATTTCGGTCGTCTAATTCGTCTTTCCATAGGCGCTGCTCTTGATCTTCTAACGCGTTTTCAATTCCTGAAATCAAACACAACTCTAGTGGATCACTAGATAAGGCGTTAGTGATGAAGCTGGCCGAGGCCAACTCCATAGCATCAATAGTGTAACAATTATCATATTGAGCTACAGAATATCTCATGTTATCCTAATGCGGAAAGTAACGCTATCCTGCCCTACACTTAAGGTCAACAAGCCTTGTTTGCAATTCATATTTGCACCGGCGGTTGTCAAGAAAGGTCGACCCAAGATAAGCGTTCCGTCTAATTCAGGGGTATCCAGAACAACGAAATCTGCAATAATAGTAAAAGGGCCACATTGAACAGCTACATCTTCTATTATACCCCTAGGCAGTTTGACAGACCTATCAGCTAGCACGAGATGTAGAGTAAGCGGTTTCACTTTTCCTAGGTTTAACTTCTCATAAAGATAAGCAGGCATAACATTAATAGATGCACCGGAGTCAGCTAGACTACGCTCAATTTTAATATCATTTATTATGCATGGTAATGTAAAAGGACCGAGATCAGAACACTTAACTGGAGGTGGCGGTGGCTGTCGCATAGAAGATGGGCTACCGAATAGAGAAGCACATTCATTCATGAGGGTGATAGAGAACGCCTCTCCGTTCTTTACCTTCTTCACGAGATCTTTAAAGAATTTCCCAAGTGGTGGTATGATCTCTACAGCTTCAGTTACTGGTATCTTGATCTCTGCATTCTTTAGAACGTTATACCACTTCTTATACTGGGTGTCGTGATCCTTGGCCTTGCTCATTGCAGCTTTTGGAAAAGGGATCCGAGGTTGATAGGGTGCTAAGACAGGCTCAGGAGCTGTCTTGGGAGGAGGGGTCAGTGCTACTTCTTCATCTTCTGTGATATCTTCAATCTCTGGCATATATATGGCAGTAGCATCTGGTATCATGTCCGGTTCTAGAGCCTTCGGATCAGCTGTCTGTTTACCATTCCTGGTGGTGATGGCTTGAGCTTGTTCACTCCTAACACTGGAGTCGCCTTGAAATGTTGCTTGATTGAGGAAAGGGTTGCTAGCCAATAACCTAGTCATATTGATCACTGCATCTTCCACTCTTTGGCTCTGAGCCATTTTTCCTTGATTGAGTGCAGCTTGAGCTTTGAATTGATTGTCATGTTCGTCAAGTCTGCTCATGATTCGGTCGAACTTCTTCTCGAAGTCCTCCTCTCTGTTCTAATACGGCTTTGATCAAGACTATTGCTGTCCTCCAATGAATCCAGGAGGTCCTTGGTATGATTCTGAGGATCGGTTATTGTGGTTCTGACCCTGAGGTTGGTAGTTCCTGTAATTGGAGTAGCCTCTCTGGTTGTTGGTGAAGCCTTGACTAATGAAGTTCACCTCTTCTGTAGACCAGACATCTGCTTTACCAAAGTTAAGGCAGCTTCCTCCGTTATGAGCACAGGTTCCGCACCATCCACAGTCAGCCGTAAAGACGGTAGCTGACAGGGGATCGAGGGATATGCCAATCGTCTTTAGATGTTTTTGAACTTCTGCTTTGACTTGATCTGCTATGCTCATCTGACTCTTGGTACTTTCTCTTTGTCTTTCCCAATTTCTTGACTTTGAAGCACAGCTAGCAAAATGAAGAAGAGCGTCTTGAGGTGTAAGAGCGGTGCAATCTCCCCCAGCTAGGGAGTTCACCCACTTTGCAGATTCCTCACGCAAACCGCGAGCAAAGAATTCAGCTAGCTGCCTTTGCTCATAACCATGGTGAGGACAGTTAAAGAGAAGTTCTTGGAATTCATTCCAAGTGTTGTATAAGCTTGCGTCTTCTTTCTAAGCAAACAAAGACATGTTATCCTTGTAGGCAGTTGTCCTTGATGTAGGGAAATATTCCTCAACGAAATCTTGAGCTAGAGTCTCCCAATTTGTATAATGACCGCGTGGCTTGCCGCTAAGCCATCTCTTAGCTGCACCTCTGAGAGAGAATGGAAAAGCTCGAAGGCATAGAGCGTTCTTGTTGAGGTTCCCACTCTTGAAAGCTTCACAGATAGCTAGATAGTCAGATAAATGTGTGCAAGGATTATCATCTGGCTTTCCTTCAAATTGCACGTCCCTAGATATTAGTCCTAGGAAGGGGATCTTGATCTCATAGTCAGTATCGTCATCATTATAAGGCACGGTGATGGAAGACCGAACGTTAGTTGTGCTCGACTTAATGTAGTCTACAAGACTCTTGGTAGCAGCCATTGCGGTAGGGAAGGATGAGACGGAAGTGACTTGATTCTAAACCTGCTATAATCTACAAGGGACAAAAATAAACACAACTGGTGTAAAATCGAAGTGTGATGGGAAATGAGAGATGGAAAGGTAGAAGGATAAAAATGCCAACTCTTCTTTCAACGGAATAGAAGAGTCCCCGGCAACGGCGCCAATTTGATGAACGTTGTAACGTGTGCAGTCAAATAACTACTGAGCTGGAAGCTAAGCAGATCGTATTCCATGGGCCTCTTCTACTTGCTTACTCAAATGTGTTAGCAATTTTATTCAGGATAAAACAATTTGCGCGTGGTGTGAGTTCCACGACTTCTATACTAGAATGCTAGAAAACTGAATTGAACTTAAAATGCAGAATGATTGGTTGTTTGACTTAGACAGACAACATACATGCATAGATTTTGAATCCCCCTTAGATCACCAGAGCATTGGCAATCAACAGATCAGCGGTTTTCAATTCTAATTCATTCAATTCACAGACACCACCATAACTCCTTACCCTCAGGTTTAAGACTAGTGAACGTTCGCTCTGTCCGATCTAATTGCCAAGATTAATTAGTCGCCCGAGTACGGTCGCTTCTTGCGATGACAAAACTAACTAGTGCAATTACTAGGGATTCATGAGTTACTCTTGAAGTGGATTAACCCGAACTGTACGAAAGGCCCACTCCAATGAATAGGTTAATTGGTTGAATTGATGTTCTAAAGTGAGGCGAACATTCGCCACTATCCTCAACTTAACAAGAATCTAATATAGGTGGCCAAACCAGACAAGAAACACAAAGAACAAAGAACAAATCAAACATGAAGGAGAAAATGAATGAACTTCGAATCTAATCACCGCCGATCCGTGACTGCTTTAAAGACCTGGGTCACTTAGGGTTCATCTAATCTAAGCTCTATGAGTTTAGCTACTCATATTCAATACAGGAAAATCATAGACAGACAAGGAATACATCTCAGGTAGGAAAGAAAGAGTAGAACTGTAAAACCTAATTTTGACGAATCTGTGAAGCTTCGATCTTCTGGATCTTCCACTCCTAGCACTGAGCTCTCTGAGATGGAAGGATGGCGTCACGATCCTTTCCTAGCTCCTTGATGAGCTGCAGTCGTTGTGATGCGTTCAACCAAATAAACTAACAAAGCTAACAAGCTAGGGTAGATCGTATTCCACGGGCCTTCTATGATTGACTACTCCAAAAACTAGCAATTTATTCGGATGCAAACAAGTTGTGCGTGGTGTGAGTTCCACGACTTCTAATTCTAAGAAATGCAGAGAAATTTAAAAATTAAACTAAAGCAGATTGGAAATTAGGGTTGAAAACAAAGATGACAGACGAACTTAGACATTGAATCCCCCTTCGTTCCCAGAGCATTGGCAATCAACAGATCAGCGGATTTCGATTCTCATTCAATCAATTACTAAGACACCACCATAACTCCTGACCCTTAGGTTTAAGACCGGCGAACGTTCGCTCTATCCGTTCTAACTAACAAGATTAATTAGTCGCCCGGGTACGGTCGCCTCTCGCAACGACTTAACTTAATTGGTGCAATTACTAACGATTTATGAGTTACTCTTGCAGTGGATTAACCCTAACCGGTTCCTACGAAAGGCACGCTCCAATTATAAGGTTAATTGTTCAATTTGATGTTCTAAAGTAAGGCGAGCGTTCGCTTCTATCCTTAGCTTAACAAGAATCTAATCTAGGTGATCAATCCAGACAAGAAACATGAACAATGAAGAACAAATCAAACATGAAAGAGAAACTGATTGAATTTTGAATCTAATCACCGCCGATCCTTGACCGCTTTAAAGCCCTGGGTCACTTAGGGTTCATCTAGTCTAAACTCTAACGAGTTTAGCTACTCATGTTGATCACAAAAGAATCTAAGACAAAGAAAGAGTTCATCATCTAGAGGAAGAACAGAAAAGAATCTGAAAAACCTAATTTTAGACGACTCTGACAGACTTCGATCTTCGGTAAACTGCACTCCTAGCTCCGAGTCTCCGAGGTGGAAGGGATGGCGTCACGATCTATTTTCGGCTCTTCGAACGCTAACTCCTCGCTCCAGAACTTCAGAGAATTCTTCGAATTCTGATTACGAAAAGTATATTATGATGTATCTTTGATGTTGGGCCGCCAGTTAAGTATTTATACTGGACGGTTAACCCTAACTAATCTGGATTTCTTCTATTATTTTCACCGAAAATAAAGAATTATTTTTGCCGAAAATGATGGTGTAATTGGACGGTCCTTTGGCTGGTATCTCCTGTAATTTTCGCTTCGGTTGAAAACTTAACGGTTTCGCCTAAAACTCCTTCAGCCGGTCATCAGTTGATTAGTGCTGATATTTTCGGCGAAAATTCCTTTGTAAACCGGGCAGGAATTTTCTAAACTTGATTGGCTCCTTTGATCGATTCCGGTGCAATTCCTCGAGGTTCCAACGCCTTAGACATGACCTTGGCTACTTTATTTGACGGCAAAAACCTGTGCTAACACAAAAACACTAGAAAACCAGCAAATAGACCCGAAACGGGCCAAAGTAACACAAATGGCACGAGATAGGGCCATCAATTTAATATTCGTTATTCTACCCTAAAAACCATGTCTTAAGCAAAGAAATGTTGCTTAAATGAGGCTGATAATCACGTCAAATCGAGTGTCATCACAATACCCCACACTTAAGCTTTTGCTTGTCCTCAAGCAAACTAAATAGAAACGCTTATGTTCATAAATGATAAGATCGATTAAATTGGAGCTCAATCAAACACAATGAATTATTAGACAGCTAATTCCTAGAACAAGAAACCTGACATGTATACAGATCAGCCAAACAACTTGGTCTAACTAGTAAATTGCACACGACAAGTAATTAGTAACCAATTATGATTGATGACCTACTTGTGAATTGAACTAATCAATAGATGATACGTTATAACCGACCAGACTCCTCACACAGGAAATATTTAGTACAATGGGAACTCTCGCTCTCTGTGTTTAAGGACGTGTTTCTGCTCTCGATCATTTTCTGTTACTGAATTCTGTCATAGGTTTGCAATTCGACCACATCTCCACCACTGTGACAACACGAGTATCTAGTCAAGGAGGACTTCCCTACTACGACCGTAATGAAATCTACACTACTTGGGTTTATGATGCGATGGATGATGGGAATGTATGATGATGGCTTGGTGCGGTGTAGCTTTCGACTAACTTCCCTTGAATCTAATCTATGGTTTCCTACCGTCTAACCAGGCACCGGTGGAATAATGAACGCTCGTCCTATGATACCCTCAAGCAACCTAGCACTTATTTTCTTTTTCGTATACTCTTTTTTTCTCTTTTTTTTTGACTTCGTTCTTCCATTTGTAGTGAGAAGAACGTATTATTTGAACTAAACTTTGAAACTTTTTTGATTTTTCTGATTTTTTCTTTTCTTCATTTTTCTTTTCGAAATTTTCTTTCTTTTCTTACTTGACTTTTTTTTTGTGCCGATTTTCTTTTAGTTGCTAGAGGGGTTTACATGTCTGGACATAATAGCTAAGACCACCTGTTTAATGGCTATAGGCAGGTAGCCACAAACCGAATTCCGGTAGGTCAATCTAGAACTACAACTACAGGGGATCAACGGGGAATGAAAGAAATGGGAAATGGTTGTAATGTATTATCGAACCGAAAGAACAGGCCAAGCTCAAGGGTCTACACCTAATGGATTTTATCGTTAGGTTGGCTATCTGGCTTAGTAGCTGAATCTAGGTGCCCCTATCCTTCTAGAACTCGTGTCATCGTGTGGTCTCGAGTAGGTCTCATGCAAATTCTAACTCATTCAAGCAAACAGAAAATGATGTGATTATATTTAGTGCATTTTAAGTCCTCGATTGACCTATGAAATGCTCGTGTTTGATCCTTAAATGCCATGCTTAATATGATTTTATTGATGTTTTGTGCTAAGTGTCCATTTGTTGTCTGGTTGCTACTTTGAGGCCAATTCCATGTCTATTGGAGGTGTTTTCTTTGTATTTTCAGGCCGTGGCAGTGTAGTACTGGTGACAAGGAGCACGTGGGATCAAACGAGAGGTCAATCGGAGCTAGGACGGAGGAGATATGGACGTTGCAAAATCGAAGAAAATACGACTTCCAGCTAAAGACATTTTCGGCGAAAGTATCATAAAGTTTTCGCCGAAGAAGAAGTCTTCGGCGAGATTTTCAAGTCCTCGGTCCGAAAACTCGAAGCAGACAGAAGGCCTTTGCTCTTTGACAATATTTTCGGTGAAAACATTCAAAGTTTTCGCCGAAAACTTTAGAAGGAATCAAGCAGCCGTTCGGTGTTCTCAAGGACATTTTCGACGAAAATATTACATTGTTTTCGCCGAAAATATCAGGCAAATCCGGCGTGTTATATAAAGGTGAAAGGGGCGAGAATTTTAGGCAGCAATTCATTATTCTATTTTTCAACACCATCGCCGACACCTCTTCTCTCTCAATTGCCAATTCCATCATCGTCCTCTCCCTCAACCACACACCAACCTTCCTCAATTGTTGATCAATTTGAAGATCTAAGTGAAGCCTTCCACCCTTGGATTGGAGCTTGAAGAGCAAAGTGAGAAGATCCTCCATGGAAGCAAGGATGATCTCCTCTCCTCAATTTCAGGTTTCCTCCATGGTTAAGCTAGGCTAAACTTAGGTTTAGTTTAGTGAGGGATGGATCAAGCTAGGATAGGTGATTGATTGTTTGGAATGATGTTCTTATAGCCATTTGTGTAAGATGATGATCCTAGACCTTGTGCTTTGTAGCCATTAGAGCTTGACTTGTTATTTTGGTATTGTTATGTCTTTCAATACATGAGAATGATTGATTGATGTTGATCTAAGGTTGTAGGATTGTAATTGGATGATTTGAGAGATTGGATTATTAAGTTACAACCATTTTGAGCTTGTTTTTCCTTGTTGTCATTTCATCAAACACTTGGTGTGCATTGAGTTTTCTTTCATTTGAAGGTTGAAAGACCCTTGTGATTGTTAGACTAGTGTTATATGATTGACATGAGAGTGTCTTGCATCATTTACCTTGTGCTAGATGATTGTTGACATAGAATTCAAGTTCCAAGCATTTCATTGAGCTAGTTTTAAGCATTCCATTCCCTTTGTTCACATAGCGAGAGCATGGTGCATTTGGTCTAGGAATAGAGAGTCAATTGTGCGAGAGCTCGTTGATCCTACTTGAGTGAGATGCATGGTCATTAATTACACATTGTTGCTTGAGATTCAAGCCAGCTTTCATGAACCTTGAGCTTGAAGAAACCCCTTGCTAGACTAAACTCCTTTCTCTCTTGTTTGATCCTCAATTTCTCTTGTCAATTTTACTTTGCTTGTTTATGTTTTTAACTTGTTTTCTTTCAAACCAAATCTCATTTTAAAATGTTTGGACCGTTTACGAATGTTGTGAGTATTAGCCTATGAGGGGACCCTGAGGAATACGACCTTGATAAATTCCTTATCAAGTTTTGGCGCTGTTGCCGGGGACCTCTCATTCCTAAGAAAGCAATTATTAGTGAACCGATCTTTACACTTCCTTCCGTTTTCCTTTTTGCTTCCTTGTTACTCTTTGTTTACTTTGTTATCCCGCATCGTTGTATTACTCGGGTGTGTTTGTTGTGCTTGTTTGCAGGAGATTTGGGTTAGTGCATGAGGCGTTCAGCTCGTCTTCAAGCACGACTCCAAGGACTAGAACAAGTGCTCGAACCACAGACTACTTCCCCACCTCCTACAGTTGAAGAACAAGAAGACCAAACGGTACATTCGCATCACACTATGTCTCAACACGGAGATGACGATGACCAATCGGTACATTCACATCACACTAATGAAGATGATCAATCGCAAAGAGGTGCGAGGCGCACACTAGCCGATTATGCTCGCCCGACCCTCGAAGGGGCAGCCTCGAGTATTGTGCGAAGACGGTAAATGCAAGAAACTTCGAGTTGAAGCCTAATATGATTCAGATGTGCAGAACAGAGTGGTGTTCAACGGTATAGATGGAGAGTGCCCATCTAGATACTTGAAGGACTTCCTTGAGATATGCGATACCGTGAAGAACGATCAAGTTCACCCGGATTGTGTACGACTCCGACTCTTCCCCTTCTCACTCAAAGGTAGAGCCAAGTCTTGGTTGGAGAACCAACCTAGTAGAACATTCACTACATGGGAGGGACTAGCCGAAGCCTTCCTCGAGGAGTTCTTTCCCCCCTATATGACGGATGCAATCCGGGATCGAATCAACCACTTCACACAACACAAGGGAGAGCTCTTCCATGAGACTTGGAATAGGTTCCAAGCCCTTCTTTGGTCTTGTCCTCATCACAACTTCGCCGAATGGAGCTTGGCGGATATCTTTGCTAGGTCCCTTGATTTTGAGAATACAAGGGTGATCAACCAAGCCGCCGGAGGTGATCTAAGGACGCTCACTCCCGAAGATGCTCTAGAACTCTTTGCAGAGATGGCCAACAAGACAAGGAGTTGGTCTCGACAACAACCTCCAAGCTCTAAGTATGGAAGTGACACGCACTATGACTCTAGAGCTATAAGTGTTGATGCACCAAAGGATTCATCTACCTATGGGAAGAAGCATAAGTTACCGGGACATCGAGATGAAGATGACCCTATGTTTGCGCTCCTCATGTCTAAGATCGATGCTATGGCATCCCAAGTAAGTAACCTAAGCATGCCTAAGCATTCCTCCAAGGTTCCATCATCACATGTGGGTAATCCTCCGGTAGCTTCTATATATTGCGGTGAATGTTGTGGGGGTCAGGGTCACGAAGTCAGTGCTTGCCCTTCCGCCACTCCTGAGCTTGGTCAAGGCGATCACAATGAGGAGGTAAGCTTCGCACAAGGTCAAGGATTTCATGGTAATTTCAGCCCCCAAGGTAACTATCAAGGTAGCTATAACCGGCCTTGGTACAACAAGTCTAACCAAGGTTACCAAGGCCAAGGGAGTCAAGGTAGTGGCTATACCAAGGGTTACAATCAAGGAAATCAAGGAGGATATCAAGGTTATAGGGGGTATCAAGGCAACCAATGGTCTCAAGGAAGTAACCTAAACCAAGGTAGCCAATGGACTCAAGGAGGACCCCAAGGTCAAGGGAACCAAGGGGGAAATCAATGGAATCAAATTGGACATCCAAATCAAGGTTCCCAAGGTCCTACCCCACCGGGAATGTACAACCATAGAGGTGAAGGACCACCCGGTTTCAACAAGCCTCCTCAAAACAAGGAAGGTGGTTCTTCGATCTCTCAAGAAGACACCAATGCGGCAATGATCCAACTCATCAAGAATCAACAAGCTTCAATTGCCAATTTGGAGAACCAATTGGGACATATTTCTAAGGCACTTTCGGAGCGACCCTCGGGCACTTTACCTTCCAATACCGAGGTCAATCCCAAGGGCCCGGAGCATTGCAAGGTAGTGACATTGAGAAGCGGAAAACGTTTGCAAGACACAACCTCTTCCCCAAGTGTCTCCCAAAAGGTACAAGCTCCTAATCCAATAGTCGTTGATGATGATACTAAAGATCCTTCGGATGAAGTTGAGGTTGAAGTCGAACCTCCTTCGGATAATGTGAATACTAAGGTTGTTAAGGAATCTAGTAAAGCTACATCAAGTACACCTCCGGTCTCTCCTCCCGCACCGGTTGTACCTCCATACAAGCCTAAGCTTCCATACCCCTCTCGAGTGAGTAAGGATGGCCTTGAGAAGGTTTTTAAGAAGTTTGTGGAGCGGCTTAGTCAAATGCAGTTCTCTCTTCCGTTTCCCGAAGCTATGACTATGATGCCTCAATATGCTAAGTTCATGAAGGAACTCTACACCAACAAGAGGAAGCTACCGGAGACACCTCTAGTCCACCTCAATCAGGAATGTTCCGCCGTTCTCTTCAAGAGTCCACCGGAGAAGCTTAAGGATCCAGGTACCTTTACTATCCCTTGTGCTATAGGTAATACCTCTTTGGCTAATGGTCTTGCGGATCTAGGTGCTAGTATCAATGTCATGCCTTATTGCATATTTGAGAAACTAGGGTTGTCTAATCTTCGTCCTACTCGTATGTACATTCAACTTGCGGACAAGTCGACCAAGAGTCCTAGGGGAATTGTTGATGATGTGCTAGTTAAAGTAGGTCCTTTTGTGTTCCTAGTCGATTTTGCGGTCATTGATACCGATGATGTGGATGTCTCATTGATATTTTGTAGACCATTCCTTGCTACTTCTCGTGCTTTAATTGATGTTCATAATGGGAAATTGACATTGAGAGTAGGACAAGAGAGTGTCACGTTTTGCATAGCCGATGGCATGAAGTTTGCTCACGCACAAGATGATTTAGAGTACTCGTGTGATACTATCGCTTCGGCTAGTGTGTGTAGTATTTCTAACTTCGTGTGTCGAGATTCTTTGGATGTTTGCCTTAGAATGAATGTGCAGGAACATTTAGACATCTCAGAGTTAAAAGCTCAGGTGGCTTACCTTGATGAAGGGAGAGATAAGTTGGGGAGTGAGACAGTTTTTGTTGCTCTTTCGAAGGTGGAAAGGGTAAAGACCTCCTATGAAGAACCACCTACTCTTGAGCTCAAGCCTCTTCCCACACATTTGGAGTATGCTTTTCTCATGCCAAACTCTAAGCTACCGGTCATCATCAATGCTAAGCTTCTACCCGAGCAAAAGGATCATTTTGTGGACTCAATGAGGCCACTAGGAAGGATCATTTTCCTCTACCTTTCATGGATCAAATGCTTAAGCGTCTCTCCGGTCATGAGTACTATTGCTTCTTGGATGGCATGTCCGGATACTTCGAAATACCGATTGCTCCGGAGGACATTGAGAAGACCACATTCACATGCCCTTTTGGTACGTTTGCTTATCGCCGAATTCCATCTGGATTGTGCAATGCTCCCGCTACTTTCCAACAATGCATGCTTGCTATCTTTGATGATTTTGTGGAAAACATCATGGAGGTGTTCATGGATGATTTCTCGGTATTTGGGGATTCATTTGATATTTGCTTGAGGAATCTTGAGAATGTATTGCACCGTTGTGAAGAGACTAATCTCGCACTAAGTTGGGAGAAGTGCCATTTCATGGTCAATGAGGGGATTGTTCTTGGACACAAGATCTCTAGGAGAGGCATTGAAGTTGATAAAGCGAAGTTGGAGACCATCTCTCAACTTCCTCCACCTTCTTCCGTGAAGGCCGTGAGAAGTTTCTTAGGGCATGCCGGTTTTTATAGGCGTTTCATTAAAGACTTTTCCAAGATTACTACCCCTATGACTCGGCTTCTCGAGAAGGATGTGGAATTTTGATTTGATGAAGAATGCTTGAAAGCCTTTGAACTCCTAAAGGGTAAACTCACAAATGCTCCTATACTCATTGCTCCGGATTGGTCCAAGTCATTTGAATTGATGTGCGATGCTAGTGATTACGCTATTGGAGCGGTTCTAGGCCAACGAATTGACAAGAGATTCCATCCGATATACTATGCAAGTAAGACTCTCAATGAAGCTCAAAGGAACTATACAACCACGGAGAAGGAGCTCTTGGCTATAGTGTTTGCCTTTGATAAGTTTAGGTCCTACTTGGTGCTTTCTCATACTATTGTCTTCACGGACCACCAAGCTTTGAGGTACCTCCTATCCAAGACCGATGCTAAGCCAAGATTGATTCGTTGGGTTCTTTTGTTACAAGAGTTTGACATTGAAATTTGAGATAAGAAGGGATCCGAGAATGTAGCCACCGATCACTTGTCTCGTTTGAAAGAAGCTGAATTGGTACACAATGGTAATGAAGAAATCAATGACAATTTTCCCGATGAGCTATTATTTGCTTTAGCGACAATGGAGTTCGAGGAACCTTGGTTTGCGATTTAGCTAACTATCTTGCTAGTGGATTGATGTGATTATATTTGGTGCATTTTAAGCCTTTGATTAGCCTAAGGATTTCCCGTGTTTGATCTCATTTTGCCATGATTTATACGCTTTTATTGAAGTTTTGTGCAAAGTGTCCTTTTGTTGCCGGTTGCCACTTTGAGGCCAATTCCATGTCTATTGGAGCTGTTTTCTTTGTATTTTCAGGTCTTGGCATTGTAGTACTGGTGACAAGGAGCACGTAGGATCAAACGGGAGGTCGATCGGAGCTAGGACGGAGGAGATACGGCCGATGCAAGATTGAAGAAAATACGACTTTCAGCTGAAGGAATTTTCGGCGAAACTATCACATAGTTTTCGCCGAAGAAGAAGCTTTCGGCAAAGATTTTCAAGTCCTCGGTCTGAAAACTCGAAGCAGACAGAAGGCCTTCGATCATTGAGGATATTTTCGGCGAAAACATTCAAAGTTTTCGCCGAAAACTTTAGAAGAAATGCAGCAGCCGTTCGGTGTTTTCAAGGGTAATTTCGGCGAAAATATTACATCAGTTTCGCCAAAAATTCAAGGCTAGTCCGGTGCAGTATATATAGAGGAAGGGGGCGAAAATTAAGGGAGCTCATATCTTATTTTACACATTGCCGATCAATTCCTCTTTCCTCTCAACTTCTCCAACACTTTCTCCTCATCAACCAATCCTTCATCAATCCTAGAGCAAGGTGCAAATTGGAGTAAGGAGCTTGGATTGAAGCCCACAACCTTGGGGAGAGGAGCTTGCAAGAAGAGGATTGCCATGGAACCCTTGGTGACCATCTCTCTTTCTTTCTCTTGTGTACCCTTGGCCATGTGTGGCTGATTTCCTAGGTTTTCTTGGATTGATAGATGGTTGTGCTAAGATAGAGGTTAATTGTATAAACTTGCCATGATTGATCTTGGATTGTAAGAAGATGGTCTCTATGACTTGTTGTTAATTCCATTGATGGCTATGGCTTGATTGGTCTATTATTTGTAATGTAATGCATGAGAGTGCTTGGATTACATGGATTGTAGGTCTAGGGATTGAAGAGAGTGTGTTCTAAGAGATTAGATCATCTCAATTCAACCATAGTTGCATGATTTCTCACTTGTGCATTTTATCGAGCACTTGGTGTGCATTAGGTTTTTCATTCAATTGAACTTTGATTAGTCTTTTGATGATTCTCTTAGTGTTAGGACATTGACATGAGAGTGTGGTGTCTATCCTAGTGGTCATAGAGTCATAGGAGAGGGTTTTGTAGCTTGGCATTTAATCAAACACCTTTAATGCATCCTTAGTCACTTAGCTTGAGAGCAAGAGCCTAGGTTGAGTGGTTCTAGGATAGGGATTTAGTGCGACGAGAGTGCATTAAGTCTATAGAAGGGATTTGCATGGTCATTCGATTGCATCCTCGATCATGTTTGGCTTGTTTATGCATTTGTTCCTCTTGAGCATGATGAAGCTATCTTTCCAAGTGAACCTCCTTTACCTTTGATTTGCACCCTTTTGATTTTCTTGTTTGTTTAGTTTCTTTTATGTTTTCAATTGTTCTTATTTCAAACTAAAACCAATTTTAAATGAATAGACCGTCCATGAACCGTGTGAGTACAAGCTTTTGAGAGAGCCCTCGTGGAATACGACCTTGATAAATTCCTTATCAAGTTTTTGGCGCCGTTGCCGGGGAGCTTTCTCAATCCTTTGAAAGCATTTAGTAGTGGACCGTTCTATTCACTTCCTTCCGTTTTAGTTTTGCTTCTTTGTTATTTGTTTTTGTATTTGTTTTTGTGGTTTTCTTATCCCGCATTGTTGTACTACTTGGTTGTGTTTGTTGTGCGTGTTTGTAGGTCCCTTATCCACCTATCTAGTTCATGGGAGCAAGGTTGCAAGTAAGATGAACTCGTGGAATGGAAATCAAGGTTATGGTCCCTATCAAGGGTGGAATCCATCTCCTAATCCATATTATGGTAATCCTACTTCATCCAACTACTACCAAGGAACTTATGAGGGAGATAGCCAATGGTGGGATCAAGAACAACAAGCTTCAATGCCAATGTGGAATGAACAATGTCCCTATCCATCTCCACCCTACCATCAAGTCTTGCCGGAGTATTATCAAGAAGATTTCACAAGTCAAGAACAACATTCTCCACCGCCTTCAATGTTAGAGGAGCTCTTGAAAATGGTGAAGGAAAGTGAGCGTCCTCGAGAGGAGTTCGTAAGCTATGAGGAACCTCCTCCACCTCTTTCCACACTTGAGGAAGCTTTGAAGATTGCGGAAGATAATGCGAACCAACTCAATCGTTTAGCTCAAGACGTGACACTCATCAAGGAAGCTCTAGAGGAGGAACAACAATGTCCATCTCCCCCCACAATTGAGGAGATGTTGCAAATTGCTGAAGATAATGCGGCTCGGTTGGATCGTTTAACTCAAAGTGTGAAGCTCATCTCCGACACCTTTGAACCGGAAGTGCTAGTCATGGAAGAAGAAGAAGGTGAGTCTCCCCAAGAGGAATTCGTGAGTCATGAGAAACCTCTTCCGCCTTCTTTCATGCTATAGATCTTACAAATTGCGGAGGATAATGCAAACCGAGTTAACCGTTTATTCCAAAGCATAGAGCTCGTCACGAAGATTCTTGAGAATGAACGACATCCCAATCATGTGGAGTATGTTTATGATGATGAAGATGACACTTGTGAATCTGAGGAGCTTGACACGGAAGAAGAGTTGGTATGAGGAGATTGAGGAACAAGACGCCATATGACAATGATGTGAGGATAGAAGAATCAAGGAGACTTGAGGATGATGACCCTTTAGAGGAGGTGAGAGATGATTTGGAGACGCTTCAAGAAGAGGTGGCACCGAGAGTGGAGCACGAGAGTGATCAACACCACCCTCTTGTGGTCCCACCAAAGGTTGTGAGTACTCTTCAATCCTCTTGCTTGATCATGAAGTACTTGTGCCAAGAGACGGACACATGCTTCATAACCTCCCCGAAGGTGATAATGGAAGAGGAGCCGCCCATGTTTGAACCGGAAGACTCTTCGAGTGGCATCACCAACTTGGAGACGATGGAGCTAAATGGTGGCCCCCTACCATACTTTCTTCCTCAAGTCCCAAATTTCAAAGGTAGCAAGCCACCCCAAGGTCTCAAGTGCTATACAAGCATCAATGTGCATTGGCTAGTCTACCATTCCTCCAAGATGCTACTTGGAGCTCAACTTTCATCATGGAAGAAGCTACTTGACATCAAGGAGGTACTAAGTTGGACACCATAACACAGGTATCGTCGAGCTTAAGACGAAAACCAAGCGCTTCTTGGGAGGCACCCCATGTTATCTTTAATTTTTCGCTTTTAATTCTTGTTTGAGGTTTTTGTGTTGTTTTAGCTTTTTGAATAAGGTTTGGCAAGCATTTTGGATCACTCTTCACCAAGGATCATCATGAAACTTTTTCACCTCTATTACGTCCTATGCTCCTCTCTACCAACGCGGTAACTTCGTTCCACCTTACCCTCTCTCTCTTGATCATTGAGGACAATGCTCATGTTAGTCGTAGGGGAGTTTGAGGTTTTGGTGTGATTATTTGTGGTAGAGATATAAGGCTATGTTTTGATGTGTTGCATGATCTTAATTGAATGTCGAATTCCTCTATTGTAGAATCGTTCGGTTCTTGACTTTTGGTGTTTAATTGACTTCAAGTTTTCACAATGACGTTTAGACTGTCCTACTTAGAACCTATAACCAGCATGTTAGCACTAATATCAAATGAGTCTGGGCCAGAACTGAGATTTTATCACTCTTGTATGTTGGTTGATTGGTTTGATACGTGTTTTTGTACCACTCGATAACACCGGCCTAAGATGATAAAGGCACCCTGTTCCATGCTTTTCATCACCCTTTTTGATCCTTCGTGATTGTGGCTTGAGATTAGACGGAATCCAATTCGAAATCTTGTGTGGAAGTTGTAAGGGGCTAAGGATCAAGTGGCTAAATTGTGAAGAAAAGAAAAAAAATGCTCAAAAGAAAAGCAGCAAAAGGGCAAAGGCTGTGAGCTAGGCAGGTTCAACACCTAAGTGAAGTGTTCAATCGAGCACTAGTATGCAGTAAGTAAAAAAAGAAAAAAAAAGAAGAAGAAAAAAATGGAAATGAAAAGAAAAGAAAAGAAAGAAAAAGAGTTCTCAAATGTAGCCCTTGATCCTAGTCCGAGTTTGTAAAGTGTGGATCTAGAAGCGGACGAAGTCGAGTCGATAGCCACGTCATGATGACTCACCACTTACAATCCATTTCCCGATTTCAAGTCCTTTTGATTAGTATTGGTGTTGTCGTGATTGGTTTTGCTGTGTCCCATTCAACCACTACTTGAAGTGTGCAGAAAATAGTGAGGTCTAGACTTGTTTGCTTGACGTTCTTGCATGTGTAGGTTTAGTTTGTTCGTGAAACAGTTTAAGCCGAATTGTTGTTGCTTGAATCTCAATTGGACCGATCTTGTCATTTGTGAACTTGGATGTTTTCTAATTCATTTGCTTGAGGACAAGCAAAGCTTAGTCGTAGGGGAATTTGATGTGATTATATTTGGTGCATTTTAAGCCTTTGATTAGCCTAAGGATTTCCCGTGTTTGATCTCATTAGGCCATGATTTATACGCTTTTATTGAAGTTTTGTGCAAACTGTCCTTTTGTTGCCGGGTTGCACTTTGAGGCCAATTCCATGTCTATTGGAGCTGTTTTCTTTGTACTTTCAGGTCTTGGCATTGTAGTACTGGTGACAAGGAGCACGTAGGATCAAACGGGAGGTCAATCGGAGCTAGGACGGAGGAGATACGGCCGATGCAAGATTGAAGAAAATACGACTTTCAGCTGAAGGAATTTTCGGCGAAACTATCACATAGTTTTCGCCGAAGAAGAAGCTTTCGGCGAAGATTTTCAAGTCCTCGTTCCGAAAACTCGAAGCAAACAGAAGGCCTTCGATCATTGAGGATATTTTCGGCGAAAACATTCAAAGTTTTCGCCGAAAACTTTAGAAGAAATGCAGCAGCCGTTCGGTGTTTTCAAGGGTAATTTCGGCGAAAATATTACATCAGTTTCGCCGAAAATTCAAGGCTAGTCCGGTGCAGTATATATAGAGGAAGGGGGCGAAAATTAAGGGAGCTCATATCTTATTTTACACATTGCCGATCAATTCCTCTTTCCTCTCAACTTCTCCAACACTTTCTCCTCATCAACCAATCCTTCATCAATCCTAGAGCAAGGTGCAAATTGGAGTAAGGAGCTTGGATTGAAGCCCACAACCTTGGGGAGAGGAGCTTGCAAGAAGAGGATTGCCATGGAACCCTTGGTGACCATCTCTCTTTCTTTCTCTTGTGTACCCTTGGCCATGTGTGGCTGATTTCCTAGGTTTTCTTGGATTGATAGATGGTTGTGCTAAGATAGAGGTTAATTGTATAAACTTGCCATGATTGATCTTGGATTGTAAGAAGATGGTCTCTATGACTTGTTGTTAATTCCATTGATGGCTATGGCTTGATTGGTCTATTATTTGTAATGTAATGCATGAGAGTGCTTGGATTACATGGATTGCAGGTCTAGGGATTGAAGAGAGTGTGTTCTAAGAGATTAGATCATCTCAATTCAACCATAGTTGCATGATTTCTCACTTGTGCATTTTATCGAACACTTGGTGTGCATTGGGTTTTTCATTCAATTGAACTTTGATTAGTCTTTTGATGATTCTCTTAGTGTTAGGACATTGACATGAGAGTGTGGTGTCTATCCTAGTGGTCATAGAGTCATAGGAGAGGGTTTTGTAGCTTGGCATTTCATCAAACACCTTTAATGCATCCTTAGTCACTTAGCTTGAGAGCTAGAGCCTAGGTTGAGTGGTTCTAGGATAGGGATTTAGTGCGACGAGAGTGCATTAAGTCTATAGAAGGGATTTGCATGGTCATTCGATTGCATCCTCGATCATGTTTGGCTTGTTTATGCATTTGTTCCTCTTGAGCATGATGAAGCTATCTTTCCAAGTGAACCTCCTTTACCTTTGATTTGCACCCTTTTGATTTTCTTGTTTGTTTAGTTTCTTTTATGTTTTCAATTGTTCTTATTTCAAACTAAAACCAATTTTAAATGAATAGACCGTCCATGAACCGTGTGAGTACAAGCTTTTGAGAGAGCCCTCGTGGAATACGACCTTGATAAATTCCTTATCATGGATATTTGAAGGAGGGCCTCTCCACTCAAGACAAAAGGAAGTTCTTTGCGGATTTGAAGCATTACTTTTGGGATGATCCTTTTGTGTTTCGAGTTGGCTCCGATGGGATGATTAGAAGATGTGTTAACCATGGTGAAGCAAAGGACATCGTGCTTCATTGCCACTCCGGTCCTACGGGAGGACATCATGGAGCAAATCGCACATCTCGCAAGGTACTTGAGTCCGAATTCTTTTGGCCTTCAATCTTTCGAGATTGTCAAGACTTTGTCAAGTCTTGCGATGCATGCCAACAGTCAGGTAACATCTCTTCCCGTAATGAAATGCCTCAACATGTCTCGTTAGTGGTCGAAATATTTGATATTTGGGGTATTGATTTATGGGACCGTTTCCTACTTCGCATGGTAACAATTATATTTTGGTTGCGGTTGATTATGTGTCTAAATGGGCGGAGGCACAAGCTTTGTCTACTAATGATGCCCGAGTTGTAGAGAAGTTTCTTATTAAGTTGTTCACCCGTTTTGGTGCTCCTCGTGCTATTATTAGTGATCGAGGTACTCATTTTCAAGGACAATTCGATAGGGTGTGCCGACGGTTCGGTGTCACTCATCGGATGTCTACCTCGTATCACCCTCAAACTAGTGGCCAAGCCGAGGTAACCAATAGGGAACTTAAGAGAATTCTGGAGAAAACGGTCGACCAGTCACGAAAAGATTGGTCGACAAAGCTTGATGATGCTCTTTGGGCATACCGCACAGCTTATAAGACCCCTATAGGCACTACCCCCTATAGGATGGTCTATGGCAAAGCTTGCCATTTGCCGGTAGAGCTTGAGCACCGATCTCTTTGGGCGTTGAAATTTCTAAACCTTGATATGAGTCTCGCAGGAGAAGAGCGTAAGTTTCAGGTCCATGAGCTCGAAGAGTATCGCCATCATGCTTATGAGAGTGCCAAGCTATACAAGGAGAGGACGAAGCTTATTCATGACTCCCGTTTGAAGTCGGGCAAGGATTTCAGAGTTGGTGACCAAGTCCTCTTATACAACTCTCGGCTCAAGCTCTTTCCCGGGAAGTTGAGATCTCGTTGGTCCGGACCTTTCACGGTAACTCAAGTATTTCCTTATGGCACCATTGAGGTAATCTCTCCCTCTCAAACCGAGCCTTTTAAGGTGAATGGCCATCGACTTAAACATTATGTGATTAATGATACTATTGGTACGATTGAGGTTTTGTCTTTGGTTATGCCTTGAGTGCTCTTGGTTTCGTCTAGCTAGAGACGTTAAAGAAGCGCTTCATGGGAGGCAACCCATGTTATCCTTACCTTTGTGCTTTTCTGTTTTTGTGTTGTTTCTAGTTCATTGAGTTGGATTTTGGCAAGCACTTAGGAGGTTCACTCTTCACAATGAGCGCTATGGGACTCTTCCGCTACTTTGGCTTCCTAAGCTTTTCTCTACCAATGCGGTAACCTCGTTCCACCTTACCCTCTCTCTCTCGATCATTGAGGACAATGCTCGTGTTAGTCGTAGGGGAGTTTGAGGTTTGAGGTGATTATTCGTTGGTAGAAGTCTAGTCTAATGTTTTGCTCGTTGAGTTGCATGATCTTAATTGAATGTCGATTCCATCTACTGTAGAAGCATTCGGTTCTTGACTCTTGGTGTTTAATTGACTTCAAGCTTTCATAATGATGTTTAGACTGTTCCACTTAGAACCTATAACCAGCGTGTTAGAGCTAATATCAAATGAGTCTAGGCCAGAACTGAGATTTTTATAACTCATATATGTTGGTTGATTGGTTTGATACGTGTTTTTGTACCACTCGATAACACCGGTCTAGGATGATGAATGCAATCAGAATTTTCACCCTTTTCACCCATTTTCCATGATTGTGGCTTGAGATTAGACGGAATCCAATTCGAAATCTTGTGGTTGAAGTTGTAAGGGGCTAAGGATCAAGTGGCTAATGTCAAAAGAAAAGAAAAGACAAGCTAAGCTAGGCAAGCTCGGCACCTAAGTGAAGTGTCGGGTTGAGCACTAGCAAAGGCAAAGCTGTGAGCTAGGCAGGTTCAACACCTAAGTGAAGTGTTGGATCGAGCACTAGTATGTAGTAAGAAAAGAAGAGAAAAAGAGAAAAAAAATGAAGAAGAAAAGAGAAAGAAAAGGAAAAAAGAGTTCTCAAAATGTAGCTCTTGATCCTAGCCCGAGTTTGCAAAGTGTGGATCTAGAAGCGGATGAGGTCGAGTCGATAGTCACGTCATGATCACTCACCACTTACAATCCATTTCCCGATTTCAAGTCCTTTTGATTAGAGTTGGTGTTGTCGTGGTCGGTTTTGTTGTGTCCCAATCAACCACTACTTGAAGTGTGCAGAAAATAGTGAGGTCTAGACTTGTTTGGTTGACGTTCTTGCATGTGTAGGTTTAGTTTGTTCGTGGAACAGTTTAAATCGAATTGTTATTGCTTGAGTCTCCATGGAGCCAATCTTGTCATTTGTGAACTTGGATGTTTTCTAATTCATTTGCTTGAGGACAAGCAAAGCTTAGTCGTAGGGGAATTTGATGTGATTATATTTAGTGTATTTTAAGTCCTCGATTGACCTATGAAATGTTCGTGTTTGATCCTTAAATGCCATGCTTAATATGATTTTATTGATGTTTTGTGCTAAGTGTCCATTTGTTGTCCGGTTGCTACTTTGAGGCCAATTCCATGTCTATTGGAGGTGTTTTCTTTGTATTTTCAGGCAGTGGCAGTGTAGTACTGGTGACAAGGAGCACGTGGGATCAAATGGGAGGTCAATCGGAGCTAGGACGGAGGAGATATGGACGTTGCAAAATTGAAGAAAATACGACTTTCAGCTAAAGACATTTTCGGCGAAAGTATCATAAAGTTTTCGCCGAAGAAGAAGTCTTCGGCGAGATTTTCAAGTCCTCGGTCCGAAAACTCGAAGCAGACAGAAGGCCTTTGCTCTTTGACAATATTTTTCGGTGAAAACATTCAATTCGCCGAAAATTTTAGAAGGAATCAAGCAGCCGTTCGATGTTCTCAAGGACGTTTTCGGTGAAAATATTACATTGTTTTCGCCGAAAATATCAGGCAAATCCGGCGTGCTATATAAA
Organism: Linum lewisii; assembly: GCA_034768395.1. Lineage (NCBI taxonomy): Eukaryota > Viridiplantae > Streptophyta > Magnoliopsida > Malpighiales > Linaceae > Linum > Linum lewisii. The sequence goes on from CM068298.1 coordinate 31,512,619, forward strand.
GGTGAAAGGGGTGAGAGTTTTAGGCATCAATTCATTATTCTATTTTTCAACACCATCGCCGACACCTCTTCTCTCTCAATTGCCAATTCCATCATCGTCCTCTCCCTCAACCACACACCAACCTTCCTCAATTGTTGATCAATTTGAAGATCTAAGTGAAGCCTTCCACCCTTGGATTGGAGCTTGAAGAGCAAAGTGAGAAGATCCTCCATGGAAGCAAGGATGATCTCCTCTCCTCAATTTCAGGTTTCCTCCATGGTTAAGCTAGGCTAAACTTAGGTTTAGTTTAGTGAGGGATGGATCAAGCTAGGATAGGTGATTGATTGTTTGGAATGATGTTCTTATAGCCATTTGTGTAAGATGATGATCCTAGACCTTGTGCTTTGTAGCCATTTGAGCTTGACTTGTTCTTTTGGTATTGTTATGTCTTTCAATACATGAGAATGATTGATTGATGTTGATCTAAGGTTGTAGGATTGTAATTGGATGATTTGAGAGATTGGAGACAACCATTTTGAGCTTGTTTTTCCTTGTTGTCATTTCATCGAACACTTGGTGTGCATTGAGTTTTCTTTCATTTGAAGGTTGAAAGACCCTTGTGATTGTTAGACTAGTGTTATATGATTGACATGAGAGTGTCTTGCATCATTTACCTTGTGCTAGATGATTGTTGACATAGAATTCAAGTTCCAAGCATTTCATTGAGCTAGTTTTAAGCATTCCATTCCCTTTGTTCACATAGCGAGAGCATGGTGCATTTGGTCTAGGAATAAAGAGTCAATTGTGCGAGAGCTCGTTGATTCTACTTGAGTGAGATGCATGGTCATTAATTACACATTGTTGCTTGAGATTCAATCCAGCTTTCATGAACCTTGAGCTTGAAGAAACCCCTTGCTAGACTAAACTCCTTTCTCTCTTGTTTGATCCTCAATTTCTCTTGTCAATTTTACTTTGCTTGTTTATGTTTTTAACTTGTTTTCTTTCAAACCAAATCTCATTTTAAACTGTTTGGACCGTTTACGAATGTTGTGAGTATTAGCCTATGAGGGGACCCTGAGGAATACGACCTTGATAAATTCCTTATCAGAAAACCACTCAGAACGAATTGAAATTGCAAGTTACGTGCAATGGATCAAAAGCTCACAGTTGGTTTGCTAGTCGGATTCGGTCATTTTCATGCAATCAAGGCTACAAACTACAAGTGTGATTTAAAATTCTGTTCTGACCAGGCAATTTAGCATCAAAGTAGACAAGTTGGTTTTCAAGTTCTAGGTTAAGCAGTCTATGCATCATTATGAAGGTTTGAACAACAACTTAACATCAAAAATCAAGAACTGAGCCATTCTAATGCTAGAGAGACTGGAATGGAATCACGAGGCACACACAAAACACAATCAAGGGCAATCAAGTTCATGCAAGGTTCTCTAGCATTCTACCCCACACTTAAATCGGACTGTGTCCTCACAGGACTAATTCTAGAGTTCAGAGTGAAGGAGAAGAACCTGGACCGAGATGATTGGTGGAGGGGATGAGCACGGGTCCTCGGAGTGGAGGCGATCTACCAAAGTGAAGCAAAGGGAATCTCCCTACTGCCTACAAAACAAAAACAAATGAAACATAAAAAGGAAACCGGGACAAGTGTCCCGGATCCACACAGAAAAAAAAAGTGGATCGAAATCCGAAAAGAATAAATAAAAAGAAAGGACAAGGAAAAGGACACCACCTGATCATGGCTGGTCAGGGGTGTCGGGGGGTGGAAAGTGAAGGTGCTCGCCGAGCTGACGTTGCCACGCCAGCTGTCCCTCATACCGCCTGTCGGCGCGGCGCATATGCTGCTGCATAATAGTCCATCTCGCCTCTTGAGTGGCGTTGTCGGTGATGCGCCACTCCTGCAGTCGCTCATACAGCTCACCAATGTTTGCGGGGTGCGGCCGGTGCTGAGGGTGAGGCGCCTGGTATGGATCAGGAATGTGCGGCGGTGACTGGTGTGCATACCCTGCCTGATGATGTGGCGAGGGTATATAGTCATGGAACTCTGGCTGCGGCTGGGGCTACTGCTGCTCAGCATCATCATCTTCCTCCGACTCGGCTACATGCTGGAGGGAAGGATCTGCTGCCACCTGGGGACTGAGGTCTAGCTCTAGGTCGTATTCGACCGCTAAGTCTCCTCCAACGGTCCTAACTTGGTGTCGGGGAATGTTCGGGCCATATTCATGGCTGATGCCGAAGGAGATGATGAGCTGACCTATGAAGTTACCTCCCAGGAGTGCACGAGGTGGCGTCCTCCTCTTGGTCTTCTGGCGGAACATGCGAGCAAGCACCCATCCGGGGTGAAGAGGGTAGCTCTCTCGGATGGCTCGGAGAAGCATAAGCTCCTCCTTGAGGATATGGTGGCGATCCTTGTCTGGAACATAAAAAAGCGATCTACGCCAAACCATATGAATAAATTTAAAGAGAGGGTGAGAGAGCGACTTAACTGAGTTATGCTCCCCAAGGCGATCGCCAGGCACTCCTGTCATGTGGCTCCAGAGTGCATGGTACGCCTCCTCGTCATCATCGTCGCCCCAGCCGAGGTGATGGCCATGATAGTGCTCGTAGGGGATACCTAGATGAGCAGCAAACTCATCATAGGTGAGCGTCCTGTATACTCCACCCAAATAGAAGGTAACAACCTTCTGGCCTTGCCTCCTCTTGTGCTCATCCAGATCAAAGGTCGCCCAGAACTCCTGAAGGGCGATGTCTGGGAAGTCGGCAGCTATGGTGGTCAGCTCTAGGAGGCCGGCCAGTGCTAGGGCGTCATGCACGTTCCGGTGGTAGTCCTCGTCGTGCAGGCTGAGGGACTCCATGGAGAGAGGGCGTACCTTAGCTCCCCAGACATGCTCGATCTTCTGGAAGCACTCGAAGTAGAAGTCAGGCAGGCGAGCGATAGTGCGATGGTACCCAGCCCGGCGAGGTAATGCTGGAGGAGGGCCCTGAACGGCGGGTGTGACGGGAGCGGGGGCTCTGGAGCTCGAGGCGACACGAGTCGTGCCTTGGTCCTGCGCTCATAAGTGGTGTTCCTAAAACCAGAATGAAACCAGATCAGTCAAACTTAAAACCCTACCCCACACTTAGTAGAAAAACTCAATTTCACAAAGAAATGAGGAAAACCGAGTGGGGGTAAGCAAAGCAGAGTAACCGGTAATCATAGACAGTGAAATACATGCTTAGGAACAGCCAGAATTGGATAAGCACAATCAGAGTTCAAAGAGTCAAACCGACATTCAGAAAGTCAACACTATAGCATAATAAACCCTAATCATGGCAAGAATATCACAAAGCGGAGAATGACGGTAAAATTTGATCTCAGATGGCAAACACAATAATCTGAACGAGAATGAACACATACGGCAGCCAAATGATCAAAAACAGTTCATGGTCAAACCGACATTTCTCACAAGTCAACATCACAAAGAATCAATTGTATGCATAGCAACACATGATCAAATGATATGAAAATTAAGCACGAAACTCCCTAAGCATGCTAGAACAGTTCAACAAGTTCAGCTAACCTAGTTCACACGAAATCAGTCGGCACGCAAATCGAGGCAAACCGAAAAGTCAACCGAAAGTCAACCTCGACGAAATTCAGCATTCAATATGTCAAAAGATTTGTAATGAAAAGTTCTACAACTTACCTTGAAACCATGGATGCTAAAAACTAACGGTTTGGGAGAAATCGGTGAAAAACTCTAAAAATAAGGGTTTGGGTGAACTAGAGCTGTAGAGCTCCGATTTGAACGTTCTAGGGCTCAACGGGATCGAAAAAGGAAGGAAAGGGAGCGGCGGCGGTCGGCGACGGCGGCGGCGGCGGCAAACGGCGGCGAAGAGAAAATGGGAGGCGGTGACGGTTTTCGAAAAATAGGGGATGGGGGATTTTTTGGGCTTGGTTCGAAAATGGCAAGTGGGGAGAGAGAAACCGAAATCCGGATTTTAAAGGGATAGGGTCCGAAATTGCCTTGTATTTTCGGCGAAAATAAGTTCAAATTTTCGCCGAAAATACTATTTAAATCACCGCCGGTTTTCAAAATGATTTTTTCGCCAAAAACACAATGAATTTTCGGCCGAAAATATGAAACAGGGGAAATCAGTGAAAATTTAGAAGGCGATTTCGCCAAAAATAGGTGTTCATTTTCGTCGAAAATTTTGAACTGCTCGGGTGAAAATATTTTCGCAAATCCCGCAAACTTCATAAAATCACAGTTAAATCCACAAAAATCAGAACGACCTCAATCAACTTGTGACTGACACTACGACACGCAGACTACACACGAAAAATAAGAAAACAAACAAACTGACAATTTTGGCTCCCCCGAACCGACTCTAAAACACTAAGGTTGACACAAAACAAAAATGGACTCCAGCCGTGGGTTGCCTCCCACGAAGCGCTCTTTTATTAACGTCCTTGAGCTGGACGATACCTGTACGGTATTAGGAGACATCCCAACTCAGATTCTCCTTAATGCTCGCGTCGGAGTTCCTAAAGTAGAGCTTCGAGGCTTCTCCAGTGAGCGTAAATCTCTTCCCATTCGCATGCAAAAGCTTGGTATGTCCGTCGGGAAGGTGGTCAATGAATTTGAACGGTCCGAACAGCTCTGTCAAGGGATCATCTTCTACGAGGAAGATGGTGGACGAAATGAGAGCTTCCGGCTTCATCTTTTTAATCTCCGGCTTGATATCACCAGGATCGGTGATCGTCAGTATTTCCTTAGGAGATGCTTTTGGCTTCTCCCTCCATACTTGTTCCGGCGCCGGTTTCTCGGAACAAATTGGCGGTGCAGCTGGATCGGTAGACGGTGGTCGAACAACTGGTCTCCAGACCATTTGGGTCTTCATTTTCTTATTCTTCCCTCGAGGCCTGCTCGGTTTTGTGCTCGGTGGTTTAGAAGAGGCTTGCAGTTCCTTCTTCTTCTTGGACGGCTTCAGAGCCGAAATTGTTGGCTTCTTCTTGGCGATCTGTTCAACATCTGCAACAACAATTGATCTAGGCACACTAGAAGAGATATCAGTAACGGAGTTGACCGGAGTCAACTCCACAGTTTCAACAGATAGGCAATGAGATTCTTCAGTTTTAGATTTATATTTCATGAAATCTTTAAGACGAAACGTTATTGTGTCTTTACCAATCCTTAAAGTCAAAGAACCGCTTGGAACGTTAATTTGCATTCCAGTTGTAGCCATGAAGGGTTGACCTATAAGAATGGTAGAATCATCCTCACTAGTGTCTATAATCACATAGTCAGCTAAGAACGTGAACAGACCACATTTAGTAACAACGTCTTTTATTTCTCCTCTAGGCATTTTAAGTGATCTATCGGCAAAGACGAGTTGCATAGTAGTTGGTTCAAGTTCTCCTAGGTTTAATTTTTCAAATAAGCTCATAGGCATAACATTGACAGACGCGCCTAGATCCACTAAACTAAGTTCTATTTCAATATCATTAATAACCAAAGGTAGCGTGAAAGAACTGGGATCATAACACTTAGCTGGATATGGAGAGATAAGATTCTTGTTAGGAATGTCAGGATATCCTTCTTTGTCCCCCTTCATACCAGTTTCGATCCTCGCATTTGGCAGTAATGCTCTAGGAAAAGAAGGCTTCATGACGTAAGGGGCGAGAGGAGGAGGATCAGACTCCTTCGGTGCCACTTTTTGTGCTTCCTTCTTCTCTGGAGTGTCAGGCATCCTGCATAAATCAGAAGAAGTATTAGAAGATGAGCTTGAAGGATCTTGAACAGTTACCATCTTGGCTTGCTCCTTTCTCGGATTTGGCTCTGTCTGGCTCGGAAGTTGGCCAAATGGTCTACCAGATGCAAGCATGCTTGAGATGTTGTTCACGGCTTGCTCAATTCTTTGGCCGGTGCTATCTGTTCTTGATTGAGAAGAGCTTGAGTCTTGAACTAACTATCGTGATCATCGAGTCTGGTGATGATCTGGCTAAGCTTCCTGTCCAGGTCACTAACGTTGTTTTCTCTCTGATGTTGCTGACCTGGATAGGTGGTATTCAAGTATTGGTTCTGGCGGTTGCCAGGTGCAGTTCCATAGTTGCCCGGATTTCGATGCGGCGGCTGGTAGACACCTGCCGGCGGTTGATTAGGTTTCTGATCCCGAGCTGGACCAGCTGGGCGGTTATTCTGGTTCTGGTTATGGTTGGCGCCATTATTGTATGGAGGTCTGTCTTGATAGTTCCCTTGCTGCCTGAAGTTGCGGTAGCCAGCATAACCATTCTGATTATTAACGAAGCCTTATTGAATGAAATTTACCTCTTCGGCAGACCAGACTTCTGCCTTACCAAAATTCTGACAACGGCCTCCGTTATGTGCGCAAGCTCCACACCATTTGCAATCGGCAACATAGACAGAAGCTGCCGGTGGTTTGATTGGTGTGGTAGACTTCTTCAAATGCTTCTCTACCTCTGCCTTGATAGTAGCTTCGAGATCGAGCTTGCTCCTTGATCCTTCAGATTGTCGTTCCCAGTTCCTTGACTTGGAAGCACAGTTTGCGAAGTGAAGAAGAGTAGCTTCAGGTGTGAGTGTAGTGCAATCCCCTTCAGCTAGAGAATTGACCCACTTGGCAGATTCTTCTCGAAGTCCTCGAGCAAAGATTTCAGCTAACTGCCTCTGCTCGAATCCATGATGCGGACAGTTGTAGAGAAGTTCTTGGAATCGATTCCAAGTATCATATAAGCTTTCTCCTTCTTTCTGGGAGAATCTGGCAATGCTGTCCTTGATGGCAGTTGTTCTGGCTGGTGGGAAGTATTCCTCAACGAAGTCCTGAGCCAGAGTATCCCAATTAGTGTAGTAGCCAGGTGGTTTGCCAGTAAGCCACCTCCTCGATCTTGATCGGAGTGACGGGTGGATTGGATCTGCCTTTCTTCAAAATCTGTGATCGTAGAGGTGGAGCAGAACTGCCAGGTCTCTCTATACTCTTAGCCTGTTCAGTTTGAGAGCGAGTCTAAGGACGGTGAGGCATACACCTGTAAACCTACAGATAACAAAGACAAACAAAACCAGTGTAAAATCGAAGTGGATGGAAAGGTGAAAGATGGAAAATAGAAGAATAAATTTGCCAGTTCTTCTTTCAAACAATCAAAAGAAGTCCTCGGCAATGGCGCCAATTTGATGAGCCGCAGTCGTTGTGATGCGTTCAACCAAATAAACTAATAAAGCTAACAAGCTAGGGTAGATCGTATTCCACGGGCCTTCTATGATTGACTACTCCAAAAACTAGCAATTTATTCAGATGCAAACAAGTTGTGCGTGGTGTGAGTTCCACGACTTCTAATTCTAAGAAATGCAGAGAAATTTAAAAATTAAACTAAAGCAGATTGGAAATTAGGGTTGAAAACAAAGATGACAGACGAACTTAGACTTTGAATCCCCCTTCGTTCCCCAGAGCATTGGCAATCAACAGATCAGCGGATTTCGATTCTCATTCAATCAATTACTAAGACACCACCATAACTCCTGACCCTTAGGTTTAAGACCGGCGAACGTTCGCTCTATCCATTCTAACTACCAAGATTAATTAGTCACCCGGGTACGGTCGCCTCTCGCAACGACTTAACTTAATTGGTGCAATTACTAACGATTTATGAGTTACTCTTGCAGTGGATTAACCATAACCGGTTCCTATAAAAGGCACGCTCCAATTATAAGGTTAATTGTTGAATTCGAGGTTCTAAAGTAAGGCGAGCGTTCGCTTCTATCCTTAGATTAACAAGAATCTAATCTAGGTGATCAATCCAGACAAGAAACATAAACAATGAAGAACAAATCAAACATGAAAGAGAAACTGATTGAATTTCGAATCTAATCACCGCCGATCCGAGACCGCTTTAAAGCCCTGGGTCACTTAGGGTTCATCTAGTCTAAGCTCTAACGAGTTTAGCTACTCATGTTGATCACAAAAGAATCTAAGACAAAGAAAGAGTTCATCATCCAGAGGAAGAACAGAAAAGAATCTGAAAAACCTAATTTTAGACGACTCTGACAGACTTCGATCACCAGTAAACTGTACTCCTAGCTCCGAGTCTCCGAGGTGGAAGGGATGGCGTCACGATCTCTTTCCGGCTCTTCGAACTCTAACTCCTCGCTCCAGAACTTCAGAGAATTCTTCGAATTCTGATTACGAAAAGTATATTATGATGTATCTTTGATGTTGGGCCGCCAGTTAAGTATTTATACTTAACCCTAATTAATCAAGATTTCTTCTATTATTTTCGCAGAAAATAAAGGATTATTTTCACCAAAAATGATGGTGTAATTGGACGGTCCTTTGGCTGGTATCTCCTGTAATTTTCGCTTCGGTCGAAAACTTAACGGTTTCGCCGAAAACTCCTTCAGTCGGTCATCAGTTGATTTGTGCTGATATTTTCGCTGAAAATACTAGGGTATTTTTGGCGAAAATTCCTTTTTAAATCGGGCAGGAATTTTTTGAACTTCATTGGCTCCTTTGATCGATTTCGGTGCAATTCCTCGAGGTTCCAACGCCTTAGACATGACCTTGGCTACTTTATTTGACGGCAAAAACCTGTGCTAACACAAAAACACTAGAAAACCATCAAATAGACCGAAAACGGGCTAAAGTAACACAAATGGCACGAGATAGGGCAATCGATTGAATATTCGTTATTCTACCCTAAAAACCATGTCTTAAGCAAAGAAATGTTGCTTAAATGAGGCTGATAATCACGTCAAATCGAGTGTCATCACTCCTCGAACTCTCTCCACTCTTTCTCTCTCTTCTCAGTCTTGGAATTTCGTCCAAAAGGTAAGTGTATGGAAAAAAAGTCTTTTCTTTTGAGCCGCCGGTTTATATTTATACTTAACCCTTTCCCAGCCGGATTAGGTTTAAGATTTTTGCCGAAAACTTAAGGAGTTTTCGCCGAAAACTTCTTTAAAAATGCTGACCTGGTCGATTGTTCCTCCTGTGTTGATTTCGATCAGAGTTTTCGGCTAAGACTTTGACTTCTTGCCGAAAACTTCTTCTTCTAAGCTCTGACGATTTCTTCTTGGATTTTCGGCAAAAACTTCAGGTCTTTTCGCCAAAATCTTCTTTGTAAAGCTGGGCAGGATTTGTGTTGACTTGATTGACTCCTTGGATCGATTCCGGTGCGATTCCTCGAGTTCCAATGCCCTAGACATGTCCTTGGTTACATTATTTGATGGCAAAAACCTGTGCTATCACGGGAACATTAGAAAACCATCAAATAGACCCGAAACGGGTCAAAGTAACACAAATGGCACGAGATAGAGCAGTTGAGTGAATATTCGCTATTCTGCACTAAAAACCATGTCTTAAGCCGAGAAATGTTGCTTAAATGAGGCTGATAAGCACGCCAAATCGAGTGTCATCATTAAACCCAGTGGGTTCACTCAATTTCATTAGGAAACTGATCCCCCCAGTCTCTCTTTTCAGGTTCCCATGGTTAGAGTGAGTGAGTTAAAGTTCAGGTGCTTCATTTGTGTGTCGAGTGCCTATGTGTTGTTGGCGTAGAGAAGATCTTCAGAGGCTTGGACCAGGAGTTGACCATCTTTTGGATTTATGCTGACTATTTCAGGTTGGGATCTTTTTGTATCAGGTTGTTTTGAGCTCCGGATTTGTAAAGGAATCTTGATTCGATTTGAATCTTTGTATTTGGAATTTGGATTTTGAATAATGGAGGCGCTTCCGACTTACCTTGGATTTGTGGTTTAATTCGATTTCAATGTTATTTTCTCTTTATTTTTATTGTTGTATCTTCGGGTGATACTGTTAATCAGTTTGACCATAGGTCAACCCGGGTTGATTCGGGATGGGTGTTGCACAATCAACATCCATGTACACACTCACACATTTACATACACATTCACATACAATTCTCGTTTCATTGGGCTCCATTGGAGTTTATGATGTGAACCGCAGCAACCGTGGGCAGACGACCCTTAAACACCGTAAGTTGAGACCGTGCAACGAGGTAGAACCGTCGAGAACCGGGGGCAGATAAGTACTTTGACCCATCGGCTGTATATAGCCGGGAACCAGAAGTGTCCAGTCGATGACGCCACGCCAAGAGATGGATGCTCTTGATGATAAGTCGGGGCCTTCAGTATCGCAACATGTAGATACAATAAGGTTTCAGAACAATGTTCTTTCAAAGGGGGTTTATTTCATAAAAGTTGTGTAGAACAAAGTGAGGCCGGCGGCCTCTATATATAGGGAGGGAACAAGCTCTCCTCCCTAAAGTCTAATTCCTAAATAAGAATAGAATAAAAATCATATTCCTAATTAGAATCCTAAAACCCCTAAACAAGTCCTACTAAAAAGGAAAATAATTAAATAGTCTTTAAATCCAAGAATCCAACTCAAAATAGGAATAAAACTCTTAAAACCCTAAACCGGCAGTTTTAGGGTTTCCTAGTCCGAGTGGGACTAGGACTCGGCGGGCAGCCGGTCTTCGGGTCGGGCCTTTGCTCGGCTTCGGGCTTCTTCTTCTTCAATGGCGGGCCTTCGTCGGGCCTTGGGGCCTGATGCTCCGGGCTGGTCCAAGGGCTAGGGCCTTGCCAAAAGGCTTGGTCCACACGGCGTCCATTCCCATAAAATATTCCCGATCGGCCCGGCTCTCGGTCTAAGGCTCGGGACGGGGCCAGTTTGGGAACTTCTTCATTTCTGCTCGGGGCTTCCTCTCCTAGCTTCGGGCATCGCCTCAGATAGCTCCATACGTGACTCTCATGGGCTAGGGTCGGGTCAGGGATGGTGCCTTGGAACCGAGTGCTCCAATTCTCCTCAGGACTTGGCGTCGGGTCGATCTTGGGTAGCCATCCCTTCTTGGCCAAGTACTTTTGGGCTCTCTTGCTCCTATACTCCAGGAATGCCTCCAGAGGGTCTCTGGAGTGTGCTTCATCTTCAGGGTCCTTGGAGATGAGGTCAGGATCCGGCCGGGGCTTACCTTCAGCTCTAGGGTTTCTACACTCGGCCAGCAGCATGGCTTGGAGTGGCATTTCTTCCTCCTGAGCTTTCCTACCTATAGGGGGAGGCCTGAGCCTGTATCTTATCTCATACCTGGGCTTGGGGTCTTGTAGGTGGCCTTCCCTTGGCTCTATACACTTCTTGTAGGGCCCTAAGGTTCTTCCTTGGACGGGTGACCCTGGTGGAGTGTATGAGTACTTACAGATGCTTGGGCAGTCGGGCTGGGTCATATCATCCCCCTCTTCTTGCCTTGGATTTGTCCCCAAATCCATATCGGGTTCTCTTCTAGCACTCATCACTCTCTTCCAAACTTCAGCAATCTTGTAGAACCGGTCGGGAAAGATTCAGCTTCATCTTTAGACCTAGGAGTGTCATTGGAATCAGTAACGGACCAAGGCTCGGGTCCTTCAGCGCTTTCTCCATCGGTCTCCATAGCTCCCTCCCCTGAAAAACTATCAACAATAATGTTAAGGCTCGGGGAGGTGGCGGGTGAGACTTCCTCACTCATTTCTACATCCGGGTCAGCATCCGGATCTTCTTCACTCGGGGCAGCTCTCAAAACTCGTCGGGAGGTGATCTCCTATTGAATCCTGGGTGTACAGGGAACCGTCGGTGAAGCGTCGGGTTGGGGCACGGGGGTGTCGGGGGTGCCGGAGGTGATCCAGGGCACGTCGAGCAGGATGGTGGCGCCGGGTAGTGGGGAGGCGTCGGGCAGCGATGCGTCGGGCAGAGGCAAAGTGGCGGCGACCAGGGAAAAGCCGGCTGTGGCATCGGGCAGTGACGCGTCAGGCAGAGGCAAGGCGGCGGCGGGCAGTGAAAAGCCGATGGCGGCGTCGGGCAGTGATGCGTCGGGTAGTGGCGAGGCGGCGGCGGCGGGCAGGGACGCGTCGTGTAGTGGGAAGCCGGCGGTGGTGACGGGCGGTGGTGCGATGGCCAGGTCGGCAGCTGATGTGAACCACTGCAACCGTGGGCAGACGACCCTAACCACCGCAAGTTGGAGATCGTGCAACGAGGTAGAAACCTTCAGGAACCGGGGGCGGAAAAGTACTTTGACCCGTCGGCTATATAACAGCCGGGAACCAGAAGTGTCCAGTCGAAGACGCCACGCCAAGAGATGGATGCTCTTGATGATAAGTCAATCCTTCAGTATCGCGTCATGCAGATACAATAAGGGTTTCAGAACAGAGTTCTTTCAAAGGGGGTTTATTTCATCAAAGTTGTAAGTACAAAGTGAGGCCGGCGGCCTCTATTTATAGGGAGGGAACAAGCTCTCCTCCCTAAAGTCTAACTCCTAAATAATAATAAAATAAAGAGTCCTTCTCCTGAAAAGACTCCTAAAACCCCTAGACAAGTCCTACTAAAAAGGAAAAACAATTAAATAGTCTTTAAATCCAAGAATCCAACTCAAAATAGGAATAAAGCTCTTAAACCCTAAACCAGCGGTTTTAGGGTTTTCCTAGTCCGGGTGGGACTAGGACTCGGCGGGCAGCCGGTCGTCGGGCCGGGCCTTTGCTCGGCTCCGAGCTTCTTCTTCTTCAATGGCGGGCCTTCGTCGGGCCTTGGGGCCTGATGCTCCAGGCTGGTCCAAGGACTAGGGCCTTGCCAAAAGGGTTGGTCCACACGGCGTCCATTCCCATAAAATAATCCCGATCGGCCCGGCTCTCGGTCTAGGGCTCGGGGCGGGGCCTGTTTGGGAACTTCTTCATTTCTGCTCGGGGCTTCCTCTCCTAGCTTCGGGCATCACCTCAGATAGCTCCATACGTGACTCTCATGGGCTAGGGTCGGGCCAGGGGTGGTGCCTTGGAACCAGGTGCTCCAATTCTCCTCAGGACTTGGCGCCGGGTCGGTCTTGGGTAGCCATCCCTTCTGGGCCAGGTACTCTTGGGCTCTCTTGCTCCTATACTCCAGGAATTCCTCCAGAGGGTCTCTGGAGTATGCTTCATCTTCAGGGTCCTTGGAGAGGAGGTTAGGATCCGGCCGGGGCTTACCTTCAGCTCTAGGGTTGCTACACTCGGCCAGCAGCATGGCTTGGTGTGGCATTTCTTCCTCCTGAGCTTTCCTACCTGAAGAGGGTGGCCTTAGCCTGTATCTTATCTCATACCTGGGCTTGGGGTCTTGTAGGTAGCCTTCCCTTGGCTCTATTCGCTTCTTGTAGGGCCCTAAGGTTCTTCCTTGGACGGGTGACCCTGGTGGGGTGTATGAGTACTTACGGATACTTGGGCAGTCGGGTTGGGTCATATCATCCCCCTCTTCTTGCCTTGGATTTGTCCCCAAATCCATCTTGGGTTCCCTTCTAGCACTCATCACTCTCTTCCAAACTTCAGCAATCTTGCCGGCAACGGTCGGGGAAGATTCAGTTTCATCTTTAGACCTAGGAGTGTCATTTGAATCAGTAACGGACCAAGGCTCGGGTCCTTCAGCGCTTTCTCCATCGGTCTCCATAGCTCCCTCTCCTGAAAAACTATTAACAATAATATTAAGGCTTGGGGAGGTGGTGGGTGAGGGTTCCTCACTCATTTCTACATCTGGGTCAGCATCCGGATCTTCTTCACTCGGGGCAGCTCTCAATACTCGTCGGGAGATGATTTCCCATTGAATCTTGGGTGCACAGGGAACCGTCGATGAAGCGTCAGGTCGGGGCACGGGGGTGCCGGGGGTGCCAGAGGTAAACCAGGGCACGTCGGCCAGGGTGGCGGCGTCGAGCAGTGGGGACGCGGCGGCGGGCAGTGTTGAGCCGACGGCGACGGGCAGTGGGGAGTCGGTGGCGGCGGGCAGGAAGTAGGCGGCGGCGGACAATGGGAAGTCGACGGCGGCGGGCAGTGGGGAGCCGGTGGTGGCGGGCAGTGGGGGGCCGTCGGGCATAATTGTGTCAGGGCAGCCGGGGTTGAGCGTCGGGCAGGGACGCGCCGGACTCGTGGTCGGGGGCCACGTCGGGTGGTGATACGCCGAGGGGCCTTGGGCAGCGACAGGTTGGGGCCGGGTGCTAGATGGGCCGGGTGCTAGATGGGCCGGGGCCTGGTCGCCCAAGTTAGCGCCGGGTGTTGGGGCGCTAGGACTGAGCGGGTAGCGCCAGTCGGAACCGGGCGCTGGGACGCCGGGGCTAGTCAGGCATTGCCAGCCGGGGTCGGGCCGAGCGCTGGAGCGCTGGGGCCTGGTGGGGTAGCACCGGGTCTGGGGCCGAGTGCTGGGGCACTGGGGCCTGGTGGGGCAGCGCCGGGGCTGGGGCCGAGCGCTGGGGCGCTGGGGCCTGGTGGGGCAGTGCCGGGGCTGGGGCCGAGTGCTGGGGCACTAGGGCCTGGTGGGGCAGCGCCGGGGCTGGGGCCGAGTGCTGGGGCACTTGGGCCTGGTGGGGCAGCGCCGCGGCTGGGGCTGAGCACTGGGGTGCTGGGGCCTGTTCGAGGAGCGCCGGGGCTGGGGCCGAGCGCTGGGGCGCTGGGGCTTGGGGCAGTGCCGAGGCTTGGGTAGCCATCCCTTCTGGGCCAGGTACTCTTGGGCTCTCTTGCTCCTATACTCCAGGAATTCCTCCAGAGGGTCTCTGGAGTATGCTTCATCTTCAGGGTCCTTGGAGAGGAGGTTAGGATCCGGTCGGGGCTTACCTTCAGCTCTAGGGTTGCTACACTCGGCCAGCAGCATGGCTTGGTGTGGCATTTCTTCCTCCTGAGCTTTCCTACCTGAAGAGGGTGGCCTTAGCCTGTATCTTATCTCATACCTGGGCTTGGGGTCTTGTAGGTGGCCTTCCCTTGGCTCTATTCGCTTCTTGTAGGGCCTTAAGGTTCTTCCTTGGACGGGTGACCCTGGTGGGGTGTATGAGTACTTACGGATACTTGGGCAGTCGGGATGGGTCATATCAGCAGCGTCGGCCATCATCAAGTCGGGGCAGCCGGGGTCGGGTAGGACCGGGGCTGAGCGTCGGGCAGGGACGCGCCGGACTCGTGCTCGGGGGCCACGTTGAGTGGTGATGCGTCGTGGGGCCTTGGGCAGTGACCGGTCGAGGTCGGGTGCTAGGTCGGCCGGGACCTGGCCGGGCTGGGTAGCGTCGGGTGCTGGGGCGCTAGGACCGAGCGGGTAGCGCCAGTCGAGGCCGGGCGCTGGGGCGCCGGGGTCGGGTAGGGCAGCACCGGGGCCGGGTGCTGGGTCACCGAGGCTGGGCGGGTAGCACCAGTCGGGGCCGTGCGCTGGGGCGCCGGGGCCTGGTAGGGCAGCACCGAGGCCGGGTGCTGTGTCGCCGAGGCTGGGCGGGTGGCGCTAGTCGGGGCCGGGCGCTGGGGCGCCGGGGCCTGGTCAGGCAGCGCTGGGGCGGGGGCCGTGCGCTGGAGCGCCGGGGCCTGGTTGGGCAGCGCCGGGGCTGGGGCCGAGCACTAGGGTGTTGGGGCCTGGTAGGGCAACACCGGTGCCGGGTGCTGGGTCGCCGAGGCTGGGCGGGTAGCGCCAGTCGGGGCCGAGCACTGGGGCGCCAAAGCTGGTCAGGCAGTACCGGCTGGTGCTGGGGCCGTGTGCTGGAGCGCTAGGACCTGGGGTAGCGCCGAGGCTGGGGCCAAGCGCTGGGACGCTGGGGCCTGGGGCAGCGCCGAGGCTGGGGCCGAGCGCTGGGGCGCTAGGGCCTGGGGCAGCGCCGAGGCTGGGGCCAAGCGCTAGGACCTGAGGCAGCACCGAGGCTGGTGCCGAGCGCTGGGGCGCTGGGGCCTGGCTGGACAGTGCCGGGGCTAGGTACTTGATGTGATCCTGGCCACCAAGGACACAGTTGATGCTGAGCCAGCCCTAGCATTGATGCCGGGCCAAGAATGCACCGGCTCCAGGCCTATGCCAGCACCACCACCTAGAGCCTAGAAGAGCCCAAGCCCCGAAGCCAGAAGATGCACCTGGGAGGATGCTGATCCTCAGCCAGGCCCCAAGGCCAGCTCCTACTAAGGCCAAGATCAGACTGATGTCCCGGCAAGAGCTGATGCTGACACCGAGCCCCGACCCGGACCCCGGGCCAAGCCTAGCACCCAGCCTAGGGCCCATACCGACCCCCAAAGACCTTCCTAAAGAGATCCCAAAGGTACCCTGGAAAGAAGGCTCGAAGCGGAACTCAAAAGGCCTGGACAGAATTGAATAAGGCCCCGAGCTAAGCTTGCCACAAGCACAAGGCCCATGCCAGCGCCCGTCAGAGGAGCACTTTTGGCCCAACGAACAATTGACCCGTGCCTTTTGGGATTTTCCAAAGGCACTAGAATTCTTATGGACCCAGGATTACCCTCCAACAAACAGAGCTCAATTCGGAGGAGTATCAAGGGAGATAGGGCTAGAACAAGTCCTAGTGATGCTTGGCCTAAGCATCAAGGAGTGGAGCTCGGATGCTGATCCGAGGAAGCCAACACTAGGAGCTACGATCAGGCCACCACCTGAGCCTGATCAATGGAGGTATTGATAACCATTCAAGATACGGGAAGTGGAGAGAAGATGTCAAATACATCCAAGCAAGGAATCCTAATCAAGCTAGGATTTCCCGGTTTTGGACAGATTCCTAGTCTGATGAAGATTGACGGATTTGGGCTACTTGGAGATATAATTTGGGCTGAAGCCCAACATGAACGTTGAAGCCCATGACGTCTACTAGTCATCTGCCAAAGGGATTAATTTTCCTATTTAATTTGGTATTTATTTGGCTATTTTTACCAGAACCCGTTTAGCTATTTTTAGGGTTTTTCAGCCTTCCCTTTTTAGGAGTTCTAGTTTAGGTAGGATTCTTTTCCCTTGTAGGATTGGAGTCCGAATTTTCCCTCTTTTTAGTCTAGGTTAGGATTAGTTAAAGTCCTCTTTAGGTTTTCTCATTAGGACTCTTTTTATTTCTTTATTTTATTATTATTTAGAAGTAGTGATTAGGGAGGAGAGCGTGTTCCCTCACTTATATAAGGAGGCCGCCGACCACCCTTGTAAGGCAGACTTTTATGAAATAAACCCCCTTTGAAGAACTCTGTTCTGAAACCCTTATTGTATCTGCATGTTGCGATACTGAAGGATCGACTTATCATCAAGAGCATCCATCTCTTGGCGTGGCGTCTTCGACTGGACACTTCTGGTTCCCGGCTGTTATATAGCCGACGGGTCAAAGTACTTTTTCCGCCCCCAGTTCCCGAAGGTTTCTACCTCGTTGCACGTTCCAACTTGCGGTGTTCAAGGGTCGTCTGCCCACGGTTGCAGCAGTTCACATCAGTTGGTATCAGAGCACGGTTTAGCTCACGGACCATCCGGTTCCCGACGGTTTAGCCTCGTTGCACGGTGTCCAACTTGCGGTGGTTAGGGTCGTCTGCCCACGGTTGCAGCGGTTCACATCAGTTGGTATCAGAGCACGGTTCAGCTCACGGACCACAATCTATCCCAGTCTTCAGGTTTGAAACACTGGATTCATATCCTTTACTTTTGTTCTTAGAAAATTGTTTAGAAAATCTCCATCTATTTTCATTCTGTTCGAAGTTATTGTAAGGCAAGAAAATATTGGTGGCCGATCAAGCTATCGAATGAAAAATATCAAAAGAGTTAGAAAAACAGAAAAACAAAAAGCAAGGCCACCCTTGCCAAGTTCTTTCTTTCGTTGTAATAGTGTGTTTAAGAAGAGGGGATAGACTAGCTTCTGTTGCTTGTGTTAAACCGAGCCACGACCCTACTTTTAACCACCAAGTTGTACTTTGCATCGAGTCCTAGAAAAAGAATCTTAGAAAATATATTAAAAAAAGTCTGTGTTCGTTTGTTCTTCTAACCATGTCAGAGTTGAGGCTACTTACGTTGGAGCTTCGAATCAACAGTTCACGCCTAACCGTGAATGACATAGTAGATTCCATTCGAAGATTGGACAGAAAAGCCGAAGCCAAGAGTGCCAGCACTAGGCCCAGCACTAGGCTCAGCGCCTGGCTAGCACTGGCCCAGCACCAGGCCAGCATTCGGTGCAGCGCCTACCCAGCACCAGTGCCAGCACCAGCCCAGCACCAGCCGAGCGCCAGCACCAGCACCCGAGCAGCGCCCAGCGCACGAGCGGAGCCCAGCACCCGACCGGCGCCCAGCGCCCGACCGGAGTCCAGCGCCCGACCGGAGCCCAGCGCCCGACCGGCATCCGGCGCCCGAGCACCCAGCATCGGTGCCCCAGCGCCCAGCACCAGCGCCTAGCCCCGGCCAGCCACGGCACCAACCCGACCCCAGCCCGCCCAGCCCCGGCCCCAGCCCCGACACTAGTCTCGGCCCCAGCCCCGGTTCAGCAACCGGCATCAGCCCCGGCGCCCGACCAGCCCCCGCGCCCGACCAGTCCTCGGAGCCCGAGTAGTCCCCGGCGCTGCCTGACCCCTGCGCCGCCCTGTCCACCCCCGGCCCGACGCCGCCTAACCCCGGCCCGACGCCGCCTCACCCCGGCCCGACACCGCATGACCCCGGCCCGACGCCGCCTGATCCCGGCCTGACGCCGCCTGAGCCCCGAGCACCCGTACCAGCCCCGTTGCGGCCCGAACCCGTGAGGAGCCCCGATAAAACACCAGGTCAAGTCCTATACTCCCCTGAGATTAATTTTATTATTTCTAACGGACTATCAGGCAAGGATTCGAGGACGAATCCTCTTCAAGAAGAGGGGGATGATGTGATCCTGGCCACCAAGGACACAGTTGATGCTGAGCCAGCCCTAGCATTGATGTCGGGCCAAGAATGCACCGGCTCCAGGCCTATGCCAGCACCACCACCAGAGCCTAGAAGAGCCCAAGCCCCGAAGCCAGAAGATGCACCTGGGAGGATGCTAATCCTCAGCCAGGCTCCTCAACCAGGCCCCAAGGCCAGCTCCTACTGAGGCCAAGATCAGACTGATGTCCCGGCAAGAGCTGATGCTGACACCGAGCCCCGACCCAGACCCCGGGCCAAGCCTAGCACCCAGCCTAGGGCCCATACCGACCCCCACGGGCCCCCGGAGCAAAGACCTTCCTAAAGACATCCCAAAGGTACCCTGGAAAGAAGGCTCGAAGCGGAACTCAAAAGGCCTGGACAGAATTGAAGAAGGCCCCGAGCTAAGCTTGCCACAAGCACAAGGCCCATGCCAGCGCCCGTCAGAGGAGCACTTTTGGCCCAACGAACAATTGACCCGTGCCTTTTAGGATTTTCCAAAGGCACTGGAATTCTTATGGACCCAGGATTACCCTCCAACAAACAGAGCTCAATTCGGAGGAGTATCAAGGGAGATAGGGCTAGAACAAGTCCCAGTGATGCTTGGCCTAAGCATCAAGGAGCGGAGCTCGGATGCTGATCCGAGGGAGCCAACACTAGGAGCTACGATCAGGCCACCACCTGAGCCTGATCCATGGAGGTATTGATGACCATTCAAGATACGGGAAGTGGAGAGAAGATGCCAAATACATCCAAGCAAGGAATCCTAATCAAGCTAGGATTTCCCGGTTTTGGACAGATTCCTAGTCTGATGAAGATTGACGGATTTGGGCTACTTGAAGATATAATTTGGGCTTAAGCCCAACATGAAAGTTGAAGCCCATGACGTCTACTAGTGATCTGCCAAAGGGCTTAATTTCCTATTTAATTTGGTTTTTATTTGGCTATTTTTACCAGAACCCGTTTAGCTGTTTTTAGGGTTTTTCAGCCTCCTTTTTAGGAGTTCTAGTTTAGGTAGGATTCTTTTCCCTTGTAGGATTGGAGTCCAAATTTTCCCTCTTTTTAGTCTAGGTTAGGATTAGTTAAAGTCCTCTTTAGGTTTTCTAATTAGGACTCTTTTTATTTCTTTATTTTATTATTATTTAGAAGTAGTGATTAGGGAGGAGAGCTTGTTCCCTCACCTATATAAGGAGGCCGCCGGCCACCCTTGTAAGGCAGACTTTTATGAAATAAACCCCCTTTGAAGAACTCTGTTCTGAAACCCTTATTGTATCTGCATGTTGCGATACTGAAGGATCGACTTATCATCAAAAGCATCCATCTCTTGGCGTGGCGTCTTCGACTGGACACTTCTAGTTCCCGGCTGTTATATAGCCGACGGGTCAAAGTACTTTTTCCGCCCCCGGTTCCTGAAGGTTTCTACCTCGTTGCACGTTCCAACTTGCGGTGTTCAAGGGTCGTCTGCCCACGGTTGCAGCGGTTCACATCAGTTGGTATCAGAGCACGGTTTAGCTCACGGACCACCTGGTTCCCAACAGTTTAGCCTCGTTGCACGGTGTCCAACTTGCGGTGGTTAGGGTCGTCTTCCCATGGTTGCAGCGGTTCACATCAGTACTGGTGCCGGAGCTGGGGCCGGGGCTGAGGCCGGGGCGCCGGGTGCTAGG
The DNA here is from genome assembly GCA_034768395.1 of Linum lewisii. NCBI lineage: Eukaryota > Viridiplantae > Streptophyta > Magnoliopsida > Malpighiales > Linaceae > Linum > Linum lewisii. The sequence continues at coordinate 31,532,889 of CM068298.1, forward strand.
GTTTTAGAGGTGAACCCTGCAAACTTCTCAAGCCTTCTCGGCTTCACTTGCTCTCCTTCATCTGATTCTTCTTCTTCTTTCTTCTCGTTCTCCTCATCGTCTGTCTCGATTTCTCTTTCTCTTATCACCATCGTTTGTTGATTAGGGCAGTCCCTTGAGATATGTCCCCTTCCTTGACATTTGACACATACAATTCCACTAGGACGTGGGTTAGAGCTTTGAAACTTATAAGTAGATGGTGCAAGTGTTACCGGAGATGTTGAATCCCTAGGGTTAGGGTTTGGCCGTGAGCTGAGGGCTCGGGTCTGTTCGGGCTTCCATGGAGCTTGGCTTGTACTCGGATCTCCTCTCCATCGGGCATGGGCGGGTCTTCTGGTGTAGCCGTCTTGGCCTCGTCCTCTTCCAAGCTGGATTAGGGTTTCTTGGATGTGGACCAGGGTAGCTCCAAGATTCTGAAGGGTGTTCTCCATTTTGGCTAATCTCTTGTCTGCCATGGTTAGTACTAGAAAACGGAAGCAAATTTTCTATCCCCTCTTCTTAGAAATAAACTTACAACGAAAGGAAATAACGTGGCAAGGTGGCCTTGCTTTCTTTTCTTTTTCTTTTCTTATAACTCGAAACTAAAATTGAAATAGAAGGGAAATTTTTGAATCAATTTTCTAAAGAAAGCAATAAAAGGATATGAATCCAGGTGAACATGGAGACTGGGATAGATTGTGGTCCGTGAGCTGAACCATGCTCTGACACCAACTGATGTGAACCGCTGCAACCGTGGGCAGACGACCCTTAAACACCATAAGTTGAGACCGTGCAACGAGGTAGAACCGTCAGGAACCGGGGGCGGATAAGTACTTTAACCCGTCGGCTGTATATAGCCGGGAACCAGAAGTGTCCAGTCGATGACGCCTTGCCAAGAGATGGATGCTCTTGATGATAAGTCGGGGCCTTCAGTATCGCAACATGCAGATACAATAAGGTTTCAGAACAAAGTTCTTTCAAAGGGGGTTTATTTCATAAAAGTTGTGTAGAACAAAGTGAGGTCGGCGGCCTCTAAATATAGGGAGGGAACAAGCTCTCCTCCCTAAGTCTAATTCCTAAATAAGAATAGAATAAAGAGTCCTATTCCTAATTAGAATCCTAAAACCCCTAAACAAGTCCTAATAAAAAGGAAAATAATTAAATAGTCTTTAAATCCAAGAATCCAACTCAAAATAGGAATAAAACTCTTAAAACCCTAAACCGGCGGTTTTAGGGTTTCCTAGTCCGAGTGGGACTAGGACTCGGCGGGCAGCCGGTCTTCAGGCCGGGCCTTTGCTCGGCTCCGGGCTTCTTCTTCTTCAATGGTGGGCCTTCCTCGGGCCCTGGGGCCTGATGCTCCGGGCTGGTCCAAGGGCTAGGGCCTTGCCAAAAGGCTTGGTCCACACGGCGTCCATTCCCATAAAATATTCCCGATCGGCCCGGCTCTCGGTCTAAGGCTCGGGACGGGGCCAGTTTGGGAACTTCTTCATTTCTGCTCGGGGCTTCCTCTCCTAGCTTCGGGCATCGCCTCAGATAGCTCCATACGTGACTTTCATGGGCTAGGTCGGGTCAGGGGTGGTGCCTTGGAACCGGGTGCTCCAATTCTCCTCAGGACTTGGCGCCGGGTCGGTCTTGGGTAGCCATCCCTTCTTGGCCAGGTACTCTTGGGCTCTCTTGCTCCTATACTCCAGGAATGCCTCCAGAGGGTCTCTGGAGTGTGCTTCATCTTCAGGGTCCTTGGAGATGAGGTCAGGATCCGGCCGGGGCTTACCTTCAGCTCTAGGGTTTCTACACTCGGCCAGCAGCATGGCTTGGAGTGGCATTTCTTCCTCCTGAGCTTTCCTACCTGTGACGGATCGTGACGCCATCCCTCCATCTCGGAGAGCCGGTGCTAGGAGTTGAAGATCCAACAGATTGAAGCTGTCAGGAATCGTCGAAATTAGGTTTCACAGTTCTTCTCTGTCTTCCCTACCTGAGATGTATTCATTGCCTGTCTTCGATTCTTCTGTATTGGATATGAGTAGCTAAACTCGTAGAGCTTAGATTAGATGAACCCTAAGTGACTCAGGGCTTTAAAGCGGTCACGGATCGGCGGTGATTAGATTCGAAATTCATTCAGTTTCTCCTTTATGTTTGATTTGTTCTTTGTTCTCTGTGTTTCTTGTCTGGATTGATCACCTAGATTAGATTCTTGTTAAGCTAAGGATAGAAGCGAACGCTCGCCTTACTTTAGAACATCGAATTGAACAATTAACCTTATAATTGGAGCGTGCCTTTCGTAGGAACCGGTTAGGGTTAATCCACTACAAGAGTAACTTATAAATCGTTAGTAATTGCACCAATTAAGTTAAGTCGTTGCGAGAGGCGACCGTACCCGGGTGACTAATTAATCTTGGTAGCTAGAACGGATAGAGCGAACGTTCGCCGGTCTTAAACCTAAGGGTCAGGAGTTATGGTGGTGTCTTAGTGATTGATTGAATGAGAATCGAAATTCGTTGATCTGTTGATTGCCAATGCTCTGGGGAACGAAGGGGGATTCAAAGTCTAAGTTCATCTGTCATCTTTGTTTTCAACCCTAATTTCCAATCTGCTTTAGTTTAATTTTTAAATTTCTCTGCATTTCTTAGAATTAGAAGTTGTGGAACTCACACCACGCACAACTTGTTTGCATCTGAATAAATTGGTAGTTTTTGGAGTAGTCAATCATAGAAGGCCCGTGGAATACGATCTACCCTAGCTTGTTAGCTTTGTTAGTTATTTGGTTGAATCATCAACGACAGGTTCACCAAATTGGCGCCGTTGTCGGGAGCTTCTTTGATTGTTTAAAAGAAGAAATGGCAATTTATTCTTCAATTTTCCATCTTTCACCTTTCCGTCCACTTCGATTTTACACTGGTTTTGTTTGTCTTTGTTATCTGTAGGTTTACAGGTGTATGCCTCACCGTCCTTGGACTCGCTCTCAAACCGAACAGGCTAAGAGTATAGAGAGACCAGGCAGTTCTGCTCCACCTTTACGATCACAGATTTTGAAGAGAGGCAGATCCAATCCACCCGTCACTCCGATCAAGATCGAGGAACTGAAGGAGAGTTCCTGATCTCCGTCTCCACCGTCATCTTCATCTTCTTCATACACCGCATCACTTTCACCTCCTCCCTCTCCTACCATGGACGATCAGTTACCACCACCACCACCACCAAATGGAGAACTACCACCACCACCACCTGCACATAAGAGTCTAGCAGACTATAACAAGCCGAGCGCGACTAGCGTTCGATCTGCCATTGCCGTTCCGCGCATTGAAGGAGATCCTGACTATGAGATCAAGATTCCATTCTTGACCATGATCTCTAGGGATCTACAATTTGAAGGCAGGCCCCTAGACAATCCGTGCACTCATCTTGCAGACTTCCTTGATCTCTGCAGCACTTTCAAGAACGGAAACCTCGACAAAAATACTCTTTGTCTGAGAGCTTTCCCGTTCTCTCTGAAAGGCCCTGCTAAGAGGTGGCTTACTGGCAAGCCACCTGGCTACTACACTAATTGGGATACTCTAGCTCAGGACTTCGTTGAAGAATACTTCCCGCTAGCCAGAATAACTACCATCAAGGACAGCATTGCCAGATTCTCCCAGAAAGAAGGAGAAAGCTTATATGATACTTGGAATCGATTCCAAGAACTTCTCTACAACTTCCCACATCATGGATTCGAGCAGAGGCAGTTAGCTGAAATCTTTGCTCGAGGACTTCGAGAAGAATTAGCCAAGTGGGTCCATTCTCTAGCTAAAGGGGATTGCACTACACTCACACCTGAAGCTGCTCTTCTTCATTTCGCAAACTGTGCTTCCAAGTCAAGGAACTGGGAACGACAATCTGAAGGATCAAGGAGCAAGCTCGATCTCGAAGCTACTATCAAGGCAGAGGTTGAGAAGCATTTGAAGAAGTCTACCACACCAATCAAACCGCCGGCAGCTTCTGTCTACGTTGCCGATTGCGAATGGTGTGGAGCTTGCGCACATAACGGAGGCCGTTGTCAGAATTTTGGTAAGCCAGAAGTCTGGTCTGCCGAAGAGGTAAATTTCATTCAACAAGGCTTAGTTAATAATCAGAATGGTTATGCTGGCTACCGCAACTTCAGGCAGCAAGGGAACTATCAAGACAGACCTCCCTACAATAATGGCGCCAACCATAACCAGAACCAGAATAACCGCCCAGCTGGTCCAGCTCAGGATCAGAAACCTAATCAACCACCGGCAGGTGTCTACCAGCCACTGCATCGAAATCCGGGCAACTATGGAACTGCACCTGGCAACCGCCAGAATCAATACTTGAATAACACCTATCCAGGGCAGCAACATCAGAGAGAAAACAACGTTAGTGACCTGGACAGAAAGCTTAGTCAGATCATCACCAGACTCGATGATCATGACAGTCAATTTAAAGCTCAAGCTCTTCTTAATCAAGAACAGATAGCCGCCGACCAAAGAATTGAGCAAGCTGTGAACAACATCTCAAGCATGCTGGCATCCGGTCGACCATTTGGCCAACTTCCGAGCCAGACAGAGCCGAATCCGAGAAAGGAGCAAGCCAAGATGGTAACCGCTCGAAAATTTACAAGTTTATCTGCTGATGCTTGTTCTGTTTTGCGCAGGATCGCTGAATCTCAAGAGGAAGAGGAAGAATAGAAACCGGCACCTAAGGAGGATGATCCTCCTCTTGCACCGTACGTCGTGAAGCCTCCTTTTCCAAGAGCATTGCTGCCAAATGCAAGGATCAAGACTGGCATGAAGGGGAACAAAGAAGGACATCCTGACATTCGTAGCAAGAAACCTTCCTCTCCATATCCAGCTAAGTGTTCTGATCCTGGTTCTTTCACTCTACCTCTTGTCATTAATGATGTTGAGATAGAGCATTGTTTGGTTGATCTTGGTGCATCTGTTAATGTTATGCATGTGAGTATATATGAAAAATTGAACCTAGGAGAACTTGAACCGCCTAGTATGCAACTTGTCTTTGCTGATAGATCGCTTAAAACCCCTAAGGGAGAGATTAAAGACGTTGTTACTAAATGTGGGCCGTTCACGTTCTTAACTGACTTTGTTATCATTGACACTAGTGAGGATGATTCTACCATTCTCATAGGACGACCTTTCATGGCTACTACTGGAATGAATATTAACGTCCCAAATGGTTCTTTAACTTTGAGGGTCGGTAAAGAAATGATAACATTCCGCCTTAAAGATGGAATGAAATATAACCCTAAGAATGAAGAATTCCATTGTTTAGCTGTTGAAACTGTGGAGTTGACTCCGGTCAACTCCGTCACTGATGTCTCTTCTAGTGTGTCTAGATCAGTTGTTGCTGCAGACATTAAACAGGTTGTGAAGAAGAAGCCACAAGCTGCGGTTCAGAAACCACAAAAGAAGAAGGAACAGCAAGCCTCTTCTAAACCGCCAAGCAAAGAGTCTAGTAGATCAAGAAGGAAGAATCATAAGAAGAAGCAGACTCAGATGGTCTGGAGACCAGTTGTTCGACCACCGTCTTCCGATCCAGCAGCACCGCCAATTTGTTTCGAGAAACCGGCACCGGAACAAGTATGGAGGGAGAAGCCAAAAGCATCTCCTAAGGAAATACTGACGATCACTGATCCTGGTGATATCAAGCCAGAGATTAAAGTAAAGAAGGAGCCGATCGTTCTCGTTCCATCCACTGTCTTCCTTGTGGAAGACGATCCTTTGACGGAACTGTTTGGACCATTCAAGATCATTGGCCATCTTCCCGACGGACGAACCAAGCTCTTACACGCGAACGAGAAGAAATTCATGCTCACCGGAGAAACCCCGAAGCTCTACTTTATGAACTCCGGTGCTAGCATGAAGGAGAATCTGAGTTGGGATGTCTCCTAATATCGTCCAGGTATCGTCCAGCTCAAGGACGTTAATAAAAGAGCGCTTCGTGGGAGGCAACCCACGGCTGGAGTCCGTTTTTTATTTATGTCGAACTTAGTGTTTTAGAGTCGGTTCGGGGGAGCCAAAAGTGTCAGTTTGTTTGTTTTCTTATTTTTCGTATGTAGTCTGCGTGTCGTAGTATCAGTCGCAAGTTGATTGAGGTCGTTACAAATTTTTTGGATTTAACTGTGATTTTCTGAAGTTTGCCGGATTTGCGAAAATATTTTCACCCGAGCAGTTCAAAACTTTCGACGAAACGCACCCCTATTTTCGGTGAAATCGCCTTTTAAATTTTCACTGAATTTCCCTGTTTCATATTTTTGGCCGAAAATTCATTGTGTTTTAGGTGAAAATTCATTTGAAAACCGGCGGTGATTTTAACTAATATTTTTGGCAAAAATTTGCACTTATTTTCGCCGAAAATAAAAGGCAATTTCGGACCCTTTAAAATCCAGATTTCAGTTTCTCTCTCTCCACTTGCCATTTTCGAACCAAGCCCGAAAAAAATCCCCCATCCCCTGTTTTTTGAAAACCGCCACCGCCTCCCATTTTCTCTTCACCGCCGCCGTCGTTTTCCGCCACCGCTCCCTTCCCCTTCCTTTTCCGATCCCGTTGAGCCCTAGAACGTTCGAATCGGAGCTCTACAGCTCTAGTTCACCCAAACCCTTATTTTCAGAGTTTTTCACCGATTTCTCCCAAACCGTTCGTTTTTAGCATCCATGGCTTCAAGGTAAGTTGTAGAACTTTTCATTATGAATCTTTTGACATATTGATTGCTGAATTTCGTCAGGGTTGACTTTTCGGTTTGCCTCGATTTGCGTGCTGACTGATTTCGTGTGAACTAGGTTAGCTGAACTTGTTGAACTTTTCTAGCATGCTTAGGGAGTTTCGTGCTTAATTTTCATATCATTTGATCATGTGTTGCTATGCATACGATTGATTCTTTGTGATGTTGACTTGTGAGAAATGTCGGTTTGACCATGAACTGTTTTTGATCATTTGGCTATCGTATGTGTTCATTCTCGTTCAGATTATTGTGTTTCCCATCTGAGATCATATTTTACCGTCGTTCTCCGCTTTGTGATAGTCTTGCCATGATTAGGGTTCATTATGCTATAGTGTTGACTTTCTGAATGTCGGTTTGACTCTTTGAACTCTGATTGTGCTTATCCAATTCTGGCCGTTCCTAAGTATTTTATTGTCTATGATTACCGGTTACTCTGCTTTGCTTACCCCCACTCGGTTTTCCTCATTTTTTTGTGAAATTGAGTTTTTCTACTAAGTGTGGGGTAGGGTTTTAAGTTTGACTGATCTGGTTTTGTTCTGGTTTTAGGAACACCACTTATGAGCGCAGGACCAAGGCACGACTTGATGCCGCCTCGAGCTCCAGAGCCCCCGCTCCTATCACACCCACCATTCAGGGCCCTCCTCCAGCTTTACCTCGCCGGGCTGGGTACCATCGCACTATCGCTCGTCTACCTGACTTCTACTTGGAGTGCTTCCAGAAGATCGAGCATGTTCGGGGAGCTAAGGTACGCCCTCTTTCCATGGAGTCGCTCAGCGAGCACGACGAGGACTACCACCGGAACGTGCATGACGCCCTAGCACCGGTCGGCCTCCTAGAGCTGACCACCATAGCTGCCGACTTCCCAGACATCGCCCTTCAGGAGTTCTGGGCGACCTTTGATCTGGATGAGCACAAGAGGAGGCAAGGCCAGAAGGTTGTTACCTTCTATCTGGGTGGAGTATACAGGACGCTCACCTATGATGAGTTTGCTGCTCATCTAGGTATCCCCTACGAGCACTATCATGGACATCACCTCGGCTGGGGCGACGATGATGACGAGGAGGAGTACCATGCACTCTGGAGCCACATGACTGGAGTGCCTGGCGATCGCCTTGGGTAACACAACTCAGTTAAGTCGCTCTCTCACCCTCTCTTTAAATTTATTCATATGGTTTGGCGTAGATCGCTTTTATATGTTCCAGATAAGGATCGCCACCATATCCTCAAGGAGGAGCTTATGCTTCTCCGAGCCATCCGAGAGAGCTACCCTCTTCACCCCGGATGGGTGCTTGCTCGCATCTTCTGCCAGAAGACCAAGAGGCGGACGCCACCTCGTGCACTTCTGGGAGGTAACTTCATAGGTCAGCTCATCATCTCCTTCGGCATCAGCCATGAATATGGCCCGAACATTCCCCGACACCAAGTTAGGACCGTTGGAGGAGACTTAGCGGTCGAATACGACCTAGAGCTGGACCTCAGTCCCCAGGTGGCAGCAGATCCTCCCCTCCAGCATGTAGCCGTATCGGAGGACGAAGATGATGCTGAGCAGCAGCAGCCCCATTCGCAGCCAGAGTTCCATGACTATATACCCTCGCCACATCATCAGGCAGGGTATGCACACCAGTCGCCGCCGCACATTCCAGATCCATACCAGGCGCCTCACCCTCAGCACCGACCGCACCTCGCGAACATTGGTGAGCTGTATGAGCGAGTGCAGGAGTGGCGCATCACCGACAATGCCACTCAAGAGGCTAGATGGACTATTATGTAGCAGCATATGCGCCGCGCCGACAGGCGGTATGAGGCACACCTAGCGTGGCAACGTCAGCTCGGTGAGCACCTCCACTTTCCACCCCCCGATGCCCCTGACCAGCCATGATCAGGTGGTGTCCTTTTCCTTGTCCTTTCTTTTTATTTATTCTTTTCGGATTTCGATCCACCTTTTTCTGTGTGGATCCGGGACACTTGTCCCGGTTTCCTTTTTATGTTTCATTTGTTTTTGTTTTGTAGGCAGTAGGGAGATTCCCTTTGCTTCGCTTTGGTAGACCGCCTCTGCTCCGAGGATCTGTGCTCATCCCCTACACCAATCATCTCGGTCTAGGTTCTTCTGCTTCACTCTGAATTCTAATTTTAGTCCTGTGAGGACACAGTCTGATTTAAGTGTGGGGTAGGATGCTAGAGAACCTTGCATGAACTTGATTGCCCTTGATTGTGTTTTGTGTGTGGCCTCGTGATTCCATTTCAGTCTCTCTAGCATTAGAATGGCTCAATTCTTGATTTTTGATGTTAAGTTGTTGTTCAAACCTTCATAATGATGCTTAGACTGCTTAACCTAGAACTTGAGAACCAACGTGTGTACTTTGATGCTAAATTGCCTGGTCGGAACAGAATTTTAAGAATCACACTTGTAGTTTGTAGCCTTGATTGCATGAAAATGACCGAATCCGACTAGCAAACCAAATGTGAGCTTTTGATCCATTGCACGTAACTTGCAATTTTAATTCTTTCTGAGTGGTTTTCTGTTTACTTGAATGAGTTAAAATTTGCATGAGACCTACTTGAGACCATACGATGACACGAGTTCTAGAAGGAACCGATTAGGGGCACCTAGATTCAGCTACTAAGCCAGATAGCCTACCAAACGATAAATCCATTAGGTTTAGACCCTTGAGCTTGGCCTGTATCTTTCGGTTCGATAATACATTACAGCCATTTCCCATTTCTTTCATTCCCCGTTTATCCCCTGTGGTTGTAGTTCTAGATTGACCTACCGGAAGTCGGTTTGTGGTAACCTGCTGATAGCCATTAAATAGGTGGTCTTAGCTAATATGTACAGACGTGTAAATCCCTCTAGCAACTAAAAGAAAGAATCAGCACAAAAGAAAAAAAAAGTCAAGTAAGAAAAGAAAGAAAATTCGAAAAAAAAAGTGCAAGAGAAAAGCAGAAAAAGAGAAAAGTTTCAAGTTTCTAGTTCAATAAAACGTTCTTCTCCCTACAAATGGAAGAACGAAGTCAAAAGAAAAGTTGAAAAGAAAAGAAAAAAAATTGTGCAAAGAAAATAAGTGCTAAGTTGCTTGAGGGTATCATAGGACGAGCGTTCATTATTCCACCCGTGTTTGGTTAGACGGTAGGAAGCCATAGATTAGATTTGAGGGAAGTTAGTCGAAAGCTACACCGCACAAATTCCTCCCGAGCGTTCATTATTCCTCCCGTTGTACTATATTTATCCTGTGTGAGGAGTCTGGTCGGTTAGGTCAAATTCGTGCGTAATTGGTTATAATTACTTGTCGTGTGCAGTTTATTAGTGAGACCAGGTTGTTTGGCTGATCTGTATGCATGTCAGGTTTCATGTTCTAGGAATTAGCTTTCTGATAATTCATTGTGTTTGATTGAACTCTAATTTAATCGATCGTATCATTTATGAACATGAGCGTTTCTATTCAGTTTGCTTGAGGACAAGCAAAAGCTTAAGTGTGGGGTATTTTGATGACACTCGAATTGGCGTGATTATCAGCCTCATTTAAGCGACATTTCTTTGCTTAAGACATGATTTTTAGGGTATAATAGCGAATGTTCAATCAATTGCCCTATCTCGTGCCATCTGTGTTACTTTGGCCCGTTTCGGGTCTATTTGATGGTTTTCTAGTGTTTTTGTGTTAGCACAGATTTTTGCCGTCAAATAAAGTAGCCAAGGTCATGTCTAAGGCATTGGAACCTCAAGGAATTGCACCGGAATCGATCAAAGGAGCCAATCAAGTTCAGAAAATTCCTGCCCGGTTTACAAAGGAATTTTCGCCAAAAATACCCTAGTATTTTCGGCGAAAATATCAGCACAAATCAACTGATGACCGGCTGAAGGAGTTTTCGGCGAAACTGTTAAGTTTTCGACCGAAGCAAAAATTACAGGAGATACCAGCCAAAGGACCGTCCATTTACACCATCCTTTTCGGCGAAAATAATCCTTTATTTTCGCGAAAATAATCCTTTATTTTCGGCGAAAATAATCAGAAGAATCCGGATTAATTAGGGTTAAGTATAAATACTTAACCGGCGGCCCAACATAAAAGAGACATCATAATATACTTTTCGTAATCACAATTCCAAGAATTCTCTGAAGTTCTGGAGCGAAGAGTTAGAGTTCGAAGAGCCGGAAAGAGATCGTGACGCCATCCCTTCCATCTCGGAGAATCAGAGCTAGGGGTGCAGTTTACCGAAGATCGAAGTCTGTCAGAGTCGTCTAAATTAGGTTTTTCAGATTCTTTTCTGTTCTTCCTCTGGATGATGAACTCTTTCTTTATCTTTAATTCTTTTGTGATAAACATGAGTAGCTAAACTCGTTAGAACTTAGACTAGATGAACCCTAAGTGACCCAGGGCTTTAAAGCGGTCACGGATCGTGCGGTCACGGATAGACTAGATGAACCCTAAGCTTTACACCCTTTCAACCCTAATTTCCAATCTGCTTTAGTTTAATTTTTAAATTTCTCTGCATTTCTTAGAATTAGAAGTCGTGGAACTCACACCATGCACAACTTGTTTGCATCCGAATAAATTGCTAGTTTTAGGAGTAGTCAATCATAGAAGGCCCGTGGAATACGATCTACCCTAGCTTGTTAGCTTTGTTAGTTATTTGGTTTAATCGTCAACGACAGGTTCACCGCCTACCGTGGGGTTGACGATAGGGACGATTTTTGACTGGCTGGAAACCCATTTCCACACTTCGGGGTAAGGCTCCCGCGTGATGGAGTAGACATCCGTAAATCCAATGGCCGCATCCTGGATATGGGCGAGGGGGTCGAACAAGAGGGCAAACTCATTGATGGTCTTCACATGTCGAACACCGCCGAGGCGGAAGAAAAAAAATTTCGTACTTACGTCGGCTTTGTCGTGAGGCGCTCAAAGGAACACCAGAATTCTTGAAGGGCGACCAGAGGGTAGGGCGACCCGAGGGTGGTGAGGGAGCGCAGGTCGGACTTGGTGAGGGCGAGGTCGGCGACGGAATGCCAAGCCGGATTGTGGTTTTTGACACTGTCGAGGGCGAGCACTGCCAATTTGGCCGGAGGAATGTCCTTGATCTTCTGATAGACCTCCATTTGATGCTGCTCAAGGGCAGCGATGAAAGGGTGTAAAGCTCCAGTAGCGGCAAGTGCAGGAACAGAAAAGATAGGAGTCACATGGGTCGGTGCATCCTCGGGATGATGGCCACAGCCGTCGATGTTATTGCAGCTGGGGCGGGTGGTCGGGATGGTGGAGTCCGGTTCTGGCGGGCCGAGGATCGCTGCGCTCTATCCGCACTAGTTGTCTTGAATCGTTTGGGAGCCCTGTGGAACATAACTCAAGGAACACCCGAATTAGCAATCAAAATCCTACTCCACACTTAGATTGACACGTGGGGGCAAGCAAATAAAATAGAGAGATCACCGAATCGGGATATAGCAGCAAAGATTTGTCAATCAAGTAAGCAAGCATAAGGAATGGAATGATTCATTAACACGATCTCACAGACAACAATTCATGAGCCGTAAAAGGTCAAAAGAAATGCCAGAACCTAGCCAATTGACACCGAAATAGCAATCATGAAAATCGAGGAAGAACCAAAAAGTCAACCAAAGTCAATCTTGCCAAAAACCGAAAGTCAAAAAGCCAAAAGATTCACAATCAATGGCTGAACAACTAACCGTGAAGACATGATTCGAGAAAACGATTGGAAATTCGAGAAATCGACGAAAAAGCTTGAAAACTAGGTCGGGTGGAACTGAAGCTGTGGAGCTCTGATTCTAGGGTTGGGGCTTGAATAAACACCAAGGAAGGGGTGGCGGCGGTATCCGGTCGGCGGCGGGCTAGACGGCGGCTGCTGACGGATGGGGCGGCGGTGGCTAGGAAGAAAGGAAGGAAGGGAGGGGGTGTCGGCGAAAAAGTGTTGGTGGTGGGAGAACTGTTTTCGCGAAAATAAAACCCGAGAGGAGGTGAAAATTTTCGGCGAAAATAATGGAGCATTTTTGGTGAAAATTTCCTCTCAAATCAAAAACAAGTTCGGCGAGAAGGTGCGGTGGCGAGAAACAGGAGAAAACAGGTTGATTAAAACAGGAATTTTCGGCAAAAATATGGGTGAATTTTCGCCGAAAATTTACTTGAAAAATGGTCGGCATTTTTTTTTTTAAACATGGGTTTTAAAACAAAACAACTCGAAACGAAAACAACTTACTCCAGCCGTGGATTGCCTCCCACGAAGTGCTCTTGTTTAACGTCCGTAAGCCAGACGATACCTGGATTTGTGTCATGATTCTAAAGCAAAGTAGTGCACGTCGATGGAAGAGACAGCTAGTCCTTGCAGATACTTCTTAAGTCTATGCCGGTGACCATAAACAGCTTCTGATCGTGCAATTTGATTAGGACACTGCCTAAAGACGCCTGCCGCACCACGGTATAAGGGCCGGACCAACGGGACTTCAGTTTACCCGGGAAGAGCTTCAATCGAGAGTTATATAAGAGGACTTCATCTCCGGGATAGAACTGCTTGATCGTCTTCAATTCAGAGTCATGAATTTTCTTCGTGCGCTCTTTGTATAACTTCATGCTCTCATATGCGTGAAGTCGGTGCTCCTCAAGCTCAGCGATCTGGTCGTGACGCATATTACCCGCTACTGCATAGCTCATGTTCAACTCTTTGTTAGCCCAGAATGCCTTGTGCTCAAGCTCAACTAGCAAATGACATGCCTTGCCATAGACCAGCTGATACGGTGAGGTACCGATGGGATTCTTGTAGGCAGTTCGATAAGCCCATAAGGCATCATTGAGCTTAGATGACCAGTCTTTGCGGGACCGGCCAACTATCCTATCAAGAATCCGCTTGAGCTCACGGTTCGTCACTTCCGCTTGACCATTCGCTTGAGGATGGTAAGCTGTGGACATACGGTGGGTGACGCCAAAACGTTTGCACACCCGGTCGAATTGTCCATGGAAGTGGGTACCCCTATCGCTTATGATGAAGCGTGGTGAACCAAAACGCGGTGAAAAGATGGGTAAGGAACCGACCCACCACTCTTGAATCATTAGTGGGTAGAGCTTCAGCTTCAGCCCACTTAGAAACATAATCAACGGCTACAAGAATGTACTTGTTTCCGTTGGAGGGTGTGAACGGACCCATAAAATCAATTTCCCAAACATCAAAAATTTCAACAGTTAAAGAAACAATTTAGGGCATCTCATTACGGTTAGAGATGTTACCTGACCGCTGGCACGCATCACAATGTCGAGTAAAAACTTCGCAATCACTAAAGATTGAAGGCCAATAAAAACCTGTTTTGAGTACCTTTCTCGCAGTGCGGTTGCCTCCGAAGTGTCCTCTGAACTGTCCTTCATGGCATTTACGCATGATATCAGCTGCTTCGATGTAAGAGACACATCTCCGGATCATCCCGTCAATACTGATGCGGTATAAAAAGGGCTCATCCAGAAGTATGACTTGGCTTCTTTAAAGAGCTTCTTGCGTGCATTGAAATCTAGCTTAGGAGGTACAATGCCGTGAGAGAGGTAATTAGCCAGGGTTGCATACCATGGTTCTTCCGAGTCGGTGGCATTACTCAGATCTTGAGCGTGAGGGATTGCCCAAGGCTCGATAGCTATGCTGTTAACCTGTTCATACGTTTCAACACGCAACAGCTCGTCAGGGAAAGAATCATTGAGAGGGGTAGTAGATTTACCTGTTTGTGATTCCTCCAGTCGGGAAAGATGATCCGCTGCTAAGTTCTGCTTGGCTAATAAATGGCGCAGGGCAGCATGATCTGTGTAGACAATGGTATGTGAAAGAACCAAGTACTGTCTGAATTTATCAAAGGAGAAGACAATAGCCAGGAGCTCCTTCTCTGTAGTGGTGTAGTTTCTCTGAGCGTCATTTAGTGTCTTGCTAGCAAAGTAAATAGGATGAAATCTCTTCTCCTTCCTCTGACCAAGAACCGCGCCAATGGCGAAGTCACTAGCATCGCACATAATCTCGAATGGAAAATTCCAATCTGGTGCTGTAAGGATCGGTGCGGTTGTGAGTTGAGTCTTCAAAGTCTCAAAGGCTTCAAGGCAAGCTTTATCAAATACGAAAGGAACATCTTTCTCAAGGAGCTTCGTCATTGGAAGAGTGATCTTGGAGAAATCTCTGATGAATCTTTGGTAGAATCCAGCATGACCGAGGAAACTTCGAACTGTCTTAACTGAGGTCGGAGGTGGTAAGCTGGCGATGGTCTCAAGCTTGGCACGATTAACTTCTATACCGTCCTTAGAAATCCTATGGCCCAGAACAATGCCTTTGGTAACCATGAAGTGACATTTCTCCCAACTAAGGGCTAGGTTGGTTTCCTCACAGCGAGCTAGCACCTTGTCCAGATTAGCCAGGCACTTGGAAAATGAATCTCCATAGACAGAAAAGTCGTCCATGAATACCTCCACCACATTCTCTACCAGATCTCCAAATATAGCAAGCATGCATCTCTGAAGGTAGCTGGAGCATTACATAAACCAAAAGGAATACGACGATAAGCAAACGTACCAAACGGACAGGTGAAAGTCGTCTTCTCTTGATCATCAAGCTCGATAGGGATCTGGAAGTAACCGGACATCCCGTCTAAGAAGCAGTAGTAGTCATGGCCAGCCAATCATTCAAGCATCTGATCAATGAACAGCAGTGGAAAATTATCCTTCTTTGTGGCATCATTGAGTTGTCGGTAATCGATACAAACTCTCCATCCGGTAACCGTGCGAGTCGGGATGAGCTCACCCTTTGGATTAGGGATGATGGTGATTCCGCCTTTCTTCGGGACGACTTGAGTCGGACTGACCCAAGGACTGTCGGCAATAGGATAGATGATACCGGCATCTAGAAGCTTGAGTACTTCCTTCTTTACAACTTCCTGCATCAGAGGGTTAAGTCGGCGTTGTGGTTGTCTGACTGGTTTGAATTCTTCATCAATGTCTATCCGATGTTTGCAGAAGGTTTCAGAGATGCCTCTGATGTCTGCTAACTGCCAGGCAATAGCTCTGACATGCTTCTTGAGTAGCCTGATCAGTTACTCTTTCTGCTCGGGAGATAGATTCGAATTGATGATGACTGGTAACTGGCAGTCCTTCCCCAGAAATGTGTATTCTAGGTGGTCAGGCAGCTCCTTCAAAGTAAGTTCTGGCGGATTTTCATATGAGGTAGTAATCCGACTCGATGCTGGCTCGATGTGTGCAGGCGCAGTGATGGGTGTGAATGTCGCCTTCTGCTCGTCTAACTCATCCTGCCATAGGCACTGCTCTGGATCTTCTAATGCATTGTCAATCCCTGAAATCAAACACAGCTCTGGATCTACTAATAAGGCATTAGTAACAAAGTTGGCCGAGGCCAATTCTAGGGGATCAACAGTATAACAGTTATCGTCTTGAGCAACAGAGTATCTCATGCTATCTTTAATGCGGAATGCAACACTCTCCTGTCCTACACTCAAAGTTAACAGGCCTTGTTTGCAGTTAATATTTGCACCAGCAGTTGCTAAGAAAGGTCGACCTAGGATAAGTGTTCCGTCTGACTCACGTGTATCTAGAACAACAAAATCTACAATTATAGTAAACGGACCACAGCAGACAGCTACATCTTCTATTATTCCCCTAGGTAGTTTAACAGACCTATCGGCTAACACTAGATGCAGAGTAATCAGTTTTAACTGCCCTAGATTCAGCTTCTCATATACATAAACAGGCATAACACTAATAGAAGCACCAGAATCAGCTAGACTGCGATCAATTTTAATACCATTAATAATGCACGGTAATGTAAAAGAACCAGGATCAGAACACTTAGCTGGGGGTGGTGGCGGCTGTCGTATGGGAGATGGCGCACCGAGAATAGAAGCGCATTAATTAGTAAGCGTGACAGAGTACGCCTCTCTGTTCTTCACTTTCTTCACTAGGTCTTTAAAGAACTTCCCAAGTGGTGGTATAATCTCTACAGCTTCTGTCACTGGTATCTTGATCTCTGCAGTCTTAAGAACATTGTACCACTTCTTATACTGAGTGTCATGATCCTTGGCTTTGCTCATTGCAGCCTTTGGGAAAGGGATCTGAGGTACATATGGCGCCAAGACAGGCTCAGGAGCTGTCCTGGGAGGAGGAGGAGGAGGAGCAGATGCTTCTTCTTCCTCTTCTGTGATATCTTCAATTTCTGGCATATCCATGGCAGCACTGGTATCTGGTATCATGTCAAGTTCTGGAGCCTTTGGATCAGTTGTTTGCTTGCCGCTCCTGGTGGTAATAGCTTGAGCGTGTTCGCTCTTTGCACCAGAGTCTGCTTGAAATGCTGCTGGATTAAAGAGAGGATTGCTAGTAAAGAGTTTAGTCATATTGCTTATAACATCCTCTATCCTCTGGCTCTGAGCTCTCTGTCCTTGATTGAGTGCAGCTTGAGCTTTTAATTGAATGTCGTGGTCATCAAGTCTGCTCATAATCTGATCGAACTTCTTCTCATAGTCTATGTCTCTATTGTAGTACGGCTTTGCTTGAAACTGGTGTTGTCCTCCAATGAATCCCGGAGGTCTCTGATAAGGATTTACTAACCGGTTGCTTTGGTTCCGTGGCAATGTAGTTTCTGTAACCGGCATAGCCTTTCTGATTGTTGGCGAAGCCTTGATCAATGAAGTTTATCTCTTCTGTAGACCAAACTTCTGTTGTGCCGAAATTGAGGCAGCTTCCACCGTTATGAGCACAGGATCCACACCATCCACAGTTAGCCGAAAAGATGGCAGCTGACGGGGGATCGAGAGGAATGCCAACTGCTTGTAGATGCTTCTGAACCTCCGCTTTGATCTGCTCTGCAACACTCATCTGACTCTGACTCTTGGTTCCTTCTCTTTGCCTCTCCCAGTTTCTAGATTTTGAAGCACAACTAGCGAAATGCAGAAGAGCATCCTGAGGAGTAAGGGCGGTGAAGTCTCCGCCTGCTAAGGAATTGACCCAATTTGCAGATTCTTCTTGCATACCACGAGCAAAGAATTCAGCCAGTTGTCTTTGTTCATACCCATGGTGAGGACAGTTAAAGAGAAGAGATTGGAATTCATTCCAAGTGTCATACAGGCTTGCATCTTCTCTCTGAGTAAACCTGGAGATGCGGTCTTTATAAGCAGTTGTCCATGCGGGAGGAAAGTATTCCTCAACAAAATCTTGGGCTAATGCCTCCCAGTTAGTGTAATGACCTGGTGGTTTGCTTCCAAACCACTGCTTAGCTGCACCTCTAAGAGAGAACGGAAAAGCTAGGAGATATAAAGTGTTCTTGTTGAGGTTCCCATACTTGAAAGTGTCACAGACAGCCAGAAAGTCATCTATATGTGTGCAGGGGTTATCATCTGGCTTCCCTTCGAATTGTATGTCCCTAGAGATTAGTTCTAAGAGAGGAATCTTAATCTCATAGTCAGGATCATCGTCATTAGAAAGCACGGTGATGGGGGATCGAAAGTTGGATGCACGCGGCTTACTGTAGTCCGCAACACTCTTAAGAGCAGTCATTGCGGCAAAGGAGGATGGAACGAAAGTGATACGTTTCTGTACCTGCTATGATCTGTAAGAGACAAAAACAAACACAACCGGTGTAAAATCGAAGTGTGATGGAAATGAAATATGGAAAGGTAGAAGAATAAAAATGCCAACTCTTCTTTCAACGAAATAGAAGAGTCCCCGGCAACGGCGCCAATTTGATGAGCTGCAGAATAGCGGTCAATCAAATAACTACCAAGCTGTGAAGCTAGGGTAGATCGTATTCCTTGGGTCTCCTCTACTTCCTTACTCAAATAGGTTGGCAATTTAAATTCAAGATTAAGATACTTAGTGCGTGGTGTGAGTTCCACGACTTCTATACTAAAATGCAAAGACAGGTTGAAATGAAATTAAAGCAAATAACGATTGATTGATTGACTAAGACAGAAGACAGACAAGCTTAGATTTCGAATCCCCCTTAGATCACCAGAGCATAGGCAATCAACAGATCAGCAGTTTCCGATTCTAGTTCATTCAGTTCTCAGACACCACCATAACTCCTGACCCTTAGGTTTAAGACTGGCGAACGTTCGCTCTATCCGATCTAGCTACCACGATTAATTAGCCGCCCGGGTACGGTCGCCTCTCCCAACGACTTAACTTAACTGGTGCAAATTCTAACGATTTATGAGTTACTCTTGCAGTGGATTAACCCTAATCGGTTCCTACGAAAGGCACACTCCAATTATAAGGTTAATTGTTCAACTTGATGTTCTAAAGTAAGGCGAGCGTTCGCTTCTATCCTTAGCTTAACAAGAATCTAATCTAGGTGGCCAAACCAGACAATTCGAGTGTCATCAATTATCGACCACTATTACACATAATATCAATTTCACCCAACTCAACACCTAACATCAATTAGCTCAAATCAATTAATCTCACGTTGGCACTTCAATAAATTACAACCACAATTCACACGTCACAATCCAATTCAAGGGTAAACGGCTAGCTCACCGGCAACCCCCACCTGCAAGTACAGGGATAGCCATGTTGTGAGTCTTTGGGTTACACTCCTATTCATCCTTCATAGGATGACCCCACATTGGCAGTGTCATCCTCTTGTAACTACAACCGACAACAATTAATAATCAAATCAAGGGTAACTTCTAGCTTTTCAGCTACCCCCACCTACAAGTACAGGGATACCCATTTCGCAAGTCTAGGGTTACTGGTGAACCTGTCATTGGCGATTCACACAAATAAACTAACAAAGCTAACAAGCTAGGGTAGATCGTATTCCACGGGCCTTCTATGATTGAGTACTCCAAAAACTAGCAAAATACTCGAATGCAAGCACTTTGTGCGTCGTGTGAGTTCCACGACTTCTAATTCTACGAAATGTAGAGAAATTTAAAAATTAAACTAAAGCAGATTAGAAATTAGGGTTGAAAACAAGGATAACAGACGAACTTAGACTTTGAATCTCCCTTCGTACCCCAGAGCATTGGCAATCAACAGATCAGCGGATTTCAATTCTCATTCAATCAATCACTAAGACACCACCATAACTCCTTACCCTTAGGTTTAAGACCGGCGAACGTTCGCTCTATCCGTTCTAAGTACCAAGATTAATTAGTCACCCGGGTACGGTCGCCTCTCGCAACAACTTAATTAACTGGTGCAATTACTAACGATTTATGAGTTACTCTTGCAGTGGATTAACCCTACCTGGTTCCTACGAAAGGCACGCTCCAATTATAAGGTTAATTGTTCAATTCGATGTTCTAAAGTAAGGCGAGCGTTCGCTTCTATCCTTAGCTTAACAAGAATCTAATCTAGGTGATCAATCCAGACAAGAAACATGAACAATGAAGAACAAATCAAACATGAAAGAGAAACTGATTGAATTTCGAATCCAATCACCGCCGATCCGTGACCGCTTTAAAGCCCTGGGTCACTTAGGGTTCATCTAGTCTAAGCTCTAACGAGTTTAGCTACTCATGTTTATCACAAAAGAATCTAAGACAAAGAAAGAGTTCATCATCCAGAGGAAGAACAGAAAAGAATCTGAAAACCCTAATTTAGACGACTCTGACAGACTTCGATCTTCAGTAAACCGCACTCCTAGCTCTGATTCTCCGAGGTGGAAGGGATGGCGTCACGATCTCTTTCCGGCTCTTCGAACTCTAACTCTTCGCTCCAGAACTTCAGAGAATTCTTCAAATTCTGATTACGAAAAGTATATTATGATGTATATCTTGTTGTTGGGCCGCCGGTTAAGTATTTATACTTAACCCTAGATTGGCCGAATTTGCCTGATATTTTCGCCGAAAATAACAAGGTATTTTCGCCGAAAATCCTAGTGTAAATGGATGGCCCTTCGGTTGAATTCTCCTGTGATTTTCGTTTCGGTTCGAAAACTCAACGGTTTCGCCGAAAACTCCTTCAGCCAGACATCAGTTGATTTCTGCTGATATTTTCGCCGAAAATCCTAGTGTATTTTCGGCGAAAATTCCTTTGTAAACCGGGCAGGAATTTTCTGAACTTGATTGGCTCCTTTGATCGATTCCGGTGCAATCCCTCGAGGTTCCAACGCCTTAGACATGACCTTGGCTACTTTATTTGACGGCAAAAACCTGTGCTAACATAAAAACACTAGAAAACCATCAAATAGACCCGAAACGGGCCAAGGTAACACAAATGGCACGAGATAGGGCAATCGATTGAATATTCGTTATTCTACCCTAAAAACCATGTCTTAAGCAAAGAAATGTCGCTTAAATGAGGCTAATAATCACGTCAAATCGTGTGTCATCAAATACCCCACACTTAAGCTTTTGCTTGTCCTCAAGCAAACTGAATAGAAACGCTCATGTTCATAAATGATAAGATCGATTAAATTGGAGCTCAATCAAACACAATGAATTATTAGACAGCTGATTCCTAGAACAAGAAACCTAACATGTATACAGATCAGCCAAACAACCTGGTCTCACTAGTAAACTGCACACAACAAGTAATTAGCAACCAATTATGCACGAATTTGACCTGACCGACCAGACTCCTTACACAGGAAATATTTAGTAAAATGGGGAACTCTCGCTCTCTGTGTTTAAGGACGTGTTTCTGCTCTCGATCATTTTCTGTTACTGAATTCTGTCATAGGTTTGCAATTCGACCATATCTCCACCACTGTGACAACACGAGTATCTAGTCAAGAAGGACTTCCCTGCTAGGACCGTAATGAATTCTACACTACTTGGGTTTATAATGCGATGGATGATGGGAATGTATGATGATGGCTTTGTGCGGTGTAGCTTTCGACTAACTTCCCTCGAATCTAATCTATGGCTTCCTACCGTCTAACCAGACACTTGTGGACTAATGAACGCTCCTCCTATGATACCCTCAAGCAACCTAGCACTTATTATTTTTCTTTACACCATTTTTTTTCTTTCTTTTCTTTTCAACTTTTCTTTTGACTTCGTTCTTCCATTTGTAGGGAGAAGAACGTTTTATTGAACTAGAAACTTTGAAACTTTTCTGCTTTTTCTGATTTTTCTTTTCTTCATTCTTTTTTTCTCAAAATTTTCTTTCTTTTCTTACTTGACTTTTTTTTCTTTTTGTGCCGATTCTTTCTTTTAGTTGCTAGAGGGGTTTACACGTCTGGACATAATAGCTAAGACCACCTGTAGGCAGGTTACCACAAACCGACTTCCGGTAGGTCAATCTAGAACTACAACCACAGGGGATCAACGGGGAATGAAAGAAATGGAAAATGGCTGTAATGTATTATCGAACCGAAAGAACAGGCCAAGCACAAGGGTCTAAACCTAATGGATTTTATCGTTTGGTAGGCTATCTGGCTAAGTAGCTGAATCTAGGTGCCCCTATCCTTCTAGAACTCGTGTCATCGTGTGGTCTCGAGTAGGTCTCATGCAAATTCTAACTCATTCAAGTAAACAGAAAACCACTCAGAAAGAAAAAATTGCAAGTTACGTGCAATGGATCAAAAGCTCACAGTTGGTTTGCTAGTCGGATTCGGTCATTTCCATGCAATCAAGGCTACAAACTACAAGTGTGATTTTAAAAATTCTGTTCCGACCAGGCAATTTAGCATCAAAGTATACAAGTTGGTTCTCAAGTTCTAGGTTAAGCAGTCTAAGCATCATTATGAAGGTTTGAACAACAACTTAACATCAAAAATTAAGAACTTAGCCATTCTAATGCTAGAGAGACTGGAATGGAATCACGAGGCACACATAAAACACAATCAAAGGCAATCAAGTTCATGCAAGGTTCTCTAGCATCCTACCCCACACTTAAATTGGACTGTGTCCTCACAGGACTAGAATTAGAGTTCAGAGTGAAGTAGAAGAACCTAGACCGAGATGATTGGTGTAGGGGATGAGCACGGGTCCTCGGAGCATAGGCGATCTACCAAAGCGAAGCCAAGGGAATCTCCCTACTGCCTACAAAACAAAAACAAATAAAACATAAAAAGGAAACCGGGACAAGTGTCCCGGATCCACGCAGAAAAAAGTTGGACCGAAATCTGAAAAGAATAAATAAAAAGAAAGGACAAGGAAAAGGACACCACCTGATCATGGCTGGTCAGGGGTGTCGGGGGGTGGAAAGTGGAGGTGCTCGCCGAGCTGACGTTGCCACGCCAGCGGTGCCTCATACCGCCTGTCGGTGCGGCTCATATGCTGCTGCATACTAGTCCATCTCGCCTGTTGAGTGGCGTTGTCGGTGATGCGCCACTCCAGCAGTCGCTCATACAACTCACCAATGTCCGCGGGGTGCGGTCGGGGCTGAGGGTGAGGCGCCTGGTATGGATCTGGGATGTGCGGCGGCGACTGGTGTGCATGCCCTGCCTGATGATGTGGCGAGGGTATATAGTCATGGAATTCTGGCTGCGGCTGGGGCTGCTGCTGCTCAGTATCATCCTCTTCCTCCGACTCAGCTACATGCTGGAGGGGAGGATCTGCTGCCACCTGGGGACTGAGGTCCAGCTCAAGGTCGTATTCGACCGCTAAGTCTCCTCCAACGGTCCTAACTTGGTGTCGGGGTATGTGCGGTCCATATTCATGGCTGATGCCGAAGGAGATGATGAGCTGACCTATGAAGTTACCTCTCAGGAGTGCACGAGGTGGCGTCCGCCTCTTGGTCTTCTGGCGGAATATGCGAGCAAGCACCCATCCGGGTTGAAGAGGGTAGCTCTCTCGGATGGCTCGGAGATGCATAAGCTCCTCCTTGAGGATATGGTGGCGATCCTTATCTGGAACATATAAAAGAGATCTACGCCAAACCATATGAATAAATTTAAAGAGAGGGTGAGAGAGCGACTTAACTGAGTTATGCTCCCCAAGGCGATCGCCAGGCACTCCTGTCATGTGGCTCCAGAGTGCATGGTACGCCTCCTCGTCATCATCGTCGCCCCAGCCGAGGTGATGGCCATGATAGTGCTTTTAGGGGATACCTAGATGAGCAGCAAACTCATCATAGGTGAGCGTCCTGTACACTCCACCCAGATAGAAGGTAACAACCTTCTGGCCTTGCCTCCTCTTGTGCTCATCCAGATCAAAGGTCGCCCAGAACTCCTGAAGGGCGATGTCTGGGAAGTCGGCAGCTATGGTGGTCAGCTCTAGGAGGCCGGCCGGTGCTAGGGCGTCATGCACGTTTCGGTGGTAGTCCTCGTCGTGCTCACTGAGGGACTCCATGGAAAGAGGGCGTACCTTAGCTCCCCGAACATGCTCGATCTTCTGGAAGCACTCAAAGTAGAAGTCAGGTAGACGAGCGATAGTGCGATGGTACCCAGCCCGGCGGAGGTAGTGTGGAGGGCCCTGAACGGCGGGTGTGACGGGAGCGGGGGCTCTGGAGCTCGAGGCGGCATCAAGTCGTGCCTTAGTCCTGCGCTCATAAGTGGTGTTCCTAAAACCAGAACGAAACCAGATTAGTCAAACTAAAACCCTACCCCACACTTAGTAGAAAAACTCAATTTCACAAAGAAATGAGGAAAACCGAGTGGGGGTAAGCAAAGTAGAGTAACCGGTAATCATAGACAGTAGAATACATGCTTAGGAACAGCCAGAATTGGATAAGCACAATCAGAGTTCAAAGAGTCAAACCGACATTCAGAAAGTCAACACTTATAGCACATTGAACCCTAATCATGGCAAGACTATCACAACTTGGAGAATGACGGTAAAATATAATCTCAGATGGCCAACATTATAATATGAACGAGAATGAACACATACGGCAGCCAAATGATTTTAAACAGCTCACGGTCAAACCGACATTTCTCACAAGTCAACATCACAAAGAATCAATCCTATGCATAGCAACACATGATCAAACGATATGGAAATTAAGCACGATACTCCCTAAGCATGCTAGAACAGTTCAACAAGCTCAGCTAACCTAGTTCACACGAAAACAGTCGGCGAGGCAAACCGAAAAGTCAACCGAAAGTCAACCCCAACGAAATTCAGCAATCCATATGTCAAAAGATTCGTAATGAAAAGTTCTACAACTTACCTTGAAGCCATGGATGCTAAAAATGAACGGTTTGGGAGAAATCAGTGAAAAACTCTGAAAATATGGGTTTCGGTGAACTAGAGCTATAGAGCTCCGATTCGAACGTTCTAGGGCTCCAAAATGATCGGAAGAGAGAGGGGAAGGGATCGGTGGCGATCGGCGATGGCGGCGGTGGCGGCAAACGGCAGCGGCGGCGTTTTGGAAGGGGTGGTGGTCGGCGGTTTCGAAAACAGTAAGGGGGGATTTTTTTCATTTTGGTTCGAAAATGGCAAGTGGGGAGAGAGAGGATAAGACCGGATTTTCAGGCAGAAATTTGAGTGATTTTCAAGGGGATTTTCGGCGAAAAGAATAGGGAGTTTTCACCGAAAATTTAGTTCAAATGCACTGCCGGTTTTCAAATGGATTTTCGCCGAAAACACAATAAATTTTTGTTTCGAAAACATGAAACAGTGAAATTCAGTGAAAATTTTAAAGGCGATTTCGCCGAAAATAAGTGTTCATTTCGCCAAAAATTTTGAACTGCTCGGGTGAAAATATTTTTGCAAATCCGGCAAACTTCAGAAAATCACAGTTAAATCCACAAAAATCGGAACGACCTCAATCAACTTGCAAACGACACTACGACACACAGACTACACACGAAAAATAAGAAAACAAACAAATTGACATATTTGGCTCCCCCGAACCAACTCTAAAACACTAAGGTTGACACAAAACAAAAATGGACTCCAGTCGTGGGTTGCCTCCCACGAAGCGCTCTTTTATTAACGTCCTTGAGCTGGACGATACCTGGACGGTATTAGGAGACATCCCAACTCAGATTCTCCTTAACGCTCACGTCAGAGTTCATAAAGTACAGCTTCGGGGCTTCTCCAGTGAGTGTGAATCTCTTCCCGTTCGCATGCAAAAGCTTGGTACGTCCGTCGGGAAGGTGGTCAATGAATTTGAACGGTCCGAACAGCTCTGTCAAGGGATCATCTTCTACGAGGAAGACGGTGGACGGAATGAGAGCTTTTGGCTTCATCTTTTTAATCTCTGGCTTGATATCACCAGGATCGGTGATCGTCAGTATTTCCTTAGGAGATGCTTTTAGCTTCTCCTTCCATACTTGTTCCGGCGCCGGTTTCTCGGAACGAATTGGTGGTGTAGCTGGCTCAGAAGAAGACGGCGGAGCTTTTGGTCGCCAGACCATTTGAGTCTTCGTCTTCTTGTTCTTTCCTCGAGGCCTGCTCGGTTTTGTGCTCGGTCGTTTAGAAGAGGCTTGCAGTTCCTTCTTCTTTGAAGGCTTGGGAGGAACAGATTTCGGTTTCTGCTTGATAACCTGTCCAGCACCTGTAACAACAACAGATCTAGGCACACTAGAAGAGATATTAGTGACGGAGTTGACCGGAGTCAACTCCACGGTTTCAACAGCTAAGCAATGACATTCTTCATTCTTCGGATTATATTTCATTCCGTCTTTAAGGCGGAACGTGACAATTTCTTTACCAACCCTCAAAGTCAAAGAACCATTTGGAACGTTAATATTCATTCCAGTAGTAGCCATGAAAGGTCGACCTATAAGAATGGTAGAATCATCCTTACTAGTGTCAATGATCACATAGTCAGCTAAGAACGTGAATGGCCCACATTTAGTAACAACGTCTTTTATTTCTCCTCTAGGCGTTTTAAGTGATCTATCAGCAAAGACGAGTTGCATAGTAGTTGGTTCAAGTTCTCCTAGGTTTAATTTTTCAAACAAGCTCATAGGCATAACATTGACAGACGCGCCTAGATCCACTAAACTACGCTTTATTTCAATATCATTAATAACCAGAGGTAGCGTGAAAGAACCAGGATCAGAACACTTAGCTGGATATGGAGAGATAGGCTTCTTGTTACGAATGTCAGGATATCCTTCTTTGTTCCCCTTCATACCAGTTTTGATCCTCGCATTTGGCAGCAATGCTCTAGGAAAAGGAGGCTTCACGACGTACGGTGCAAGAGGAGGATCATCCTCCTTAGGCACCACTTTCTGTGCTTCCTTCTTCTCTGAACTGTCAGGCATCCTGCATAAATCAGAAGAAGTATTAGAAGATGAGCTTGAAGGATCTTGAACAGTTACCATCTTGGCTTGCTCCTTTCTGGATTTGGCTCTGTCTGGCTCAGAAGTTGGCCAAATGGTCGACCGGATGCCAGCATGCTTGAGATGTTGTTCACGGCTTGCTCAATTCTTTGTCCAGATGCTATCTGTTCTTGATTGAGAAGAGCTTGAGCCTTGAACTGACTGTCGTGATCATCGAGTCTGGTGATGATCTGGCTAAGCTTCCTGTCCAGGTCATTAACGTTGTGTTCTCTCTGATGTTGCTGCCCTGGATAGGTGTTATTCAAGTATTGGTTCTAGCGGTTGCCAGGTGCAGTTCCATAGTTGCCCGGATTTCGATGCGGTGGCTGGTAGACACCTGCCGGCGGATGGTTAGGTTTCTGATCCTGGGCTGGACCAGCTGGGTGGCTATTCTGGTTCTGGTTATGGTTGGCACCATTATTGTAGGGAGGTCTGTCTTGATAGTTCCCTTGCTGCCTGAAGTTGCGGTAACCAGCATAACCATTCTGATTATTAACGAAGCCTTGTTGAATGAAATTTACCTCTTCGGCAAACCAGACTTCTGCCTTACCAAAATTCTGACAACGGCCTCCGTTATGTGCGCAAGCTCCACACCATTCGCAATCGGCAACGTAGACAGAAGCTGCCGGCGGTTTGATTGGTGTGGTAGACTTCTTCAAATGCTTCTCTACCTCTGCCTTGATAGTAGCTTCGATATCGAGCTTGCTCCTTGATCCTTCAGATTATCGTTCCCAGTTCCTTGACTTGGAAGCACAGTTTGCGAAATGAAGAAGAGCAGCTTCAGGTGTAAGTGTAGTGCAATCCCCTTCAGCTAGAGAATTGACCCACTTGGCAGATTCTTCTCGAAGTCCTCGAGCAAAGACTTCAGCTAACTGCCTCTGCTCGAATCCATGATGCGGACAGTTGTAGAGAAGTTCTTGGAATCGATTCCAAGTATCATATAAGCTTTCTCCTTCTTTCTGGGAGAATCTGGCAATGCTGTCCTTGATGGCAGTTGCTCTGGCTGGCGGGAAGTATTCTTCAATGAAGTCCTGAGCCAGAGTATCCCAATTAGTGTAGTAGCCAGGTGGTTTGCCAGTAAGACACCTCTTAGCAGCGCCTTTTAGAGAGAACGGGAAAGCTCTCAGACAAAGAGTGTTTTTGTCGAGGTTTCCGTTCTTGAAAGTGCTGCAGAGATCAAGGAAGTCTGCAAGATGAGTGCACGGATAGTCTAGGGGCCTGCCTTCAAACTGTAGATCCCTAGAGATCATGGTCAAGAATGGAATCTTGATCTCATAGTCAGGATCTCCTTCAATGCGCGGCTTGTTATAGTCTGCTAGACTCTTCTGTGCAGGTGGTGGTGGTGGTGGTGGTAGTCCTCCATTTGGTGGTGGTGGTGGTAACTGATCGTCCATGGTAGGAGATGGAGGAGGTGAAAGTGATGCGGCGTATGAAGTAGATGAAGATGACGGTGCAGGTGAAGATGGAGAGGAGGAACTCTCCTTCAGTTCCTCGATCTTGATCGGAGTGACGGGTGGATTGGATCTGCCTTTCTTCAAAATCTGTGATCGTAGAGGTGGAGCAGAACTGCCTGGTCTCTCTGCACTCTTAGCCTGTTCGGTTTGAGAGCGAGTCCAAAGACGGTGAGGCATACACCTGTAAACCTACAGATAACAAAGACAAACAAAACCAGTGTAAAATCAAAGTGGATGGAAAGGTGAAAGATGGAAAATAGAAGAATAAATTGCCAGTTCTTCTTTCAAACAATCAAAGAAGATCCCCGGCAACGGCGCCAATTTGGTGAATGATGAACCGTCGTTGTGCTGAGCAGGTTCGATCAAATAACTATCAAGCTCAAGAGCTAGGATAGATCGTATTCCACGGGCCTTCGAATGATTGGCTACTTCAGAACTAACAAATTACTCAAGGAAAAACACGTTGTGCGTGGTGTGAGTTCCACGACTTCTAATTCTAAGGAATGCAGAAAAATTAAAACAAATTAAGCTAAAGCAGATTGAGAATTAGGGTTTGGAAACAAGAATGACAGACGAACTTAGACTTTGAATCCCCCTTCGTTCCCCAGAGCATTGGCAATCAACAGATCAGCGGATTTTGATTCTTATTCAATCAATTACTAAGACACCACCATAACTCCTTACCCTTAGGTTTAAGACCGGCGAACGTTCGCTCTATCCGTTCTAACTACCAAGATTAACTAGCCGCCCGGGTACGGTCGCCTCTCGCAACGACTTAATTAATTGGTGTGATTACTAGTGATTAATGAATTACTCTTGCAGTGAATTAACCCTAACCGGTTCCTACGAAAGGCACACTCCAATTATAAGGTTAATTGTTCAATTCGATGTTCTAAAGTAAGGTGAGCGTTCGCTTCTATCCTTAGCTTAACAAGAATCTAATCTAGGTGATCAATCCAGACAAGAAACATGAACAATGAAGAACGAATCAAACATGAAAAAGAACTGATTGAATTTCGAATCTAATCACCGCCGATCCGTGACCGCTTTAAAGCCCTGGGTCACTTAGGGTTCATCTAGTCTAAGCTCTAACGAGTTTAGCTACTCATGATCATTACAAAAGAAACAAAGACAGACAAAGAGTTCATCATTCAAAGGAAGAACAGAAAAGGATCTGAAAAACCTAATTCAGACGACTCTGACAGACTCCGATCTTCGGTAAGTTGCACTCCTAGCTCTGGTTCTCCGAGGTGGAAGGGATGGCGTCACGGTCTCTATCCGGCTCTTCGAACTCCAACTCCTCGCTCCATAAGTCCAGAGAATTCTGATCTCGAAAAGGTGTGTTATGAATAATTATGATTGCTCCTCGGGCCGCCGGATTAAGTATAAATACTTAACCCTAGTTGGGCCGGGCTGAGCTGATGGTTTCGCCGAAACCATAGGGATAGTTTCGGTGAAACTGGCTGTGAGTTCAGCGCTCCGCCAGCTGTTCATTATTTTCGGTCCGAGCAGTTGATTGGTTTCGCCGAAATCATCCTTCTCTTGGCATCAGTTGATTTGAACTGCTGGTTTCGCCGAAACTGGAGGCCTGGTTTCGCCGAAACTGTAAGTGTGAATGGCAGATTTTCGGTTTGACTTTGATTGGCTCCTTTGATCGATTCCGGTTCAGTTCCTCGATGTTCCTATGCCTTAGACACGTCCATGGCTACTTTATTTGGCGGCAAAAACCTGTGCTTACGCAAAAACACTAGAAAACCATCAAATAGACCCGAAAAGGGCCAAGGTAACACAAATGACACGAGATAGGGTAATCGATTGAACATTCGTTATTCTACCCTAAAAACAATGTCTTAAGCAAAGAAATGTCGCTTAAATGAGGCTGATAATCACGTCAAATCGAGTGTCATCAAATACCCCACACTTAAGCTTTTGCTTGCCCTCAAGCAAACTGAACTAGAACACACTCAAATTCACAAATGACACGAGATTAAACCGAGATTCAATTCTAACAATTTGGTTTAGACTGTTCCACGTAGAAAGAGTGACCTACACATGCAAGAATATCAACCAAACAAGTTTTCGTTCTCACTGATTTCTGCACACTTCAAGTAGTGGTTTTAATAAAGCTCGTCTCTTCGCAAAATAATTAATTATAATTAACCGACTACGATAACACCAATTCTAATGAGACAAGACTTTAAGCTCTAGCCATGATGTGGATGCGGAGGTAGGAAAAGTGACGTGGCTATCGACTCGACTTCATCTGTTTCTAGATCTGTGCGTTACATGTTCTAGCTAGGACCGATTTAAACAACAATTTATTTCAAGTTTCAACTTCTTCGTTCAATTTATTTACTGCATACTAGTGCTCGATACCAAACACTTCACTTAGGTGTTGGACCTGCCTAGCTCACAGTATTTGTGCTTATGCTAGTGCTCAACCCGAACATTTCACTTAGGTGTCGGGCTTGCCTAGCTTTATTTTCAGCACTTCAAAAACTTAGCATTGATTTGCAACACTTAATTACTTGATTTAACCAATTTAGCCACTTGATCCTAGCTAGTTATAACTTTTTACACGAGATTTCGAATTGAATTTCCGCCTAATCTCTAGCCACAATCACAGGTGAACAAATATGGAGTGAAAAACATGGAGAAGCTAGCATTTATCATCTTAGAACGGTGGTATCGAGCTTTGTTATTAACAAACCAATCAGTTCAATTAATTCAAGTTTCAACTACTGAAGTGATTTATGATCTGTTCTGACCTAGACTCATTTAATATCAGTTCCAACACGTTGGTTACAGGTTCTAAATGGAACAGTCTAGACGTCATTGTTCAAAATTAAAGTCAATTTAACATCACAAGTCAAGAATTGAGCAATTCTATGCAAGAGAAATTTCAAATTTGAACCACAGAATCATAGATAGCAAGCAAGATCATGCATAATCCTAGACTCCCACCCCACACTTAAACGGTTCTGTGTCCTCACAGTACTAAACTAGAGTAGAGGGAAACGAAGAACCTGTGACGAGATGGTCGGTGTAGGGGATGAACACGGATAGCCCGGAGCAGAGCGGAGTAGCTACTCGAGATCTCGAGGCGCCATCAAGTCGCGCCTTAGTCCTGCGCTCAAAGGTGTTCCTAAACCAAAAACGAAACCAGATTAGTCAACCAAAACCTTACCCCACACTTAGTAGGAAAACTCGATTTCACAAAGAAATGAGGGAAACTAAGTGGGGTAAGCAAAGCGGAGTAACCGGTAATCATAGACAGTAAAATACATACTTAGGAACAGCCATAGTCGGATAAGCACAATCAGAGTTCAAAAACCGACATTTAGAAAGTCAACATATAGGCAAATTGAACCCGAATCATGGCAAGACTATCATAACTTGGAGAATGACGGTAAAATATGATTTCAAATGGCAGCACAGAATATGATCACTTATGACAGCCACACGATCAACAACAGTTCAAAGTCAACCCGACATTCTCACAAAAGTCAACATAACAAGAAATTAATCGTATGCATAGCAACACATGACCAACTGATATGGCAAATTAAGCACGGGACTCCCTAAGCATCCAAGAACAGTTCTATAAGTTCAGTAATCCTAGTTCACACGAAACAGTCGGCACGCAAAACGAGGCAAACCGAAAAGTCAACCTCGACGAAATCCAGCATTCTACATGTCAAAAGATTCGTATTGAAAAGTTATACAACTTACCTTGAAGTCATGATTGCTAAAAATGAATGAGGTGAGGGAATCGGTGAAAAACTTGAAAACTAGGTTTCGAAGAACTGGAGCTGCAAAGCTCCGATTCGAACGTTCTAGAGCTTATTGGGATTGGAATGAGGAGGGGAGAGGTGCGTCGGCGGTTTCAAAAGAGATAGGGGGAAAGTGTTTTCGGGTGGCTGAGCGAAAATGAATGAAGGGAAAGAAAATGGATTTTAAAGTGGAGGACTTTGATTTTTGAAATTATTTTCGGCGAAATTAAAAGGATGTTTTCGCCGAAAACGTTAGTTAAAATGGACAACCGATTTGTGAAGGCGGTTTCACCGAAATGACAGCACGGTTTCACCGAAAATTTTAGTTGGAAATGGTTTCGCCGAAAACAGAAATTTTTCGAACCGAAAATGAGGAACAGGAGAAACAGGTTCGAAATTTGAAAATCAGTTTCGCCGAAAACAAGGGTGGTTTCGCCGAAAATTTTGAACTGTTCGGGTTAAAATATTTTCGCAAATCCGACCAACTTCAGAAAATCACAGTTAAATCCAGAAAAATCGGAACGACCTCAATCAACTGCAACTAACTCTATGACACTGCAGACTCTACACAAAAAATAATAAATCAAACAAACTGACACTTTTGGCTCTCCCGAACGACTCTAAAAGACCAAGGTTGCAACAAAACAAAACTGACTCCAACCGCGGGTTGCCTCCCACGAAGCGCTCTTTTATTAACGTCCTTGAGCTGGACGATACCTGGACGTATTAGGAGACATCCCAACTTAGATTCTCCTTCACGCTCGCGTCAGAGTTCATGAAGTACAGCTTCGGGACTTCGCCGGTAAGCGTGAATCTCTTCCCGTTCGCATGTAGTAGTTTGGTACGTCCGTCGGGAAGATGATCAATGAACTTGAATGGTCCGTACAGCTCTCTAGAGAGGTCATCCTTCTTTAGTGTGACAATGGAAGGAATGAGGACTGTCGGCTTCTCTTTTTCTTCCTTCTTCGGCTTGTTATCACGAGGATCGGTGATCGTTAGTACTTCCTTAGGAGATGCTTTCGGCTTCTCCCTCCATACTTGTCCTGACGCCGGTTTATCAGAACGAATTGGTGGTGCAGCTGGCTCGGTGGAAGACGGTGGAGCTTTTGGTCTCCAGACCATTTGGGTCTTCGTCTTCTTGTTCTTTCCTCGAGGTCTGCTCGGTGGTTTAGAAGAGGCTTGCAGTTCCTTCTTCTTCTTAGGTGGCTTCTGAACTGATAGTTCTGGCTTCTTCTTCATAACCTGGTTAATACCTGCAGCAACAACTGATCTAGAGACACTGGAAGAAACATTAGAAATGAAGTTGACCGAGGCCAACTCCACAATCTACAGATAAACAATTTAATTCTTCCTTAGGAATGTATTTCATCCCGTCCTTGAGACGGAATGTTGCAGTATCCTTCCCCACACTTACAGTTAGAGAGCCATTAGGAACATTGACATTCATTCCGGCTGTCGCCATGAATGACCGACCCAAGAGAAGGGTAGAAATATGTCTCTTGAGTATCCATAACTATATAATCAACGAAAAATCGGAACGGGCCACAGCAAGTGATTACATCCTGGATCATTCCTCTAGGTTCTCTTAGAGTTTTGTCAGCGAACACTAAATTCATGTTGGCAGGTTGTAATTCCCCTAGGTTCAGTTTCTTATATAAACACATAGGCATGACATTTATAGAAGCACCTAGGTCAATTATGCTATGCTCGATTTCAATGTCATTAATACTCAAAGGTAAAGTAAAAGGACCAGGGTCGGGGCACTTAGCTGGAATAGGTATGGGTGGTGGTCGAGGAATGATAGCCGAGCACTCTCCCTCATTGGAAATGGGAATTTCTTCCTTCTCAGACGGGCTGGTCTGCTCACTGCTCCTGGTTGTTACGGTCTTAGCGTGCTCGTTCTTCACGGTGGAGCTGTCTGGAGACGGAGCCTGATTGAAGATGGGAATACGAGCCATCGCACTAGCAATTTTGTTTATCATATCCTCAATTCTTTGTCCAGATGCTATCTGTTCTTGATTGGAAGAGCTTGCGCTTTGAATCTTTCCTCGTGATCATCAAGTCTTGCTGTAATTAGATCAAACTTCCTAACTATTCTCCTCTCCCAATTGTCCTCAGATCTAAAATTCAGAGGCTGCTGTACTCTGGTGAATCTGGAAGGATCTTGATAACCATTGTCCATGTATTGATTTCGGCTCTGGTCGAGTTGGAAGTTGTAGGGAGGGCGCTCATAGAAGCCTTCCCGTTGTTGAGGAGGTGTTCTGAACTGACGGTAGTCGGGTCGCCTCTTTGATCCCTGGTGAAGCTGTGATCAATGAAGTTGACTTCCTTGTTAGGCCAGTTATTAGTTGTACCGAGGATCTCTTCCATTTGTTTCTGTACTGCGATCTTAATCTGATCTTCACAACTTGGTTGACTCATGGCTGCTCCAAACTGTCTTTCCCTATTTCTGGACTTAGACGCGCAGTCCACAAAGTGAAGTAGAGCAGCTTCTGGTTCAAGTGCTGTGCAGTCGCCATCAGCTAAGATGTTGACCCATTCAGCTGTTTCTTCATTCATCCCTTGGGCAAAGATTTCAGCTAGCTGCCACTAGTTGAATCCGTGATGAGGGCATTCAGAGAGAAGCGCTTGGAAGTCGTTCCACGCGTCGTGTAAACTTACTCCTTCCTTCTGAGAGAATCTAGCGATACTATCCTTGTAGAATGTGGTTCTTGAAGGTGGATAGTACTCCTCTATGAAGCCCTTTGGGCTAGATTATCCCAGTCGGTGTAGTAGCCTGGTGGTTTTGAGCTGAGCCACATCTTGGCGTTGCATTTAAGAGAGAATGGGAATGCCCGCAAGCAAAGATTGTTCTTGTTGAGATTCCCTTTTTTAAACGTCTCGCACATGTCAAGGAAGTTCGCCAAATGTGTGCGGGGGTTTTCTTGCAGCTTCCCTTCGAATCGAAGACTCTTAGAGACCATGTTCAGGACGAAGGTTGTGATATCATAATCAGGGTCGTCATCGTTCTGCGGCACGACGACGCTAGCTCGGAGGTAAGCTGCACTTGGTCTACAGTAATCCTCCACGGTGCGCTGAGCAACTAGTACGGGAGGAGAAGGTGGTGGTGAATCTGAAGTAGTGGATGAAGCGGATGAAGATAAGGAGTTCTCCTTCAACTCCTCGATCTTTTCAGGGATAGGTGGTGTAGGCGGTGTGGTTATGTCTTGCTTCTGAGCTCGCGGTTTCTTCGGCAAAGTAGAATTACGCGGCTTAAACTGAGAATGAGCGATCGAGCGGTTCATAAACCTGTAGAACAACCTACAAGCAACAAAAGCAAACATACCGGCGTAAAATCGAAGTGGGTGGAAAAATGAAAGATGGAAAATGGAAGAATAAATTGCCAGTTCTTCTTTCAACAATCAAAAGAAGTCCCTGGCAACGGCGCCAATTTGATGAACCGTCGTTGTGCTGAGCAGGTTCGATCAAATAACTATCAAGCTCAAGAGCTAGGATAGATCGTATTCCACGGGCCTTCGAATGATTGGCTACTTCAGAACTAACAAATTACTCAAGGAAAAACACGTTGTGCGTGGTGTGAGTTTCACGACTTCTAATTCTAAGGAATGCAGAAAAATTAAAACAAATTAAGCTAAAGCAGATTGAGAATTAGGGTTTGGAAACAAGAATGACAGACGAACTTAGACTTTGAATCCCCCTTCGTTCCCCAGAGCATTGGCAATCAACAGATCAGCGGATTTCGATTCTTATTCAATCAATTACTAAGACACCACCATAACTCCTTACCCTTAGGTTTAAGACCGACGAACGTTCGCTCTATCCGTTCTAACTACCAAGATTAACTAGCCGCCCGGGTACGGTCGCCTCTCGCAACGACTTAATTAATTGGTGTGATTACTAGTGATTAATGAATTACTCTTGCAGTGAATTAACCCTAACCGGTTCCTACGAAATGCACACTCCAATTATAAGGTTAATTGTTCAATTCGATGTTCTAAAGTAAGGCGAGAGTTCGCTTCTATCCTTAGCTTAACAAGAATCTAATCTAGGTGATCAATCCAGACAAGAAACATGAACAATGAAGAACGAATCAAACATGAAAAAGAACTGATTGAATTTCGAATCTAATCACCGCCGATCCCTGACCGCTTTAAAGCCCTGGGTCACTTAGGGTTCATCTAGTCTAAGCTCTAACGAGTTTAGCTACTCATGATCATTACAAAAGAAACAAAGACAGAGAAAGAGTTCATCATTCAAAGGAAGAACAGAAAAGGATCTGAAAAACCTAATTCAGACGACTCTGACAGACTCCGATCTTCGGTAAGTTGCACTCCTAGCTCTGGTTCTCCGAGGTGGAAGGGATGGCGTCACGATCTCTATCCGGCTCTTCGAACTCCAACTCCTCGCTCCAGAACTCCAGAGAATTCTGATCTCGAAAAGGTGTGTTATGAATAATTATGATTCCCCCTCGGGCCGCCGGATTAAGTATAAATACTTAACCCTAGTTGGGCCGGGCTGAGCTGATGGTTTCGCCGAAACCATAGGGATAGTTTCGGCGAAACTGGCTGTGAGTTCAGCACTCCGCCGGCTGTTCATTATCTTCGGTCCGAGCAGTTGATTGGTTTCGCCGAAACCATCCTTCTCTTGGCATCAGTTGATTTGAACTGCTGGTTTCGCCGAAACTGGAGGCCTGGTTTCGCCGAAACTGTAAGTGTGAATGGCAGATTTTCGGTTTGACTTTGATTGGCTCCTTTGATCGATTCCGGTTCAGTTCCTCGATGTTCCTATGCCTTAGACACGTCCATGGCTACTTTATTTGACGGAAAAAACCTGTGCTTACGCAAAAACACTAGAAAACCATCAAATAGACCCGAAAAGGGCCAAGGTAACACAAATGGCACGAGATAGGGTAATCGATTGAACATTCGTTATTCTACCCTAAAAATAATGTCTTAAGCAAAGAAATGTCGCTTAAATGAGGCTGATAATCACGTCAAATCGAGTGTCATCAGTGAACCTGTCGTTGGCGATTCACACAAATAAACTAACAAAGCTAACAAGCTAGGGTAGATCGTATTCCACGGGCCTTCTATGATTGACTTCTCCAAAAACTAGCAAAATACTCGAATGCAAGCACTTTGTGCGTTGTGTGAGTTCCACGACTTCTAATTCTACGAAATGCAGAGAAATTTAAAAATTAAACTAAAGCAGATTGGAAATTAGGGTTGAAAACAAGGATGACAGACGAACTTAGACTTTGAATCCGCCTTCGTTCCCCAGAGCATTGGCAATCAACAGATCAGCGGATTTCGATTCTCATTCAATCAATCACTAAGACACCACCATAACTCCTTACCCTTAGGTTTAAGACCGGCGAACGTTCGCTCTATCCGTTCTAACTAACAAGATTAATTAGTCGCCCGGGTACGGTCGCCTCTCGCAACGACTTAATTAACTGGTGCAATTACTAACGATTTATGAGTTACTCTTGCAGTGGATTAACCCTAACCGGTTCCTACGAAAGGCACGCTCCAATTATAAGGTTAATTGTTCAATTCGATGTTCTAAAGTAAGGCGAGCGTTCGCTTCTATCCTTAGCTTAACAAGAATCTAATCTAGGTGATCAATCCAGACAAGAAACATGAACAATGAAGAACAAATCAAACATGAAAGAGAAACTGATTGAATTTCGAATCTAATCACCGACGATCCGTGACCGCTTTAAAGCCCTGGGTCACTTAGGGTTCATCTAGTCTAAGCTCTAACGAGTTTAGCTACTCTGTTTATCACAAAAGAATCTAAGACAAAAAAAGATTTCATCATCCAGAGGAAGAACAGAAAAGAATCTGAAAAACCTAATTTAGACGACTCTGACAGACTTTGATCTTCAGTAAACCGCACTCCTAGCTCTGATTCTCTGAGGTGGAAGGGATGGCGTCACGATATCTTTCCGGCTCTTCGAACTCTAACTCTTCGCTCCAGAACTTCAGAGAATTCTTCAAATTCTGATTACGAAAAGTATATTATGATGTATATCTTGTTGTTGGGCCGCCGGTTAAGTATTTATACTTAACCCTAGATTGGCCAGATTTGCCTGATATTTTCGCCGAAAATAACAAGGTATTTTCGCCGAAAATCCTAGTGTAAATGGATGGCCCTTCGGTTGAATTCTCATGTGATTTTCGTTTCAGTTCGAAAACTCAACGGTTTCGCCGAAAACTCCTTCAGCCGGACATCAGTTGATTTGTGCTGATATTTTCGCCGAAAATCCTAGTGTATTTTCGGCAAAAATTTCTTTGTAAACCGGGCAGGAATTTTCTGAACTTGATTGGCTCCTTTGATCGATTCCGGTGCAATCCCTCGAGGTTCCAACGCCTTAGACATGACCTTGGCTACTTTATTTGACGGCAAAAACCTGTGCTAACATAAAAACACAAGAAAACCATCAAATAGACCCGAAACGGGCCAAGGTAACACAAATGGCACGAGATAGGGCAATCGATTGAATATTTGTTATTCTACCCTAAAAACCATGTCTTAAGCAAAGAAATGTCGCTTAAATGAGGTTGATAATCACGTCAAATCGAGTGTCATCAGTTACTCTCTTGTTTGTCATTAATAGGGCTACCCCACATTGGCAGGACCACCCTTCTACAACCACAACTGACAACAACAGAGTATATATATAAATTAACAAGATCACAACCAATCCCACATATCACTCATTACTAGATCCGATCCGTTTATCATCATCATTAATCATTTAACCCAATCCCAACACATTCAACTCCTCACATCGACCATCACTACCTGTTGTATGCTAAACCCTCACCTGACAAGAAGACGAGGCTCTAAACCACTTCTAGAAACCCGAACAGCCAAGCTATACAGCTCCAAAAACGTAGCTTCTTCCTTTTCCCACTGATAGCCCAACTCCGAAATACTATAAACCAAGATTTGAGATCTCTTCCTCTTGTTGCTAGGAACACACAGGCGAAAATGGATCATCAATCGGACCTCTACAGCTCCCGGAATCAAGGTTTGAAGTCTGGATGTTTTTAGTTCGTCAAAGGGTTTTTTTGGAG
Source organism: Linum lewisii (assembly GCA_034768395.1). Lineage (NCBI taxonomy): Eukaryota > Viridiplantae > Streptophyta > Magnoliopsida > Malpighiales > Linaceae > Linum > Linum lewisii. The sequence continues at coordinate 31,572,090 of CM068298.1, forward strand.
AAGAGAGAGGAAAAATCATGAAATCCGTCAAAAACCCGTTATTTATAGTCTTACCACGACACACAGGTCATGTGTCCTATAACCACCACGGTCGTATGCTCATCTGCCACCCTCAACGAATTTTCAACGTACTCGCTTGTAACTTCAACCCGACTCAATTATGAACGTCCGACTTCGATGGGCCAGTTTCCAATGTCCCAATCATCCAAACTCGATTTCAAATCGTTCAGTTGGCGGGATGTTACAATTGTTGGGAAGGTGTCAGGGCGTCGCGCCTTGACACCGACTAATGAGCCATGATAGCTTCTTCCTGGTGGGTCCTCAGATCCTTGGGCAGGAGCCCATCAGGTCCTTTGTAATCGCTAATTCATGCTTGCATTATTCTGATTCTTCAGTCTTTTGTTATCGCATTACTTATTTAAAATGATAATTATGTCCTGAACCAATCACGGATATGAAATTGTTTGAAATAAAACAAGTTAAATACTAGTATTTAAATACTAGTATTTATTTTCAATAACTAGTATTTAATAAATTATGTCTTGAACCAATTTCACGGATATGAAGATTGTTTGAAAAGTTCAAACTTATCAATTATTAATTTTGATAAAATACTATTTCTCAACAAAAAGGGACAAACATTATTAAAAACATTCTAATTCAATAAAAGGCAGTTAAATTGTGGTGTAAATTTTAGGCACTAATTAATTACGATAAGTCAATTAATAAAGGGAGGGAGTAAATGTCATTTTTAATAATATTTTCCATCTGTCTGTCATTGGACCTGTTTCCATCAGATCTAAGGGTTGATATACCTTATGTCTAAGGGACATAAGGAAGGCTTATTTTAGCCTCTGCGCTACCGGTAATTGACTACTTAACATGTATTGAAACGTACGTGATGCATTACACACTACCAGAAAAAGCCAGATTTGCCACGACTGTTTTCCCCTTTTAGTTACGCTTTTAACCGTGACTATTTAGACCCTATTTTGTCAGAGTTTACTAATGAACCGTGACAAAAAATTTAGTCACGGTTTCATAATGCACATTTAAAATAATTTTTTTCTCTCAATTATTGGATCTATCCAATTATTATAATCTAAAAGATCTAATTATAATCTAAAAGCTAATAATAAATTATGTCTATGAGACATAGGGTTGGTTACTAAAATGATCACCAAACTTTGGACAAATAACCCGACAATCACTGATGTTCAAAAAATTTCTTAGCACTCACACAACTTTGACCGATTATCCTAACGGTCACTACCGTCTACGGACATCCAATTTTCCATCCATTTGCATACGTGGCGATGCTACCAAGGCAGCCACATCATCTACATTGCCACATCATCTAAACCAAACCTAAAACCCAAACCTAAACACTCACCCTAATTACCAAACCAAACCAAATCTAAACCAAATCAAACCTTTCCTCTTTCCTCTTCCTCTTCCTCTTCCCCCTTCCTCTTCTCCACCCTCACTCCCTCACCGCCGCCGCCCCGCCGCCGCCGCCCCGCCGCCGCCCCACCGCCGCCTCGCCGCCACCCCGCCTCACCGTCGCCGCCGCTCCTCCACATCATCCCTCTCTTCCTCTTCCTCTTCCTCTTCCTCTTCCTCTTCCTCTTCTCCTCCTTCTCTTTCCTCTTCCTCTTCCTCCTCTCCTCCACTAGATCTGTTTTTCATATCCTCTTTCCTCTTCCTCTTCCTCCTCTTCCTCCTCCTCTTCCTCCTCCTCTCCTCCTCATCATCCTCCTCCTTCTCTTCCTCTTCCTCTTTCGTCCTTTTTCAGATCCGTTGGGGATGAGTCGAAAGCCCGAAGGGGGGTTCGGTTTCTTATGCTCCGATGAGACGACGCCATCTGGTAGCGGCGGACGACGGCGGCGCTTGGTTGTAGGAGGCGGAGGAAGTTTTTGTTAGGCTTGGAGGAGAAAACGGATCTGAAAGAGGAAGAGGAAAGAGAAGGAGGGATGATGTGGAGGAGAGGAGGAGGAAGAGGATCTGAAAAACAGATCTGGTGGAGGAGAGGAGGAGGAAGAGGAAGAGGAAAGAGAAGGAGGAGGAGAGGAGGAGGAGAGGAGGAGGAAGAGGAAGAGAGGGATGATGTGGAGGAGCGGCGGTGGCGACGAGGCGACGGCGGCGGGGCGGCGACGAGGCGGTAGCGAGGCGGCAGGGCGGCGGCGAGGCGGCAGCGAGGCGGCGGGGCGGTGGCGAGGCGGCGGCGGTGAGGGAGTGAGGGTGGAGAAGAGGAAGATGAGGGTGGAGAAGAGGAAGAGGAAGAGGAAAGAGGAGGAAAGGTTTGATTTGGTTTGGTAATTAGGGTGAGTGTTTAGGTTTGGGTTTTGGGTTTGGTTTAGATGATGTGGCAATGTAGATGATGTGGCTGCCTTGATGGCATCGCCACGTATGCAAATGGATGGAAAATTGGATGTCCGTAGACGGTAGTGACCGTTAGGATAATCGGTCAAAGTTGTGTGAGTGCTAAGAATTTTTTGAACATCAGTGATCGTCGGGTTATTTGTCCAAAGTTTGGTGATCATTTTAGTAACCAACCCATGAGACATAAGGTGCTCACTCTATGTCACCATTTCCCAATGGGCAGGTTATACCAAAAATAGTGTGTTAATAAATAATAACAAGTCTCATTAACAGAAGATAGTGCGAAAAATGTACAAATATAACCTATGGTCGCTACTGCATGCAAGTTCACTATCCGCTACTTGTGTCCTTTTAAAACAGCGAGTTCCTTAATATTGGAAAATATAGCGCTTGTCCTAATACCAAAAAATAGCTCCAACACAAACATCAAGGACAGGAAAGTTCAACTAAATTGCAAGTTTAAACCAAACCTAAAACCCAAACCTAAACACTCACCCTAATTACCAAACCAAACCAAATCTAAACCAAATCAAACCTTTCCTCTTTCCTCTTCCTCTTCCTCTTCCCCCTTCCTCTTCTCCACCCTCACACCCTCACCGCCGCCACCTCGCCGCCGCCGCCGCTCCTCCACATCATCATTCTCTTCCTCTTCCTCTTCCTCTTCCCTTCTCTCTCTTCCCTCTTCCTCTCCTCCCTCTTCCTCTTCCTCTTCCTCTTCCTCTTCTCCTCCTTCTCTTTCCTCTTCCTCTTCCTCCTCCTCTCCTCCACCAGATCTGTTTTTTCATATCTCTTTCCTCTTCCTCTTCCTCTTCCTCCTCTTCCTCCTCCTCTTCCTCCTCTTCCTCCTCCTCTCCTCCTCATCATCCTCCTCCTTTCTTTCCTCTTCCTCTTTCAGATCCGTTTTTCAGATTCGTTGGGGATGGTCGAAAGCCCGAAGGGGGGTTCGGTTTCTTATGCTCCGATGAGACGACACCGTCTGGTAGCGGCGGACGATGGCGGTGCTTGGTTGTGGGAGGCGGAGGAAGTTTTTGTTAGGCTTGGAGGAGAAAACGGATCTGAAAGAGGAAGAGGAAATAGAAGGAGGGACGATGTGGAGGAGAGGAGGAGGAAGAGGAAGAGGAAAGAGGATCTGAAAAATAGATCTGGTGGAGGAGAGGAGGAGGAAGAGGAAGAGGAAAGAGAAGGAGGAGGAAGAGGAAGAGAGGGATGATGTGGAGGAGCGGCGGTGACGAGGAGGCGACGGCGGCGGGGGGCGGCGAGGCGGCAGTGAGGCGGCGGGGCGGCGGCGAGGCGGCGGCGGTGAGGGAGTGAGGGTGGAGAAGAGGAAGATGAGGGTGGAGAAGAGGAAGAGGAAGGGGAATAGGAAGAGGAAGAGGAAAGAGGAGGAAAGGTTGATTTGGTTTGGTAATTAGGGTGAGTGTTTAGGTTTGAGTTTTGGGTATTGTTTAGATGATGTGGCAATGTAGATGATGTGGCTGCCTTGATGGCATCGCCACGTATGCAAATGGATGGAAAATTGGATGTCGTAGACGGTAGTGACCGTTAGGATAATCGGTCAAAGTTGTGTGAGTGCTAAGAAATTTTTTGAACATCATGATCGTCGGGTTATTTGTCCAAAGTTTGGTGATCATTTTAGTAACCAACCCATGAGACATAAGGTGCTCACTCTATGTCACCATTTCCCAATGGGCAGGTTATACCAAAAATAGTGTGTTAATAAATAATAACAAGTCTCATTAACAGAAGATAGTGCGAAAAATGTACAAATATAACCTACTGGTCGCTACTGCATGCAAGTTCACTATCCGCTACTTGTGTCCTTTTAAAACAGCGAGTTCCTTAATATTGGGAAATATAGCGCTTGTCCTAATACCAAAAAATAGCTCCAACACAAACATCAAGGACAGGAAAGTTCAGCTAAATTGCAAGTTTAAACCAAACCTAAAACCCAAACCTAAACACTCACCCTAATTACCAAACCAAACCAAATCTAAACCAAATCAAACCTTTCCTCTTTCCTCTTCCTCTTCCTCTTCCCCCTTCCTCTTCTCCACCCTCACACCCTCACCGCCGCCACCTCGCCGCCGCCGCCGCTCCTCCACATCATCATTCTCTTCCTCTTCCTCTTCCTCTTCCTCTTCTCTTCCTCTTCCTCTTCCTCTTCCTCTTCCTCTTCCTCTTCCTCTCTCCTCCTTCCTTTCCTCTTCCTCTTCCTCCTCCTCTCCTCCCCAATCTTTTTCTTCCTCTTTCCTCTTCCTCTTCCTCCTCTTCTCTCCTCTTCCTCCTCTTCCTCCTCCTCTCCTCCTCATCATCCCTCCTCCTTCCTTCCTCTTCCTCTTTCAGATCCGTTTTTCAGATTCGTTGGGATGAGTCGAAAGCCCGAAGGGGGGTTCGGTTTCTTATGCTCCGATGAGACGACACCGTCTGGTAGCGGCGGACGACGGCGGGCTTGGTTGTGGGAGGCGGAGGAAGTTTTTGTTAGGCTTGGAGGGGAAAACGGATCTGAAAGAGGAAGAGGAAATAGAAGGAGGGATGATGTGGAGGAGAGGAGGAGGAAGAGGAAGAGGAAAGAGGATCTGAAAAATAGATCTGGTGAGGAGAGGAGGAGGAAGAGGAAGAGGAAAGAGAAGGAGGAGGAGAGGAGGAGGAGAGGAAGAGAGGGATGATGTGGAGGAGCGGCGGTGACGAGGAGGCGACGGCGGCGGGGCGGCGCGAGGCGGCAGTGAGCGGGCGGCGCGGGCGGCGGCGAGGCGGCGGCGGTGAGGGAGTGAGGGTGGAGAAGAGGAAGATGAGGGTGGAGAAGAGGAAGAGGAAGGGGAATAGGAAGAGGAAGAGGAAAGAGGAGGAAAGGTTTGATTTGGTTTGGTAATTAGGGTGAGTGTTTAGGTTTGAGTTTTGGGTATTGTTTAGATGATGTGGCAATGTAGATGATGTGGCTGCCTTGATGGCATCGCCACGTATGCAAATGGATGGAAAATTGGATGTCCGTAGACGGTAGTGACCGTTAGGATAATCGGTCAAAGTTGTGTGAGTGCTAAGAAATTTTTTGAACATCAGTGATCGTCGGGTTATTTGTCCAAAGTTTGGTGATCATTTTAGTAACCAACCCATGAGACATAAGGTGCTCACTCTATGTCACCATTTCCCAATGGGCAGGTTATACCAAAAATAGTGTGTTAATAAATAATAACCAGTCTCATTAACAGAAGAGTGCGAAAAATGTACAAATATAACCTACTGGTCGCTACTGCATGCAAGTTCACTATCCGCTACTTGTGTCCTTTTAAAACAGCGAGTTCCTTAATATTGGAAATTTTAGCGCTTGTCCTAATACCAAAAATAGCTCCAACACAAACATCAAGGACAGGAAAGTTCAACTAAATTGCAAGTTTAAACCAACCTAAAACCCAAACCTAAACACTCACCCTAATTACCAAACCAAACCAAATCTAAACCAAATCAAACCTTTCCTCTTTCCTCTTCCTCTTCCTCTTCCCCTTCCTCTTCTCCACCCTCACACCCTCACCGCCGCACCTCGCCGCCGCCGCCGCTCCTCCACATCATCATCTCTCCTCTTCCTCTTCCTCTTCCTCTTCCTCTTCCTTCCTCTTCCTCTCCTCTTCTCTTTCTCTTCTCTTTCCTTTCCTCTTCCTCCTCCTCTCCTCCACCAGATCTTTTTTCATATCCTCTTTCCTCTTCCTCTTCCTCCTTTCCTCCTCCTCTTCCTCCTCCTCTCCTCCTCTCATCATCCTCCTTCCTTTCCTCTTCTCTTTCAATCCATTTTTCAGATTCGTGGGGATGAGTCGAAGCCCGAAGGGGGTTCGGTTCTTATGCTCCGATGAGACGACCGTCTGGTAGCGGCGACAGGCGGCGCTTGGTGTGGGAGGCGGAGGAAGTTTTGTTAGGCTGGAGGAGAAAACGGATCTGAAAGAGGAAGAGGAAAGAGAAGGAGGGATGATGTGGAGGAGAGGAGGAGGAAGAGGAAGAGGAAAGAGGATCTGAAAAATAGATCTGGTGGAGGAGAGGAGAGGAAGAGGAAGAGAAAGGAAGGAGGAGGAGAGGAGGAGGAAGAGGAAGAGAGGGATGATGTGGAGGAGCGGCGGTGACGAGGAGGCGAGGCGGCGGGGCGGCGGCGAGGCGGCAGTGAGGCGGCGGGGCGGCGGCGAGGCGGCGGCGGTGAGGGAGTGAGGGTGGAGAAGAGGAAGATGAGGGTGGAGAAGAGGAAGAGGAAGGGGAATAGGAAGAGGAAGAGGAAAGAGGAGGAAAGGTTTGATTTGGTTTGGTAATTAGGGTGAGTGTTTAGGTTTGAGTTTTGGTATTGTTTAGATGATGTGGCAATGTAGATGATGTGGCTGCCTTGATGGCATCGCACGTATGCAAATGGATGGAAAATTGGATGTCCGTAGACGGTAGTGACCGTTAGGATAATCGGTCAAAGTTGTGTGAGTGCTAAGAAATTTTTTGAACATCAGTGATCGTCGGGTTATTTGTCCAAAGTTTGGTGATCATTTTAGTAACCAACCCATGAGACATAAGGTGCTCACTCTATGTCACCATTTCCCAATGGGCAGGTTATACCAAAAATAGTGTGTTAATAAATAATAACAAGTCTCATTAACAGAAGATAGTGCGAAAAATGTACAAATATAACCTACTGGTCGCTATTGCAGCAAGTTCACTATACGCTACTTGTGCCTTTTAAAACAGCGAGTTCCTTAATATTGGAAATATAGCGCTTGTCCTAATACCAAAAAATAGCTCCAACACAAACATCAAGGACAGGAAAGTTCAACTAAATTGCAAGTTTAAACCAAACCTAAAACCCAAACCTAAACACTCACCCTAATTACCAAACCAAACCAAATCTAAACCAAATCAAACCTTTCCTCTTTCCTCTTCCTCTTCCTCTTCCCCTTCCTCTTCTCCACCCTCACCCCTCACCGCCGCCCCTCGCGCCGCCGCCGCTCCTCCACATCATCATTCTCTTCCTCTTCCTCTTCCTCTTCCTCTTCCTCTTCCTCTTCCTCTTCCCTCTTCCTCTTCTCTCTCCTCCTTCTCTTTCCTCTTCCTCTTTCCTCTCTCCTCCACCAATCTTTTTCATATCCTCTTCCTCTTCCTCTCTCCTCTTCCTCCTCCTCTCCTCTCCTCCTATCATCCCTCCTCTTCTCTTTCCTCTTCCTCTTTCAGATCCGTTTTTCAGATCGTTGGGATGAGTCGAAAGCCCGAAGGGGGTTCGGTTTCTTATGCTCCGATGAGACGACGCCGTCTGGTAGCGGCGGACACGGCGGCGCTTGGTTGTGGGAGGCGGAGGAAGTTTTTGTTAGGCTTGAGGAGGAAAAACGGATCTGAAAGAGGAAGAGGAAAGAGAAGGAGGGATGATGTGGAGGAGAGGAGGAGGAAGAGAAGAGGAAAGAGGATCTGAAAAAAGATCTGGTGGAGGAGAGGAGGAGGAGAGAAAGAAAGAGAAGGAGAGAGAGGAGGAGGAAGAGGAAGAGAGGGATGATGTGGAGGAGCGGCGGTGCGAGGAGGCGAGGCGGCGGGCGGGGGCGGCGGGCGGCGGGGCGGGCGAGGCGGCGGCGAGGCGCGGCGGTGAGGAGTGAGGGTGGAGAAGAGGAAGATGAGGGTGGAGAAGAGGAAGAGGAAGGGGAAAGGAAGAGGAAGAGGAAAGAGGAGGAAAGGTTTGATTTGGTTTGGTAATTAGGGTGAGTGTTTAGGTTTGAGTTTTGGGTATTGGTTTAGATGATGTGGCAATGTAGATGATGTGGCTGCCTTGATGGCATCGCCACGTATGCAAATGGATGGAAAATTGGATGTCCGTAGACGGTAGTGACCGTTAGGATAATCGGTCAAAGTTGTGTGAGTGCTAAGAAATTTTTTGAACATCAGTGATCGTCGGGTTATTTGTCCAAAGTTTGGTGATCATTTTAGTAACCAACCCATGAGACATAAGGTGCTCACTCTATGTCACCATTTCCCAATGGGCAGGTTATACCAAAAATAGTGTGTTAATAAATAATAACAAGTCTCATTAACAGAAGATAGTGCGAAAAATGTACAAATATAACCTACTGGTCGCTACTGCAAGCAAGTTCACTATCCGCTACTTGTGGCCTTTTAAAACAGCGAGTTCCTTAATATTGGAAATATAGCGCTTTCCTAATACCAAAAAATAGCTCCAACACAAACATCAAGGACAGGAAAGTTCAACTAAATTGCAAGTTTAAACCAAACCTAAAACCCAAACCTAAACACTCACCCTAATTACCAAACCAAACCAAATCTAAACCAAATCAAACCTTTCCTCTTTCCTCTTCCTCTTCCTCTTCCCCCTTCCTCTTCTCCACCCTCACTCCCTCACCGCCGCCGCCTCGCCGCCGCCGCCGCTCCTCCACATCATCATTCTCTTCCTCTTCCTCTTCCTCTTCCTCTTCCTCTTCCTCTTCCTCTTCCTCTTCCTTTCCTCTTCCTTTCTCTCCTTCCTCTTTTCCTCTTCCTCTTCCTCCTCCTCTCCTCCACCAGATCTATTTTCATATCCTCTTTCCTCTTCCTCTCCTCCTCTTCCTCCTCCTCTTCCTCCTCCTCTCCTCCTCATCATCCCTCCTCCTTCTCTTTCCTCTTCCTCTTTCAGATCCGTTTTTCAGATCCGTTGGGGATGAGTCGAAAGCCCGAAGGGGGGTTCGGTTTCTTATGCTCCGATGAGACGACGCCGTCTGGTAGCGGCGGACAACGGCGGCGCTTGGTTGTGGGAGGCGGAGGAAGTTTTTGTTAGGCTTGGAGGAGAAAACGGATCTGAAAGAGGAAGAGGAAAGAGAAGGAGGGATGATGTGGAGGAGAGGAGGAGGAAGAGAAGAGGAAAGAGGATCTGAAAAACAGATCTGGTGGAGGAGAGGAGGAGGAAGAGAGAAGGAAAGAGGAGGAGGAAGAGGAAGAGAGGGATGATGTGGAGGAGGCGGCGGTGGCGAGGGGCGACGGCGGCGGGGGCGGCGGTGAGCGGGGAGGCGCGGTGAGGGAGGAGGGAGAGAGGAAGATGAGGGTGGAGAAGAGGAAGAGGAAGGGGAACAGGAAGAGGAAGAGGAAAGAGGAGGAAAGGTTTGATTTGGTTTGGTAATTAGGGTGAGTGTTTAGGTTTGAGTTTTGGGTTTGGTTTCGATGATGTGGCAATGTAGATGATGTGGCTGCCTTGATGGCATCGCCACGTATGCAAATGGATGGGAAATTGGATGTCCGTAGACGGTAGTGACCGTTAGGATAATCGGTCAAAGTTGTGTGAGTGCTAAGAAATTTTTTGAACATCAGTGATCGTCGGGTTATTTGTCCAAAGTTTGGTGATCATTTTAGTAACCAACCCATGAGACATAAGGTGCTCACTCTATGTCACCATTTCCCAATGGGCAGGTTATACCAAAAATAGTGTGTTAATAAATAATAACAAGTCTCATTAACAGAAGATAGTGCGAAAAATGTACAAATATAACCTACTGGTCGCTACTGCAAGCAAGTTCACTATCCGCTACTTGTGGCCTTTTAAAACAGCGAGTTCCTTAATATTGGAAAATATAGCGCTTGTCCTAATACCAAAAAATAGCTCCAACACAAACATCAAGGACAGGAAAGTTCAACTAAATTGCAAGTTTAAACCAAACCTAAAACTCAAACCTAAACACTCACCCTAATTACCAAACCAAACCAAATCTAAACCAAATCAAACCTTTCCTCTTTCCTCTTCCTCTTCCTCTTCCCCCTTCCTCTTCTCCACCCTCACTCCCTCACCGCCGCCACCCTCGCCGCCGCCACCTCGCCGCCGCCTCGCCGCCGCTCCTCCATATCATCATTCTCTTCCTCTTCCCTCTTCCTCTTCCTCTTCCTCTTCCTCTTCCTCTTCTCCTCCTTCTCTTTCCTCTTCCTCTTCCTCCTCCTCTCCTCCACCAGATCTGTTTTTCATATCCTCTTTCCTCTTCCTCATCCTCCTCTTCCTCCTCCTCTTCCTCCTTTTCCTCCTCCTCTTCCTCCTCCTCTCCTCCTCATCATCCCTCCTCCTTCTCTTTCCTCTTCCTCTTTCAGATCCATTTTTCAGATCCGTTGGGGATGAGTCGAAAGCCCGAACGGGGGTTCGGTTTCTTATGCTCCGATGAGACGACGTCGTCTGGTAGCGGCGGACGACGGCGGCGTTGTGTGGGAGGCGGAGGAAGTTTTTGTTAGGCTTGGAGGAGAAAACGGATCTGAAAGAGGAAGAGGAAAGAGAAGGAGGGATGATGTGGAGGAGAGGAGGAGGAAGAGGAAAGAGGATCTGAAAAACAGATCTGGTGGAGGAGAGGAGGAGGAAGAAGAAGAGGAAAGAGAAGGAGGAGAGGAGGAGAAAGAGGAAGAGAGGGATGATGTGGAGGAGCGGCGGTGGCGAGGAGGCGACGACGGCGGGGCGGCGCGAGGCGGCGGCGAGGCGGCGGTGAGGGAGTGAGGGTGGAGAAGAGGAAGATGAGGGTGGAGAAGAGGAAGAGGAAGGGGAATCGGAAGAGGAAAGAGGAGGAAAGGTTTGATTTGGTTTGGTAATTAGGGTGAGTGTTTAGGTTTGAGTTTTGGGTTTGGTTTAGATGATGTGGCAATGTAGATGATGTGGCTGCCTTGATGGCATCGCCACGTATGTAAATGGATGGAAAATTGGATGTCTGTAGACGGTAGTGACCGTTAGGATAATCGGTCAAAGTTGTGTGAATGCTAAGAAATTTTTTGAATATCAGTGATCGTCGGGTTATTTGTCCAAAATTTGTCCAAATTTGGTGATCATTTTAGTAACCAACTCATGAGACATAAGGTGCTCACTCTATGTCACCATTTCCCAATGGGCAGGTTATACCAAAAATAGTGTGTTAATAAATAATAACAAGTCCATTAACGGAAGATAGTGCGAAAAATGTACAAATATAACCTACTGGTCGCTACTGCATGCAAGTTCACTATCCGCTACTTGTGGCCTTTTAAAACAGCGAGTTCCTTAATATTGGAAAATATAGCGCTTGTCCTAATACCAAAAAATAGCTCCAACACAAACATCTAAGGACAGGAAAGTTCAACTAAATTGCAAGTTTAACCCTCGCAGACTATGTTATCTCAACCAGGTTACTGGAGTTAGATTATTCCTAGGGAGCTCCGGAATCAAGCAGTGCTGCTGCTGCTGCTGCTGCAATTGAGGGACACTCGAGCTGCAGAATTGCCGCCCTTGCTCTATATTCCAATTATCTTCGCTGTCCTCAACATCCATTGATACTACACCAGCTTCATCTGGTTCCATCGATTCTGTCGGGAAACCCTGCATGATTGAGTACTGAGAAACCCATGGTACAACAGCCTTGCATCCATCACGATCAGAAGCATCGCTAATCTGACACCCAGCCGACTCGATCTCAAATGCCTGGCCAGAACTCAGTAGTTGATCCCCTAAAACACATTCGCCAGACAATTTAAGAACCAATTCCTCAAACCGGTGGCGAACAAACAAAAAGGGAAAACATATAATGGGAAGAAGCCTTACTGTTAAGACAAGAGAGCAGTTGGGAATCCAGAGCCACGGAGTAATTGGATTGAGAACAACTGGTGGGGAGAATTTTGACGGGCCTGAACAATACCAAAGCCCTCTCCAGGTTCTCGGACTGCGTGGGAGGAACAGATTCACCCATTTCCACCACAGGAGCAGCAGCTGCTCCGTCTTCTGGAAAAGCCGCTGAGTGATCGTAGGTCGCAGGACTCCCATCTTCATCCATCATCGGAGGCAAAGACTCCGCATCCTGTGAAATTGAAATACACAAAAGGAAACTGAGCTCCGGCTGTCCACCAGAAGAAGCAAAAGAGTAACGAGGGAAGCCGTAAAGAGAAAATACATACCAAGCGGCGAATCTTGAGAGCGGGAGAGGAGAGGGAGAAATCAGAGAAATCGTCGGCGACTAAATCGAAATCGAGACACTTCCTTTTGAATCCAGCTTCTTTTGCCATTTGTGGGAAACCCTAAATTGGACGGGATGTGTGATATGAATATATGATAGACTGAACTTTTGCTTGTACTCCGATGTTGCAATTGCAATAATGAAAAGAGTGGCAGAATTGTGCGGCATTAGATGAAGATTTAAAGAAGAATTGAAGTTTAGAAGAAGAGGAAGAAGAAAAAGCAGAGGTGTGCGGGGAGAAAGAGAGAAGAGTGGTTTCTGGAGGAATCCAGAACATACTCGGACGGGAAAGCTTTAGAAGCACCATATCATACGTGGCGTCATCCCCAGTCCGGATCTTTTAAATTTTATTTTTTCATCCCATAGGTTGGTTATTGTCCATTTTGGTCATAAATCTTTGGGTTTTATGACAAACTAGTCATAAACCTTTGATTTGTAACCTAATGGTCATTAACCTATAGGGATTGTAATAATTTGGTCAATCCGTTCAGTCTCCATCCAATTTCTCTGTTAAGTGTATATATCAACAATGTCATGTCACTCTTTTTTCAACCTCACCCCTTGCCACATCACCTATTCTAACCATGATTCAATCCATTCAACCCAACCCAATCTAAACCAACCCAATCTAAACCAACCAACCCAACTCTTTCTTTCTTCTTCGCTCTTTCTTTGCCATATCTTCATTCTCCTAGCACTACTATCACCGTAGCATGGAAGATGGGAAAAGTGAATCAAAACTAGAATTTTTTTTTTTTTTGAAAAAGATGATTTCATTCATTAAACCATAACCGTGTTACCACATACACAAGAGTCCTGCAAAGAGCCAGAGGCTAAAATCTCTATCCAATTAGGAGGCAGATTCCTATTTCTAGAGTGTCTTGCTACCCAGTCGGCTAAGCTATTGAGGCGGCGGGGGTTGAAAACAACCTTAGGGCAAGATTCATTGGTCAAGAGGTTGTGGATATGACCCATGGTACCAAAGCAAGACCACGGCCACTTGTCGGGGGGCCCTTAACGCACTGAACAAGGGTGAGGCAATCCGAGCGGATGGTGCAGCGGAGGGGGGAGTCAATAGCGTAGAGCATAGCTTGGAGGATAGCACGAGCTTCGGCGGCAATCGGGTACACTACAAAAAAAAGAGACGTTTGGCGTCGGTCGGTAGGAAAGAATTTAGCGTCGGTCGACAGATAACCGACACTAAACCCTTGACTCGCGTTTGACCGAGGGTTTAGCGTCGGTCAAACATCGACCGACGCTAACATCTATCCAAAAAGCGACGCTAAAGTCGATTCCGGACCAAACCAACGGTGCAAACCGATCATTTTTTGGCGTCGGTTGGGATAATGGGTTTAGCGTCGGTTGCAACCGACGCTAAACACACGGGAATTTTGCGTCGGTTCCGTTTCCAATTTAGCGTCGGTCAGCGACCGACGCTAAATTCCCAAGCTATAAAAACCCTGGACAGAAAGCCAGAATCATTTGTGCAGTTTGCAACTCCTCTCAATTCTCTCAACTCTCTCCACTCTCTCAACTCTTCTAAGGTATGTAGTTTCTTTTTTCATATTGTTGTATTTAGTTAGTGAATTAGTTAGTTATAGGATTTTAGGGTTAGTAGTTAGTTTGTTAGGTTGTGAACTAATGAAGTAGGATTTTGATATTATTATCTAGTTAGTGAAATAATCTATTTAAGAATAAGTGTGCATTATTAGTTAGTGAGTTAAATTGTGGTTATTTTGGTAGGCGTAATTTCGTTTGAGCTAGGAGCAGCGGTGACGCCGTCTCTTCGTTGTTTTCTCTTCTTCGGTAGTAGGTATGTATATATTAATTTTGCAATTGTGTCATCTCATTGTTTTTTTTAGGAATATTATGCTTACTAATTACTAATTGTGTCGTACATTTATCAGTGACCGTCTTTCTTCTATCCTCATTTCTCCTTGTTTCGCGTCTCATCCCAGGTGTATGGTATGCATTCTTTTAACTATGTTATTAGCTACTTGATATGTTCATTTGTTATTTGGAATTGCTATGTTCAATTGTATGTTAAATTGCTATGTTAATTTGTTATTTGAAATTGCTATGTTCAATTGGTATGTGAAAATGCTATTAAATTGCTATGGTATTAATCTTGCAATGAAATTGTTATGTTATTAATCTTGCAATTAAAATGATATGTTATTACATTGCTATGTTATTAATCTTGCAATTAAAGTGTTATTGTATGAGTTAGTTTTCTCTGTAATTTGCTATGTCATTAACTAATTGGTACTTTATTATGAGTCAACATAATTATAATGGAGAGCGCCTCATTGCTGAATCTTCTCAGAGTGCAAATGCAGTAGTGCAAAACTATGAGCATACAAGAGCATTTCGAGATCTGGTTAATGATGCTTTTGGTGTTATTCCAGAGGAGGTCACTAGTACAATACAAGCCTCTGAAGATATTGTTATTGGTAATGAAGTAGAAAATGTTCTAGAAGATGATATGAACACTGTATTTGAAGATCACCCCATTGCAGAGGATGACATGAGCTACCCGAATGACACAGAGGAGCCGGATGAGACCAATGTCAACTTTAGGGATTTAATGAAAGATGGAGAAGCACCCTTATATGAAGGATGTACAAAATTCTCAAAATTATCTTTCATCTTGAGGCTTTATCATATCAAGGGAATGCACAACATCAGCGATAAAGCAATGTTGTTGATCATTGAGTTGTTGCATGACGCTTTTGAGTTTGCCAACATACCGAAATCGGGATATGGTGCAAAGAAAATGATCTCAAAATTTGGAATGGGGTACACGAACATTGATGCATGTGAGAATGATTGTATGCTGTTCTGGGGGAATGGTATAGAAGAGAGTGTTTGTAAGATTTGCAAGCAGTCCAAATACAAAGATGATGGGCATGAGGGTGTAAGTCAAGAACATAAGAAAAAATGAAAAGCGATGAAAACATATTGCTACTTTCCCTTGATTCTGAGGTTGAGAAGGTTATTTATGTGTCCTACAACAGCTAAGAGTATGGTGTGGCATTCTACAGAAAAAGTTAGTGACGGAATGGCAAGGCATCCACGAGATGGAGAAGCGTGGATAGACTTTGACAATAGATACCCTGATTTTGCATCTGATCCTAGAAATATACGCCTTGGTCTTGCTACTGATGGCTTCAATCCGTTTGGGAATATGAGTCTTAGTACGTGGCCTATTATTCTTATGCCATATAACACGCCTCCATGGGAATCCATGAAATCAACAGGTATGATTTTGTCAAGTATCATCCCTGGAAAGAAAGCCCCTGGCAATGATATTGATATCTACCTACAACCTTTAATCAATGAGCTCAAAATTTTGTGGGAAGGTGTAGAAGCATACGATGCAGCCAAAAAGGAGGTATTTCAATTGAGAGCTTCCCTAATGTGGACTATTAGTGATTTTCCCGGACTGTCCGTATTATCTGGTTGGAACACTTACACAGGGCAAGCTTGTCCAACTTGTAATTTCGACCAAGAACCGTTACGGTTGGGAGGCAGTTTGAAAAACTGTTTCATAGGAAGTCGACGGTTTTTGCCTGCAAATCATCCTTTCCGACAACAAAAGTCTAAATTCAATGGTGATGTCGATTTCAGAGAGCCAACCAAACTATTATCTGGCTCTGAAATACTGAAACAGGTGGAGAATGTCACTGTCACTTTTGGGAAGACGAGTGAGAGTGAGAAGGGTGCACCGCCAAAGAAGAAGTCTAGAAGTGATGGAGGGAACAAAAGGCAGACAGAACAATGGAAGAAGAAAATTGTTTCTTTCAATTGCCTTATTGGGAGTTCAATAAATTGCGACACAATCTCGATGTTATGCACATAGAGAAGAATGTGTGTGACAATATTCTTTACACTTTGATAAATGACAAAGATCGAAGTAAGGATCATCTGAAAGCAAGGATGGATTTGAAAATCATGAAAATTAGAAGAGAGTTATGGTCAAGACCAGATGGAAGAACTTTTCCAGCAGATATATACACAATGGGTAAACGAGAAATTCAAACAATGCTCGAGACCTTGAAAGATATTTCCGTACCAGACGGATACTCTAGCAACATATCCCTGTGCGTTGATGTGGAACACCGGAAGATATTGGGTTTGAAAACTCATGACTGTCATATCTTAATGCATGAGTTATTACCTTTGTCCATTCGGAATGTATTGCCATCGCAAGTCTCTTCGGTGTTGGTCGAATTTTGTTCTTGCATGAAGCAATTATGCTCAAAAGTGGTCCATGTTGAGGGTTTGGATACGCTACAACAACGAATTGCTGTAGCTCTGTGTCGTTTGGAAATGATATTTCCACCATCATTCTTTACAGTCATGGTTCATCTAGTGGTTCATTTAGCTGAGGAAGTGAGACTTTGGGGGACCAGTCTATTATCGTTGGATATACCCTATAGAAAGGTACAACTATCAATTTCAATCTTCTGTATTACGCTGTCAATTCCAATAATCTATTCATACTGAACTTGTTCTCTTAATCAGATTTCTTGGGAAGTTAAAATCTTTTGTACGAAATCGATCACAACCAGAAGGTTCAATTGCTGAACGATGGATTTCTGAAGAAATCACAAATTTCACATCCCTATACTATGATGTTGGAGTCGAGACTAGATTCAACCGTGGATCTCGACTTCATGATCAAGTATTAGAAGATGATTCACGTGATTTGTCCATTCTTCCATCTATTGGGCACAATGTTGGTAGTATAAATCACTTCCGATTGACAGATACAGAGTTGTTACAAGCGCATCGACATGTCCTTATGGGGTCCCAACTAGTCGGTCCATTTCTCAAGTAAGTATAATTCTTATTTGGACCTGTGACATGGTTAGTAATTCAACATGTTTAACGTAGGTTAATTTCAATAAAAATCATTCATTGTCCCTTAGGGAGTTCCAAACTATTACAACACGACGACTTCGAGGAAACTCAACACAGAAATTGAGAAAGCTGTTCATAGAGACTTCGTACAATGGTTTCGGAGTCGGGTACGTGCTTGTCTATGTAATTAAGCTGTGATATGGTTGTAATAAAAATATGAAATATAATAATCTTGTCACACACTATTATTTATGTCAATTTAACAGATTCTTGACGATAACCAAGTAGTCCATTCCAAGGATCTAAGAGTGTTAGCTCGCGGTCCTCAACGACAATCAAAAAGATATGTTGTTTATGATGTTAATGGTTATCGGTTTCGCATAGTTGCTCGTGACAATCCCCTCAAAACTCAGAATAGTGGGGTATACGGCAACTATGAAACTCATAGTTACGCTAGCTCAGTGGACAATCGACCTCAAACAAGTGAACTGGCGTATTCTCATAGTCGAAAGCAATTGCATTATAGTCCCCAAGAACCATCCATGGTGAGTCCTGGCCACGGTACAAGGAGCTAATATCGTTCCACACTACGATCCTATCTACTAAAATACAAGGGGAGTAAATAAAAGTGCAATAGCATTCACGTTCAAGGTTAAACACCGCGTGAATGTGATTCTTGGAAGAAGTAATAACGCGGATAGATACGTCGAAATCCCACCAGAGAGTGAGTCCCCCTGCTGAGTTGATCGGGTCGACGTTAAACCCGTGGGCATAATCGAGAGATCGGCGAAGGCTGTCCATGTGGATGGCAGATTGTTTAATTTCCATAAGGAAGAAGATGGGTGGACGGTACCTCCTCCGCAGCTCTCGAAGATTGTTAATTGTTCGGTGTTGCCCCGCACCGCGACAATTCCAGGAGATTGTGCTCATTTAGGGCTAGGTGGCCCTTGCGCCACCGCTGCTTGGTCCTCGTCATTGCTACCTCGCTGCTCTGCGTTTCTTGGGCCTTTATCTCTCACGAATCCTGCTTCTCTAGGGCTAAGGTATCGGAACATGCTCCTGTAGGGTGCTCTCACTGCCTTCGCTTTAGGTTTTCCTTTAGGGAAGATGCGTTGAAGCCTCGTGGAGGTGCCGTCGGAGGTGAAGCTTTCTGCTATTGAGAGTCCGTCGTTGGATTTCCTTTTCTTTGACGCCTGTGGTTGGAGGCAAAGGATAAGGCTCGCCTCGGCTGACTCCGCTGGGGTTGGGTAGAGATTGTCAAAGGAGAAGTCTTGGATGGATTCTGAAGGCGATAGGTTGATTGGGATGTGGTAGGAGTTGGATAGCTCAGGGAAGAGGTTCAGGTGGTTAGGGTTAGTCGAGTCAGGGATTGGTGACCAAAGGGGGCTATTATTGAATATTGGTGACCATGATTCCGTAGGATTTTGGATCGAAGGCCATAGGTTGTCTTGGATTTGTGAGATGGTGAGGTGAGGGTTTGGATTTGCACTCGGGGTTTGGGGATGGAGGTTAATTGTGTTGAAGTTAGGTGGTGTGGTCGGGAAAGCGCTAGGGAGGGGGGCGAGAGTCGTTTCAGCTATCGGTGGAGTCCTTAAGTTAGACTCATTGTGGTGAGGCCCTGGATAGGAGGTCATGTCGGGGCCTAGTCCGAAGTTTTGATGCAGAATGGGCCTAGTCGTCTCCGGGATCATCGAGTTGTAGTAGAAGGGGTCGTTTTGGAGGATGGACTGGAGGTTTGGGCTTTGAATAGGCCCGGTCCTCGGGCCAAAGCCTGGGGGGATGGTCAGCGAGTGCTGGGAACTCCCTCCTCTTTTGGGGTCTTCGTTAAGGTCCAGTTCGAGGTTCCTGGGCTGGAGGGGCGAAATAGTTGCGGATGAACGGGTTGCTAGTTGATTGGGAAAGATATCTCCAAAAGATGGGGTATAGCTGGTTGGGGAAGCGCCAGTGGGTGTTTCGAGGAAATTTGCTCGGGCGCTGTGCAGGTCACCAGGTGTGTAAGTCACCGTTACAGGAGTCAGGAGGTTGTCTCCACCCCCCACCTTGGTTGCATCGTCGCCGTCATCGTGCGTTCACCGACCCTGCTTTGGGAAGTGCCGGAGAAAGAGATAGAATTCCCCGAACGTCCTTGTGAAGCCTCGGCACACGACCATCTTAGAGTCCCGGACGAGTTAAAGTTCTCAACTTCACCTTCCTCGTCCGAGTTTGATTCAGTTTCAGACGCTTCATCCTCAACGCCCACCTTGATTGACATTCTATATCTGCCCGACGGGACTCCATCCTCACCTTCATGCATTTTAGCCCTTCTGGTTTTACATGTCTCTAGTGTGTGCGCGATCTTACCGCAATAGAGGCAATATTCCTGTAGCTTCTCATACTTGACGGTCACCTCCTGAGTATTTTCTTGATCCGGATTGGTGTCATCGGTGAGATCAAAGCAGTCGACCAGAGGCTTGGTAATGTCGACTTCTGCACTGACCCGGACTACCCTTTTCCAGCTATTTGGGTTAATCCCCGACTGGTCGATGGAGATGATTCTGGCGAACGAGTTGGTTATAGTGCGGATGTCGTAATCCGTTTTGAAGCTGAGGGGTACATCGATTAGGTGCATCCAAAGGGGGATTTCTTTGAAGCTCACCTTTTCTGGTCTGCCTTCACCATCCCACATCTTAACACTGAATAAAGTGTTGGAGATGATCAGTGGTTGGATCTGCCAAGCAAGGCTGCGGTGGTTGGCCGTTTTGAAGGTGATGGTGAAGTACTTCGGCTTTCCTTCAACTCCATGGACGATGAAGTTGCCCGATTTCAACCACGCCATGCGGGTGGTCCCAATGACTGCACCAAGGCTTGCTGCTACAGTTCCTATGCATTTGCCCACCATGCGAAAGGTTGGTTTGGCGGCATGGCTGGCTGAGGGCTTGATTTTAAGCTTCAGTTTTTGGTTATTCAAGTTGAGGTTTTCGGCTTGGTACATGAGGGAATCCATTAGTTGACGGAGGAAAGGTGTTCTGATCGTGATTGTTGTGCTTTGGTGGGAGGTGTGGGTTCGTATTTGACTTCTGGTGGGTTCTTAAAGCCGCCGGCGTGGCGTTCTCTTTCTTCCGGCATTTAGTAGATTTGATAGAAATAGATGAAAGGTCACTCATGATCATCAAAGCTAAATCCTCTGAGCCGTTCCAGATTTGGTATTTAATTTTACCCTTTCTTCTCCTAAATCTGGCCAGGCAAGCGGCTATGTCATAATTGGATCTTTCGCAGGGGGGCATATCTTCAGGTGGTTGGCTGAACTGGGCGGCAGGGGGATTTGTCATAAATGAAGCTCTTGTTTGGGGGCTACATTCTCCTAGCTCAGAGATATAAATGCAGATTTTCCCTTTTGAATTAATTTCCGGAAGCACAGGGAGAGAGGTGGTAATGGAGAATGTGGAAGAGATATCTTTCCCACCCCACGGGTTGTCTGTATTGCCTCTAGGATGGAAATCCCATGTAGGTATGGGTAGTCCCTTTCGGGAAGAGCATGCTCCGGCAAGGAGGAAAACATGGGATACTGGGAGCATCCTAATTGTAGAGAGATGTTAGAGAAATTCATTTTTGGGTCTTTTCCAGAAGAAAGGTGCCTCCCTAGTCAAAACTAGAAATAATAACTATTATTTATAGAGTTGAGTTTTAATCCCTTGTATATATCAAAGATGGAAGATTCAGCTAAAAGTTGGCAGCGGTCAATCACAGTGACAATCGGGGCACCACAGAGTCACTGATTAACCTCTATTTTGATGAACAGAATGAGATTTCAGAAGTTTCAGTTGGACGGGGTTCCAATAATAACAATCAATGAAAGTAGGAAAAATTCGACGTAGATACTACAAGTGATGGAGTTGGAAGAGGAAGAAGAAGAAGGTAAAATAAAAAAAAAAAGAACCTCGTAGAGCTTGGAACCAAAACTTTCAGATCTAGGTCTTATTCTTTTCACGAAGTGATTCAATTCCTTTCACCCCCTATTCAAAATCTCGAACTCCGCCGCTGCTTTCTCATCTCGTTTCATCTTTTCCATCATTAGTCCCCTCACTGCCCTCCCACCGACGGTCTCGCCTTCTTGATCACCTCCGTCCCCGACTCCTTCAGCTTCTCCGATGGCTTCATGGGCCTCACAGGTACAACCTTGAACCCTAGAGACTCCTTCCTCGCCATCGAATTCGACTCCAATCGTCCCTTCAAGACCCCCCCACGGTGGCCAAGTTGGAGTCGACGTCAACACGATCGTTTCCTCCGCCAAGGCTTCGGTCTCCTCTGGTGGGCTCGACTTAAGGAGAGGGAGGGAAATCACGACGTGGATTGATTACTCTGATTTGCCAAAATTGGTGCAGGTTTGCCTGAGTTACTCGCAGAGTCGGCCTCTCAGTCCTATCCATGTGGCTAAATTTGACTTACCAGAGCATTTCAAGGAGTTCATGTTTGTAGATTTTCTTCTTCCAATGAGCAAGGATCCGTCGTGGATCTAGTCAGCCATTGGCAGTTCAATACTTATGGTTAAGCTCCGTCTCTCTTGTTCTCTTCGAGTTATGTTTGTTGGATGTGCTCAACGCTGTAATGTTTTAAATCATGTGATTGGCTAGCTGAGCCCTCTATATATTGAGCAAGGATAATGATATAGCTGAAATCTTCCTTACTTAGTACTCTTATACTATGTTCTTAACAAATACCCATCGTCGATTTGCTTCGGGTTCGTCGGTTCATAGCCTTGAGGAAGAAGAGAGGAGGAGATGGGAGGAGAAAAGAGATGAAGAAAGAGGAGGAAGGAGAGAGGAAAAGTGAAGAGGTAGAAGAAGAGAGGAAGAGGAGAATGAAGAGGCGGTGAAGAGATGGCAGAGAGAGGGAAGCAGAAAGAAAGAGTTGGGTTGGTTTGTTTAGATTGGGTTGGGTTGATGGTTGAGTCATGGCTGGAATAGGTGATGTGGCAAGGGGTGAGGTGAAAAAAGGGTGACATGGCATTGCTGATATCAGCACTTAACGGAGAAATTGGATGGAGATTTAACGGATTGACCAAATTGTTATAAACCATATAGGTTAATGACCACTAGGTTACAAATCAAATGTTTATGATCATTTTGTTATAATCCCCAAAGGTTTATGCCAAAAATGGATAATAAGCACCCATAGGGCTTATTTACCATTTCCGGATTGAAAATTGAAATGTTTTTTACACCATCGTGTTTTCAAAACACTGTATTTCAAAGCATACTTTTAGGTCAATATCATTGTGACATAAATGGTCTCGAAGGTTTTGACTTATAACGCGCCGGTTCCCGACCAATAAATCACGATAAAATACTACTGCCAATATTTTCCATCGGGATACCTTAGTAGTCTCGAAACTTTAAGTCGGGTTACCGATTAGTCCCGATACTTGAATTTGTTGAAGACTCGTCCCATTAGTATGGACTCCGTTACGATGTACTATTCACGCCAACAGGGATTTTTTCTGACAGTTTTCCCAAGTCAACCCGTTCACGTCATTTAAAATGCAATTAAATAATAAAAGTAGTCCATTTCGAATTAACCCCGAACCAACCGATCAATTTAATTTTGCCCAAAAATCTTAAACCCCGGTCCTTTCCCTTCTAACCTAATATGAAACTGAATTAGAGGCTTTCTAACTGCCTCCTTCATCTTCGTACGATCTTCTTCTGTGGTGAAACTCCACACTAGAAACTTCAATTAACTTTAACCCCCCTTGCAACTCCATCCCTTCCGACCAACAGCCTCAATTTTCCCTGAATCTAACTCTGAAATTCACTCCCGCAAATTAGATTATTTGAGGTTCACTACAACATAACGGCAGTTTTGTCACAGGCCGTCTGCGACAAAAAAAGCGGCCTGTGACAAAGCTCGTCGCAGGCGTACAGGTTTGTCGCAGGCAACCGCCCGCCTGTGACAGCTGTGTCGCAGGCGGCCTGCGACAGAGCGTTGCCTGTGACAGCTTTGTCGCAGGCGGCCTGTGACAAAACTTCTGTCTGCGACAAGCTTTGTCGCAGGCAGCCTGCGACAAACAGCTGTCTGCGACAAGCTTTGTCGCAGGCCGCCTGCGACAAAGCGTTGTCTGTGACAGCTTTGTCGCAGGCCGCCTGCGACAAAGCTCATTTGCCTGCGACAAAACTTTGAATGACCCCCCTTTTTCGACTCTCAGCGATCAGTTCTTCGAGCTTGTCTCGGAACAATCATCTTCTCTCCTCCGACAGCTTCCTACTATTCTTCCCCCTCCGCCGACTGCTTCCTCCTCCGGTGGTTTCTTCCCCCTCTGCTGACCGTGTCCTCCTCCGTCGACTGCTTCCTCCGCCGACTGCTTCCTCCTCCGGCAGTTTCTTCCCCTTCCGATCGTGTCCTCCTCCTCCGACAGCTTCCTACTATTCTTCCCCCTCCGCCGACTGCTTCCTCCTCCGGTGGTTTCTTCCCCCTCTGCTGACCGTGTCCTCCTCCGCCGACTGCTTCCTCCCTGCTCCGGCAGTTTCTTCCCCTTCTGATCGTGTCCTCCTCCTCCGACAGCTTCCTACTATTCTTCCCCCTCTGACCGGGTCCTCCTCCTCTGACGGACTGCTGAGGAACGACTGCTTCCTCCGAAGGTATCTGCTGTATCCTTTAGCAATTTCTGATTATTTGGTATTTGCTGAACCTGACTATTGCCATCTATCTCCAGATACACCCGCAATCTACGGACACGTAAACTCCAGCTTCTATCTGCAATCACGCTCACGCTCACCAACAGAAGGTATTCTTGGTTAATCAACTGATCAAATTCACCATTATTCGACTTGATCATCCCCTAACTGATTATGGTATAATGTATGTTGTCTAGCTATTCAAACGGAGAATCTTCACTTGTTCATTAGATTCGGACGTTCGTTCATCTGTCCGAGTTGTTAGGTAAGATCATATGTTCTTCGTTTTGACTTTCTTTACTATTTCGTTTTCTGGTTCCAATACTATTTTCCTGATCTTTGAATTCGTGGTGATTTGCAGTTTGTTCTTGTTCTTGCGGCTGTCCGTCGGGTTTCTTTTTGTCATATCGTTCTTTCGAAGGATTTTCCATCCGGTAATTTGTTTTCTCTTAATTTTTTTCATAATTAATTAGAATAATTTTGTATTCTAATATGATTATCTTAAATTTTTTGTACCAGGTTTTGTATTATATTTGTTCTCGTAGAAGTTTTTGATTTCTTTCATCAATTTCCAAGTACGAAATTTATATAAGTAATTGGCCCCTTTAAAATATATGCATGTAAAGAAACCGATTTGATATAAATATATGCATGTTTGGCCCTTTTATAAGTAAAGTATTTACAACTACAAATTATATAAATTATAAATGCTTAAAATTAATTACTATGCATGAAAATTATTAGGTATAAACTATTCACCTTTTTAATTTATAAGTGAAATATATGCATGTAAAATATTAGGTAGTATAACGATTCTTTCTGTGTAATGTATAAGTGAAATATATTGTTTTCGTTCAATCCGGCAGAAAACCAATAATGGCCCAATTTTGTGTGGTGAACCCACGATAAGCCCAGGAAAAAAGTGCGAAAAAAGCCCGTTAGAAGCCACTAAAAAAGCCTACCGGAAAGTCACTAAAAAAGCCTGATGATAAGGCCCACGAAACAGCCAGGATGGCCCTGCCGGGAGGCCCACGACACAAAGCCTGTCTGGGATTAGGCCCTTTGTCACAGGCAGACGTTTGTCGCAGGCCGTCTATGACAAACGTTTGTCACAGGCGGCCTGCGACAAACGTCTGCCTGTGACAAACGTTTGTCACAGGCGTTGCCTGCGACGAGCTGTCTGCGACAAACTTTGTCGCAGACAGTCGTTTGTCGCAGGCCGCCTGTGACAAACGTTTGTCGTAGGCCGCCTGCGACAAATGACTGTCTGCGACAAAGTTTGTCGCAGACAGTGCCTGCGACAAAAAGCGCTTTGTCACAGGCGGTGCCTGCGACAAACCTTGTACTTTGTCAAAGGCCTGCCTGCGACAAAATGCATTTTTGCCTGGACAAAAAACCCGTTCTGTTGTAGTGGTTGTTGGTCGGAGGGGGTGGAGTTGCAAGGGGGTTTGAATTAATTGGAGTTTCTAGTATGGAGTTCCACCGTAGAAAAAATAAGTACGAAGAGGAGGCAGTTGAAAAGTCTCTGGTTCAATTTTGGATTAGGTTATAAGGGAAGGGATTGGGGGTTAAGATTTTTGGGTCAAAATCAAACTGATCGGTTTGTTTGGGCGGGTTAATTCAAAACTGGTTAGTTCTGTTACTTAATTGTATTTTAAATGACGTGGACCGGCTGACGTGGAAAAACTGCCAAAAAAGTCCATGTTGGTGTAAATAGTACCACATCGTAAGGGAGTCCATACTAATGGGACTAGTCTGCAACAAATTGAAGTTTCAGGACTGATCTGTAACCTGGTCCCAAGTTTCGAGACTACAAAGGTATTTGACCCATTTTCCATCCAGCTTCCATCCAATATTGTTCGAGAAATGTTGGGTAGGAGGTCCGACGGAAGGGAAACCTAACTCCAATTCGTTGCTTATGGGTTGAAGGAGGAGAAATTATCCGAACTTGAAGATCTTTGATCGGTAAAACAACCCATTCCAAGCGATGAATCGTATCTGCTTCTGGTAACATAATTTCGAAGAATGTGAATCTCGATCACTCCTTCAAACTATCTCACCGAAGAGACTCCAAACTCGAGTTCTCTACTGATTTGAAAACAGACAACACTTTGACACTCTTGATGAATCTTCAGTTCCTTATTGATCATCAGTAAGTTTCGTTCGCGACTAATCTTCAGTTTATATATATATACATAGTGAACTCAACATGTGGTTAGTTGAACTATTTAGCTATATTGCTAAGAAATAAGACTGTTAGGTTAACAGTTAATCCTAACCCACCAAAATTTCTCTCGGAGAAAACTCTAGCCATCATAACCCTAAAAGCCGTTCTTCGATCAAGAGTTCTAGCAAGCTTTGGCGAGGAAGATCTGAATCCCAACTAGCATGGACTAAGTAGATGAGCTACACTTGGAGCTCTCTGGATTGATCTAAAGGTTTCGGGAAGTATTAGTCATTGAGCTAATATCACACTACAATAGGTAAAGCGTGATAACTCTTTGTTATTGATTAATATGCATATCGAGTTGTTCTTGGATGTTAGATGTTGATTCGTATTTCTTACGTATCTTATTTTGCATCTAATGAATTCCTACAGTGGTACCAGAGCCCCTCATTTTCCATATTTTTCATAACAAAACGAATTGTGTTCTTGATAAAATTATTCAACTAAAGAAGGAAATTATCTCGTGTTAATATTTTTCATTGAAAATTGTTTTCAAAGTATTCGTGGATATATCTGAGTTTATATTTAAACTTATTTGAGAAAAAAACTTGTTGTTAGACCACCTCGGTTGTCACCGATTACCCACATATGAGTTGTTTTTTACATAATAAAAGAGATTGTTGAAACAAATAAAAGAACAGGTTGGTGGGATTTAATGCAATTCAAACTTAAGCCTAGTTTTAGTTTTTTGTTTACTTAATAAAGCTTTTAGAAGGCCAAAATTGTGAGTCCGATGACTTGTTATGAGCCGCGTTCTTAAACCCATCAAATGTTGATGGCCTGATTTGAGAAGGGAAAGGGTTAATGTAACCCTGTAAGAGCCCACTAGGCCCGCATAATAGTACAAAGAGCCCTTGGAGAGGAATTGGGTTGGATTGTCTAGCTTATGGTTCATGGTTGGGCACGTGAAGCCTGACTGCCTTATACTCTCAGCACACTTCTCCCTTGGTCAGCCCTTTTGGTTCTGGTTGGACCGGGTTGAACCAGTTGGTTCACACGATTAGGCCGAATCAGTTTGGTATGACCAAATTTGGTTCGAAATTTATATTTCTTTTTTAATTTTTTGTTTTGACTAGGTCTGACCTAGGTTGACCAACTTTGACTTTGAGTTGACCAAGTTATTTGGCCATCAAACAGAACCAATTTTTTAGCAATTTTCAATTTTAATCATAGGTTTGATTAAGTATTGAAAGATTTAAATTCACCATTAATTTCCTATCTAATTTTAATAAAGAGTTATTAAATTAAGTAGGAGTTTTAATTGGTAAAATTTAAGGGCAAGTTTTTTGAAATCTATATCCATGAAACTTTTAAATATTAACGATAATTCCTATAATTCAATGAATTTTATTGTTGAAGCAATTGTAATAAAGTAATTTATTATTAGAGTTTAATTAGAATAAAATTATTTTATTCATAATTAATTACAATGGATTTTAGATAGAATCATGTTTGTAACTTGGAAGAGCTTAGTGGTGGAATAGAACTTCGCATTGACAATGATGCTGGATTTGTATGCATTCGAGTGGGAGTTTTAGTTTCAATAACACCAAAAAGCAAATGAAAAACTCATAATCCACATATATTTGGCGTTGTCATTAGACACGTTAGTTTGGTACGCATGAAACAACTTTAGACCGTTGGTGCTTCAACCTCATTTGGCTTGTGAGAGTTTTGATACATGCGAAGCTTTACCTAATGGGAAAGATGATTAGGTCATCGTCCTTCTGTCAAAGTGAAAGAGCAAGTGATCTTTTGGCCCTCACACATACCGATGTGTGTGGACCTATGAGTTCAATGGCTCGTTGAGGGTTTAGATACTTGATTACTCTTACTGGTGACTTAAGTAGGTATGAGTACATCTATTTAATAAACCAGAAGAATGAATCTTGTGAGATGTTCAAAGATTCCCAAAATGATGTACAAAACCAATTAACATGGAGATATACGTCATTCGGCTTGACCAAGATGGTGAATATCTTAGCCAAGAGTTTTCCGATCATCTTAGGAGTTATGAAATCATTTCACAAGTCAATTATCTTGGAATGACATAGTTGAATAGATTTTTAAGAGGAGAAAATGAACCTTGTTAGACATGATTTAGTCTATGATGAGCTTCACGAATCTTCCAAATCTCTTTTTGGGGACATGAAACTACTACTTTTACACTAAATAGAACTTACGTCTAAGTCTGTTGAAAAGATACCATATCGCATATGGACTGGTATTGTACCGATGATATATTTTCTAAATTTTTGGGGTTGTGAACTTTATGTTAAACGTATGCTTTTCGATAAACTAGCACCAAAATCAGACAAAGTGCCTATTTGTAGGTTATCCTAAAGAGACTAAGGGATATTACTTCTATAACTCTCAAGCGAACAAAGTTTTTGTTGCTCGTGATGGTGTCATCTTAGAAAATGATTTTATTTTCAAGAAAACACGTGGGAGAAATATTCATCTCGAAGAAATTCAAGACGATGAGCAACAATTGGATAGTGATCCAATTACATCTAAGAACCTAACTGAACAAGAAATTGTTCACAACAGTGAAGATGTTGAGGAAATACCAAAAGATGGGCGATATAGTCAAGTTGTTGTTGTTGTTCACCCAAATTCATTAGTCTAAATGGACTACAATTCCATCTAAGAAGATTTGTAAACTTCGTTATGACCGGAATTCTAGACATCTTGATTCTTGGAAGTCAAGAACCAATAACCTACAATCGAGCAGTGACGAGTTAAGACTCCTGATTTTGACCAGAGGCCATGATTTGATCCATTCGGATTATCTCATCGATTGCTGCATTTCATGATTTTGAATATGGCGGTTGGATATCAAAACCGCCTTCCAAAATGACTTTCTAGAAGAGGATGTGTACACTTCAGCTATCCATTTATGGACTTAAGTAAGCATCAATGAGTCGAAACCTCATACTTGATGAAGCTGTCAAGAAAATAGACTTCATCATATTTATAGCGGAAACTTGTGTCGACAAGAAATTCAGTGCGAGCAATGTAGTCTTTTGATCTTGTATGTAGATGACATACTAGTCATTAGAAAATGTGTTTCAATGAAAGGCCTGGGGGAGGTAGAGTACATATTGGGATTTAAGATCTATAGAGATAGATTAGGGAAGCTCATTAATTGGTCTATGTCAAGAAACTTATTTTGATAAGGTCCTTCATAAGTTCGATATGAGGGAATCCAAGAGGAGATACCCTCCTATAAACCACGACGTACATTTCAACAAAGAATCGTGTCTTTAGACACAAGCTGAAAAGGAGATATGATGAGTGCTCCACATGTTTTGGCTATAAACTCATCATGTATGTCATGACATGTACTCGAAGAGATGTTGCATCATGTACAACAAATTCCACCTGAATCCAGGTGATTTTTCACTGGATTTTCGAGAATACCCTACTAAAGATTTAGGATTATTCTTCAGTGATTGGAGGTCAAAAGGGAGTTGACAATTAAATGGCATGCTGATGTCAACCATTTAACTAATCTTGATGACACTTAGTCATAATCCAGATACGTCTTCATGGTGAAGGAATAGTATGTTAGAATAGTACCAAATAGATTTTGGTGGCTCAATCTTCTACGAAATCAGAGTACATTGTTGCAGCAGAAGCGACAATGTAAGCTATACGAATCAATAAGTTTCTGACAGAGGTTGAGGTGGTTCCTTCATGCCAAAAGGAAGTAGGTCTTCATTGTGACAACATTGGAGCCATTAGTTGAAGGAACCAAGCCCCAAGGCTAGGTTAAGGCACATTAATGCAAAGTACTATCTACTTCAAGACTATATGGAGAAACACTTGATTAGATTGTGAAAAGCTTCAACAGATGACAAGTTGGTTGATATGTTGACTAAGCCTTTAAGCGGTGCTAAGCATAAGTAGTACAACTTGGAAAAGGACTCGACAAGTTGTTGGAGATTGTCTTGGAAGACCTTGCTTAGATTTGATGTATATATTATGTAATAGAGTTTATTACATGAGATGTATGACATTGGAGTTATTGTTTAAAAAAAGGAAATATGTTTACTTCTCAGTCGATTTTGGCTTAGAATCGAATGAAATGTTCAATAGTTGAGTAGTGTTTAATGGGATCATCACCACAAGTCGCTGATGCATGAAACCCCATAAGTGAACTGAACCTCTCAAACTATGTTTTGTCCCTAGTCTGGAGTTGTTCAAATGAACATAAACGAACTCCCATAAAGGACTAGTTTGTATGATGGTTGTGATAGTCGCGAGTTTCACGGACTATAGAGACAAAATGTTGTCCTGCCATATACATGGGTATGTATAAGTGTTGCATACTACACATGACCTGCTTTGGAAAGTAACCCAAAACTTTCTGAAGTTATACACTTCTAGTGGATTCCTCCGACATGAGTATGATATGACCTCATTCAAGGAGTCACTCACCTTTGATTCTGTCAAACGCTCACTTGAATAAGGGAGTTTATAAAGGCGCTATTTTTGGGGTAGTCATGATTTGAGTGGGAGCATGATCGATAGTTCGATACAAGACTGGAGATGTCTCCTACTGCAAGGCAGGATAGAGTGAGCCGGGCCCCTTGTAGAGTGAGAACTGTAGAAATGCATGACCATGCTCAAATGGATTGTTTTTACAATCATTCATTTTTTAAACAGTTCAAGAATCTCTGTGACAAATGCATGACCATGCTCTGGGGTTCTGCCCTCTGGCGAGGCATCAGAAGGGTTTGGCCGACCCTGAGGAAGTCTTGCCAGAAAAGCATTTGCGATGGAAAGTCGACATCCTTCTGGTTTGATGCTTGGTTTGACAGTGGGATCACTTTGGCTGATTTCTTTACTAAGGATCTTGATGAGGATGAGAAAGGGAGCCTGGTGGCCGACGCCACTGATGACAGTGGCGATTGGGACTGGAGGTTTTTGAGTAATTACCTCCCTCCGCAATGCATCCTTCAAGTTACTGGTATGCAGCCACCTAATCCGGAGAGTGGAGAAGACGATCTTATTTGGGGCCCGGATCAAAAAGGACAGTTTTCCATCAAGTCCGCCTATGAAGTTCTGGCTACAACGAGGACGAATGAGAACAGGCTGTTGTGGAAGACGGTTTGGAACTGGAGTGGCCCCAACCGCGTCCGTTTCTTCCTTTGGTTGACGGCTCACAACCGCCTCCTGACAAATGGAGAACGGAAAAGAAGACACCTTGCAGATGATGACCTTTGTAATCTTTGCAAGTCCGCCCCTGAAGATGCTCTTCATGTCCTGCGTGAGTGTCCATTTGCCAGGAAGCTTTGGACTAGCATTTTACCTCCAGACCATGTCCCTACTTTCTTCATAGGTAATCTCCATGATTGGCTGCTTAGGGAATTAAAGGACAAAGAACTCGGCCAGCTTGTTGGAGGTGCAGCCTGGCTTCTTTGGAAGGCTAGGAACGAGGCCATTTTTGAGAAAGTTTTTGTAACGAGTGATCAGCTCCGCCTACGAGTCCTTCATTGGATCATCGGGGTTCGAGAGACAATGAAAGCACAGTTGCTAAACCTATCAAATGTGGTCGTCCGAAGCCGAGACACCCTTATTAGTTGGATCCCTCCTCCTGATGATTGGTTAAAAATTAACACAGATGGCTCAGTTATCCAGCCTCACAGTTCTGCCGCAGCTGGTGGGGTTATTCGCGACTGCCAAGGGCGGAGTGTGGCGGCTTTCACGGCCAACTTGGGATCTTGTTCGATCATGAGAGCGGAATTAAGGGCAGCTGAAGTTGGCCTTGCCCATGCTTGGGAACTTGGGGCAAAAAAGGTTATCCTTGAGCTTGATTCTCTTGCTACGGTTCTTGCTATCGATGACAAGTCTTCATGGGACTCTAGACATGGGCCCATCCTTTTACAGATCCACCACTTGAGATCCCGAGATTGGCAGGTTATTGTTCGACACTGCTACAGGGAAGCCAATAGGGTGGCTGACCTTCTTGCCCACCTGGGCCATTGTAACTCACTTGGAGTTCACCTCCTCGATTCTTTGCCTCCTCCTATTCGGAGTGCTCTTTTTTCTGATTGTACGGGAGTTTCCTTCCCTCGCTTGATTCCTATTAATTGATAAGGGTGCTCTCGCACCCGTCTTTCTACCAAAAAAAAAAGAATCTCTGTGACAAGCAGAAAGATTTTGAGCTATACATGAGTAACCCGCTCTATGTTATCACGTTCTCAAATTGGTCGACCAGGAGGCACATGAAATCTTAACGTGCGAACTTGTCCCTACACCAAGTGGGAGACTAAAGGATTTATGTTCGTCGGTCCAAATCCGAATAGGAACTAGTTAAGTGTTGGACCTGATTAATATAATTAATCAGAGTCGATTAGGATTAATATGTCTTGCTAGAGACCAATATTAATTAGTGGTTTGGGCCACGACTAATCGGACTGGTTCCTACAAGGTCACACGCATATAGTATGATGGATTGGGACTACTGGGCTGGCGGCCCATTAGGGCTAGGAAGGTGTAACATCCCAGCCTTTTCTGACAAAATATTGTCCACTTTGGGCCCATCCCTCACAGATTTATTTTTGGGTGCTGGTGGGATTTGAACTCATGACCTCCTCCTCACAAGATCAAGCCCCCACCACTACACCCCAGAACGGGTCATGTCAGTTAGGGTTGAACTATTCCACATAGCCCATGGATCTCCCCCGTGCTTCATTGATGTGGGATTTTCCTAGGATGTCACATACACCCCCCTCAGATACTTAACGTCCTCGTTGAGGTTTGCCCCACCATCGTTTAAGAGGGACGGGGAGAGGCTTTGATACCACTTGTAACATCCCAACCTTTTCTAACAAAATATTGTCCACTTTGGGCCCATCCCTCACGGATTTATTTTTGGGTGTTGGTGGGATTCGAATTCATGAACTCCTCCTCACAAGATCAAGCCCCCGCCACTACGCCCCCCAAAACGCGTCATGTTAGTTAAGGTTGAACTATTCCACATAGCCCATGGATCTCCCCCGTGCTTTGTCGATGTGGGATTTTCCTAGGATGTCATAGAAGGAATTAGGGTTTCTGCCTTAATCCTATAAATAAGACTGTTAGGGTAACAGTTAATCCTAAGCCACCAGAATTTCTCTTGGAGAAAATCCTAGCCGCCATAACCCTAAAAACCGTTCTTCGATCAAGAGTTCGGATCCGGATCCCAACTAGCGTGGACTAAGTAGAGGACCTACACTTGGAGCTCTCTAGATCGATCTGAAGGTTTCGGGAAGTATTAGTCATTGAGCTAATATCACGCTACAAGAGGTAAACCATGATAACTCTTTGTTATTGATTAGTATGCATATCGAGCTGTTTTAGGATGTTAGATGTTGATTCGCATTTTCGCTACGTATCTTGTTTTCCATCTAACGAATTCGTACAGTTAGACCCTTTTCGGGTTGCATCCTATAAGACATCAAGTTTGGATAAAGTTGCATTCTTTCTTTGTTAGATTACATAGGGAAAGTGGTGCTTTAATTAGGAATACAAACTCGAAAAAAATAAAATAGATCAGGGACTGGTGCGTTATAAGTCAAAACTTATGGACTATTGATGTCAAATCCCCGATTTTGGGTAGATATTTAATAGAAATGAGACTCATTTTGAACTCCATCTTCTTCTTTCTACACACACCCAAAGGTCAAACCTATTCATATTTCAATATTGCAATTTGCACACATGCATGGTCAGATGATATCCATCAATATGGAGAAATTCAAACAAATGACAAAATAGATGTTCTAGTCACAGCCATAGCGACCTCATTCGGTGTTGAACATGACACCACCTATGTACTGTTTCGGGCCTACCTCTACACACAATCACCATACCCCAAAACAGGGTCCGTACAATCTACTATGTCAGCATACTACATATTGTAAACAAAAGGGCTGAACATCATTGTGCCGACGAGACGGTCATTAATCCCGCACCGGGCCACACAGTTGGTCGAACTGGCCGGTTGAACACACCTAATCCAGTATCGTCCAACTAGTTTTAGATATATTCATGGAGTATGTGTGCGGAGGCGTACGAAATGTCTGCGTAAAAGTTTCCATATCATCGATGGAGCGCCTAGTAGTAGGCGTTCTCCCATTACATGCCTCACAGTTGGGAGGGACAAGGTTGTGACAACACTATCATTCATTTCACTTCGAAATAGATGGATAAATCACAGTTACATGGAATACTTGTTTCAGTCCAATTAAATGAGAAATTTATAGGTATACACCTTTATATAAAGATTGAATATATTTTATGATAAATGAGTGTTATTTTAATTTTGATCTTGGTCAATTAAAAATCTGTCTAGTCCAACTGTACTATATTTATATATGTAATTAGTAATTGAAACAACCCAATCCTAAAATTAAACCATCAACCCTTATTGTCACTGTCCTGTTCTAGAAAAATATCTCCCCAACTTGGATGAAAAAATTAACTACACTACATGATATCCGCTTACAGTAACTGCTTACCAAAAAAAAATAGACACGTAATATATGAGGAATAAACAAGAGAAAAGCAGAGAAGAAAAAGACCATCCACCTACACCTACATTATTTCGATGGCCGCTGTAAGAATAAATATAAGACGATGGCTACCTGTCGGATCCATCCATTTCATCCTGCCAAACTGCCAAGTTTGGTCACCATTTCTCTGCACCTTAAGCAGACATCTCTCTCTCTCTCTACGGATGATCAATTGATCATATGAGAACCTTCTCGTATCATGTCATATCATATCATAATCCTCCTTGCATGATTCACTCTCTATTTAGCTCTTGCCCATCTTCAGTTAGTCTCCAAAAGCATATATTTTCTCCTCATAGTATTTCTTCTCACTCCGGCTCTTCTTTGCATATCGTTTCTGCATTATTCAACACAGCACAGAATAGGATGACATGAATGAATATGACCGCTTACCAACAAGAATACATAAAGCTTAGCGATCAAGTAGAAATGCATTACTTTGTAGGCCTCGTGGTTGGCAATGATTTGTTTCATCACTGATGTTGTTGTTACGTCTTTAAGGCTGTCGATAGTCCTAAAAATCCCCATGGCCTTCAGAACAGCATACAGATCACTTTCTCCCTGTTTCGAACAAATACTTGCTTGAGTCACTTTCACACTTTTGAATACCATTATGGAAGAGTCAAGGCTTAATAATAATTGAGCTTTGCTTACAGCTGATAAAGAGTTGTGCTCTGCAACAGTCCCACGGACAACCACTGATACATTGAAAGTTGTAATCTGACGCAATTTATAAGAAAGAAAGAAAGAAGAACAACTCAGCTCTCTTGACCTTCTTTATGTACAAACAACATTTAAACCATGGTATTCAATGCCGGATCGGGCCGGCTGGTCGAACCGGTCCGACCGCGAGCCGGCGCTCAGACCGAAAACGGCAGAGCGGCTTGCTGACTTGGATTCAAACCGGGGTCCTGACCGGTTCAACCAGAAAACCGGCCGGTCCGTTCCGAAAAAAATCCCCCGGTCGGTCCTCTGCGTTTGATGATATTAAAAAAAAAAAAATCTGAAATCTTAATTCTGAAATTGCAGCAGTTCCGCACTCTCTCTCTCCTCTAGTCTTCTTCCTCCGCAAAACACGATTAGGTTAGCCATCGCCGTCTTCTTCTTCGATCGACGCCATCTTCTTCATCAACAACGCCATCGCCGTCCTCCTTCAGTCCTTCCTCGATTCGGCCTTTCATCCTTCGTCCGAAGCCACTGCAGTCGGCCGACGGGACTCCTTCAAATCGTCCGACGCCTCTGCAATCGATTCCACCCTTTGCAGTCCGACGCCTCTGCAATCGATTCCACCCTTTGCAGTCCGACGCCTCTGCAGTCCGACGCCTCATCCGTACAGGTCTGTTTCGTCTGCTGTAAGTGGTTTGCTGAGTGTTTTTGCTTCGGTTTGGAACGGGTGGGTTAGGTTTCGCAGGTGGGCAGGGGTTTTGGGGCTGATGGTTTCTGGGTTCGTGGCTTGGGTATAATAGGAGTTGGAGTTGAAGTGTGAATCAATTTGCTGTGCTGTGAATCAATTTGATGTGCTGTGAATCAATTTGTTGAAGTGTGAATCAATTTGCTGTGCTGTGAATTCAATTAACGAAATAGGAGTTACTGTGCTGTGAATCAATTTGTTGGGTTAGTTATGTGTTCTGTATGTTAATTGTTTATGTATAATAGGGTTGGTTAAGTGCTGTGCATATAATAGTGGTGATTAAGTGTTGTGCATATAATAGGGTTGGCAATGGCATACTGCATTTCTATAACATGTTTTGCCAACTGACATACTGCAACTTTAGGCCATATATTGATCACCCTTAAGTTGAAACCTTATCAGTCATTTATATTTCGTTATCAGGTTTCAATCAATGGACAGTGGTTCATCGGATGCTGATGCGCAATCACAGATTCCCTCTCGAGTTAGTGTTCGAGCTAAAACTGATCCGGCATGTATTTTGAATGTTTCATGTATTTCGAATGATCCAGGAATGTTTGTGATTTTGAGATTTTGTGATTTTCTATTTGAATGATCCATGAATGACTATTTTGAATTTTAATTTTTTGAATTAATAGTACTGATTAACTCTCTGTACCTCCGGTTTGATCCGGCTTAATTAAAATTTTGTCCGGTCCGGCTTAACTATATTTATTTATTTATTTAGTAATTAAAACGGTTGGACCCCGATATGCAAACGATCTAATCCCGGTTAAACCATTAAACCCTGAACTCCTGACCTTGCTGGCTCGACTCCCGGTCCGGTTCTGAAAACCTTGATTTAAACAGAACCAACATTTTCTGATAAAAACAAAATTGCATTAACTTCCAATATCCTTTTAGCTTCTTTATTATTGGTTTACTCAGTTTCAAATGCTGCATATGCCAAACCAAAGATTATGAAATTGGGACATCATGCATAACATTGTGAATTTTTCACTACTTCCAAAACCACACTTTTAAACCAAAAGCATTTACTTCAGCTACAGCTTACATTGTATTTTTGCTATAAAAAAAAAAGAAAAAAGAAAAGTGATAAGCGACATACCACATCCTTTGAAACTTCCCAGGGAGAACCAATGATGACTTCATCAACATAGCGGCACTAAGACTACGCTCGTGTAAATGCATGATTGGGTAGTATTTCCCTCTATGTTCCCTGCAGAATACAGCACCCATGGATTTTAGAATCTAAACAGGCCAACAGAGAGACACTCTAATATTTTTTTCTTAGATAGCTTCGCGAGGAGAATCAAGATAGCAAGCAGTAAATTAACTACAATCTACCCAGGGAGTAAGGATTACCGACAACACTCCTATGAGATATCTAAGAGCCATACATGCCACATAATGGGTGGCCCTGTTTGCTGAACGGCGGACCGTTACCAAATTGAAGCTTGAACTTGAACCCAGCAGACGAAGGATCTCCTAGACGATAATTCCCCAGAGGATCTTAATCCTTCATGATCACGAACTGCTTTAGAGACTAATTCTGCATCTCCTTCGAAATCAACCTGAAAAAGTCTAGAAGAGACACACCAAGCCACCGCTTCTCTACATGCCAAGAGTTCAATGGTGAAATGAGCGAGAATACCTGGATATGGAGTCCCTACAGCGTGGAGAATCATGCCATCAGGAGAACGGAGAACCCACCCTGTGGCTCCACCATGGGGAGAGAAAACCGCTCCATCGACATTTACCTTCAGGCGGTTCCGCAGCGGGGGTGTCCAGGGGGATGCTGGGGAAGTAAGGGGGCAGGAGAGCGAGATGGTTGGGGAGGTGGCGGTTGACAGAAGAGAGGTAATTCGGATAAGTGTGAGGTAAATTGCTCGTAGAGGGCCTCAATACGTGATGACACTCGATTTGACGTGATTATAAACCTCATTTAAGCGACATTTCCTTGCTTAGGACATGGTTTTTAGGGTAGAATGACGAATATTCAATCAATTGCCCTATCTCGTGCCATTTGTGTTACCTTGGCCCGTTTCGGGTCTATTTGATAGTTTTCTAGTGTTTTTATGATAGCACAGGTTTTTGCCGTCAAATAAAGTAGCCAAGGACGTGTCTAAGGTGTTGGAACATCGAGGAATCGCACCGGAATCGATCCAAGGAGCCAACCAAGTCAAACAAATTCCTGCCTCGGTTTACAAAGGAGTTTTCGCTGAAAATCCCTTAGTATTTTCGGTGAAAATGCAAGAACAAAATCACTGATGTCAACTGAAGGATATTTTCGGCGAAAACACTAAGTTTTTGCCGAGAAGTGTTGGACCGAAAATCACAGAAGAAACAGCCGGCGGTCATCCACATTTGCAAAGGAATTTTCGGCGAAAATTCCTTCATATTTTCGCCGAAAATCCTAGTTAAAATCCGGTGGTTTAGGGTTAAGTATAAATACTTAACCGGCGGCCCAAAATCAAGAGACTGGGGAGATACCAATCATAATACACTTTTCATAATGAGAATTTCGAGGATTCTCTGAGAGTTCTGAAGGAGAGTTTAGAGTTCGAAGAGCCGGAAAGAGATCGTGACACCATCCCTTCCATCTCGAGGACTCGGAGCTAGGATTGCATTCTACCGGAAGATCGAAATTCTGCCGGAGTCGTCTTAATTAGGTTTTTCAGATACTTTTCTGTTCTTCCTCTGTATGATGAACTCTTTCTTTTCTTTGATTCTTTTGTGATGAACATGAGTAGCTAAACTCTTAGAGCTTAGACTAGATGAACCCTAAGTGACCCAGGGCTTTAAAGCGGTCACGGATCGGCGGTGATTAGATTCAAAGTTCAATCAGTTTCTCTTTCATGTTTGGTTTTTTCGTCGTTGTTTATGTTTCTTGTCTGGATTGATCACCTAGATTAAATTCTGGTTAAGCTAAGGATAGAAGCGAACGCTCGCCTTACTTTAAAACATCGAACTGAACAATTAACCTTATAATTGGAGTGTGCCTTTCGTAAGAACCGGTTAGGGTTAATCCACTGCAAGAGTAACTCATAAATCATTAGTAATCTCACCAGTTAAGTTAAGTCGTTGCGAGAGGTGACCGTACCCGGGCGACTAATTAATCTTGGTAGCTAGAACGGATAGAGCGAACGTTCGCCGGTCTTAGACCTAAGGGTAAGGAGTTATGGTGGTGTCTTAGAATTGATTGAATGAGAATTGAAATCCGCTGATCTGTTGATTGCCAATGCTCTGGGGAACGAAGGGGGATTCAAAGTCTAAGTTCGTCTGTCATCTCTGTTTTAGTCAACCAATTTCTAATCTGTTTTTAGTTTAAATTTTTAAATTTCTCTGCATTTCTTAGAAGTAGAAGTCGTGGAACTCACACCACGCACGAAGTGTTTGCATCCGAATAAATTGCTAGCTTATTTGAGCAGTCAATCATAGAAGACCCGTGGAATACGATCTACCCTAGCTTTTGTTAGATTTGTTAGTTATTTGTTTGATCGCATCACAACACACGAATTTTGGCTGATTAGCCAAGACCTAGAAGTCGAGAGAGAGAGTTTGGAGAGTTCAAAGAATCATGGAGAGATCGTGACGCCATCCCTTCACCTCGGAGACTCGAAGCTTGGATTGAAGATTACAGGAGATTGAAGCTTAACGGATTCGTCAAATTAGGTTTTACAGTTCTTCTCTGTTCTTCCTACCTGAGATGTATTCCTTGTTTGTTTTCAATTTTCTTGTTTCTAATATGAGTAGCTAAACCCGTAGAGCTTAGATTAGATGAACCCTAAGTGACCCAGGGCTTTAAAGCGGTCACGGATCGGCGGTAATTAGATTCAAAGTTCAATCAGTTTGTCTTGCATGGTTGTTTTGTTCTTGATTGTTTATGTTTCTTTTCTGGTTGGTCGCCTAGATTAGGTTTTTGCAAGCTAGGGTTAGTCGCCAGACATCTCCCTGCTTTGGCGCATAAACTTGTCTTTCTTGATCACCTAGTTTAGATTCTTGTTAAGTTGAGGATAGAAGCGAACGCTCGCCTCTCTTTAAAACATCAATTCAACCAGTTAACCTTATAATTGGAGTGTGCCTTTCGTAGGAACCGGTTAGGGTTAATCCGCTGCAAGAGTAACTCATAAATCGTTAGTAATTGCACCAGTTAATTAAGTCGTTGCGAGAGGCGATCGTACCCAGGCGGCTAGTTAATCTTGGTAGTTAGATCGGATAGAGCGAACGTTCGCCAGTCTTAAACCTAAGGGTAAGGAGTTATGGTGGTGTATAGAAACCGATTGAATTAGAATTGAAAACCGCTGATCTGTTGATTGCCAATGCTCTGGTGATCTAAGGGGGATTCGAAATCTAAGTTCGTCTATCTTCCTGTTAGTCAACCTTTTTAATCTTTCTTTCTTTTATTTTCCCTCGTTTATTAGATTAGAAGTCGTGGAACTCACACCACGCACAACGTGTTTAAACCTGAGTAATTTGCCAACATATCTGAGTAGACAAGAAGAAGAGACCTCGAGTAGAATACGATCTAGTCTACCTTGGTAGATTAGTTATTTGATACCGCTAAAACTGCAACATCAGATATCCTGATGCTCGTAGCACGAAACCCTCCTCTCCATATCCA
This sequence comes from Linum lewisii, assembly GCA_034768395.1. NCBI lineage: Eukaryota > Viridiplantae > Streptophyta > Magnoliopsida > Malpighiales > Linaceae > Linum > Linum lewisii. Next base: position 31,612,749 of record CM068298.1, read on the forward strand.
GCTAAGTGTTCTGATCCTGGTTCTTTCACTATACCTCTTGTCATTAATAATGTTGAGATAGAACGTTGTTTGGTTGATCTTGGCGCGTCTGTTAATGTTATGCCTATGAGTCTGTATGAAAAATTGAACCTAGGAGAACTTGAACCGCCTAGCATGCAACTTGTCTTTGCTGATCGATCACTTAAAACCCCTAGGGGAGAGATAAAAGACGTTGTTACTAAATGTGGTCCTTTCACGTTCTTAGCTGACTTTGTTATCATTGATACTAGTAAAGATGATTCCACCATTCTCATAGGATGACCTTTCATGGCTACTACTGGAATGCAAATTAATGTTCGAAATGGGTCTTTAACTTTGAGGGTTTGTAAATGAAAAGTATCCCTAGATCAATTGCTGTTGCAGGTGCTGGACAGATTACCAAGCAGAAATCGAAATCTGTTCCTCAGAAGCCGCCAAAGAATAAGGAACTGCAAGCCTCTTCTAAGCCACAGAGAAAAGATCCTAGTAGATCCCGGGGGAAGAACAAGAAGACGAAGACTCAAATGGTCTGGAGACCAGTTGTGCCGCCACCTCCTATCGAGCCAGCTGCACCACCAATTCGTTTCGAGATACCGGCGCCGGAACAAGTATGGAAGGAGAAGCCAAAAGCATCTCCTGAGGAAATACTGACGATCACCGATCCTGGTGATATCAAGCCGGAGGTTAAAGAAAAGAAGGAGCCGATCGTTCTCATCCCACCCACTGTCTTCCTTGTGGAAGATGATCCCTTGACAGAGCTCTTTGGTCCGTTCAAGATCACTGAGCACCTTCCCGACGGACGTACTAAACTCTTACATTCTAACGGGAAGAAATTCATGCTCACCGGAGAAGCCCCGAAGCTCTACTTTATGAACTCCGATGCTAGCATTAAGGAGAACCTGAGTTGGGATGTCTCTTAATACCGTCCAGGTATCGTCCAGCTCAAGGACGTTAATCTAGAGCGCTTCGTGGGAGGCAACCCACGGCTGGAGTCAGTTTTTCATTTGTGTCAACCTTAGTGTTTTAGAGTCGGTTCGGGGGAGCCAAAAGTGTCAGTTTGTTTGATTTCTTATTTTTAGTGTGTAGTCCGTGTGTCATAGTGTCAATTGCAAGTCGTTTGAGGTTTTTCCGATTTTTGTGGATTTAACTGTGATTTTCTGAAGTTTCTCAGGATTGCGAAAATATTTTCAATCGTAGAGTTCACTATTTTCGGCGAAAATACACCCATGTTTTTGGCAAAAATTCTCTTTGAAATCCCACTGAGTTTTCCAGACGTTTTTAACTAAAATTTTCGGCGAAAATGTATTGATGTTTTCGGCGAAAACCTTTTTGAAAACCGGCAGTACTTTTTTTAACTAACATTTTCGGCGAAAACTTGCACTTATTTTCGCCGAAAATCCATTTGAAAATCAACCAATTTTTCGTTTTAAAAATCCGGATTCACCCTCTCTCTCTTCCTTCTTCATTTTCGAAACCGAGCAAAAACCTCCCCCTGTTCTCCCGAAAACAAAGCCGCCGCCGCCCGTTGCCGACCGCCGCCGCCGTCGCCACCTCCGTCGCCGCCGCCGCCACCGCCGCTCCCTTCCCCTTCCATTTCCGATCATCTTGAGCCCTAGAACAGCCGAATCAGAGCTCTACAGCTCTAGTTCACCCAAACCCTAAAATTTTCAATTTTTCGCCGATTTCTCGTCCTCCGTTCACTTTTAGCGTCCATGGCTTCAAGGTAAGTTGTAGAACTTTTCATTTCGAATCTTTTGACATATTGGATGCTGAGTTTCGTCAGGGTTGACTTTCAGTTGACTTTTTGGTTTGCCTCGATTTGCGTGCCAACTGATTTCGTGTGAACTAGGTTAGCTGAACTCATTGGACTGATCTAGCATGATTAGGGAGTATTGTACTTAATTGTTATATCATTTGATTATGTGTTGCTTTGCATAGGTCCTTATTCTTTGTGATGTTGACTTTTGAGAAATGTCGGTTTGACCATGAACTGTTTATGATCAGTTGGCTGCCTTATGTGCTCATCTCCGTTCATATTCTTGTGCTTGCCATCTGAGATCATATTATGCCGTCATTTCCCGCTTTGTGATAGTCTTGCCATGATTAGGGTTCAATGTTCGATTATGTTGACTTTTTGAATGTCGTTTTGACTTCTGAACTCTGATTGTGATAATTCCATTCTGGCTGTTCCTAAGCGTGTATTTTAATTGTTTGGGATTACCGGTTAATCTGCTTTGCTTACCCCCACTCGGTGTTCCTCATTTCTTTGTGAAATTGAGTTTTTCGACTAAGTGTGGGGTAGGGTTTTAGTTTGACTAATCTGGTTTGTTTTTCTTGCTTAGGAACGAAACTAATGAGCGCAGGACCAAGCAGAGACTTGACACCGCCTCCAGCTCTCGAGCTCCCGCTCCCGTCACACCTGCCATTCATGGACCTCCCCCATCTTTCCCTGGCCGTGTGGGTACCACCACACCGTTGCTCGCCTGCCCCCATACTACTTCGAGTGCTACCAGAAGCTCGAGAACATTCCTGGAGCTAATGTTCGCCCACTTTCCATGGAGTCCCTATTCGATCACGATGAGGACTACCACCGGAACGTGCACGACGCCCTGGTACATGCTGGACTCCTAGAGCTGACCACCATAGCTTCCGACTTCCCAGACATCGCTCTACAGGAGTTCTGGGCGACTTTTGATCTGGACGAGCACCGGAGGAGGCAGCACAGGAAGGTCGTTTCCTTCTATCTGGGCGGGGTGCACAGGACACTCACCTATGATGAGTTTGCTGCTCATCTAGGCATCCCCTACGAGTACTACAATGGTCATTACCTCGGCTGGGAGGACGACGATGCCGACGGGGAGGAGTACCATGCACTCTGAAGCCACATGACTAGAGTGCCCGGCGATCGCCTCACGAAGCATAACTCAGTTAAGTCTCTCTCTCACCCTCTCTATCGATTCATTCACATGGTTTGGCGTCGTTCTCTTTTGCATTATCCAGAGAAGGACCGCCACCACATCAGCCGAGAGGAGCTTCTTCTTCTTCGCGCCATCCGGGAGAGCTACCCTCTTCATCCCGGATGGGTGCTTGCCCGACTACTCCACAAGAAGACTCAGAGGTCAAAGCCACCTCGCTCACTCATGGGAGGCCACTTTGTAGGCCAACTCATCATCTCCTTCGGCCTCAGCCAAGAATATGGCCCGAACATCCCACGCCGCAGAGTACGCACCGTTGGAGGCGATTTGGCGGTCGAGTACAACCTCGAGCTGGACCTCAGCCCCCAGGTAGCAGCAGATCCTCCTCCCCAGGACGAGGATGAGTCGGAGGAAGAAGATGATTCTGAGGAGTCTCAGCCTCAGAACGAGCCGGAATTTCATGATCATATACCCTCGCCACACCATCCGGCAGGGTATGCACGCAGTCGCCGCCGCCCATTCCAGAGCCATATCAGGCGCCTCAACCGCAGCACCACCCGCACCTCGCGGATGTTGGAGAGCTGTATGAGCGACTTCAGGAGTGGCGCATCCAGGACAACGCCACTCAAGAGGCGAGATGGACTATTATGCAGCAACATATGCACCGCTCTGACGAGCGGTATGAGGCACAGATGGCGTGGCAACGTCAGCTCGGCGATTTCCTCCACTTTCCACCTTCCGGTCCACCTGACCAGCAGTGATCGGGTTGTATTCCTTTTCTGGTCCTTTCTTGTTAGTTATTCTTTTCGGATTCCGATCCAACTTTTTTCTGTGTGGATCCGGGGCACTTGTCCCGGTTTCCTTTTTATGTTTCATTTGTTTTTATTTTGTAGGCAGTAGGAGATTCCCTTTGCTTCACTTCGGTAGATTCCCTCCGCTCCGAGGATCCGTGCTCATCCCCTACGCCAACCATCTCGGTCCAGGTTCTTCTACTTCACTCTGCACTCTAGATTTAGTCCTGTGAGGACACAGTACGATGCTAGAGAACCTTGCATGAACTTGATTGCCCTTGATTGTGTTTTTGTGTGCCTCGTGATTCCTGTCCAATCTCTCTAGCATTAGAATGGCTCAGTTCTTGACTTTTGATGTTAAGTTGCTGTTCAAACTTTCATAATGATGCTTAGACTGCTTAACCTAGAACTTGAGAACCAACGTGTCTTCTTTGATGCTAAATTGCCTGGTCAGAACAGAATTTTTAAAATCACACTTGTAGCCTTGATTGCATGAAAATGACCGAATCCGACTAGCAAACCAACTGTGAGCTTTTGATCCATTGCACGTAACTTGCAATTTCAATTTTTTTTGAGTGGTTTTCTGTTTGCTTGAATGAGTTAGAATTTGCATGAGACATACTCGAGACCACACGATTACACGAGTTCTAGAATGATAGGGACACTTAGATTCAGCTACTAGCCAGATAGCCTACCCAACGATAAAATCCATTAGGTTTAAGCCCTTGAGCTTGGCCTGTTCTTTCGGTTCGATAATACATTACAGCCATTTCCCATTTCATTCCCCATTGATCCCCTGTGGTTGTAGTTCTAGATTGACCTACCGGAAGTCGGTTTGTGGTAACCTGCCTATAGCCATTAAACAGGTGGTCTTAGCTATTATGTCCAGACGTGTAAACCCCTCTAGCAACTAAAAGAAAGAATCGGCACAAAAGAAAAAAAATAAAAAAAATAGAAAAAAGAAGCAAGTTTTGAAAAAAAAGAGAAAGAAAAAAATCAGAAAAGCCAAAAAGTTTTAAGTTCAATAAATGTTCTTCTCCCTACAAATGGAAGAACGAAGTCAAAAGAAAAGTCAGAAAAAGGAAAAAATGTGTGTTAAAAGAAAATAAAAAGTGCTAGGTTGCTTGAGGGTATCTTAGAACGAGCGTTCACTATTTCACCCGTGTCTGGTTAGATGGTAGGAAGCCACAAATTAGATTCGAGGGAAGTTAGTCGAAAGCTACACCGCACCAAAGCCATCATCATACTTTCCCATCATCCATCGCATCATAAACCCAAGTAGTGTAGAATTCGTTACAGTCCTAGCAGGGAAGTCCTTCTTGACTGGTTACTCGTGTTGTCACAGTGGTGGAGATGAGGTCGAATTGCAAACTTATGACAAAATTCAGTAACAGAAAATGATCGAGAGCAGAAACACGTCCTTAAACACAGAGAGTGAGAGTTCCCAATTTACTAAATATTTCCTGTGTGAGGAGTCTGGTCGGTCAGGTCAAATTCGTGCATAATGGGTTACGATTAGTTGTCGTGTGCAGTTTATTAGTGAGACCAGGTGGTTTGGTTGATCTGTATGCATGTTAGGTTTCTTGTTCTAGGATCTATCGGTCTAATAATTCATTGTGTTTGATTGAGCTCCAATTTAATCGATCTTATCATTTGTGAACATGAGCATTTCTGTTCAGTTTGCTTGAGGATAAGCAAAAGCTTAAGTGTGGGGTATTTTGATGACACTCGATTTGACGTGATTATCAGCCTCATTTAAGCGACATTTCCTTGCTTAGGACATGGTTTTTAGGGTAGAATGACGAATATTCAATCAATTGCCCTATCTCGTGCCATTTGTGTTACCTTGGCCCGTTTCGGGTCTATTTGATAGTTTTCTAGTGTTTTTATGATAGCACAAGTTTTTGCCGTCGAATAAAGTAGCCAAGGACGTGTCTAAGGCGTTGGAATATCGAGGAATCGCACCGGAATCGATCCAAGGAGCCAACCAAGTCAAACAAATTCCTGCCCCGGTTTACAAAGGAGTTTTCGCCGAAAATCCCTTAGTATTTTCGGTGAAAATGCAAGAAAAAAATCACTGATGTCAACTGAAGGATATTTTCGGCGAAAACACTAAGTTTTCGCCGAGAAGTGTTGGACCGAAAATCACACAAGAAACAGCCGGCGGTCATCCACATTTGCAAAGGAATTTTCGGCGAAAATTCCTTCATATTTTCGCCGAAAATCCTAGTTAAAATCCGGCGGTTTAGGGTTAAGTATAAATACTTAACCGGCGGCCCAAAATCAAGAGACTGGGGAGATACCAATCATAATACACTTTTCATAATGAGAATTTCGAGGATTCTCTGAGAGTTCTGAAGGAGAGTTTAGAGTTCGAAGAGCCGGAAAGTGATCGTGACACCATCTATTCCATCTCGAGGACTCGGAGCTAGGATTGCATTCTACCTGAAGATCGAAGTTCTGCCGGAGTCGTCTTAATTTGGTTTTCCAGATACTTTTCTGTTCTTCCTCTGTATGATGAACTCTTTCTTTATCTTTGATTCTTTTGTGATGAACATGAGTAGCTAAACTCTTAGAGCTTAGACTAGATGAACCCTAAGTGACCCAGGGCTTTAAAGCGGTCATGGATCGGTGGTGATTAGATTCAAAGTTCAATCAATTTCTCTTTCATGTTTGGTTTGTTCGTCGTTGTTTATGTTTCTTGTCTGGATTGATCACCTAGATTAGATTCTGGTTAAGCTAAGGATAGAAGCGAACGCTCGCCTTACTTTAAAACATCGAACTGAACAATTAACCTTATAATTGGAGTGTGCCTTTCATAGGAACCGGTTAGGGTTAATCCACTACAAGAGTAACTCATAAATCATTAGTAATTCCACCAGTTAAGTTAAGTCGTTGCGAGAGGCGACCGTACCCGAGCGGCTAATTAATCTTGGTAGCTAGAACGGATGGAGCGAACGTTCGCCGGTCTTAAACCTAAGGGTTAGGAGTTATGGTGGTGTTTTAGAACTGATTGAATGAGAATTGAAATCCGCTGATCTATTGATTGCCTATGCTCTGGTGAACGAAGGGGGATTCGAAGTCTAAGTTTGTCTGTCATCTCTGTTTTCAACCCTAATTTCCAATCTGTTTTAGTTTCAATTTTTAATTTTCTGCATTTCTTAGAATTAAAGTCATGGAACTCGCACCACGCACGAAGTGTTTAATCTGAGTAATTTGCTAGCTTATTTGAGTAGTCAATCATTAGAAGGCCCGTGGAATACGATCTACCCTAGCTTTTGTTAGCTTTGTTAGTTATTTGATTGAACGCACGCACAACGATTGCGGCTCATCAATACGAAATAGGGCTTGATTGAAGACTACATGGTTTCTACCCTTCCAGACCCTCCACCAGGCTAGAACCCAAATTGGAGCAAGGTCAAGTTGGTGTTGGACGATGGATCAACAGTAGATTGCAAAATGGGTATTTAAGAACACTGGAGGCGTCAACCGGGCCATCCTATAGAAGGCTAAGGAAACATGGCAATCAAACAACATGTGTTCAATTGTTTCCTCTGCAGAGTGGCAAACATGGCAGGTCAAAGAGAGGTCCATACGTCTAGAGGCCAAGCACTCCATAGTCGGTACTATGAAGCAAACGCCAAATAAATTTTTTTAATTTTGGTTGGACAGGGATCTCCAAGGATGATAACCATAATGCACCATATTGTATATCAACACAGAATTTGCGTGGTTTTTTTGGTTTTTGAGTCGATAGGCCAAATCATAACATGACAAAGTGGAATAAAGTCCGGTTCCAGAGTAGTGCCAAATCAGGGAGTCTGGATAGGGTGTTGATGGAACCGTCGTTGTGCTGAGCTGGTTCGATCAAATAACTATCAAGCTCAAGAGCTAAGATAGATCGTATTCCACGGGTCTTCAATTGATTGGCTACTTCAGAACTAACAAATTACTCAAGGAAAAACACGTTGTGCGTGGTGTGAGTTCCACAACTTCTAATTCTAAGGAACGCAGAAAAATTAAAACAAATTAAGCTAAAGCAGATTGAGAATTAGGGTTTGGAAACAAGAATGACAGACGAACTTAGACTTTGAATCCCCCTTCGTTCCCCAGAGCATTGGCAATCAACAGATCAGGGATTTCGATTCTTATTCAATCAATTACTAAGACACCACCATAACTCCTTACCCTTAGGTTTAAGACCGGCGAACGTTCGCTCTATCCGTTCTAACTACCAAGATTACCTAGCCGCCCGGTACGGTCGCCTCTTGCAACGACTTAATTAATTGGTGTAATTACTAGTGATTAATGAGTTACTCTTGCAGTGAATTAACCCTAACCGGTTCCTATGAAAGGCACACTCAAATTATAAGGTTAATTGTTCAATTCGATGTTCTAAAGTAAGGCGAGCGTTCGCTTCTATCCTTAGCTTAACAAGAATCTAATCTAGGTGATCAATCCAGACAAGAAACATGAACAAAGAAGAACAAATCAAACATGAAAAAGAACTGATTGAATTTCGAATCTAATCACCGCCGATCCGTGACCGCTTTAAAGCCCTGGGTCACTTAGGGTTCATCTAGTCTAAGCTCTAACGAGTTTAGCTACTCATGATCATTACAAAAGAAATAAAGACAAAGAAAGAGTTCATCATTCAAAGGAAGAACATAAAAGGATCTGAAAAACCTAATTCGGACGACTCTGACAGACTCCGATCTTCGGTAAGTTGAACTCCTAGCTCCGATTCTCCGAGATGGAAGGGATGGCGTCACGATCTCTATCCGGCTCTTCGAACTCCAACTCTTCGCTCCCGAACTTCAGAGAAATCTGATCTCGAAAAGTTGTGTTTCTCGAATTATGAATTGTATGTTTTTTTCCTTTGCCGCCGGGTTAAGTATAAATACTTAACCCTAATTGGGCCGGGCTGGGCTGATGGTTTCGCCGAAACCATAGGGGTAGTTTCGGCGAAACTTCTTGTGTAAATGGCCATGATTTCTCTGCCTTGCATTTTCGGTCCGAAGAGCTTAATGGTTTCGCCGAAATCAGTCTTCTCTTGGCATCAGCTGATTTGCATTATTGATTTCGCCGAAACTGTGAGGTCATTTTCACCGAAACTGTAAGTGTGAATGGAAGATTTTTGGTTTGACTTTGATTGGCTCCTTTGATCGATTCCAGTTTGATTCCTCGAGGTTCCTATGCCTTAGACACGTGCATGGCTACGTTATTTGACGGCAAAAACCTGTGCTAACACAAAAAACACTAGAAAACCATCAAATAGACCCGAAAAGGGCCAAGGTAACACAAATGGCACGAGATAGGGCAATCGATTGAATATTCGTTATTCTACCCTAAAAACAATGTCTTAAGCAAAGAAGTGTTGCTTAAATGATGCTGATAATCACGTCAAATCGAGTGTCATCAAATACCCCACACTTAAGCTTTTGCTTGTCCTCAAGCAAACTGAATAGAAAGCTCATGTTCATAAATGATAAGATAGATTAAATTAGAGCTCAATCAAACACAATGAATTATTAGACAGATCGATCCTAGAACAAGAAACCTAACATGCATACAGATCAGCCAAATTACCTGGTCTCACTAATAAACTGCACACGACAAGTAATTAGCAACCAATTATGCACGAATTTGACCTGACCGACCAGACTCCTCACACAGGATATATATAGTACAATGGGAACTCTCACTCTCTGTGTTTAAGGACGTGTTTCTGCTCTCGATCATTTTCTGTTACCGAATTCTGTCATAGGTTTGCATTTCGACCACATCTCCACCACTGTGACAACACGAATATCTAGTCAAGAAGGACTTCCCTGCTAGGACCGTAATGAAATCTACACTACTTGGGTTTATAATGAGATGGATGATGGGAATGAATGATGATGGCTTGGTGCGGTGTAGCTTTCGACTAACTTCCCTCGAATCTAATCTATGGCTTCCTACCGTCTAACCAAACACTGGTGGAATGATGAACGCTCGTCCTATGATACCCTCAAGCAACCTAGCACTTATTCTTTTTCTTTTGCATACACATTTTTCTTTTCAACTTTTCTTACGACTTCGTTCTTCCATTTGTAGGGAGAAGAACGTTTTATTTGAACTAAACTTTGAACTTTTTCTGATTTTTCTTCTTTTCTCTTTTTCGAAAATTTTCTCTTTTTTTTGTGCCGATATTTCTTTTAGTTGCTAGAGGGGTTTACACGTCTGGACATATTAGCTAAGACCACCTGTTTAATGGCTATAGGCAGGTTACCACAAACCGACTTCCGGTAGGTCAATCTAGAACTACAACCACAGGGGATCAACGGGGAATGAAAGAAATGGGAAATGGCTGTAATGTATTATCGAACCGAAAGAACAGGCCAAGCTCAAGGGTCTAAACCTAGTGGATTTTATCGTTAAGGTAGGCTATCTGGCTTAGTAGCTGAATCTAGGTGCCCCTATCCTTCTAGAACTCGTGTCATCGTGTGGTCTCGAGTAGGTCTCATGCAAATTCTAACTCATTCAAGTAAACAGAAAACCACTCAGAAAGAATTTAAATTGCAAGTTACGTGCAATGGATCAAAAGCTCACAGTTGGTTTGCTAGTCGGATTCGGTCATTTTCATGCAATCAAGGCTACAAACTACAAGTGTGATTTTAAAATTCTGTTCTGACCAGGCAATCTAGCATCAAAGCATACAAGTTGGTTCTCAAGTTCTAGGTTAAGCAGTCTAAGCATCATTATGAAAGGTTGAACAACAACTTAACGTCAAAAATCAAGAACTGAGCCATTCTAATGCTAGAGAGACTGGAATGGAATCACGAGGCGCACAAAACACAATCAAGGGCAATCAAGTTCATGCAAGGTTCTCTAGCATCCTACCCCACACTTAAACCGGACTGTGTCCTCACAGGACTAATTCTAGAGTTCAGAGTGGAATGGAAGAACCTGGACCGAGATGATTGGTGTAGGGGATGAGCACGGGTCCTCGGAGCGGAGGGAATCTACTTAAGCGAAGCAAAGGGAATCTCCCAACTGCCTACAAAACAAAAACAAATGAAACATAAAAAGGAAACCGGGACAAGTGCCCCGGATCCACACAGCAAAAAAAGTTGGACCGAAGTCCGAAAAGAATAAATAAAAAAAAGGATAAGGAAGAGGACACCACCTGATCATCACTGGTCAGAGGTGTCGGGGTGGGGGAAGTGGAAGTAATCGCCGAGCTGTCGCTGCCACTCCAGCTGTCGTTCATATCGCCGGTCGGCGCGGCGCATGTGTTGTTGCATAATAGTCCACCTAGCCTCTTGAGTGGCGTTGTCGGTGATGCGCCACTCCTATAGTCGCTCGTACAACTCACCAATGTCCGCGGGGTGCGGTCGGGGCTGATGAGTAGGTGCCGGATGTGGATCGGGAATGCGCGGCGGCGACTGGTGGATGTACCCTGCTTGATGGTGTGGCGAGGGTATATAATCTTGAAACTCAGGCGGCGGCTGCGGGTGCTGCTCCTCAGCATCATCTCCGTCCTCCGACTCAACCGCAGGTTGGAGTGGAGGATCTGCTGCTACATGGGGACTGAGGTTGAGTTCTAAGTCGTACTCGACCGCCAAGTCTCCTCCAACGGTCCGAACTGGATGTCATGGAATGTGAGGGCCATATTCATGGCCGATGCCGAAGGAGAGGATGAGCTGGCCGATGAAGTTGCCTCCCAAGAGTTTGCGTGGTAGCTTCTTCCTCTTGGTCCTCTGGCTGAAGATGTGAGCTAGCACCCAGCCGGGGTGGAGAGGGTAGCTCTCTCGGATGGCTCGGTGAAGCACGAGCTCCTCCTTAAGGATATGGTGGCGATCCTTGTCTCGGACATATAAAAGTGACCTCCGCCAAACCATATGAATAAACTTATAGAGCGGGTGAGAGAGAGACTTAACTGAGTTGTTCTTCCTGAGGCGATCGCCAGGCACGCCTGTCATGTGGCTCCAGAGGGCGTGCAACGCCTCGTCGTCATCATCCTCGCCCCAACCGAGGTGGTGATCGTGATAGTGCTCGTAGGGGATGCCCAGATGAGCGGCGAACTCATCTTAGGTGAGCTGCCTGTACACCCCACCAAGAAAGAAAGTGATCACCTTCTGGCCCCGTCTCCTCTTATGCTCGTCCAAGTCAAATGTCGCCCAGAACTCCTGGAGAGCAATGTCTGGGAACTCGGCGGCTATGGTGGTCAACTCTAGGAGACCGGCCGGTGCTAAGGCGTCATGCACGTTCCGAAAGTAATCCTCATTATGCTCTTGGAGAGACTCCATGGATAAAGGACGCACGTCCGCTCCACGTATGTGCTCGATCTTCTGGAAGTTCCCAAAGTAGAAGTCCGGTAGACGGGCGATGGTGGGATGGTATCCAGCATGGCGAGGGAGTGCAAGTGGAGGACCCAGAATGGCGGGTGTGACGGGAGCGGCAGCTCCTAAGCTCGAGGCGCCATCGAGGCGTGCCTTAGTCCTGCGCTCAAAAGTGTTCCTAAAACCAGAAGTGAAACCAAATTAGTCGACCAAAACCTTACCCCACACTTAGTAGAAAAACTCAATTTCACAAAGAAACGAGGGAAACTAAGTGGGGTAAGTAAATCGGAGTAACCGGTAATCATAGACAATAGAGCACATGTCTTAAGAACAGCTATAATCAGGTAAGCGCAATCAGAGTTCAAAAGTCAAACCGACATTTTAGAAAGTCAACACTAAGTCATATTGAACCCTAATCATGGCAAGACTATCACAACTTGGAAATTGACGGCATCATACGATTTCAAATGGCGGCACGATAATATGAACAAGAATGAACACTTATGATAGCCAAACGATCAACAACAAGTCAACGTCAAACCGACATATCTCACAAGTCAACATAACAACGAATCAATCGTACGCATAGCAACACATGACCAAATGATATGGAAATTAAGCACGGAACTCCCTAAGCATCCTAAAACAGTTCTATAAGTTCAGTCAATCCTAGTTCACACGAAACAGTCGGCACGCAAAACGAGGTAAACCAAAAAGTCAACCGAAAGTCAACCCTGACGAAATTCAGCAATCCATATGTCAAAAGATTCGTATTGAAAAGTTGTACACTTTACCTTGAAGACATGATCGCAAAAAATGAACGAGTTGAGAGGAATCGGTGAAAAACGTTGAAAACTAGGGTTTCGGAGAACTGGAGCTGCAAAGCTCCGATTCGAACGTTCTAGGGCTTGGTGGGATCGGAATGAGGAGGGGGAGTGAGCGGTGGCGGTTGGCGACGGCGGCGGCGGGTGAAACGGCGGCGACGGCGGGTTTAAGTGGAGGGTCGGCGGCGATTTTAAATAGATAAGGGGGGGTTTCGGTGATATGAACGAAAGTGAGTGAAGGAAAGGAAGGAGAGAGAGGAAGACCGGTTTTAAAGTGGGATTTTTCTGATTTTTTTTGAAATTATTTTCGGCGAAATTGGAAGGGTGGTTTCGCCGAAAATGGAAGCACGGTTTCGCCGAAAACTTTAGTTCAAATGGCTTCGCCGAAAACAGTTATTTTTCAAACCGAAAATGATGAACAGGAAGGTTGGGTCGAAAATCAAAAGTTGGTTTCGCCGAAAACAGGGGTGGTTTCGCCGAAAATTTTGAACTGTTCGGGTTTAAAATATTTTCGTAATTCCGACCAACTTCAGAAAATCACAGTTAAATCCAGAAAAATCGGAACGACCTCAATCAACTTGCAACTGACTCTATGACACGCAGAATCTACACGAAAAATAAGAACACAAACAAACTGACACTTTTGGCTCTCCCGAACCGACTCTAAAATACCAAGGTTGAAACAAAATAAAACTGACTCCAGCCGTGGGTTGCCTCCCACGAAGCGCTCTTTTATTAACGTCCTTGAGCTGGACGATACCTGGACGGTATTAGGAGACATCCCAACTTAGATTCTCCTTCACGCTCGCGTCGGAGTTCATGAAGTACAGCTTCGGGACTTCTCCGGTAAACGTGAATTTCTTCCCGTTTGCATGCAAAAGCTTGGTACGTCCGTCGGGAAGATGATCAACGAACTTGAATGGTCCGAACAGCTCTCTAGAGAGATCATCCTTCTTGAGTATGACGATGGAAGGAATGAGGACTGTCGGCTTCTTCTTAACTTCAGTCTTCGGCTTGGTATCACCAGGATCGGTGATCGTTAGTACTTCCTTAGGAGAGGCTTCCGGCTTCTCCCTCCATACTTGTTCCGGCGCCGGTTTCTCGGAACGGAATGGTGGTGCAGCTGGCTCGGTGGAGGATGGTAGAGCTTTTGGTCTCCAAACCATTTGAACTTGCTTCTCCTTGTGATTCTTCCTCCTTGATCTACCCGACTCCTTGTGTGGCGGTTTTGAAGAGGCTTGCAGTTCCTTCTTCTTTTGTGGCTTCTGAACCGAGGCTTCTGGCTTCTTCCTTATAACCTGTTTAATACCTGCATCAACAACTGATCTAGAAACACTGGAGGAAACATTAGTAACGGAGTTGACCGGAGTCAACTCCACAGTTTCAACAGCTAAGCAGTGAGATTCTTCATTCCTAGAGTCATGTTTCATGTCATCTTTAAGACGGAACGTTTTTGTTTCTTTACCAATTCTTAAAGTCAAAGAACCATTAGGAACGTTAATATTCATACCAGTAGTAGCCATGAAAGGTCGACCTATGAGAATAGTAGCGTCATCTGTACTAGTATCCATAATCACATAGTCAGCTAAAAACGTGAACGGACCACATTTAGTAACAACGTCTTTAATCTCTCCCTTAGGGGTTTTAAGCGATCTATCAGCAAAGACGAGTTGCATACTGGGCGGTTCAAGTTCTCCTAGTTTTAATCTTTCATATAGACTCACAGGCATAACATTCACAGATGCTCCTAGATCAACTAAGCAACGTTCAATTTCAACATCATTGATGACCAAAGGCAAAGTAAAAGAACCAGGATCAGATAACTTAGCTGGGTATAGAGAGACAGGTTTCTTAATACGAATGTCGGGGTATCCTTCCTTGTTCCCCTTCATGCCAGTCTCGATCCTTGCATTTGGCAGCAGTGCTCTAGGAAAAAGAGGCTTCATGACGTATGGTGCAAGAGGAGGATCATCCTTAGGCGCTGGTTCCCGTTCCTCTTCTTCTTCTTCTTCCGGAGTTTTAGCGATCCTGCGTAAAACAGAAAAAGCATCAGCAATTAAGTTCGGAAGTTTTCGAGCAGTTACCATTTTAGCCTGTTCTTTTCTTGAGTTTGGCTCTGTCTGGCTTGGAAGCTGGCCAAATGGTCGACCAGATGCTAGCATGCTCGAGATGTTGTTCACGACTTGCTCAATCCGTTGTCCAGATGCTATTTGTTCTTGATTGAGAAGAGCTTGAGCCTTGAACTGACTGTCATGATCATCGAGTCTTGTGATGATCTGGCTGAGCTTCTTATCCAGGTCACTGACATTATTATCTCTTTGATGCTGCTGTCCTGGATAGGTATTGTTAAGATATTGATTCTGGCGATTGCCAGGAGCAGTTCCATAATTACCCGGATTACGATGCGGCGGCTGGTAGACACCTGCCGGTGGATGGTTAGGCTTCTGTTCCTGAGCTTGACCAGCCGGGCGGTTATTCTGGTTCTGGTTATAATTGGTGCCAGTATTATAGGGAGGTCTGTCTTGATAGTTCCCTTGCTGTCTGAAGTTACGATAACCAGCATAACCATTCTGATTATTAACGAAGCCTTGTTGAATGAAATTTACCTCTTCGGCAGACCAGATTTCTGCCTTACCAAAATTCTGACAACGGCCTCCGTTATGTGCGCAAGCTCCACACCACTCGCAATCGGCAACATAGACAGAAGCTGCCGGTGGCTTGATTGGTGTGGTAGACTTCTTCAAATGCTTCTCTACCTCTGCCTTGATAGCTGCTTCAAAATCTAGCTTGCTCCTCGATCCTTCATATTGTCGCTCCCAGTTCCTTGACTTGGAGGCACAGTTTGCGAAGTGCAGAAGGGCAGCTTCCAGAGTGAGTGTAGTGCAATCCCCTTCAGCTAGAGAATTGACCCACTTGGCAGATTCTTCTCGAAGTCCTCGAGAGAAGATTTCAGCTAACTGCCTCTGCTCGAATCCATGATGAGGGCAGGTGTAGAGAAGTTCTTGGAATCGATTCCAAGTATCATATAAACTTTCTCCTTCTTTCTGGGAGAATCTGGCGATGCTGTCCTTGATGGCGGTTGTTCTGGCCGGAGGGAAGTATTCTTCAACAAAGTCCTGAGCCAAAGTATCCCAGTTAGTGTAGTAGCCAGGTGGTTTGCCAGTAAGCCACCTCTTAGCAGTGCCTTTCAAAGAGAACGGGAAAGCTCTCAGACAAAGAGTGTTTTTGTCGAGGTTTCCGTTTTTAAAAGTACTGCAGAGATCAAGGAAGTCTGCAAGATGAATGCACGGATTGTCTAGGGGCCTGCCTTCAAACTGTAAATCCCTAGAGATCATGGTCAAGAATGGAATTTTGATCTCATAGTCAGGATCTCCTTCAATGCACAGAACGGCAATGGCAGATCGAACGCTAGTCGTGCTCGGCTTGTTATAGTCTGCTAGACTCTTCTGTGCAGGTGGGGGTGGCGGCGGTTGATCGCCGTTTGGTGGTAATCTATCGGTCATGGTGGGAGATGGAGGAGGTGAAAGTGACTCGGTGTATGAAGCGGATGACGAGTGCGGTGAAGACGGAGATGAGGAACTCTCCTTCGGTTCCTCGATCTTGATCGGAGTGATGAATGGATTGGATCTGCCTTCCTTCAGAATCTGTGATCGTAGAGGTGTAGCAGCACTGCCTGGATTCCCTGCAATCTTAGCCTGTTCGGTCTGAGAGCGAGTCCAAGGACGGTGAGGCATACACCTGTAAACCTACAGATAACAAAGACAAACAAAACCAGTGTAAAATCGAAGTGGATGGAAAAAAATGAAAGATGGAAAATAGAAGAATAAATTGCCAGATCTTCTTTCAACAATCAAAAGAAGTTCCCCGGCAACGGCGCCAATTTGATGGAACCGTCGTTGTGCTGAGCTGGTTCGATCAAATAACTATCAAGCTCAAGAGCTAGGATAGATCGTATTCCACGGGTCTTCAATTGATTGGCTACTTCAGAACTAACAAATTACTCAAGGAAAAACACGTTGTGCGTGGTGTGAGTTCCACGACTTCTAATTCTAAGGAACGTAGAAAAATTAAAACAAATTAAGCTAAAGCAGATTGAGAATTAGGGTTTGGAAACAAGAATGACAGACGAACTTAGACTTTGAATCCCCCTTCGTTCCCCAGAGCATTGGCAATCAACAGATCAGCGGATTTCGATTCTTATTCAATCAATTACTAAGACACCACCATAACTCCTTACCCTTAGGTTTAAGACCGGCGAACGTTCACTCTATCCGTTCTAACTACCAAGATTAACTAGCCGCCCGGGTACGGTCGCCTCTTGCAACGACTTAATTAATTGGTGTAATTACTAGTGATTAATGAGTTACTCTTGCAGTGAATTAACCCTAACCGGTTCCTACGAAAGGCACACTCCAATTATAAGGTTAATTGTTCAATTCGATGTTCTAAAGTAAGGCGAGCGTTCGCTTCTATCCTTAGCTTAACAAGAATCTAATCTAGGTGATCAATCCAGACAAGAAACATGAAAAAAGAAGAACAAATCAAACATGAAAAAGAACTGATTGAATTTTGAATCTAATCACCGCCGATCCGTGACCGCTTTAAAGCCCTGGGTCACTTAGGGTTCATCTAGTCTAAGCTCTAACGAGTTTAGCTACTCATGATCATTACAAAAGAAACAAAGACAAAGAAAGATTTCATCATTCAAAGGAAGAACAGAAAAGGATCTGAAAAACCTAATTCGGACGACTCTGACAGACTCCGATCTTCGGTAAGTTGCACTCCTAGCTCCGATTCTCCGAGATGGAAGGGATGGCGTCACGATCTCTATCCGGCTCTTCGAACTCCAACTCTTCGCTCCCGAACTTCAGAGAAATCTGATCTCGAAAAGTTGTGTTTCTCGAATTATGAATTGTATGTTTTTTTCCTTTGCCGCCGGGTTAAGTATAAATACTTAACCCTAATTGCGCCGGGCTGGGCTGATGGTTTCGCCGAAACCATAGGGGTAGTTTCGGCGAAACTTCTTGTGTAAATGGCCATGATTTCTCTACCTTGCATTTTTAGTCCGAAGAGCTTAATGGTTTTGCCGAAATCAGTCTTCTCTTGGCATCAGCTGATTTGCATTGTTGATTTCGTCGAAACTGTGAGGTCATTTTCGCCAAAACTGTAAGTGTGAATGGCAGATTTTCGGTTTGACTTTGATTGGCTCCTTTGATCAATTCCGGTTTGATTCCTCGAGGTTCCTACGCCTTAGACACGTCCATGGCTACGTTATTTGACGGCAAAAACCTGTGCTAACACTAAAAACACTAGAAAACCATCAAATAGACCCGAAAAGGGCCAAGGTAACACAAATGGCACGAGATAGGGCAATCGATTGAATATTCGTTATTCTACCCTAAAAACAATGTCTTAAGCAAAGAAATGTTGCTTAAATGAGGCTGATAATCACGTCAAATCGAGTGTCATCAGGTGTCAGGGGTAGAGGCAACCGGAGTATATCATTTACTGAAGTTTCAGAAAAATGAGCTCGCAATAGAGGGAGATTCCATCGCCTCAGCGAGATGAAGTTAGCAACAAAGAGAGGAATATTGTAAGGGCCCTCAAAAAGATGAATGGCGGGCATTGGGGTTGCTGTCGGGATCCAGTTCACCTATAGGGGATGTAGAAGAAAGCCAGAGCCTACCTGCCAGCGAAGACCTTACTTTAGTAAAAGAAGGCCATGGATGAGTCCTTGAAAACTAGGGATGGCCGAGATCCTTTACGGGCTTGTAAGATGGTCTGCCCATCAAAATATTTGGCACGTAGTAGACGCGAAAGTAATAGCTCAGGCTGTTGGAGGATTCTCCAACACTGTTTTTCTAACAGAGCTTGATTAAAGAGTATGAAATCTTTGAAATCTAGACCCCCCAGATTTTTAGGTAACGATAGATGGGACCAAGAGATCCAATGTTGTTTCTTACTAGTGCCAACTTGTCCCCACCAAAATTTTTCCATAAGGCCATTTAGACGGACATAGGTTTGATCCGGTAATCGATAGCAAGACATGGCATAAACGGGAAGACCTGCAATTACAGATTTCAGTAATGTGTGGATACCCGCAGGAGACAGGCATTGTCGTTTCCAGCTACTCAGTCGTAAGGAAACCTGGTCTTCCAGAAACTGAAATGTCTCTTGTTTTGACCTAAGGACGATACAAGGAAGACCAAGATAACGCTGCTTCGGGTCAAAAAGTGTGACCCCAAGTAATGTCAGATGCTCTGATTGTTTAATTTCAGGGGTATTGACTCGTTGACCACTCGTATCCTCAAAGGTTTGAAGCAGTCTTTTTAAAGTCTGGATAGAGGAGCGGGTTACCTTTAGAAATAGGATAGTGTTGTCAGCAAACATTGGATGTGAAATCATTGGACATCGGCTATTCAACCCAATGCCACTTAGAGAGTTTGTGCGAATTGCCTGTTGGGTGAGTAGGGATAGCCCTTCTGAGCATAAAGCGAAGGGTAAAGGCGAGAGGGGGTCCCCTTGATGAACCCTTCTAGTAGGCGAGAAATAACCATACGGGGTGCCATTTACTAGGGCTTTCATAGTGGCTGAAGAAAGACAAGCATGTAGAAGAGATATGAACCGTGGGGAAAAACCAAGTGCCCTTAACAGTGGCAAGAGAAAAGCCCATTCCACTCGGTTATAAGCCTTTTCCATATCAATTTTAAAAGCCATATAATGTTGGCTGCCCGAGTGACATTTGAAGTGGTGAATTAGTTCATGGGCCAGTAAGATATTATCCGTTATGGACCTAGTTTTTATAAATCCATTCTAGCATGGGTTTATGATGTGAGGTAAGATCCTGGAAAGATAGTTTGTGATGATTTTAGATATTATCTTATAAATGACTGTACACAGGCCAATTGGACGTAAGTCTTTCATCGAGCGTGGATCTGAGGTTTTATGTATTAGAGTTAGACAAGTATGATTCAGGGCAGGCAACATGCAGTTTGAATGGAAGAAATCTTGAATTACACGGCAGACATTAGTCTGGATTTTTTCCTAATATTTTTGGAAAAATAAGTCAATGAAACCATCCGGCCCTGGGGCCTTTGTAGGGCTTATGGGAAAAACCACAGTGCAAATTTCTAAATCTGATACATCACTTAGAAGGATTGAATTCATAGCTGTCGTGATTGTTGGAGTAATATTTAAGGGTCTTAGATCGACAATATTCGAACTAATATCTGTTGTGAAAAGAGTTTTATAAAAATCAATAGCAATGCTTCCCTTTTCCGACTCCGTTAGGGTCAAGGTTCCGTCGGGTTGTTCAAGATAGTTAATTCGTTTGCGCTTCTGCCCCGCTCATACCAAACGATGAAAAACCTTTGTGTTTTTATCGCCCAGAAGGAGCCAGTTAGTACGATGTTTTTGTTTCCAGTATTTCTCTTCTTGGGCCTTAGCTCGTGCTCTATCCCCTTCTAGGTGGCTGACCTCTGTCCAATCCACTCGCGGTTGGGTTATGGCAGTGCGTAGAGCAAGATTTAAGTCTTGTAGCCACCGAGCAGAGTTTGATGTACCAACACTAGATCATTCAAATAACGTGTGACACATTTCTTTGAGTTTATACATGAGTCTGAATTGAGTTGTGCCCTGTGTAACAAAGGATGGCCAAAAGTGTTGTACTAAAGAGTTAACCTCAGGATTATCCGCCCAACGGCAATCAAATCAAAAAAGTTTTTTGAAAGGGATCGGTGGAACCACAAGTTCCAGAAGGATTGGGGCATGATCCGACTCTAATGGTAAAAGATGAGATACTTTACATTCTGGCCACTAGGAAAGCCATTTGTCACTAAGTAAGAAGCGGTCTAATCGTTCATCGATGGTTTCACCAATTTTCTGTCTATTGGACCAAGTATATGGTTCACCATGGAAACCAATGTATAAAAGCATATGATCGGCCATAAAGTTCCTTAAGACTTCCAAACGCGAAAAAGATGGGGGACGACAACCCCTTTTTTCAAAAGCATGAGCAATGCAATTAAAATCCCTCATTATTAAGAGAGGCCCTTCAATGTTAATTAAAAGCTCACTTATTCGTTCAAATTGAGATAATCAAGTTTGAAGGTCCGTTGACAGATGAACACCAACTAAGTAAGCAAAACGATCAGGCTCAAATTTCCAACAAACACAAATTGCATAGTGCATAGAAAAAGTGACTATGCATTGGAATGAAGAATCCCAAGCTAAAGTCAAACCACCCCCATTCGTAATGCCACACTCATAATAGAAATTAGAAAAACCAAGTCTTGGAAACAAAGCAGAACTAACAACAAAGTCTAAACGAGTTTCACAAACGAAAAGAAACTTCGGTTGGTGGATGCGCAATAAGTCCCCGATCTCACGAACCGTGGAGTCACCACCCAAACCCCGACAGTTCCAAGAAAGCACGTTCATGGTGTGGGGATGGGCCGATTGAGGTTGACCTCATGTCTTGCCTTTGAAGGAAATGTTGTAGCATCGTCATCCAATTGCCCTCCACCGGACGCCATTAGGGCTTCATATTCTGATTAATTAAAAGGTCTCAATGATGACTCCTCATCCAGATAGTCCTCTATATTTGCACCCGATGCCGTGTGTCCCAGAATTGGAGCATTACGGTCAATGGGTCAAAGAATGCTTGATTCAGACACTTCCTTGAGATCTGCATCATTAATTATTAACTGAAGTGAATCATCATAAAAGTTATCATTAGAGACAACATGAATTCCATCATTCAAAGGCTGATGGGCCAAGTCATTAGGTAAGTTGGCAGTTGCAGTTAATGTGCTAGGATATAGGCCCAACTCAACCCCTTCAGCCACGTGATCAGAAGCAACAGATGGATGCGGATGAGTCCCAGTCGTCGGCTCCAAATTCTGTCCGTCTCTACTTGGGCTTGAATGCCCAGTTGTAGGCCAGCCGAAATCATTGGGGGCTAATTTGGATCCACCAAAGACAAAACAGGTGGGCCTATATCCTAGCCCATTTGGACAGTGAATTGTACTAGGCCTAGCACCAGCCGATGTAGCCGAATTTGGACAGTGAATTGTACTTGCCACCAACAGCTTAGAGTAGGATGGACCTTCACCATCTCTCTCCAGCGAGATTGGCCGCTTCCCACGCCGGTGAGACCGTATTGGTGAATATCCATCATCTTCATGGATCGTAATTGCCGTCGAAGAGGTTTGGTGGTCAGGAGATGCATTTGGCCTTGGAGCGATGACCTCATTAAGCAAAGGTCGACTCCGAAACCAGCGATCAGGACGACGTCCAGCACCAAGGGCCGACTTCGGCTGACCAGAAGAGCAGACCGAATCACCTCTCTGGCGGTGTACTTTGCGGTGTCGTTGGTACATCCAAGGTCCGCGGAGAGGCGGTCCATCGTTAGATGTCACTGGTGCTAGGCAATCAGAGTGGGTATGACCAAGTTTCCCACAGTTATAGTAGACATGAGGAACCCTGATGTGTCTGTTGAACAGTGATCAAATAACTTCTAAACTAAAAGCTAGGCAGATCGTATTCCACGGGTCTCTACTAATCGTCTACTCAAATATGAAGGAAATTTATTCAAGTTTAACACAAGTTGTGCGTGGTGTGAGTTCCACGACTTCTAAACTATAAAGCAGAAAAGAAATGAAAACAGAAAACAGAAAACAGTAGAAAGATTGGTTGACTTAACAAGACGACATACAAGCTTAGATTTCAAATCCCCCTAAGATCACCAGAACATTGGCGATCACAAGACCAACAGTTTTCAATCCTGATTCTTTCAGTTCTTGGACACCACCATAACTCCTGACCCTTAGGTTTAAGACTGGCGAACGTTCGCTCTATCCGATCTAACTCCCAAGATTAATTGACCGCCTGTGCGTTCACTTCTGTGATGGAAAACTAACTTGCGCAATTACTAGTGATTAATGAGTTACTCTTGAAGCGGATTAACCCTAACTGGTTCCTACAAGGAGAAACTGTTCCAATGAATAGGTTAACTATTGATTTGGTGTTTTAAAGTGAGGTGAACGTTCGCTACTATCCTCAGCTTAACTAGAATCTTAACTAGGTGATCAAGCTAGAAAAGAAGCACAAAAGCAATTAAGAACAAACCAAACATGCAAGAGAATCTGATTGAAACTGGATTTAATTACCGCCGATCCGTGACCGCTTTAAAGCCCTGGGTCACTTAGGGTTCATCTAATCTAAACTCTATGAGTTTAGCTACTCATATTCAGGACAAAAGAATCAAAGACAATCAAAGAATACATCTTAACCAGGAAGACAGAGGAGAACTGTAAAACCTAATTTCAGACGAATCTGTGAAGCTTCAATCTATCTTCAACTCCTAGCACCGAGTTCTCCGAGATGGAAGGATGGTGTCACGATCTCTTCCCGGCTTCTCGAACTCTCTAAACTCTCTCTCGAACTTTTAAAGTCTGGAATTTAATCCACGGAATAGGTATATTCTTGAATGTGGCCGCCGGTTTAGTATTTATAGGGTTTAGGATTCCAGCCGAAAAAAGGAATTAGTTTTCAGCGAAAACTTGGGAGTTTTCGCCGAAGACTTCAGGTGACACTTTGGCTGGATTCTACTGTCTTCGTATGTGATTTTCGTGCATAGTTTTCGGCGAAGACTTTATTCTTTTCACCAAAAACTTCAGTTACAGCAGGGCAGTGATTTCTTCTAGCTTGGTTGATTTCTGGATTGATCTCGGGCCTTCCCTTGAGGTTCCTTTGCTTCCCGAGCTTGTCGGTGGCTATGTATTTGACGGTAAAACCCTCTACATTCTTAAAAGCACTAGAAAACCATCAAATAGACCCATAACGGGCCAAAGTAACCGAAACGACATGAATTAGAGCATTTAGGTGAAAACATGCTAAATTACCTTAAAACCCGAGATTCAAGCAAGGAAATGTAGCTTAAATGAGGCTGATAAACACGTAAAATCGAGTGTCATCAAACGCCTTCGTAGTGCAGATCCACATAAAACTTGATGCCGGTTCTTGAATAAGACTTTTGACGCCCAATGAGACCCTTGGTGAAATTAAAATTGAGTTTTCCCCGAATCCGCACTTCTGGTTCCTTAGCCACCCTGAATAAACCAACATCCAAGACTACCCCATGTGCCGCCAAAATCTCGACCAAAAGAAATTGAAGTGAATTCTGTTGGCACATTAGAGAGAGTTACCCATAGGTCCATGAAAAAGAGCGAATCCGTAAGTTCTCGACACGGCTGACTCCAAGGGCATAAGTGCATCAACTGCCCATCGAGATTCCATGGCTGCTACCTTATGATTTTCTTACGATCATCATGTGTTTGGAAGTAACACTGGAGCAGCCCATGCCCAACGTTGAAGAGGCGGATACGACCTTGAAGGCCCCAAATGCGGCCTAAAGCGGACTGTAGAGCCGCTATTGTCTTACGCATAGTGCCGAAAAAGAAAAGTAGTAGATTCAAAGATTTACGTTCATTACTTGCTGCAATTTCATCATTGCGGATTTCAAAGACCGGAAACTCGTCAGCCATTTTAGTAAGAGTGGAAAGAAAGAAGAGGAATACAGAGGAGAATAGAGGAGAAGAGAGATAGAGATCGTGGGACGTTGGTGAAAGAATCCCCGAGATCCCTATTTAATAGGACCAAGAAACCGTCCAGAACCCACTGAAACTGCTAAACTACCCTACAAAGTTGAGAGATAACAATTTAGGGAAAACCATCAGAGACTTTACACGGATAAACCGAGATTACGACACTTGTCGTAGGCCAGATACAAATAGTCTAGGATAAAAATCACAAAGAGATAAGGCTGGCCGAACAAAATGCATGCATGCACACAGAAGGAGGTACGAGAAAAAAGGGGGGCGGGGGGGTGATGGAATTAGAGAGGAGAGAGAACGGAGAATTTTGATGCAGAGAATATTTTCTGTTACTTGAATTCGTTCTTCTTTGAATAACAGAGAGACACTCTATTATCAATCAGTAAACTAGTTTTGTACCCGACCGGTTGGTCGGTTAATTTTTTAATAAAAATTAATTAAATAATATTTTTAAAAAATAATTGTTTATATTTGTGGGTACTGGACGTGCATGTGTAAGCATCTCATTTCACATGGATATATATATTCATTTTAAATCTAAATTTACATTTGTCTTCCGTTCCAAACGAAAGAACGGTCGCGTGTACCCAAAAACCAGGTTTGCATGAGAAACGGAGGTTGCACAAAACTCTATCCTTGTTTGAAACAATCATTCGCCTGTCCGTCAATTTTTGTTGTCATCCCATATAAAAAATCTCACTAATGTTTAGAACTCATTCTTCTCCCTTTGTTAGATATCATAACTTGCTCTTAGTCATCATTCCACTTAACTTACGTCAAAGTTGTCAGTCAAATACGTGTATGAAACTAAAATCTGACTAACATGTAACTTGATTAACCTGCCCCTTATTAAACTGAACTCAAACCTAGTCCATTTAGCTTGCAAATGTCTAAATCCAATATGAACTATGACAAAAGTTGAGTATATTTTAACTAAACAATGATTGCCACCCAACTGATCAGTGAACCAATGAACCCACAACATATATAACTCATATAATCATATTAACTCGTGATTTAGTGGATCCTAACTACCTTTCCCGAAATTAACATACCCTAATGGTATGAAAATTTAATTAATATACTTCTTTCAGATATTTCAAAACATTGCATACATATATGCAACATGACCCAACTTATGCATGATCAAGACCATCGACCAATCAAATATGAACTTGAAAGTTTAGTAATATATGAGTTTAGCAATCCACAGTTTAGTTAAAAAAATCAAAAATCCGGCAAGTGTGAAAACCTCTAAAAAAAGTTGACGATTATTTTTCTTTTAGTATTTATTTTTTATTTGTTTTTATTATTGTTATGCAATCTTAGTTGAATTATATAATATTGAATAGTTAATCTTATTTAACTTGTGAATATGTATAGAGAATATGAGTTGTATAATATAATTGGGTTTGAGACATGCATGTGTAACCAATGGTTGGGTTCATAACGTGAGTTACTCATCATCCAAATTAAGTTGGGTTGGAAAGAAAAGAATAGATTAGGGAAGGAGGGGACTAAAAAAATGAAATTAAGATTAATTTAGGTGTTAGGAGAAGAATAAAATTAGGAATTATGGTTGATGACATGGCAGCTCCATATTTCACCATTGTCCTAGGTGTCAAAACCAAACATACCATACAACCATTAAGATATTTAAGATAATCAATAAAAAAATACATGACTAAAAGACAAATGAATATACCTAACAATATGATCTATATGAATCCCAACTAGTAGAAAGTCACCAAGTTGCTTAGCTTTTCTTAGAATCTGCAGAAGATAAGAACGGACTAGTCAATTTCAATAAATTCATCGGGACTCCAAGCAGCTACCTTCCAACCAATAAATTGTTTAAGTATTCGATATGTTTTGGAAACATGGGAAATCACTGTAATGTATAACGAACCGAACGAAAGGCCAAGTTCAAGGGTTTACACCTAAGGGATTTATCGTTGGGTTGGCTTTATGGCTTAAGTAGCTTATTCTAGGTGCCTCTATCCTCCTAGAACTCGTGTCATCGTGTGATCTCAAATAGGTCTCATGTAAATTCTAACTCATTCAAGGTACGAGAAAGCCACTAAAAAAGAATTGAAATTGCAAGTTACGTGCAATGGATCAAAAGCTCACAAATTGGTTTGCTAGTCGGATTCGGCCATTTTCATGCAATCAAGGTGAAATACTACAAGCGTGATAAAATTTTATGTTCTGACCAGGCAATTTAGCATCAATCCAGGCAAAATGGTCACAGGTTCTAGGTTAAGCAGTCTAAGCATCATTATGAAAGATTGAAGAACAACTTAACATCACAAGTCAAGAATCGAGCAATTCTATGCTAGAGGAACAAGAATATGCCACGAAATCACAGAAAATCACACAAGATCATGCAAATTCTAACTCCTACCCACACTTAAGCGGTTCTGTGTCCTCACTGGACTAAATGAGGAGAGAGAGATACGGAGAACCTGGAACAAGATGGTCGGTGTAGGGGATGAACACGGAGAGTCCGGAGTGGAGCGGAGTAGCTACCAAAGTTCCTACAAAAAAACAAAAACAAAAACAACAAAAGATCAAAAGGAAATCGGGACAAGTGTGCCGGATCCACACAGAAAAAAGTTGGATTGAAATCCGAAAAGAATAAATGAAAAGAAAGGAAAGGGATACGACCTGATCATTAATCCTCAGGTGGGGGTGGAGGTGGTGGAATGTGGAAATGATCAAGCAACGCACGTCGCGCCGCTGCCTCCTCCACGTGGTGGCGTTGGGTGATGAGTCATCTGGCATCCTGCTCTGCCTGCCAGGAAGTGACTTCGTTCTCGAACGCCAATCAGTCTTTCTGCCACTAGTGAGAACCGAATGAGAAGTCTATCTGCCACTGCTCCACGCGGGTCAGCATCTGACCATACTCGTCAGAATACTGGGGCAGATGTTGTGGATGGAACTGAGGCTCCTGTTGGGGCTCCTGATAATGGAACTCATGCGGCTGCTGGGGCTCTTCCTCATCTTATTCCTCTTCCTCTGCCTCGGGGTTCTCAAGGATGGGGGCTGGAACGTACACCTCTAGCGTGATGGCCAGGTTGAGCCCAAACTCTTGGGCTAACTCCACTCCAACAGTGTGCACCTGGGTGCATGGAATCAAAGAATCCCAGGAACCGGAGAGGCCGAGGCCGGGAATGAGACGGGCGATGAAAGAACCGCCAAGGAGGAAAGGCGAGAGCTTATTAGAACTGATCTTCTGATTGAATAACCGGGCAAGAACCCAACCCGGATGAAGAGGAGTAGCTCCTCGATGGCTATGTGGTGGCGGTTTTGCTGTGGAGCAAAGAACAAAGAAGGACGCCATACCTAATGAATAAATAGAAAGAGAGGGTGAGAGATCATACGTACGTAGTTCTTGTTGGTGGGCTGGACGCCCGGCTGTCCGGTGATGTGGCTCTACATTGCTCCGAAAATCAGGCCCGTCACCTTGTTGCTCTCCCATCCGTGGTTGTGACCTACGTAGCGCTCGCTGGAATGTCGAGGTAGTGGGCGAACTCATCATAGGTGTGCTCGCACCTCTGGTCGGCAAGACGAAAAGTGATCACCTTTGAGCGCGTCCTGTTCTTGCGGGTGTCGAGCTCGAATGTGCTCCAGAACTCCTGGAGAGCGATGTGTGGATAGTTGTCAGCGATGGTGGTGAGCTCGAGAAGTCCCGTCGCGGTGAGGGAGTGGGAGATGTTATCGTGCCACTCCTGTTCTACCTCCTGGATGGACTTTAGGGAAAGAGGGGCGACGTCAGCTGGAGGAACGGTCTTGATCCTCTAGAAGAGGTCAAAGTAGTGCTGAGGGAGTCTGGCATTGATCGGATGAACCCTTGAAGGTTGGGGTTGGACGGAGGAGGACCGGCGAGAGCAGGAGTGACAGGAGCGGGGGCACTGGCACCAGCTCCGGTGTCTGAAGTGGCGGAAGACGATCATGCACCGCTAACTCTTGGTCTCTTACCCCTGTTCCTAAAAGTTATCAAAAATAGAAAACCAAATTAGTCAAACCCACATCTTACCCCACACTTGGTCGAAAAACTCAATTTCACAAAGAAACGAGGGAAACCGAGTGGGGATAAGCTAATTCAACATTCGGTAACCATAATTGATCCTAAGGCATGCATAGGAACTGTTGGGACAACAAAATGACATCAAGGATTCAAAGTGAAACCGACATTTTATAAAAAGAAAGTAAACACTCCAACAAATTTGGCAAATGAGCATAGCACACTAAGTTCAAATGTTATCAAATCATGGCATAATACTCCCTAAGTAGTCTAGATCATATAAGTTTGAACAATTCATCACTATTCACAACAAAACAGCAGGCACACAAATCGAGGTACACCAAAACAGCAGGAACGCACACCGAAACAGCAGTTCAACAAAATTCAACAATCAATATGTCAAATGATTCGAAATTGAAAACCCAACAACTAACCTTGAAGACATGATCAAAGAAAATGAGCGGAAAACACTGAAATCGACAATAAACTCGAAGGTGGGGTTTCGGGTGGAACCAAAGTTATAGAGCTCCGATTCGGACGATCTAAGTAGGGGAATGCTCGGAAACGGAAGGGAAGAAGTGCGGCGGTGACGATGGGAATATGCACGGTGAGGGTTAGTAAAAACGGCGATGGAGGGGGCTGCTTTGGGTTGTAGTCGTCTAAAACAAAGGGAGAAATGGGGACTGTACGAAACGAAGGGATAAGGGGGGATTTTAAAATTTTGACTGAAGTTCTCGGCTAGAACTTTCAAGTTCTCGTCGAAAACTTGTTTTAAACAATTAAAATAGGGACTCAAAACGCACTGGGTTTGGAAAAGTTTTTGCCGAGAACTATGAAAGTTTTCGGCGAAATGTTTATCAAAAATAGATACAGGAGGTTCAGTAGGATTAAAACCAAACTTCTCGCTGAAAACTTAGAATGTATTCGGCGAGATCTCCTGACCTAGGCAGTTTAAAACAAATTTTCGCAAACACCGGCAACGCAACTTTGAAAAATCAAAACAAGATCAACAAAAATCGGAAAAATCCCAAATAAGTTGGAACTGAACCGACAACACACGACGCACACAAAAAAATTAAGAAACCACAAATGACACTTTTGTCTCCCCCAAACTGACTCTAGACACGAGAAGTGACTCAAAAATTAAAAACTGACTCCAGCCGTGGGTTGCCTCCCACGAAGCGCTCTTGCTTAACGTCCTTGAGCTGGACGATACCTGGATGGCGCTCAAGATGTGTCCCAACTCAAAATCTCTTCAACGCTCACGTCAGAGTCAATGAAGTACAACTTTGGTTTACCTCTAGTAAGTAAGAAATGCTTCCCATTGATGTGGGTCAATTGAGTTCGTCCATCGTAAAGGTGTCCTGTGACTTCAAACGGCCCAAAGAGGTCTTTTGAAGGCGCATCCTTCTCCGGTGGCTTGGTAGAAGGAGGTGGAGGAATTGGCTCGATAGGGGGAGGCAGAGTGATTGGTTTCCAAACCGTCTTGGTCTTCTTTGTACTTTTCTTCTTCACTTCGCTAGGATCTTCATTTTGCGACGATTTAGAAGATTATGCCTTTGGTTCCTCCTTCTTCTTTGGTTTCTGCACCAGAGGCTTATTCTTCTGGTTGTTTACCTATTCAGCACCTGTAACAACTATCTTTGAAGAAACACTTGGAACGACATTAGTAACGGAGTTGACCGAGGCCAACTCCACAGTTTCAACAGATAAACAATGTGCTTCTCCCCTAGGGATGTATTTCATTCCGTCCTTGAGACGAAATGTTACGCTGTCCTTTCCAACCCTCAATGTTAACGATCCGTTCAGGACATTAATTGTCATGCCAAATGTTTCCATGAAAGGTCGGCCTAGGAGAAGAGTAACATCCTCCTCTCGAGTATCCATGACAACAAAATCCGCTAAGAAAGTAAACGGGCCACATCGAACAACCACGTCCTTGACCAATCCCCTAGGTGCTCTCATAGATCTATCAGCAAATACCAATTGCATGCTTATTGGTTTTAATTCAGTTAAGTTCAGTTTCTCATATAAGCACATAGGCATGACATTAATGGATGCGCCTAGATGAACCAAGCTACGTTCAACTTCAATGTCATTAATGATGCAAGACAATGTAAAAGAACTAGGATTGGAACACTTATATGGGATAGGTATGGATCTCGAGTGAGACCGGACGATCGAGCATTCTCCCTTGGAGGAGGTGGAAGATGCTTCCTTCTTCTTCTTTGCGCTGTCCTTGTCTTCTCCCTTGGGTAGCAACGCGGAGGGGTAAAGAATTCTTGGCTGGTATGGTGGAAGAGGTGGCTCCGGAGCTTGTGTAGGACGTGGTGAGACAACCTCTTCTTCGTCTTCCTTGATCTCCAGTAATAGCTACAGCAACAGGAATCATGACCAGATCGGAAGATGTAGTAGCGGCTGAATTCTTGCAACTTCGAGTGGAGATAGTCTTGACGTGCTCATTTTTTGGGTTTGATTCCATTTAGCTTGGTAGCTTACCGAAGGGACGACCACTAGAGAACATGCTAGTGATGTTGTTCACTTGGCTCTCCACTCTATGACCTTGTGCAATATGCTCTTGGTTTAAGATAGCTTGAGCTTTGAATTGGTTGTCATGATCATCAATCCTTGAGATGATCTGACTGAGCTTCTTGTCCAACTCGGTCTCCTTGTTGTCTTGAGGTGTGGGTCATTGGGGCTGTTGTCCTCCGGTGAATCAAGGAGGGCCTCGATAATTATTATTCAGGTACTGATTCTGGCGATTGCCAAGTGTTGTATCATAGTTGCCTTGGTTTCTATGCGGAGGCTAATATACTCCTCCAGATTGGTTGTTCGGCTTCTGCTCTTGGTATGACCCAGATGGTCGACCATTCTGATTCTAGTTCTGGTTTTGGTTGGCTCTGGAGTTGTAGGGAGGTCGCTCTTGGAAACTTCCTTGTTGTTGAGATTGCCGGTAGTTGTGGTAGCCGATGTTGCCTTGCTGGTTGTTGGGGAAGCCTTGAGTAATGAAGCTAACCTCATCTACAGACTAGACATATGCTTTTCCAAAATTCTGACAACTCCCACCATTCACAGTCAGCTACATAGACAGAGGTTGATGGAGGGTTAATAGGCGCACCAGCCTTCTTTAAGTGCTTTTGGACTTCTGCTTTAATCTGCTCTTCAATGTTAATCTTACTCTTGACTCCCTCTGATTGTCTCTCCCAATTCCTTGACTTGGAAGCACAACTAGTGAAGTGATGAGCTGCAGAACAGTGATCAAATACTACCAAGCTAAAAAGCTAGGGTAGATCGTATTCCACAGGGTTTCTTCTAATCGTTTACTCAAATATGCTGGCAATTTATTCAAGTTTGAACACGTTGTGCGTGGTGTGAGTTCCACGACTTCTAAACTAAGATGTAGGAAAATTAAAATGAAATTGAAAGACAGAATGAATTGCTGGTTTAGATAGACGACAGACAAGCTTAGATTTCGAATCCCCCTTAGATCACCAAGGCAACAGCAATCAACAGATCAGCGGATTTCAATTCTCGTTCAATCAATTTCTATATACCACCATAACTCCTGACCCTTAGGTTTAAGACTGGCGAACGTTCACTCTATCCGATCTAACTACCAAGATTAATTAGTCGCCGGGGTACGGTCGCCTCTCGCAACGACTTAACTAACTGGTGCAATTACTAATGATTTATGAGTTACTCTTGAAGCGGATTAACCCTAACTGGTTCCTACGAAAGGCACACTCCAATGAATAGGTTAACTGGTTGAATTGATGTTCTAAAGTGAGGCGAGCGTTCGCTTCTATCCTCAGCTTAACAAGAATCTAAGCTAGGTGATCAGGAAAGACAAGTTTTAATGTTTAAAGCAGAGAAGATGTCTGGCGACAAACCCTAATTCAACACAAACCTAATCTAGGCGATCAATCAGAAAAGAAACATAAACAATCAAGAACAAAACAACCATGCAAAGAGAAACTGATTGAACTTTGAATCTAATCACCGCCGACCCGTGACTGCTTTAAAGCCCTGGGTCACTTAGGGTTCATCTAATCTAAGCTCTACGAGTTTAGCTATTCATGTTCATAACAAAAGAATCGAAGATAGAAACAGAGTTCATCATACAGAGGAAGAACAGATAAGAACTGAAAAACCTAATTCTGATGACTCTAGCAAAGCTTCGCTCTCCGGTAATCTTCAATCCTAGCTCCGAGTCTCCGAGGTGAAGGGATGGCGTCACGATCTCTTCCTGGCTCTTCGAACTCTAAAACTCTCTCCCGAACTTGTGAAAATTCTGAGAATTATGTGAATTATGAGGTATATCTTTATTTGGGCCGCCGGTTAAGTATTTATACTTAACCCTAATACCGCCGGATTTTAACTAAGATTTTCGCCAAAAATATTAAGGGATTTTCGCCGAAAATCCTAGTGCAAAAGGGATGACCGCCGGCTGGATTCTTCTATAGTTTTCAGACCGTCGGTTCTCGGCGAAAACTTAGTGTTTTCGCCGAAAACACCCTTTGGCTGACATCAGTCGATTTGTACATGCATTTTCGCCGAAAATGTGAAGGTATTTTCGGTGAAATTTTCAGTGTAAAACGGGGTAGGAATTGGTTCGACTTGATTGGCTCCTTGGATCGATTCCGGTGCGATTCCTTGAGGTTACAACGCCTTAGACACGTCCTTGGCTACTTTATTTGACGGCAAAAACCTGTGCTAACATAGAAACACTAGAAAACCATCAAATAGACCCGAAACGGGCCAATGTAACACAAATGGCACAAGATAGGGCAATTGATTGAATATTCGTTGTTCTACCCTAAAAACCATGTCTTAAGCATGGAAATGTTGATTAAATGAGACTGATAATCACGTCAAATCGAGTGTCATCAAAATACCCCACACTTAAGCTTTTGCTTGTCTTCAAGCAAACTGAATAGAAACGCTCATGTTCACAAATGATAAGATCAATTAAATTGGAGTTCAATCAAACACAATGAATTATTAGACAGATAATTCCTAGAACAAGAAACCTAACATGCATACTGATCAGCCAAACAACCTGGTCTCACTAATAAACTGCACACGACAAGTGATCGCAACCAATTATGCACGAATTTGACCTGACCGACCAGACTCCTCACACAGGAAATATTTAGTAAATGGGGGACTCTCACTCTCTGTGTTTAAGGACGTGTTTATGCTCTCAATCATTTTCTGTTACTAAATTCTGTCATAAGTTTGCATTTCAACCACATCTCCACCACTGTGACAACACGAGTAACTAGTCAAGAAGGACTTCCCTGCTAGGACTGTAACGAATTCTACACTACAAGGGTTTATAATGAGATGGATGATGGGAATGTATGATGGTGGCTTTGGTGCAGTGTAGCTTTCGACTAGCTTCCCTCGAATCTAGCTTATGGCTTCCTACCATCTAACCAGACACGGGTGGAATAGTGTACGCTCATCCTATGATACCCTCAAGCAACCTAGCACTTTATTTTCTTTACACATTTTTTAATCTTTGACTTCTTTTCTTTTGACTTCGTTCTTTCATATGTAGGGAGAAGAACGTTTATTGCACTGACTATACACTTGAAGACTTTTCTGAACTCTCTTTCTATATTTTTTTCTTTTTGTGACGATTCTTTCTTTTAGTTGCTAGAAGGGTTTACACGTTTGGACATAATAGCTAAGACCACCTGTTTAATGGCTATTGGCAGGTTACCACAAACCGACTTCCGGTAGGTCAATCTAGAACTACAACCACAGGGGATCAACGGGGAATGAAAGAATGGGAAATGGTTGTAATGTATATCGAACCGAAAGAACAGGCCAAGCTCAAGGGTTTACACCTAATGGATTATCGTTTGGTAGGATATATGGCTTAGTAGCTGAATCTAGGTGCCCCTATCATTCTAGAACTCGTGTCATCGTGTGGTCTCGAGTAGGTCTCATGCAAATTCTAACTCATTCAAGCAAACAGAAAACCACTCAAAAAGAATTGAAATTGCAAGTTACGTGCAATGGATCAAAAGCTCACATTTGGTTTGCTAGTCGGATTCGGTCATTTTCATGCAATCAAGGCTACAAATTACAAGTGTGATTTTCAAAATCTGTTCTGACCAGGCAATTTAGCATCAAAGTATACACGTTGGCTCTCAAGTTCTAGGTTAAGAAGTCTAAGCATCATTATGGCAGATTGAACAACAACTTAACATCAAAAATCAAGAACTGAGCAATTCTAATGCTAGAGAAACTGGAAAGGCACCGAGAAACACTTTTTTTTACTGAAAACCGAGGAACACACAACACACAATTAAGGGCAATCAAGTTCATGCAAGGTTCTCTAGCATCCTACCACACACTTAAATCGTTCTGTGTCCTCACAGGACTAAACTAGAGTAAAGATATACGAAGAACCTGGAATCAGATGGTCGGTGTAGGGGATGAGCACGAATAGCCTGGAGCGGAGAGAAATAGTTACTCAAGTTCCTACAAAAACAAAAACAACAAATGATCAAAAGGATACCGGGACAAATGTCCCGGATCCACACAAAATAAAAGTCGAGCAAAGAAGGTTTAGGAGAATTTTGAAAATATTTTAACTTTTTTTTTAAGTTTTCGGCGAAAAAAAGTGCAAGTTTTCGCCGAAAAGTTCAGTTAAAAATGTTTGCCGGTTTTCAAAACAAGTTTTCACCGAAAATCTCATAGAGTTTTTGCCGAAAAGTTTGACTAAAATCGACCAGAAAAACACAGGGGTTTTCAAAAGAAGTTTTTGCCGAAAATCTAGAGGGTTTTTGCCGAAAACTTTACCCTGCATGATTGAAAATATTTTCACAATTTCGGCAAACTTCAGAAAATCACAATTAAATCGACAAAAATCGGAACAACCTCAAACAACTTGCGATTGAAACGATGACACACAGACTACACACAAAAAATAAGAAATCAAGCAAACTAACACTTTTCGATCCCCTGAACCTGATTCGAATGACGAAAAGACTGACTCAAAAATTCAAAAACGGACTCCAGCCATGGGTTGCCTCCCACGAAGCACTCTTGCTTAACGTCCTTGAGCCGGACGATACCTGGTCGGCGATCAAGAGACATCCCAGCTTAGGATTTCTCTTAGACCCGAGTCGGAGTTCCTGAAATATCCTCCGGCAAGTGTGAACTTCTTCCCGTTTGCGCGAATTAACTTGGTTCGTTCTTCGGGAAGATGACCAGAATTTTTACAAGGCCTGAACAGTTCTTTCGAAGAAGCGTCCTTCAGAGGATCATTCTTCTCCGGTGGCTCGGTAGACGGGGGCTGAGCAATCGGCTTCCAAACCGCCTTCGTCTTCTCTTTATTCTCCTTCTTTATCTCGCTAGGATCTTTAACTTTTAGTGATTCATGAGGGGATGCCGTCAGATCCTCCTTCTTTCTCGGCTTTTGTGCCGGCAGCTCATTCTTCAGGATAGCGACCTGTCCAACATCTGGCAAGCAAATTTATGAAGAAACTCTAGATTTTTCATTAGTAACGGAGTTGACCGAAGCCAACTCCACAACTTCAACAGATAAGCAATGGGCCTCTTCTTTGACAGGGATTTGCATACCGTCCTTGAGGTGGAATGTCATGGTATCCTTGCCGACCCTTAATGTCAATGAGCCAGTCGGGACATTAATGGTAATGCTGGCTGTCGCCATAAATGGTCGGCCAAGGAGAAAAGTGACATCTTCTCCTCGGGTATCCATAACAACAAAATCAGCTAGAATAGTAAAAGGACCACAACTGACAACCACGTCTTCTATCAATCCCCTAGGTAATTTCACAGATCTGTCGGCAAACACTAAATGCATGCTAATCGGTTTCAATTCTCCTAGGTTCAATTTCTCATACAAGCAGGTAGGCATTACATTAATGGAAGAACCTAGATCAATTAAACTACGATCAATTTTCACACCATTAATAGTGCAAGGCAAGGTAAAAGCACCGGGATCTCGACACTTAGCTGGGGGTGGTATGGGTGTCGCCTGGCCCTGGATAGCGGAGCATTCTTCCTCGAGGGAGACGGGAGACAACTCTTCCTTCTTCTTGTTCTTCGCAGGATCCTTTGCGATTTTGTCAGCCTCCGGTATCACCTGGATAACATCAGTAACTGGTGTATTCATATTCGTGTTCTTCAAGTATCCATGCCACTTTCTGTACCGGGTATCATGATCTTTCTCCTTTGATTGCGCAGCCTTAGGAAACGGAATCCGAGGCTGATATGGAGGAAGAGGTGGCGCAGGTGCTTGCTTTGTCAGGGGAGGCGGGGCAGTCACCTCCTCCTTGATCTCTGGCGTGTCAATGGCTATAGCATCAGGAATTACGGCCGGATCAGGAGCTGCAGGACTAGCTGATTGCTTGCCGCTTCTTGTGGAGATGGCCTTGACGTGGTCCTTCCTAGTGGTAGAGTTGTCTTGAACCGATGATTGATTAAAGAAGGGGATACTAGCTAGCATGCTAGCCATGTTATTCACCGCGCTCTCCACTCGTCGACCTCGATCTTCATGATCTCGATTTAACATGACTTGAAGCTTGAATTTCTCTTCGTGGTCATCGAGTCTTGCCAAGATCAAGTTGAGCTTCCTGTCTATCTCGATTTCCCAAGTATTCTCAAATGTATAATTCTGAGGTTGCTGTCCTACGGTGAATCCAGGGGGATCTTGATCAATAAAATTCACTTCCCCTATAGACCAGTTATTTGCTATACCGAAGATCTTCTTCATTTCTTTCTGCACTTCACTCTTGATCTGATCTTCACGGCTTGGTTGGCCTTTAGCTCCTCCAAACTGTCTCTCCCAGCTTCTAGACTTAGATGCGCACTTTGCAAAGTGAAGAAGAGCAGCTTTTGGTGTGAGTGCGGTGTAGTCTCCATCAGCTAAGGAGTTAAACCATTCAGATGACTCTTCGTTCATACCCCAAGCAAAGATCTTGGCTAGTTGCCTCTGAGTGAAGCCATGATGAGGGCAATCGTGGAGGAGTTCCTGGAATTCGTTCCAAGCATCATGTAAACTTACTCCTTCTCTCTGTCTGAACCTTGAGATGTTTTTCCTATAAGCAGTTGTTCTGGAAGGAGGGAAGTATTCCTCTACGAATTCCTGAGCAAGAGTCTCCCAGTCAGTGTAGTAGCCAGGTGGTTTGCCAGTGAGCCACCTCTTAGCTGCACCTTTCAGAGAGAACGGGAAAGCTCTCAAGCAAATAGTGTTCTTGTCGAGATTCCCGTTCTTGAAAGTGCTGCAGAGATCAAGGAAATCCGCTAGATGCGTGCACGGATTGTCTAATGGCCTGCCTTCAAATTGTAAATCCCTAGAGATCATTTCCAGGAAGGGGATCTTGATCTCATAGTCAGGATCGTCTTCATTGCACAGAACAAAGATAGAAGAACGAACACTAGTAGCACTTGGCTTATTGTAATCCGCAAGACTCTTTTGAGCAGCCATTGCGGTAGGGGAAGGTGGATCGGAAGTGATTTGCTTCTGAATTTTCTTAACCTGCAAGAGACAAAAACAAACACAACCGGTGTAAAATCGAAGTGTGATGGAAAATGAAAGATGGAAAGTAGAAGAATAAAATGCCAACTCTTCTTCCAAACAATATAGAAGAGTCCCCGGCGACGGCGCCAATTTGATGAGCTGCAGAACAGTGATCAAATACTACCAAGCTAAAAAGCTAGGGTAGATCGTATTCCACAGGGTTTCTTCTAATCGTTTACTCAAATATGCTAAAAATTTATTCAAGTTTGAACACATTGTGCGTGGTGTGAGTTCCACGACTTCTAAACTAAGATGCAGGAAAATTAAAATGAAATTCAAAGACAGAATGAATTGCTGGTTTAGACAGACGACATACAAGCTTAGATTTCGAATCCCCCTTAGATCACCAAGGTAACAGCAATCAACTGATCAGCGAATTTCAATTCTCGTTCAATCAATTTCTATACACCACCATAACTCCTGACCCTTAGGTTTAAGACTGGCGAACTTCGCTCT
Source organism: Linum lewisii (assembly GCA_034768395.1). Taxonomy (NCBI): domain Eukaryota; kingdom Viridiplantae; phylum Streptophyta; class Magnoliopsida; order Malpighiales; family Linaceae; genus Linum; species Linum lewisii. The sequence continues at coordinate 31,651,281 of CM068298.1, forward strand.
ATCCGATCTAACTACCAAGATTAATTAGTCGCCCGGGTACGGTCGCCTCTCTCAACGACTTAAATAACTGGTGCAATTACTAATGATTAATGACTTACTCTTGAAGCGGATTAACCCTAACTGGTTCCTACGAAAGGCACACTCTAATGAATAGGTTAACTGGTTGAATTGATGTTCTAAAGTGAGGCGAGCGTTCGCTTCTATCCTCAGCTTAACAAGAATCTAAGCTAGGTGATCAGGAAAGACAAGTTTTAATGTTTAAAGCAGAGAAGCTGTCTGGCGACAAACCCTAATTCACCACAAACCTAATCTAGGCGATCAATCAGAAAAGAAACATAAACAATCAAGAATAAAACAACCATGCAAAGAGAAACTGATTGAACTTTGAATCTAATCACCGCCGATCCGTTACCGCTTTAAAGCCCTGGGTCACTTAGGGTTCATCTAATCTAAGCTCTACGAGTTTAGCTACTCATGTTCATAACAAAAGAATCGAAGACAGAAACAGAGTTCATCATACAAAGGAAGAACAGATAAGAATTGAAAAACCTAATTTTGATGACTCTGGCAAAGCTTCGCTCTCTGGTAATCTTCAATCCTAGCTCCGAGTCTCCGAGGTGAAGGGATGGCGTCACGATCTCTTCCTGGCTCTTCGAACTCTAAAACTCTCTCCCGAACTTGTGAAAATTTTGAGAATTATGTGAATTATGAGTTATATCTTTATTGGGCCGCCGGTTAAGTATTTATACTTAACCCTAATACCGTCGGATTTTAACTAAGATTTTCGCCGAAAATATTAAGGGATTTTCGCCGAAAATCCTAGTGCAAAAGGGATGACCGCCGGCTGGATTCTTGTGTAGTTTTCAGACCGTCGGTTCTTGGCGAAAACTTAGTATTTTCGCCAAAAACACCCTTTGACTGACATCAGTCGATTTGTACATACATTTTCGCCGAAAATGTGAAGGTATTATCGGTGAAATCTTCAGTGTAAAATGGGGCAGGAATTGGTTCAACTTGATTGGCTCCTTGGATGATTCCGGTGCGATTCCTTGAGGTTCCAACGCCTTAGACACGTCCTTGGCTACTTTATTTGACGGCAAAAACCTGTGCTAACGTAGAAACACTAGAAAACCATCAAATAGACCCGAAACGGGCCAAGGTAACACAAATGGCACGAGATAGGGCAAATGATTGAATATTTGTTATTCTACCCTAAAAACCATGTCTTAAACAAGGAAATTTCGCTTAAATCAGACTGATAATCACGTCAAATTGAGTGTCATCATGAAGCATAGCAGCTGCTGGAGTAAGAGCGGTACAATCTCCCTCAGCTAAGGAGTTGACCCATTTAGTAGACTCGTCATTCATACCTCGAGCAAAGATCTCAGCTAGTTGTCTTTGTTCGAAGCCATGATGAGGGCAATTGTAGAGGAGTTCTAGGAATTCATTCCAATCATCATATAAGCTCATCCCTTCCTTTTGAACGAATCTAGTAATGCTGTCGTTGTAAGCTGTAGTTCCAGAAGGAGGAAAGTATTCCTTTACAAAATCTTGAGCAAGATTGTCCCAGTTTGTATAGAGACTGGGTGGCTTGCTATTGAGCCATCTCTTTGCGAGGCCTTTAAGAGAGAATGGGAAGGCTCATAAGCATATGGTGTTTCTATCGAGACTCCCACTCTTAAAAGTCTCACATATAGCTAGGAAATCCGCCAAATGTGTGCATGGATTATCATGCGGCTTTCCTTCGAACTGCAAATCCCTAGAGATCATTCTGTGGATGGGGATCTTGATCTCATAGTCAGGATCATCTTCATTGCGTGGCACAACAATGGAGGATCGATGAACGTTGTAAACAGGGTTATCAAATAACTGTCAAGCACAGAGCAGGACAGATCGTATTCCACGGGCCTCTTTTACTTGCTTACTCAAATTTGTTGGCAATTTTATTCAGGATCAAACAGTTTGTGCGTGGTGTGAGTTCCACGACTTCTATTCTAGGATGTAGGATAAACTGAAATGAAATTAAAATGCAGAATGATTGGTTGTTTGACTTAGACAGACGACATGCAAGCTTAGACTTCGAATCCCCCTTAGATCACCAGAGCATTGGCAATCAACAGACCAGCGGTTTTCAATTCTGATTCATTCAGTTCGCAGACACCACCATAACTCCTTACCCTTAGGTTTAAGACTGGCGAACGTTCGCTCTATCTGATCTAACTACCAAGATTAATAAGTCGCCCGAGTACGGTCACTTCTTGCGACGACAGAACTAACTGGTGCAATTACTAGTGATTCATGAGTTACTCTTGAAGTGGATTAACCCTAACTGGTTCCTACAAAAGGAACACTCTAATGAATAGGTTAATTGCTGATTTGGTGTTTTAAAGTGAGGCAAACATTCGCTACTATCCTCAACTTAACAAGAATCTAATCTAGGTGGCCAAACCAGACAAGAAACACAGAGAACAGAGAACAGAGAACAGAGAACAAATCAAACATGAAGGAGAAACTAAATGAACTTTGAATCTAATCACCGCCGATCCGTGAGCGCTTTAAAGCCCTGGGTCACTTAGGGTTCATCTAATCTAAGCTCTACGAGTTTAGCTACTCATATTCAATACAGGAGAATCAAAGACAGACAAGGAATACATCTCAGGTAGGAAAGACAAAGAAGAACTGTAAAACCTAATTTTGATTAATCCGTGAAGCTCGATCTGCTGGATCTTCAACTCTAGCACTTGCTCTCCGAGATGGAAGGATGGCGTCATGATCCTTTCTTAATTCCTCGAAATCCTTCCACTCTTTCTATCTCTCGTCTAAGTCTTGGAATTTTTGTCCAAAAGTAAGTGTGTTATTTTCAGCCGGCAATTTTCTTCTTTATAGCTGTTCGCGTTTTGGCTGGAAATCAGCTAAGTTTTCTCTGAAAAATTGGGAAGTTTTCGGTGAAAGCTTCCTTCAAATACTCTACTTGCTTCGACTGTTTCTTCTGTTCCAAATTCACCTAGAGTTTTCGGCGAGAACTTGGGGTTTTCGCCGAAAACTTCTTCTTGTAAGCTCTGACGATTTCTTCTTGAGTTTTTGGCGAAACTTCATGTCTTTTCGCCGAAAACTTCTTTGTAAAATCGGGTAGGATTTGTGTTGACTTGATTGACTCTTGGATTGATTTTGGTGTGGTTTCTTGAGGCTCCAATGCCTTAGACACGTCCCTGGTTACATTATTTGTCGGCAAAAACCTGTGCTATCAAGAGAACACTAGAAAACCATCAAATAGACCCGAAACGGGCCAAAGTAACACAAATGGCACGAGATAGAGTAGTTGAGTGAATATTCACTATTCTACCCTAAAAACCATGTCTTAAGCTAAGAAATGTCACTTAAATGAGGCTGATAATTACGTCAAATCGAGTGTCATCAAATCCCCCACACTTAAGCTTTTGCTTGTTCTCAAGCAAACTAAATAGAAGATGCTCATGTTCACAAATAATAAGATTGATTAAATTGAAGTTCAAGCATACACAATGAATTATTAGATAGCTACTCTTAGAACGAGGGACTTAACATGCATATTGATCAGCCAAACAACCTGGTCTCAATAAAAACTGGACACGACAAGAAGTAGTAACCAATCATGCACAAATTTGACCTGACCGACCAGACTCCTCACACAGATAATATTTAGTAAGAGGGAAACTCTCATTCTCTGTGTTTAGGGACGTGTTTCTGCTCTCAATCATTTTTTGTTACTGAATTCTGTCATAAGTTTGCAATTCGACCACATCTGCACCACTGTGGCAACACGAGGAACTAGTTAAGAAGGACTTCCCTACTTAGGACTGTAACGAATTCTACACTACAAGGGTTCATGATGAGATGGATGAAGGGAATGTATGCTGATGGCTTTGGTGTGGTGTAGCTTTTGACTAACTTCCCTCGAATCAAGCTTATGGCTTCCTACCGTCTAACCAGACACGGGTGGAATAGTGTACGCTCATCCTATGATACCGTCAAGCAACCGAGCACTTTATTTTCTTTACACACATATTTTTCAGAAATTTCTTTTGACTTCGTTCTTCCATATGTAGGGAGAAGAACGTTATTGAATTATACTACAAACTTTGAAACTTTTCTTTTCTGTTTTTTTAAAATTTTTTCATATTTTCTTCTTTTTTCTATTTTTTTCTTTTCTGCTGATTCTTTCTTTTAGTTGCTAGAGGGGTTTACACGTCTGGACATAATAGCTAAGACCACCTATTTAATGGCTATGGCCAGGTTACCACAAACCGACTTCCGGTAAGCTAATCTAGAACTACAACCACAGGAGATCAATGGGGAATGGTTGTAATGCATATCGAACCGAAAGAACAGGCCAAGCTCAAGGGTTTAAACCTAATGGATTTAACGTTAGGTAGGCTATATGGCTTAGTAGCTGAATCTATGTTCCCCTATCATTCTAGTACTCGCGTCATCGTGTGGTCTTGAATAGGTCTCATACAAATTCTAACTCATTAAAGAAAAAATGTAAACCACTCAAAAAGAATTGAAATTGCAAGTTACGTTCAATGGATCAAAAGCTCACAGTTGGTTTGTGATGACACTCGAATTGATGTGATTATCAGCCTCATTTAAGTGACATTTCATTGCTTAAGACACGGTTTTAAGGGTAGAATAGTGAATATTCACTCAACGATCCATCTCATGCCTTTTGTGTTACCTTGGCCCATTTCGGGTCTATTTGATGGTTTTTAAGTATTTTCGTGTTAGCACAGGCGTTCGCCATCAAATGTGGTAGCCAAGGACGTGTCTAAGGCACTGGAACCCCGAGGAATCACACCCGAATCAACCAAAAAAGTCATTCAACCCAAAAAGAATTCCTGCCCCATTTACACATATATTTTCGGCGAAAATACCCTTAGGTTTTCGCCGAAAATGAAAGAAGAAATCCACTGTCCCGATCAAGAAGAAGTTTTCGACGAAAACCTTGGGAGTTTTCACCGAAACCCTAAGCCAAATCAACCAGGAGAAACAGACGGATGAAGCCACATTTGAACAGATATTTTCGTCAAAAATTCCCTTGTATTTTCGGCAAAAATCCCAGTGGAAAAGCAGAAATCGCTGGTTAGGTATAAATACTGAAACAAGCGGCTAAATAAAAAACACTTAGACACTAAAAAATTAAGACGAAGACAAGAGAGAGAAAGGAGTTCGAGGAGCCAGGAATGGATCGTGACGCCATCCATCCATCTCGGAGAGCCAGTGCTAGGAGTTGAAGATCCAGCAGATTGAAGCTGCCAGGAGTCGTCGAAATTAGGTTTTACAGTTCTTCTCTGTCTTTCCTACCTGAGATGTATTCTTTGTCTGTCTTCGCTTCTATATTGAATATGAGTAGCTAAACTTGTAGAGCTTAGATTAGATGAACCCTAAGTGACCCAGGGCTTTAAAGCGGTCACGGATCGGCGGTGATTAGATTCGAAATTCATTCAGTTTCTTCTTCATGTTTGACTTGTTCTTTGTTCTCTGTGTTTCTTTTCTGGTTTGGCCACCTAGATTAGATTCTTGTTAAGCTAAGGATAGAAGTGACCGCTCGCCTTACTTTAGAACATCAAGTTGAACAATTAACCTTATAATTGGAGTGTGCCTTTCGTGGGAACCGATTAGGGTTAATCCACTGCAAGAGTAACTCATAAATCGTTAGAATTTGCACCAGTTAAGTTAAGTCATTGCGAGAGGCGACCGTACCCGAGCGGCTAATTAATCGTGGTAGCTAGATCGGATAGAGCGAACGTTCGCTAGTCTTAAACCTAAGGGTCAGGAGTTATGGTGGTGTCTGAGAACTGAATGAACTAGAATCGGAAACTGCTGATCTGTTGATTGTCTATGCCTTGGGGATCTAAGGGGGATTCGAAATCTAAGCTTGTCTGGCTTCTGTCTTAGTCAATCAATCAATAGTTAATTCGCTTTAATTTCATTTCAACCTATCTTTGCATTTTTAGTATAGAAGTCGTGGAACTCACACCACGCACTAAGTGTTTTTAACCTTGAATTTAACTTGCCAACACATTTGAGTAAGGAAGTAGAGGAGACTCGTGGAATACGATCTACCCTAGCTTCACATCTTGGTAGTTATTTGATTGACCGCTATTTTGTAGCTCATCAAATTGGCGCCATTGTCGGGGACTCTTCTATTTCGTTGAAAGAAGAGTTGGCATTTTTATTCTTCTACCTTTCCATATTTCATTTCCATCACACTTCGATTTTACACCGGTTGTGCTTGTTTTTGTCTCTTGCAGATCATAGCAGGTTTAGAAACGGATCACTTCCGTTCCATCTTCCTTTACCGCAATGGCTGCTCTTTAAAAGTGTTGCGGACTACAGTATGCCGCGTGCATCCAACATTCGATCCCCCATCACCGTGCTTTCTAATGACGATGATCCTGATTATGAGATTAAGATTCCTCTCCTAGAACTAATCTCTAGGGACATACAATTCGAAGGACGGCCATATGATAATCCCTGCACTCATATCACCGACTTTCTGGCTGTCTGTGACACTTTCAAGTCTGGGAACCTCAACAAGAACACTTTATATCTCCGGACTTTTCCGTTCTCTCTCCGAGGTGCAGCTAAGCATTGGCTTGGAAGCAAACCACCAGGTCATTACACTAACTGGGAGGCATTAGCTCAAGATTTTTTTGAGGAATACTTTCCTCCTGCAAGGACAATTGCTTATAAAGACCGCATCTCCAGGTTCACTCAGAGAGAATATGCAAGCCTGTATGACACTTGGAATGAATTCCAATCTCTTCTCTTCAACTGTCCTCACCATGGGTATGAACAAAGATAGCTGGCTGAATTTTTGCTCGTGGTATGCGCGAAGAATCCGCAAATTGGGTCAACTCCCTAGCTGGCGGAGATTGCACCGCCCTTACTCCTCAGGATGCTCTTCTGCATTTCGCTAGCTGTGCTTCAAAATCTAGAAACTGGGAGAGGCAAAGAGAAGGAACCAAGAGTCAGAGTCAGATGAGTGTTGCAAAGCAGATCAAAATGGAGGTTCAGAAACATCTACAAGCAGTTGGTATCCCTCTCGATCCCCCGTCAGCTACCATCTTTTCGGCTGACTCTGGATGGTGTGGATCCTGTGCTCATAACGGTGGAAGCTGCCTCAACTTCGGTACAACAGAAGTCTGGTCTACAGCAGAGATAAACTTCATTGATCAAGGCTTCGCTAACAATCAGAAAGGCTATGCCGGTTACAGAAACTAGTGCCACGGAACCAGAGCAACCGGTTAGTAGATCCTTATCATAGACCTCCGGGATTCATCGGAAGACAACACCAGTTTCAAGCAAAGCCGTACTACAATAGAGACATAGACTATGAGAAGAAGTTCGATCAGATTATGAGCAGACTTGACGACCACGACATTCAATTAGAAGCTCAAGCTGCACTCAATCAAGAACAGAGAGCTCAGAGCCAGAGGATAGAGGATGCTATAAGCAATATGACTAAACTCTTTACTAGCAATCCTCTCCTTAATCCTGCAGCATTTCAAGCAGACTCCGGTGCAAAGAGTGAACATGCTCAGGCTATTGCCACCAGGAGCGGCAAGCAAACAACTGATCCAAAGGCTCTGGAACCGGACGTGATACCAGATACCAGTGCTGCCATGGATATGCCAGAAATTGAAGATATCACAGAAGAGGAAGAAGAAGCATCTGCTCCTCCTCCTCCCAAGACAGCTCCTGAGCCTGTCTTGGCGCCATATGTACCTCGGATCCCTTTCCCAAAGGCTGCAATGAGCAAAGCCAAGGATCATGACACTCAGTATAAGAAGTGGTACAATGTTCTTAGGACTGCAAAGATCAAGATACCAGTGACAGAAGCTGTAGAGATTATACCACCACTGGGGAAGTTCTTTAAAGACCTAGTGAAGAAAGTGAAGAACGGAGAGGCGTACTCTGTCACGCTCACTAATGAATGCGCTTCTATTCTCGGTGCGCCATCTCCCATACGATAGCCGCCACCACCCCTAGTTAAGTGTTCTGATCCCGGTCCTTTTACATTACCGTGCATTATTAATGGCATTAAAATTGATCACAGTCTAGCTAATTCTGGGGCTTCTATTAATGTTATGCCTGTTTATCTATATGAGAAGCTGAACCTAGGGCAGTTAAAACCAATTACTCTGCATCTAGTGTTAGCCGATAGGTCTGTTAAACTACCTAAGGGAATAATAGAAGATGTAGCTGTCTGCTGTGGTCCGTTTACTATAATTGCAGACTTTGTTGTTCTAGATACTCGCGAGTTAGACAGAATACTTATCCTAGGTCGACCTTTCTTAGCAACTGCTGGTGCAAATATTAACTGCAAACAAGGCCTGTTAACTTTGAGTGTAGGACAGGAGAGTGTTGCATTCCACATTAAAGATAGCATGAGATACTCTGTTGTTCAAGATGATAACTGTTATACTGTTGATCCCCTAGAGTTGGCCTCGGCCAACTTCATTACTAATTCCTTATCTAGTGATCCGCTAGAGTTATGTTTGATTTCAGGGATTGAAAATGCATTAGAAGATCCAGAGCAGCGCCTATGGCAAGATGAGAAGAAGACGACATTCACACCCATCACTGTGCCTGCACACATCGAGAGGCATCTCTGAAACCTTCTGCAAACATCGGATAGTCATTGATGAAGAATTCAAACCAGTCAGACAACCACAACGCCGACTTAACCCTCTGATGCAGGAAGTTGTAAAGAAGGAAGTACTCAAACTTCTAGATGCCGGTATCATCTATCCTATTGCCGACAGTCCTTGGGTTAGTCCGACTCAAGTCGTTCCAAAGAAAGGAGGAATTACCGTCATCCCTAATCCAAAGGGTGAGCTCATCCTGACTCGCACGATTATCGGATGGAGAGTCTGTATCGATTATCGACGGCTCAATGATGCCACCAAGAAGGATCATTTTCCACTGCCGTTCATTGATCAGATGCTTGAACGATTGGCTGGTCATGACTACTACTGTTTCTTAGACGGGATGTCCGGTTACTTCCAGATCCCCATCGAGCTTGTTGATCAAGAGAAGATGACTTTCACCTGCCCGTTTGGTACGTTTGCTTATCGTCGTATTCCTTTTGGTTTATGTAATGCTCCCGCTACCTTTCAGAGATGCATGCTTGCTATATTCGGAGATCTGGTAGAGAATGTGGTGGAGGTATTCATGGACGACTTCTCCGTCTATGGAGATTCATCTTCCAAGTGCCTGGCTAATCTGGACAAGGTGCTAGCTCGTTGTGAGGAAACCAACCTAGCTCTTAGTTGGGAGAAATGTCACTTCATGGTTACCGAAGGTATTGTTCTGGGCCATAGGATTTCTAAGGCCGGTATAGAAGTTGATCGTGCCAAGCTTGAGACCATCGCTAGCTTATCACCGCCGACCTCAGTTAAGATAGTTCAAAGTTTCCTCGGTCATGCTGGATTCTACCGAAGATTCATCAGAGACTTCTCCAAGATCACTCTTCCAATGACGAAGCTTCTTGAGAAATATGTTCCTTTCGTATTTGATAAAGCTTGTCTTGAAGCCTTTGAGACTTTGAAGACTCAACTCACCACCGCACCGATCCTTACAGCACTAGATTGGAATCTTCCATTCAAGATTATGTGCGATGCTAGTGACTTCGCCGTTGGCGCGGTTCTTGGTCAGAGGAAGGAGAAGAGATTTCATCCTATTTACTTTGCTAGCAAGACACTCAACGATGCTCAGAGAAACTACACTACTACGGAGAAAGAGCTTCTGGCCATCGTTTTCTCCTTTGACAAGTTCAGACAGTATCTTGTTCTTTCACATACCATTGTCTACACAGATCATGCCGCCTTGCGCCATTTATTAGCCAAGCAGGACTCAAAGCCACGTCTCATCCGATGGATCCTTCTCCTCCAAGAGTTTGACATAGAAATTACAGACAAGAAAGGAGCAGAGAACTTAGCGACGGATCATCTGTCCCGACTGGAGGAATCACAAACAGGTAAGTCTACTACCCCTATCAATGATTCCTTCCCTGACGAGCTGTTGCATGTTGAAACGTATGAACAGGTTAACAGCATAGCTATCGAGCCCTGGGCAATCCCTCACGCTCAAGATCTGAGTAATGCAACCGACTCGGAAGAACCATGGTATGCAACCTTGGCTAATTACCTCTCTCACGGCATCGTACCTCCTGAGCTGGATTTCAATGCACGCAAGAAGCTCTTTAAAGAAGCCAAGTCATACTTCTGGGATGAGCCCTTCTTATACCGCATCAGTATTGACGGAATGATCCGGAGATGTGTCTCTTACATCGAAGCAGCTGACATTATGCGTAAATGCCATGAAGGGCAGTTCGGAGGACACTTCGGAGGCAACCGCACTCCGAGAAAGGTACTCTAAACAGGTTTTTATTGGCCTTTAATCTTTAGTGATTGTGATGCTTTTGCTCGACGTTGTGATGCGTGCCAGCGATTAGGTAACATCTCTATTCGTAATGAGATGCCCCACATTGTTTCTTTAACTGTTGAAATTTTTGATGTTTGTGGAATTGATTTTATGGGTCCGTTCACACCCTCCAACGGAAAGAAGTACATTCTTGTAGCCGTTGATTATGTTTCTAAGTGGGCCGAAGCTGAAGCTCTACCCACTAATGATTAAAGAGTGGTGGGTCGGTTCCTTACCCGTCTTTTCACGCGTTTTGGTTCACCGCGCTTCATCATAAGCGATAGGGGTACCCACTTCCATGGACAATTCGATCGGGTGTGCAAACGCTTTGGCATCACCCACCGTATGTCACAGCTTATCATCCTCAAGCGAATGGTCAAGCGGAAGTGAAGAACCGTGAGCTCAAGCGGATTCTTGATAGGACAGTTGGCCGGTCCCGCAAGGACTGGTCATCTAAGCTCAATGATGCCTTATGGGCTTTTTCGAACTGCCTACAAGACTCCCATCGGTACCTCACCGTATCAGCTGGTCTATGGCAAGGCATGTCATTTGTCGGTTGAGCTTGAGCATAAGGCATTCTGGGCTAACAAAGAGTTGAACATGAGCTATGCAGTAGCAGGTAATATGCGTCACGACCAGATCGCTGAGCTTGAGGAGCACCGACTCCACGCATATGAGAGCACGAAGTTATACAAAGAGCGCACGAAGAAAATTCATGACTCTCAATTGAAGACGATCAAGCAGTTCTACCCCGGAGATGAAGTCGTCTTATATAACTCTCGATTGAAGCTCTTCCCGGGTAAACTGAAATCCCGTTGGTCCGGCCCTTATACCGTTGTGTGGCAGGCATCTTTGGGCAGTGTCCTAATCAAATTGCATGATCAAAAGTCGTTTATGGTCACCGGGCATAGGCTTAAGAAGTATCTGCAAGGACTAGCTGTCTCCTCCATCGACGTTGTAACACCCGACCCGAATCAGCTCGGTGAAACCCGAGGTTGAACCGGTATCGAGTATTACCCAGTGGAAAACGACAGAGATAACAATCAAATCCAAGCTTTAAATAAAAGTTTAAGTGAGAGGCCTCCATAAACCAAGAAAACATAAACTGTTTGCAACTCCAAATCCATCATAAAACCCATAAAATCCAACATAATCAGAAAGATACCTAAATCCAAGTAAAACCCCCAAAATGTCCCAAGTCAACTGAAATATAAAAATAGGTCAACTCCAAGTAGGCTCCAGTCTTCACCTCATAGCTTCAGCCCAGCACTTCTCGGAATCCACCCTCAACTCTGACACCACACCACTCTCTCTAGCCACGAGATCCTGAAAGGGAGAAAGGGATCAATTTCCTATTGAAATTGAGTGAACCCACTGGGCCTACCTACACGTTGTCCTACTCTATGGAGCGGTCCCAACTCCGCACAAGACATTCAACAATGGAACCAACCCAACCCCCCTTTCCATATTTTAATTCCCTAAAGCAGTCTGGGTGATCACGTTGGTCAGTTCTTGTTCTCAAGTACAAATCGAATAACAGATTAACATAGATCAAGCATCAATTCCCTTCGCAACAACATTACCACAACACCAGTCAACCAGGTCACCACACAACACAACACAACACATTCACATTCAAATTGTCTAGGTGAGTTATTAGGCGCCAATAAGGAGTTTATCCCGCACCACCCCTGCCGGCCCGACGCACCTCTCTCCCCTGGAGAGGTCCAAGACGCATCCTCTCCCTTGGAGGATACCACGAGACCTTTCCCCTGAAGGAATCGTTAACTTGACTCAACCAAACAAATCACGCCTTTCCCTTGAAGACGTGACCGCACCTCTTTCCCTTGAAGAGGCACTTAGCACCCATAGTGCAGTTTTAGGGGGCAGTGCAGGCTCCTTCCGGTTCTATTTCCACACATGCAATTCTCAACATCACATTCTCAAATCATACATCACATCTACTACCAACATACAACACAAAACAGCCACATCTCATTCATAGTCCATAGTTCACAACACATCTCGTCCCCCATGCCCCTGTCATGTTCACAGCACACACATCACAATCACTAGGATAACCGGCTAGCTCACCGGCCTCCCCCACCTGCAAGTACAGGGGAAGCCATGTCATTAGTCTAGGGGTCACCCACCTGTTCCTCTTATTCAGAGCGGCCCCACATTGGTAGGGCAACCCTCCTGCATCCACAACCAGCAATTCATAATATCATAGCACCCGCACTCATTTCCCAACCATCCTAATTCTCACTTCTATATCAATCCATTACTTGATTCACTTCAGTTCACAACCAACCCCAAATCATAGCAATCAACAACAACGATCAACCACGGCAATCATCAATAGCAATCAAGTACATTCACAGAACAGTTTATCCCCTTTTACGCTCATCATTTTCATGCATAACCTAGGTTTTGTTCTAAGTCCAATTGAAACTCCTCACGCTGTCCAAACTACTTACACAACGCTAAGCCCTCACCTGGAATAGAAGACGAGGCTCTAATCGTCTTCTAGTTCCCCAGAAACTCGATTTCCAACCACCAAACTCGTAGCTCTACCCTTCCTTACTGCTCACGACCTACACCCAGAAACCCAAAATGGAGGTTAGCGATCTCTTCTCCTCGTCACTACGAATCCATAGCAACAAACGGAACTCAATTCCGACCTTTACAGCTCCCGGAATCGCCCTTCGAAGGTTGCTCGCTCTAGGTTCGTCAATGGCTTTTCGGGGAGAGAGAAAGGGGAAAGAAGTTGTGAATTTCCGTGCAAATCCGTCCTTTTATGCACGAAAAGTGCGCCTGATATGTCAAAATGTGCGCCGGCGCACATTGACCCCCAAAAGGCGCACATTTTGAATATTCCGCCGAAAGTTTGCTGAATTAATTGAAAAGTGCGCCTGGCACTTCTAAAAGTGCGCCTGCGCACTTTAGGGTCAAAAATCAGCACTTTTTGGTGCAACACTGTTCCCCTCTTTGCAACTTCGACCCAACTTAAACCTGAATGACCCGAAACCCAAGGGGAGCTTAAGAGCACAGATTCCAGTACCCTAGTCTACCGATCTTGAGTTCCAAACCGTTTGGTTGAGCGGGGATGTTACAGACGTGCACTACTTTGCTTTAGAATCATGACACAAATCCAAGTATCGTCTGGCTCACGGACGTTAAACAAGAGCGCTTCGTGGGAGGCAACCCACGGCTGAAGTCAGTTGTTTTCATTTTGAGTCGTTCTATTTTAAAACCCCTGTTGAAAAAAAAATCTGCTGACCATTTTCAAGATTATTTTCGGCGAAAATTCACCCATATTTTCGCCGAAAATTCCTATTTAAAACCGACCTGTTTGTCCTGTTTCTTCTTCTCGCCGAAAACAACCTACCTTTTCGCCGAAAACATTTCTTCATTACAACTGAGATTTTCCCCGAAAATGCTTCAGTTTTTTCGCCGAAAATATGCCCTTTTTCATTGGTATTTAAGGCCCCCTTCGGTATTTGTTTTCGCGAAAATCAAACCCTCCCCCATCCGAAAAACAAACTCTCTCTCTCTGTTCGCCAATCACCGTCCAGCCCGCCATCGCCTCCTTGTCCGCCAACCGGCCGCCGCCGCCTTAACCAAAGCCGCACCCACCCTTCCCCCTTGCCTGCCCCCAGTTCATACCCTAGAATCGGAGCTTTTCGGCTTTGGCTCCTCCCGACCTAGTTTTCAAGCTCTTTTCATCATTTTCCCGGATTTCCAATCGTTTTCTCGAGTCATGTCTTCACGGTTAGTTGTTCAGTCCTTGATTGTGAATCTTTTGGCTTTTTGACTTTCAGTTTTTGGCATGGTTGACTTTGGTTGACTTTTTGGTTCTCCCTCAATTTTCATGATTGCTATGTCGGTGTCAATTGGCTAGGTTCTGACATTTCTTTGTGACCTTTTAAGGCTCGTGACTTGTTGTCTGTGCGATCGTGTTAATGAATCATTCCATTCCTCATGCTTGCTTAATTGATTGACAGTTCTTTGCTGCTATATCTCGATTCGGTGGTCTCTCGATTAATTTGCTTGCCCCACTTGTCAACTTAAGTGTGGGGTAGGATTCTTGTCATCTGATGCTGGTCTTCCCTGAGTTGTGTTTTACAGGGCTCCCAAACGTTTTAAGATCACCAGGGCAGATAGAGCGCAGCGATCCTCAGCTCGCCAGAACCGGAACCCATCCTCCCGACCTCCCGCACCAGCTGCGCCAACATCGACGGCTGTGGCCATCATCCCCGAGGATGCACCAACCCCTGTGACCCCAATCTCATCTATTCCTGCACCTGCCAATGGGGCCCTACCTCCTTTCATCACAACCCTGGAGCCGCACCAGCTAGAGGTCTTTCAGAAGATCAAAGACATTCCTCCGGCTAAAGTGGCAGTTCTTTCTCTAGACAGTCTCAAGGCGCACAATCCGGCTTGGCACTCCACCGTCGACACCGTCCTTCATAAAGCCGGTTACGAGTGCTGACCGCTCATGGTTCCCCCTACCCGCTTGTCGCTCTTCAAGAGTTCTAGAGTTCGTTCCGGCGCCTCACCCTGAAGCCCATACGTGAGCAGAAATTCCTATCCTTTCGCCTCGGTGGTGTTCTCCACGAGAAGTCCATTCTCGAGTTCGGCCACCTGCTGGATCCGCACGTCAACCTCAATACAACATCCACTGGCTTCAAGGACACATACTCCATCACGAGTGCTCCTTACCCAGACGTGTGGAGATGGGCCTCCTTCGAAGATGAGATCTCACCTATCGTCAACCCCACGGTCGGTGATATCTTTCACCCTATTCTTAAATTCTTGCATTATGTTTGGGTGCAATCTCTATGTTATTGCAGCAAGACGAGCCATCACCATGTTTCTTTGGAGGAGCTCATATTATTCCGTGCTGTAGACGAGGATGCCAACCTGCATCCCGGATGGTGGCTTGCACGATTCTTTCACAAGCGCACTACCACCAAGAAGCTTCCTTCTGAGCTTCCAGGGGGACCTTTCATTTCAATTCTGATCGACAATCTCCAGCTCGGTGAAAAATGAGGCCCCGACGTTCCTCGTGTCCTGGTTGAGCATATAGGTGCTGAACTCGCCATAGCATGGGGCATCGACCTTTCATTGGATTTTGAGCATTGCAAATCGCTCCCTCACTGCATTCCCCAGTCAATTGAACGTCCGCCGCCTCGAGCGCTAATCACCACAGAGACGAATGAGAGGCTGGCGCGTATTGAGAAGTGGTAGCTAGACTACTCGGTTGGTTCGCTTCAACGGCAGAAGGACCGAGTAGCACATGAGGAGACCCAGAACGACCGATGGACCATTCTTCAGCAATTCATGGCCGACCAGTCTGCCAGACACAGGGATGATATCGCATGGCGACAGCAGCTGGAGCAGCGGCTTGGCATTTCACCTCTCCCGACCCCGCCTCCACCCCCACCCTCGGAACAATGATCAAGTTGTTTCTATCCTTTCCATTTCTTTTCTTTCTTCTTTTCGGATCTCGATCCACTTTTATTCTGTGTGGATCCGGGGCACTTGTCCCGGAATCCTTTTGTTCTTTTTTGTTGTTTGTGTTATGTAGGATTTTGAGTAGCTACTACGCTCCGCCCATCACACTTCAGGTTCTTCGTATCTCTCTACTTTAGTTTGGTCCTGTGAGGACACAGAACAGTCTAAGTGTGGGGTAGGATGTTAGAGAACCATGCATGATCTTGATTTCCTATATCTTTGTGTGCCTCGTGATTCCTGTCCAGTCACTCTAGCATAGAATTGCTCAATTCTT
This sequence comes from Linum lewisii, assembly GCA_034768395.1. Lineage (NCBI taxonomy): Eukaryota > Viridiplantae > Streptophyta > Magnoliopsida > Malpighiales > Linaceae > Linum > Linum lewisii. Next base: position 31,667,542 of record CM068298.1, read on the forward strand.
GACTTTTGATGTTAAATTGACTTTAATTTTGAACAATGACGTGTAGACTGTTCCACTTAGAACTTGTAACCAACGTGTCGGAACTGATATCAAATGAGTCTAGCTCAGAACAGATCATACATCACTCTTGTAGTTGAACTGGAATTAATTGAATTGATAGACTTGTTAATAACAAAGCTCGATAACATCGTTCTAAGATGATAAATGCTAGCTTCTCCCATGTTTTTCACCTGTGATTGTGGCTTGAGATTAGATGAAAATCCAATTCGAAATCTTGTGTAAAAAGTTATAACTAGCTAGGATCTAGTGGCTAAATTGTGCAAATCAATGTTATGTTCTTTAAAGTGCGCAAAATAAAGCTAGGCAAGCCCGACACCTAAGTGAAGTGTTCGGGTTGAGCACTAGCATAAGCACATGTACTGTGAGCTAGGCAGGTCCAACACCTAAGTGAAGTGTTGGGTATCGAGCACTAGTATGCAGTAAATCAATTGAAGGAAGAAGTTGAACTTGAAATAAATCCTTGTTTAAATCGGTCCTAGCTAGAACATGTAACGTACAGATCTAGAAACGGATGAAGTCGAGTCGATAGCCACGTCACTTTTCCTACCTCCGCGTCCACATCATGGCTAGAGCTTAAGGTCTTTTTGATTAGAAATGGTGTTATCGTAGTCGGTTAATTATGATTCATCGTTTTGCCAAGAAACATGCTTTGTTAAAACTACTACTTGAAGTGTGCAGAAATTAGTAAGATCGAAAACTTGTTTGGTTGATGTTCTTGCATGTGTAGGTCAATTTTTCTACGTGGAACAGTCTAAACCAAATGAGTCTAGGTCCGAACAGATCATACATCACTCTTGTAGTTGAACTGGAATTAATTGAATTGATTGACTTGTTAATAACAAAGCTCGATAACACCGTTCTAAGATGATAAATGCTAGCTTCTCCCATGTTTTTCACTCCATATTTGTTCACCTGTGATTGTGGCTTGAGATTAGACGAAAATCCAATTCGAAATCTTGTGTAAAAAGTTATAACTAGCTAGGATCTAGTGGCTAAATTGTTAAATCAAGTGATAAAGTTGTGCAAATCAATGTTAAGTTTTTTAAAGTGCGCAAAATAAAGCTAGGCAAGCCCGACACCTAAGTGAAGTGTTTGGGTTGAGCACTAGCATAAGCACAGGTACTGTGAGCTAGGCAGGTCCAACACCTAAGTGAAGTGTTTGGTATCGAGCAGTAGTATGCAGTAGATCAATTGAAGGAAGAAGTTGAACTTGAAATAAGTCCTTGTTTAAATCGGTCCTAGCTAGAACATGTAACGTACAGATCTAGAAACAGATGAAGTCGAGTCAATAGCCACGTCACTTTTTCTACCTCCGCGTCCACATCATGGCTAGAGCTTAAGGTCTTTTTGATTAGAATTGGTGTTATCGTAGTCGGTTAATTATGATTCATCGTTTTGCCATGAAACATGCTTTGTTAAAACTACTACTTGAAGTGTGCAGAAATTAGTAAGATCGAAAAACTTGTTTGGTTGATGTTCTTGCATGTGTAGGTCACTTTTTCTACGTGGAACAGTCTAAACCAAATGAGTCTAGGTCGAACAATCATACATCACTCTTGTAGTTGAACTGGAATTAATTGAATTGATTGACTTGTTAATAACAAAGCTCGATAACACCGTTCTAAGTTGATAAATGCTAGCTTCTCCCATGTTTTTACTCCATATTTGTTCACCTGTGATTGTGCTTGAGATTAGACGAAAATCAATTCAAAATCTTGTGTAAAAGGTTATAACTAGCTAGGATCTAGTGGCTAAATTGTTAAATCAAGTGATAAAGTTGTGCAAATCAATGTTAAGTTTTTAAAGTGCGCAAAATAAAGCTAGGCAAGCCCGACACCTAAGTGAAGTGTTGGGTTGAGCACTAGCATAAGCACAGGTACTGTGAGCTATGCAGGTCCAACACCTAGTGAAGTGTTTGGTATCGAGCACGTAGTATGCAGTAAATCAATTGAAGGAAGAAGTTGAACTTGAAATAATTCCTTGTTTAATTCGGTCCTAGCTAGAACATGTAACGTACAGATCTAGAAACGATGAAGTCGAGTCGATAGCCACGTCACTTTTCCTACCTCCGCGTCCACATCATGGCTAGAGCTTAAGGTCTTTTTTGATTAGAATTGTGTTATCGTAGTCTGTTAATTATGATTCATCGTTTTGCCAAGAAACATGCTTTGTTAAAACTACTACTTGAAGTGTGCATAAATTAGTAAGATCGAAAACTTGTTTGGTTGATGTTCTTGCATGTGTAGGTCAATTTTTCTACGTGGAACAGTCTAAACCAAATGAGTCTAGGTCCGAACAGATCATACATCACTCTTGTAGTTGAACTGGTAATTAATTGAATTGATTGACTTGTTAATAACAAAGCTCGATAACACCGTTCTAAGAGATAAATGCTAGCTTCTCCCATGTTTTTCATCCATATTTGTTCACCTTGATTGTGGCTTGAGATTAGACGAAAATCCAATTCGAAATCTTGTGTAAAAAGTTATAACTAGCTAGGATCTAGTGGCTAAATTGTTAAATCAAGTGATAAAGTTGTGCAAATCAATGTTAAGTTCTTTAAAGTGCGCAAAATAAAGCTAGGCAAGCCCGACACCTAAGTGAAGTGTACGGGTTGAGCACTAGCATAAGCACAGGTACTGTGAGCTAGGCAGGTCCAACACCTAAGTGAAGTGTTTGGTATCGAGCACTAGTATGCAGTAAATCAATTGAAGGAAGAAGTTGAACTTGAAATAAATCCTTGTTTAAATCGGTCCTAGCTAGAACATGTAACGTACAGATCTAGAAACGGATGAAGTCGAGTCGATAGCCATGCACTTTTTCTACCTCCGCGTCCACATCATGGCTAGAGCTTAAGGTCTTTTTGATTAGAATTGTGTTATCGTAGTCGGTTAATTATGATTCATCGTTTTGCCAAGAAACATGCTTTGTTAAAACTACTACTTGAAGTGTGCAGAAATTAGTAAGATCAAAAACTTGTTTGGTTGATGTTCTTGCATGTGTAGGTCACTTTTTCTACGTGGAACAGTCTAAACCAAATCGTTAGAATTGAATCTCAGTTTAATCTCGTGTCATTTGTGAATTTGAGTGTGTTCTAGTTCAGTTTACTTGAGGACAAGCAAAAGCTTAAGTGTGGGGTATTTTGATGACACTCGAATTCACGTGATTATCAGCCTTATTTAAGCGACATTTCATTGCTTAAGACACGGTTTTAAGGGTAGAATAGTGAATATTTACTCAACTGATCCATCTCATGCCTTTTGTGTTACCTTGGCTCATTTCGGGTCTATTTGATTGTTTTCTAGTATTTTTGTGTTAGCACAGGTGTTCGCCATCAAATGTGGTAGCCAAGGATGTGTCTAAGGCACTGGAACCCCGAGGAATCACACCCGAATCAACCAGAAAAGTCATTCAACCCAAAAAGAATTCCTGCCCCATTTACACATATTTTCGGCGAAAATACCATTGGGTTTTCGCCGAAAATGAAAGAAGAAATCCACTGTCCCGATCAAGAAGAAGTTTTCGGCGAAAACCATGGGAGTTTTCGCCGAAAACCCTAAGCCAAATCAACCAGGAGAAACAGATGGATGAAGCCACATTTGAACAGATATTTTCGCCGAAAATTCCCTTGTATTTTCGGCGAAAATCCCAGTGGAAAAGCAGAAATCGCCGGTTAGGTATAAATACTGAAACAAGCGGCTAAATCAAAAACACTTAGACACTAAAAAAATTAAGACGAAGACAAGAGAGAGAAAGGAGTTGGAGGAGCTAGGAACGGATTGTGATGCCATCCATCCATCTCGGAGAGCCGTTGCTAGGAGTTGAAGATCCAGCAGATTGAAACTGCCAGGAGTCGTCGAAATTAGGTTTTACAGTTCTTCTCTGTCTTTCCTACCTGAGATGTATTCTTTGTCTGTCTTTGATTCTTCTGTATTGAATATGAGTAGCTACACTTGTAGAGCTTAGATTAGATGAACTCTAAGTGACCCAGGGCTTTAAAGCGGTCACGGATCGGCGGTGATTAGATTCGAAATTCATTCAGTTTCTTCTTCATGTTTTACTTGTTCTTTGTTCTCTGTGTTTCTTGTCTGGTATGGCCACCTAGATTAGATTCTTGTTAAGCTAAGGATAGAAGCGACCGCTCGCCTTACTTTAGAACATCAAGTTGAACAATTAACCTTATAATTGGAGTGTGCCTTTCGTGGGAACCGATTAGGGTAAATCCACTGCAAGAGTAACACATAAATCGTTAGAATTTGCACCAGTTAAGTTAAGTTGTTGCGAGAGGCGACCGTACTCAGGCGGCTAATTAATCGTGGTAGCTAGATCGGATAGAGCGAACGTTCGCCAGTCTTAAACCTAAGGGTCAGGAGTTATGGTGGTGTCTGAGAACTGAATGAACTAGAATCGGAAACTGCTGATCTGTTGATTGTCTATGCCTTGGTGATCTAAGGGGGATTCGAAATCTAAGCTTGTCTGTCTTTTGTCTTAGTCAATCAATCAATCGTTAATTCGCTTTAATTTCATTTCAACCTATCTTTGCATTTTTAGTATAGAAGTCGTGGAACTCACACCACGCACTAAGTGTTTTTAACCTTGAATTTAACTTGCCAACACATTTGAGTAAGGAAGTAGAGAAGACCCGTGGAATACGATCTACCCTAGCTTCACAGCTTGGTAGTTATTTGATTGACCGCTATTCTGCAACTCATCAGTTTGCTAGTCGGATTCGGTCATTTTCATGCAATCAAGGCGACAAACTACAAGTGTGATTTTGAGAATCTGTTCTGACCAGGCAATTTAGCATCAAAGTATACACGTTGGTTCTCAAGTTCTAGGTTAAGCAGAGTAAGCATCATTATGACCGATTGAACAACAACTTAACATCAAAAATCAAGAACTGAGCAATTCTACTACTAGAGAAATTGGACAAGGCACCACGAAACATAATAAGGCAGATCAAGATCATGCATGGTTCTCTAACATCCTACCCCACACTTAGACTGTTCTGTGTCCTCACAGGACTAAAATGAGATTGAGAGTCAAGGGGAACCTGGAAAGGGGAAACGGTGTAGCAGATGGGTTCGGAGAGCGAGCCGCGGAGCGGAGTAGGATAACTACCAAAAGACACCTACAGAACAAAAACAATCAAAAGATCAAAAGGAAACCGAGACAAGTGTCCCGGAATGACACATAAAAAAGTTGGATCGAAATACGAAAAGAAGAAAGAAAAATAAAGGAAAAGAATAGAAACGACCTGATCACTGTCCCTCAGGTGGTGGTGGAGGTAGAGTCGTTAAAGGGAAAATGCCAAGTCACTGCTCAATCTGATGTCACCATGCGAGCTCGGTCTCATGTCTAGCGTCCTGGTTGGCCATGAACTATTGTAGGACTGCCCACAGCGCATTCTGCCCCTCTCCGTGCTCTACTCGGTCCTTCTGCCATTTAAGTGAACCGACAGAGTAGTCGATCTGCCATTGCTCAATACACGCCAGCCTGTTGTTAATCTCGACGGGCATGTGTGGCTAAGGCGGAGGTAGTAATTCCAACACGGGGCGTGGGGTTCTACAGCTGCAACTGGCGGTGGAGGCGTCCTCTTCAAGAGGCGAGGTAGCGGTCAGCAATTGTCAATACCCCCGAAAGGTCGATGTCCCGTGCTATGGCGAGCTCGGTACCTATGTGCTCAATTTTGATGCGAGGAATGTCAGGCCCCATTTGTCTCCGATCTGGAGGTTGTCGAGTAGACAGGAAATGAAGGGGCCGCCAGGAAGTTCAGATGGAAGTTTCTTGTTGGTGGTGCGCTTGTGAAAGAATCTTGCAAGCCACCATCCAGGGTGAAAATGAACCTCCTCTTCTACAGCTCGGAATAGTATGAGCTCCTCCAGGGAGACATGGTGACGTCCCGCCTTGCCATTGTAACACAGAGATTGCGTCCATACATAATGAAGGAATTTAAAGAGAGGGTGAGTGATGTCACCTACCGTGGGGTTGAAGATAGGAGTGGCTTCGGATTGACAAGAGATGAACCTCCATACTTCAGGGTATGGTTCATGCGCGATGGAGTAGACGTCTGAGAACCCAAGGGCGGTGTCCTGGAAGATGGCATGGGGGTCGAGGAGGTGGGCGAACTCATTGATGGTCTTCTCATATCGAACACCACCGAGGCGGAAGGAAACAAACCTCTGACGGCTGTCGGGTATTGGCATGTGGTGCTCAAATGAACTCCAGAACTCTTGAAGGGCGACCAGAGGATAGGGGGAGCCGAAGGTGTCAGGGATCGCATGCCGGTTTGTTCAAGAATTTGGTCGATCTTTGAGTGCCACACCGGATTGTGGTTCTTGAGACTGTCTAAGGAGAGAGCTGCCACCTTCGCCTAAGGGATGTCCTTGATCTTCCTGTAGACCTCCAGTTGGTGCGGGGGAAGGGCAGCGATGAATGGGTGCAGGGCTCCGGTGGTGGGTGCTGGAGCACTCGAAGTAGGGATCACCGGGGCTTGAGTAGCTTGCGAAACCAAGTTCACGATTACAGGTACCGTGGCAGATGGCGTGGGTGGATGGGAGGCCTGAGCCTTGTTCTGTCGAGCCTTCGATCGCTGTTCTCTATCTGCACTGGTGGTCTTGAAACGCTTCGGATTCCTGTAATACACATCTCAGAGCAGACCAGAATTAGATGACAAGAATCCTACCCCACACTTAGTTTGAAACCACGGTTCAGAGACGAACGAAATGGCCAAATGGGGGTAAGCAAATAGGCCGAGAGATCACAATGGCAAAACATAACAAAAAAATGGCCAGCATGTAGGGAACAACGGCATTCAATCACCAAGTATGAGAAATGACGCAATTCGACAAATGGTAGAGCACAAGACAATTCATCAGCACAAGAGCAATTGAAAATCATCCATGAGGGCAATAAGAATCAAAGGGACTCCAAAACTTGAGCAAGAAAACATCGAACCAACAGACACGCAATTTGAGGAAAAGCGAAAAGTCAACCAAAGTCAAACATGCCGAAAACTGAAAGTCAAAATGCCAAAAGATTCAAAATCAAGGACTGAACAACTAACCGTGAAGACATGACTCGAGAAAATGGTTGGAAATCCGAGAAATCGACCAAAAAGCTTGAAAACTCGTTTCGGGTGGAACCGGAGCTATAGGGCTCCGATCCGGGAGAACTAGGCTGCAAACAATTGAGGAGGAAGGATGGGCTCGAGCGGCGGTGGTGGAACAGCGGCGAAGCGGCAGTGGGACAGGGATCGGACGGCGAGCGGCGATTGGAGAGGGAGTCGGCGGTCTCGGGTTTTCGTCGGGGGTTCCGCGAAAAAAAATTGAAAGAGGGTTTTAAAGCCGGCGAAAAAACTTAGATTTTTTGGCAAAAAATTATGGGATATTCGGCAAAAATTCCCTCAAAAAACAAAACGACACCGGTTTGAAACAGTGTGTTTTCGCTGCGAAGTCGGGTTTTCGGCGAGAACTTTTCGAAAATGAGAAACAGGAGGATCAGGGTATTTTAAAACCAGATTTTTTGGTGAAAAATCGTTTGAAAAACGGGTTGACAGTTTTTTAAAGGGTTTTGAAAAAAGACGACTCTAAATAAACACAAACAGACTCCAACCGTGGGTTGCCTCCCACGAAGCACTCTTGCTTAACGTCCGTGAGCTGGATGATACTGGATCGGCGTTACTGGGTTGACGTGAAGTAATGCATGTCGATGAGGGAGACAGCCAATCCCTGTAGGTACTTCTTGAGTCTATGGCCATTGACCATAAAAGGTTCTTGACTGTGGCCTTTAATTAGGACGCTCCCAAGTGACGTCTGTCGAACTACGGTGTAGGGGCCGGTCCGTCGGGACTTCAGTTTACCCGGGAAAAGCTTTAGACGAGAATTGTAGAGAAGGACTTCATCTCCGGGGTAGAATTGCTTGACCCCCTTCAACTGAGCGTCATGAATCCTCTTAGTGCGTTCTTTATAGAGTTTCGTGCTCTCGTATGCGTGAAGACGATGTTCTTCAAGCTCAACAATCTGATCGTGGCGCATACTACTTGCTACTGCATATTGCATATTTAACTCTTTAGTAGCCCAAAATGCCTTGTGCTCAAGCTCAACTGGCAAATGGCATGCCTTGCCATAAACTAGTTGATACGGTGAGGTACCGATGGGAGTCTTGTAGGTAGTTTGATATGCCCATAAGGCATCATTGAGCTTAGATGCCCAGTCCTTGCGAGACCGGCCAACCGTCCTATCAAGAATCTGCTTCAGCTCACGGTTTGTCACTTTCGCTTGACCGTTAGCTTGAGGGTGATAAGCAGTGGACATTCGGTGGGTGACGCCAAAATGTTTGCACACCCGGTCGAAATGTCCGTGGAAGTGGGTACCCCTATCGCTTATGATGAAGCGTGATGAACCAAAACGCGTGAAGAGATGTGTAAGGAACCGTCCTACCACTCTTGAATCGTTGGTGGGTAAGACTTCAGCTTCAGCCCACTTAGAAACATAATCAACGGCCACAAGAATGTACTTGTTTCCGTTGGAGGGTGTGAAAGGTCCCATAAAATTGATTCCCCAAACATTGAAAATTTCAACAGGTAAAGAAATAATTTGAGGCTTCTCAATACGGTTAGAGATGTTACCTGATCGTTGGCATGCATCACAATGACGAGCAAAAGTGTCGCAATCCCTAAAGATAGAAGGCCAGTAAAATCCAGTTTCGAGTACCTTTCTCGTCGTGCGGTTGCCCCCAAAGTGCCCTCCAAACTGGCCTTCATGGCACTTACGCATGATGTCAGCGGCCTCGATGTAAGAGTCGCACCTCCGGATCATCCCGTCAATTCCAATGCGCTACAAGAATGGCTCGTCCCAGAAGTAAGACTTGGCTTCTTTAATGAGCTTTTTCCGCGCATTATAATCCAATCCGGGAGGTATTATATCGCGAGATAGATAATTAGCTACGGTGGCATACCAGGGCTCTTCCGGTGTTGTTGCATCACTCAGCTCTTGAGCGTGAGCAATCATCCAAGGTTCGATGGCTACGCTGGTTACCTGTTCATAGATTTCAAGACGCAACAACTCATCAGGGAAAGAATCATTGATGGGAGTAGTAGTAGACTTACCTGTTTGTGATTCCTCAAGTCGGGAGTGGTGATCGGCTGCCAGGTTCTCAGCTCCCTTTTTGTCTTTAATCTCTTTGTCGAATTCTTGGAGGAGGATGATCCATCGGATGGGCCTTGGCTTCGAATCCTGCTTGGCTAACAGATGGCGCAGAGCAGCGTGGTCGGTAAAGACGATGGTGTGCGCAAGAACCAGGTACTGTCTGAACTTATCGAAGGAGAAAATAATAGCTAAGAGCTCCTTCTCTGTAGTAATGTAGTTCCTCTGAGCATCGTTAAGCGTCTTGCTAGCAAAATAGATGGGATGAAATCTCTTTTTTTTTCTCTGTCCAAGAACTGCACCAACGGCAAAGTCGCTAGCATCGCACATAATCTCAAATGGAAGATTCCAATCTGGTGCTGTGAGGATCGGTGCGGTGGTGAGCCTGGTCTTCAGGATCTCAAAGGCTTCAAGGCATGCCTTGTCAAAAATGAAAGGAACGTCTTTCTCTGAAGCTTTGTCATTGGAAGAGTGATCTTGGAAAAGTCTTTGATGAATCTCCGGTAGAATCCGGCATGACCGAGGAACCTTCGGACTGTCTTGACCGAGTTTGGTGGTGGAAGACTGGCGATGGTTTCGAGCTTGGCACGATCGACTTCTATACCGAGCTTAGAGATTCTATGGCCAAGAACGATTCCTTCGGTAACCATAAAGTTACACTTCTCCCAACTAAGAGCTAAATTGGTTTCCTCACAATGGGCTAGTACGTTGTCCAGGTTGGCTAGGCACTTAGAAAATGAGTCGCCATAGACAGAGAAGTTGTCCATGAATACTTCTACCACATTCTCTACTAGATCTCCGAATATGGCAAGCATGCATCTCTGAAAAGTAGCAGGAGCATTACACAAACCAAAGGGAATACGACGATAAGCAAACGTACCAAACGGGCAAGTAAAGGTCGTCTTTTCTTGGTCATCGAGCTCGATGGGAATCTGAAAGTAACCAGACATGCCATCAAAGAAACAGTAATATTCATGGCCATCTAACCTCTCCAATATCTGATTAATGAATGGTAGTGGAAAGTGATCTTTCTTAGTAGCGTCATTAAGGCGTCTGTAGTCGATGCAAACTCTCCATCCGGTAACCGTGCGAGTGGGAATGAGCTCGCCTTTCTGATTAGGGATGACTATGATTCCTCCTTTCTTTGGAACAACCTGAGTTGGGCTAACCCAAGGACTGTCGGAAATAAGGTAAATGATACCGGCATCCAAGAGTTTAAGGACTTCCTTCTTCACAACTTCTTGCATTAGAGGATTCAGTCGGCGTTGCGGCTGCCTGATTGGCTTGAATTCTTCATCTACAACTATCCGATGTTTGTAGAAGGTCTCGGAGATGCCCCTAATGTCGGCTAGTTGCCAGGCTATAGCTCGGACGTGCTTCTTGAGTAATATGATCAGTTGCTCTTTCTGCTCGGGAGATAGAGATGAGTTGATGATGACTGGCAACTGACATTCCTTCCCCAGAAATGCATATTCTAGGTGGTCGGGGAGTTCCTTCAATGCAAGTTTTGGATGGTTCTCGTATGAAGTGGTCATCCGACTTAAAGCTGGTTCAATATGGGGTGGCGCAGAAGTAGTTGTGGATGTCGTCTTTCGGTCGTCTAATTCATCTTGCCATAAGCGTTGCTCTTGATCTTCTAACGCGTTTTCAACTCCTGAAATCAAGCACAACTCTAGTGGATCACTAGATAAAGAGTTAGTAATGAAGTTGGCCGAGGCCAACTCCATAGCATCAATAGTATAACATTTATCATCTTGAGCTGCAGAATATCTCATGCTATCCCTAATGCGGAAAGTGACGTTATCCTATCCTACACTTAAAGTTAACAAGCCTTGTTTACAATTTATATTCGCACCGACGGTTGTCAAGAAAGGTCGACCCAAGATAAGCGGTCCATCTAATTCACGGGTATCTAGAACAACGAAATCTGCAATAATAGTGAAAGAGCCACAGCGAACAGCTCCATCTTCTATTATACCCCTAGGCAGTTTGACAGACCTATCGGCTAACACGAGATGCAGAGTAAGCGGTTTCAGTTTTCCTAGGTTTAACTTCTCATATAGATAAACATGCATAACATTAATTGAAGCACCGGAGTCAGCTAGACTACGCTCAATTTTAACATCATTTATTATGCATGGTAATGTGCCAGGACCAGGATCACAACACTTAACTGGTGGTGGCGGCGGCTGTCGCATAGTAGATGGCGCACCGAAGAGAGAAGCGCATTCATTAGTAAGCGTGACAGAGTACGCCTCTCCATTCTTCACCTTCTTCACGAGATCTTTAAAGAATTTTCCAAGTGGTGGTATGATCTCTACAGCTTCAGTTACTGGTATCTTGATCTCTGCAGTCTTGAGAACGTTATACCACTTCTTATATTGGGTGTTGTGATCCTTGGCTTTGCTCATCGCAGCTTTTGGAAAAGGAATCTGAGGTATATACGGTGTAAAGACAGGCTCAGGAGCTGTCTTAGGAGGATGAGTTGGTGTTACTTCTTCCTCTTCTGTGATATCTTCAATCTCTGGCATATCGATGGCAGTAGCATCTGGTATCATGTCCGGTTCTGGAGCCTTCGGATCAGTTGTCTGCTTGCCGCTCCTGGTGGTGATGGCTTGAGCTTGTTCGTTCTTCATACTGAGGTCTCCTTGAAACGCTGTTTGATTAACGAAAGGATTGCTAGTGAGAAACCTTGTCACATTGTTTATTGCATCTTCTACCCTTTGGCTCTGAGCCCTTTGTCCTTGATTGAGTGCATCTTGACCTTTAAATAGGTTGTCATGTTCGTCGAGTCTGCTCATGATTTGGTCGAACTTCTTCTTGTAGTCCTCGTCTCTATTATAATATGGCTTTTCTAGAAGCTGTTGCTGTCCTCCAATGAATCCAAGAGTTCTTTGGTATGAATCTGAGGATCGGTTGTTCTGATTCTGTGGTTGGTAGTTCCTGTAATTGGTGTAGCCTTTCTGATTGTTGGTGAAGCCTTGACTAATGAAGTTCACCTCTTCTGTAGACCAGTCATCTGTTTTACCAAAGTTAAGGCAGCTTCCACCGTTATGAGTACAGGTTCTGCACCATCTACAGTAAGTCGAAAAGACGGTAGCTGACAGGGAATCGAGGGGTACGCCAATCGCTTTAAGATGCTTTTGAACTTCTGCTTTAACTTGATCTGCAATGCTCATCTGACTCTTGGTACTTTCTCTCTGTCTCTCTCAATTTCTTGACTTTGAAGCACATCTAGCAAAATGAAGAAGAGCGTTGATGAACCTGTCGTTGTGCTGGTTCAAACAAATAACTAACAAAGCTAACAAAAGCTAGGGTAGATCGTCTTCCACGGGCCTTCTAATAATCGACTACTCAAATAAGCTGGCAAATTACTCAGATTTAAACACTTCGTGCGTGGTGTGAGTTCCACGACTTCTAATTCTAAGAAATGCAGAGAAATTAAAAATTGAAACTAAAAGCAGATTGAAAACAGAGATGACAGACGAACTTAGACTTCGAATCCCCCTTCGTTCACCAGAGCATAGGCAATCAATAGATCAGCGGATTTCAATTCTCATTCAATCATCTAGCTACCAAGATTAATTAGCCGCCCGGGTACGGTCGCCTCTCGCAACGACTTAACTTAACTGGTGCAATTACTAACGATTTATGAGTTACTCTTGCAGTGGATTAACCCTAATCGGTTCCTACGAAAGGCACACTCCAATTATAAGGTTAATTGTTCAATTTGATGTTTTAAAGTAAGGCGAGCGTTCGCTTCTATCCTTAGCTTAACAAGAATCTAATCTAGGTGATCAATCTAGACAAGAAACATGAACAATGAAGAACAAATCAAACATGAAAGAGAAACTGATTGAATTTTGAATCTAATCACCGCCGATCCGTGACCGCTTTAAAGCCCTAGGTCACTTAGGGCTCATCTAGTCTAAGCTCTAAGAGTTTAGCTACTCATGTTCATCACAAAAGAATCAAAGTCAAAGATAGAGTTCATCATACAAAGGAAGAACATAAAAGTATCCGAAAAACCTAATTAAGACGACTCCGGCAGAACTTCGATCTTCCGGTAGACTGCAATCCTAGCTCCGAGTCTTCAAACTCTAAACTCTCCTTCAGAACTCTTGAGAATCCTTGAAGTATTTGGTATTAGTTGGAAATTATGATTATGAAAAGGTATATTATGATTTGGGCCGCCGATTAAGTATTTATACTTAACCCTAATACCGTCGGATTTTAACTGAGATTTTCGGCGAAAATATGAAGGAATTTTTGCCGAAAATACCTTTACAAAATGGGTTGTCCGCCGGCTGAATTCTCCTGTGTTTTCCGGACTGATGGTTTTCGCGGAAAACTTCTTTGGTTGAGCTCCAGTGGATTTGTTCATGTATTTTCGCCGAAAACCCTAGGTGTTTTCACCGAAAATTCCTTTGTAAAACGGGGTAGGATTTGGTTTGACTTGGTTGGCTCCTTGGATCGATTTCGGTATGATTCCTCGAGGTTCCAACGCCTTAGACACGTCCTTGGCTACTTATTTGACGGCAAAAACCTGTGCTAACATAGAAACACTAGAAAACCATCAAATAGACCCGAAACGGGCCAACGTAACACAAATGGCACGAGATAGGGCAATTGATTGAATATTCATTATTCTACCTTAAAAACCATGTCTTAAGCAACGAAATGTCGCTTAAATGAGGCTGATAATCACGTCAGATTGAGTGTCATCAAAATACCCTACACTTAAGCTTTTGCTTGTCCTCAAGCAAACTGAATAGAAATGCTCATGTTCACAAATGATAAGATCGATTAAATTGGCGCTCAATCAAACACAGTGAATTATTAGACAGATAGATCCTAGAACAAGAAACCTAACATGCATACAGTTCAACCAAACAACCTGGTCTCACTAATAAACTGCACACGACAAGTAATCGTAACCAATCATGCACGAATTTGACCTGACCGACCAGAGTCATCACACAGGAAATATTTAGTAAATTGGGAACTCTCACTCTCTGTGTTTAAGGACGTGTTTCTGCTCTCAATCATTTTCTGTTACTGAATTCTATCATAAGTTTGCATTTCGACCACATCTCCACCACTGTGACAACACGAGTAACCAGTCAAGAAGGACTTCCCTACTAGGACTGTAACGAATTCTACACTACAAGGGGTTATGATGAGATGGATGATGGGAAAGTATGATGATGGCTATGGTGCGGTGTAGCTTTCGACTAACTTCCCTCGAATCTAATCTGTGGCTTCCTACCATCTAACCAGACACGGGTAGAATAGTGAACGCTCGTCCTAAGATACCCTCAAGCAACCTAGCACTGTTTATTTTCTTTTAACACATTTTTTTCTTTTCTGACTTTTCTTTTGACTTCGTTCTTCCATATGTAGAGAGAAGAATATTTATTGAACTTACAACTTTTTGGCTTTTCTGATTTTTCTTCTTACTCTTTTTTTTCGAAACTTGCTTCTTTTCTTCTTTTTCTTTTTTTTTCTTTTTTTTTCTTTTGTGCCGATTTTTCTTTTAGTTGCTAGAGGGGTTTACACGTTTGGACATAATAGCTAAGACCACCTGTTTAATGGCTATAGGCAGGTTACCACAAACCGACTTCCGGTAGGTCAATCTAGAACTACAATCACAGGGGATCAACGGGGAATGAAAGAATGGGAAATGGCTGTAATGTATTATTGAACCGAAAGAACAGGCCAAGCTCAAGGGTTTAAACTTAATGGATTTTATCGTTGGGTAGGCTATCTAGCTTAGTAGCTGAATCTAGGTGCCCCTATCATTCTAGAACTCGTGTCATTGTGTGGTCTCGAGTAGGTCTCATGCAAATTCTAACTCATTCAAGCAAACAGGAAATCACTCAGAAAGAATTGAAATTGCAAGTTACGTGCAATGTATCAAAAGCTCACAGTTGGTTTGCTAGTCGGATTCGGTCATTTTCATGCAATCAAGGCTACAAACTACAAGTGTGATCTAAAAAATTCTGTTCTGACCAGGCAATTTAGCATCAAAGTAAACACGTTGGTTCTCAAGTTCTAGGTTAAGCAGTCTAAGCATCATTGTGACAGTTTGAACAACAACTTAACATCAAAAATCAAGAACTAAGCCATTCTAATGCTAGAGAGACTGGAAAGGAATCAGGAGGCACACAAAAAAAACACAATCAAGGGCAATCAAGTTCATGCAAGGTTCTCTAGCATCCTACCCACACTTAAATCGTATTGTGTCCTCACAGGACTAATTCTAGAGTTTAGAGTGAAGTAGAAGAACCTGGACTGAGATGATTGATGTAGGGGATGAGCACGAGTCCTCAAAGCGGAGGCGATCTACCAAAGCGAAGCAAAGGGAATTTTGAACTGCACGATTGAAAATATTTTCGCAATCCCGGTAAACTTCAGAAAATCACATTTAAATCCAAAAAAATCGGAAAAACCTCAAACGACTTGCAATTGACACTAAGACACACAGACTACACATGAAAAATAAGAAATCAAACAAACTGACACTTTTGGCTCCCCCGAACCGACTCTAAAACACTAAGGTTGACACAAATGAAAAACTGACTCCAGCCGTGGGTTGCCTCCCACGAAGCGCTCTAGATTAACGTCCTTGAGCTGGATGATACCTGGACGGTCTTAGGAGACATCCCAACTCAGGTTCTCCTTAACGCTAGCATCAGAGTTCATGATGTAGAGCTTCGGGGTATCTCCGGTGAGCGTGAATTTCTTCTCGTTAGCGTGTGTAAGCTTGGTACGTCCATCGGGGAGGTGCTCAGTGATCTTGAACGGACCAAAGAGCTCTATCAAGGGATCATCTTCTACGAGGAAGACGGCGGAAGGAATGAGAATGACTGACGTCATCTTCTCTTTAACCTCCGGCTTTGTATCATCAGGATCGGTGATCGTAGGTATTTCCTTAGGAGATGCTTTCGGCTTCTCCTTCAATACTTGTTCCGGCGCCGGTATCTCGGAATGAATTGGTGGTGCAGCTGGCTCGATAGAAGGTGGCGGCACAACTGGTCTCCAGACCATTTGAGTCTTCGTCTTCTTGTTCTTCCCCCAGGGCCTGCTAGGTTTTGTGCTCGGTGGTTTGGAAGAGGCTTGCAGTTCCTTCTTATTTGGCGGCTTATGGGGAACAAATTTTGGTTTCTGCTTGGTAATCTGTTCAGCACCTGCAACAGCAATTGATCTACTAGAAGAGACGTCAGTGACGGAGTTGACCGGAGTCAACTCCACAGTTTCAGCAGCTAGACAATGAAATTCTTCACTCTTAAGATTATATTTCATTCCATCTTTAAGGCGGAATGTTATCGTTTCTTTACTAACCCTCAAAGTTAAAGAACCATTTGGAACGTTAATTTGCATTCCAGTAGTAGCCATGAAGGGTCGTCCTATGAGAATGGTAGAATCATCTTTACTAGTATCAATGATAACAAAGTCAGCTAAGAACGTGAAAGGACCACATTTAGTAACAACGTCTTTTATCTCTCCCCTAGGGGTTTTAAGTGATCTATCAGCAAAGACAAGTTGCATGCTAGGCGGTTCAAGTTCTCCTAGGTTCAATTTTTCATACAGACTCATAGGCATAACATTAACAGACGCGCCAAGATCAACCAAACAACGTTCTATCTCAACATCATTAATGACAAGAGGTAGAGTGAAAGAACCAGGATCAGAACACTTAGCTGGATATGGAGAGGAGGGTTTTGTGCTACGAGCATCAGGATATCCTTCTTTATTCCCCTTTATGCCAGTCTTGATCCTTGCATTTTGCAGCAATGCTCTTGGAAACGGAGGATTCACATAGTACGGTGCAGGAGGAGGATCATGCTCCTTAGGCGCCACTTTCAGTGCTTCCTTCTTCTCTGGAGTTTCAGTGATCATGCGTAAAACAGAAGTAGCGTCAGCAGATAAGTTTGTAAACTTTTTAATAGATACCATCTTAGCTTGTTCCTTTCTCAGATTTGGCTCTGTCTGGCTCGGAAGTTGGCCAAATGGTCGACCAGATCCTAGCATGCTCGAGATGTTGTTCACATGCTGCTCAATTCTTTGACCGGCTGCTATCTGTTCTTGATTGAGAAGAGCTTGAGCTTTGAACTGACTGTCATGATCGTCGAGTCTGGCGATTGCCAGGAGCAGTTCCATAGTTACCCGGATTACGGTGTGGCAGCTGATAGACACCTCCCGGTGGATGGTTAGGCTTCTGATCCTGAGCTGGACCAGCTGGGCGGTTATTCTGGTTCTGGTTATGGTTGGCACCATTATTGTAGGGAGGTCTGTCTTGACAGTTCCCTTGCTGCCTGAAGTTGCGGTAGCTAGCATAACCATTTTGATTGTTAACGAAGCCTTATTGAACGAAATTTACCTCTTCGGCGGACCAGACTTTCGTCTTACCAAAATTCTGGCAACGACCTCCATTATGCGCACAAGCTCCACACCATTCGCAATCAGCAACATAGACAGAAGCTGCCGGCGGTTTGATTGGTGTAGAAGACTTCTTCAGATGCTTCTCTACTTCGGCCTTGATAGTAGCTTCGAGTTCGAGCTTGCTCCTTGATTCTCGCTCCCAGTTCCTCGACTTGGAAGCAGAGTTTGCAAAATGAAGAAGAGCAGCTTCAGGTGTGAGTGTAGTGCAATCCCCTTCAGCTAGAGAATTGACCCACTTGGCAGATTCTTCTCGAAGACCTCGAGCAAATATTTCAGCTAACTACCTCTGATCGAATCTGTGATGAGGACAGTTGTAGAGAAGTTCTTAAAATCGATTCCAAGTATCGTACAAGCTTTCGCCTTCTTTTTGGGAGAATCTGGCGATGCTGTCTTTGATGGCTGTTGTTCTGGTAGGAGCGAAGTATTCTTCAATGAAGTCCTGAGCCAGAGTATCCCAATCAGTGTAATATCCAGGTGGTTTGCCAGTAAGCCACCTCTTGGCTGCGCCTTTCAGAGAAAACGAGAAAGCTCTCAAGCAAAGAGTGTTCTTGTCGAGATTTCCGTTCTTGAAAGTGCTGCAGAGATCAAGGAAATCCGCCAGATGTGTGCACGGATTGTCTAGTGGCCTGCTTTCAAACTGTAGATCCCTAGAGATCATATTCAAGAATGGAATCTTGATCTCATAGTCAGGATCTACTTCAACGCGCGGCACGGCAATGGCAGATCGAACGCTAGTCACGCTCGGCTTGTTGTAGTCAGCTAGACTCTACCGTGCAGGTGGCGGTGGTGGATTTCCGCCTGGTGGTGGTGGTGGTGGTAACTGATCAGTCATGGTAGGAGATGGAGGAGGTGAAAGTGACTCGGTGTATGAAACGGATGAAGATGACGGTAATGGTGAAGATGAGGAACTCTCCTTCAGTTCCTCAATCTTAATCGGAGTGACGGATCAAGGTGGATTGGTTCTGCTTCTCCTTGGAATCTGTGATTGTCGAGGTGGAGCAGAACTACCTGGTCTCTCTATACTCTTAGCCTTGTCGGTTTGAGAGCGAGTCCAAGGGCGGCGATGCATACACCTGTGAGCAACCTACAAATAACAAAAACAAACAAAACCAGTGTAAAATCGAAGTGGGTGGAAAAGTGAAAGATGGAAAGTAGAAGAATAAATTGCCAGTTCTTCTTTGAAACAATCAAAAGAAGTCCCTGGCAACGGCGCCAATTTGATGAAACTGTCGTTGTGCTGGTTCAAACAAATAACTAACAAAGCTAACAAAAGCTAGGGTAGATCGTATTCCACGGGCATTCTAATAATCGACTACTTAAATAAGCTGGCAAATTACTCAGATTTAAACACTTCGTGCGTGGTGTGAGTTCCACTACTTCTAATTCTAAGAAATGCAGAGAAATTAAAAATTGAAACTAAAAGCAGATTGAAAACAGAGATGACAGACGAACTTAGACTTCGAATCCCCCTTCGTTCACCAGAGCATAGGCAATCAACAGATCAGCGGATTTCAATTCTAAGACACCACCATAACTCCTAACCCTTAGGTTTAAGACCGGCGAACGTTCGCTCTATCCGTTCTAGCTACCAAGATTAATTAGCCGCCTGGGTACGGTCACCTCTCGCAACGACTTAACTTAACTAGTGGAATTACTAACGATTTATGAGTTACTCTTGCAGTGGATTAACCCTAATCGGTTCCTACGAAAGGCACACTCCAATTATAAGGTTAATTATTCAATTTGATGTTTTAAAGTAAGGCGAGCGTTCGCTTCTATCCTTAGCTTAACAAGAATCTAATCTAGGTGATCAATCCAGACAAGAAACATGAACAATGAAGATCAAATCAAACATGAAAGAGAAATTGATTGAATTTTGAATCTAATCACCGCCGATCCGTGACCGCTTTAAAGCCCTGGGTCACTTAGGGTTCATCTAGTCTAAGCTCTAAGAGTTTAGCTACTCATGTTCATCACAAAAGAATCAAAGACAAAGATAGAGTTCATCATACAAAGGAACAACAGAAAAGTATCTGAAAAACCTAATTAAGACGACTCCGGCAGAACTTTGATCTTCCGGTAGACTGCAATCCTAGCTCCGAGTCTTCGAGATGGAAGGGATGGCGTCACGACCTCTTTCCGGCTCTTCGAACTCTAAACTCTCCTTCAGAACTCTTGAGAATCCTTGAAGTATTTGGTATTAGTTGGAAATTATGATTATGAAAAAGTATATTCTGATTTGGGCCGCCGGTTAAGTATTTATACTTAACCCTAATACCGCCGGATTTTAACTGAGATTTTCGGTAAAAATATGAAGGAATTTTCACCAAAAATTCCTTTAGAAAATGGGTTGTCCACCGGCTGAATTCTCCTGTGTTTTTCGGACTGATGGTTTTCGCCGAAAACTTCATATTTTTGCCGAAAACTTCTTTGGTTGAGCTCCAGTGGATTTGTTCATGTATTTTCGCCGAAAACCCTAGGTGTTTTCGCCGAAAATTCCTTTGTAAAATGGGGCAGGATTTGGTTTGACTTGGTTAGCTCCTTGGATCGATTTTGGTGTGATTCCTCGAGGTTCCAACGCCTTAGACACGTCCTTGGCTACTCATTTGACGGCAAAAACCTGTGCTAACATAGAAACACTAGAAAACCATCAAATAGACCCGAAACGGGCCAAGGTAACACAAATGGCACGAGATAGGGCTATTGATTGAATATTCGTTATTCTACCCTAAAAACCATGTCTTAAGCAAGGAAATGTCGCTTAAATGAGGCTGATAATCACGTCAGATCGAGTGTCATCAAGCGTCCTGAGGTGTAAGAGCAGTGCAATCTCCCCCAGCTAGGGAGTTAACCCACTTTGTAGATTCCTCACGCATACCGCGAGCAAAGAATTCAGCCAACTGCCTTTGTTCATACCCATGGTGAGGGCAGTTGAAGAGGAGGTCTTGGAATTCATTCCAAGTGTCGTACAAGCTTGCATCTTCTTTATGAGTAAACCTGGAGATGCTGTCCTTATAGGCAGTTGTCCTTGATGGAGGGAAGTATTCCTCAACGAAATCTTGAGCTAAAGTCTCCCAATCAGTGTAATGACCGGGTGGCTTGCCACTAAGCCATCTCTTAGCTGCACCTATGAGAGAGAATGGAAAGGCTCGAAGGCATAGAGCGTTATTGTTGAGGTTCCCAGTCTTGAAAGTTTCACAGACAGCCAAAAAATCAGATAAATGTGTGCAAGGATTATCATCTGGCTTTCCTTCAAATTGCACGTCCCTAGAGATTAGTCCCAGGAAGGGGATCTTGATCTCATAGTCTGGATCGTCGTCATTATAAGGCATGGTGATGGAAGACCGAACGTTAGTTGCGCTCGGCTTACTGTAGTCCGCAAGACTCTTTGGAGCAGTCATTGCGGTAGGGAAGAATGAAACAGAAGTGATTTGATTTTGTATCTGCTATGATCTGCAAGGGACAAAAACTAACACAACCGGTGTAAAATCGAAGTGTGATGGAAAATGAAAGATGGAAAGATAGAAGAGTAAAAAAATGCCAGCTCTTCTTTCAACGAAATAGAAGAAATCCCCAGCAACGACACCAATTTGATGAACGTTGTAAACAGGTTTATCAAATAACTATCAAGCACAGAGCCGGATAGATCGTATTCCACGGGTCTCTTCTACTTGCTTACTCAAATGTGTTGGCAATTTTATTCAGGATCAACCAGTTTGTGCGTGGTGTGAGTTCCACGACTTCTATACTAGGATGCAGGATAAAATGAAATTAAAATGCAGAATGATTGTTTGTTTAACTTAGATAGATGACAGGAAAGCTTAGACTTCGAATTCCCCTTAGATCACCAGAGCACTGGCAATCAACAGACCAGCGGTTTTCAATTCTGATTCATTCAGTTCGCAGACACCACCATAACTCCTTACCCTTAGGTTTAAGATTGGCAAACGGTCGCTCTATCCGATCTAACTACCAAGATTAATTAGTCGCCCGAGAATGGTCGCTTTTTGCGACGACAGAACTAACTGGTGCAATTACTAGTGATTCATGAGTTAATCTTGAAGTGGATTAACCCTAACTGGTTCCTACGAAAGGCACACTCCAATGAATAGGTTAATTATTGATTTGGTGTTTTAAAGTGAGGTGAACAATCGCTACTATCCTAAACTTAACAAGAAACTAATCTAGGTGGCCAAACCAAACAAGAAACACAGAGAACAAAGAACAAATCAAACATGAAGGAGAAACTGAATGAACTTTGAATCTAATCACCGCCGATCCGTGACCGCTTTAAAGCCCTAGGTCACTTAGGGTTCATCTAATCTAAGCTCTATGAGTTTAGCTACTCATAATCAATACAGGAGAATCAAAGACAGACAAGGAATACATCTCAGGTAGGAAAGACAAAGAAGAACTGTGAAACCTAATTTTGATGAATCCGTGAAGCTCCGATCTGCTGGATTTTCAACTCCTAGCACTGGCTCGCCGAGATGGAAGTATGGCGTCACGATCCTTTCGTAGCTCCTCGAACTCCTTCCACTCTTTCTATCTCTCGTCTAAGTCTTGGAATTTTCATCCAAAAGTAAGTGTGTTATTTTCAGTCGTCGATTTTCTTCTTTATAGCTGTCCGCGTTTTGGCAGGAAATCAGCTAAGTTTTTGCCGAAAAATTGGGAAGTTTTCGGCGAAAACTTCCTTCAAATACTCTGCTTGCTTTGGCTGTTTCTTCTGTTCCAAATTCACCTAGAGTTTTCGGCGAGAACTTTGGGGTTTCGCCAAAAACTTCTTCTTGTAAGCTCTGACGATTTCTTCTTGAGTTTTCGGTGAAAACTTCAGGTCTTTTCGCTGAAAACTTCTTTGTAAAACCGGGCATGATTTGTGTAACTTGATTGACTCTTGGATCAATTCTGGTGTGGTTTCTTGAGGCTCCAATGCCTTAGACACGTCCCTGGTTACATTATTTGATGGCAAAAACCTGTGCTATCACGAGAACACTAGAAAACCATCAAATAGACCCGAAACGGGCCAAAGTAACACAAATGGCATGAGATAGAGTAGTTGAGTGAATATTCGCTATTCTACCCTAAAAACCATGTCTTAAGCCAAGAAACGTCGCTTGAATGAGGCTGATAATTACGTCAAATCGAGTGTCATCAATGATCGAACACTAGTTGCGCTCGGCTTATTGTAATCCGCAAGACTCTTCTGAGCAGCCATTGTGGTGGGAGAGGGTGGTGGCGAATCTGACGACGTGGATGAAGCGGAAGAAAATGAGGAGCTCTCCTTAAACTTATCGATCTTAAGTGGTGTAGAGGATGAGGGCGGAATGGTAGTAGCTTGCTTTGGAACTCGCGGTTGCTTGGGCGGAGCAGAACTTGATATGACTCGGCCCAGCTGCCCTAGTACTCGCTGGTACTCCTACACCCAACCAGGGTCACCTGTTCGAGACAGAACCATAGGGCCTTGCAAGAAGCATGTAGAACCAAGAGCAGGCCACCTACAAGCCCTCAAGCCAAGGTATGAGATGAAATATAGGCTAAGGCCTCCCCCTGCAGCTAGGAGAGCTCAGAAGGAAGGAATGCTACTCCAGGTCAAGCTGCTGGCTGAGGATATAAGCCCTGGCACTGAAGACAGGCCTCAGACTGCCCCTAGCCTGACCTCCAGGAGTCCTGAAGAAGTTGACCCTTTGGTTGACCCTCTGGAAGCATTTCTAGAGTACAGAAGGAGAAGAGCCCAAGAATACTTGGCCTGAAGAGGAGAGCTCCCAAGGACTGACCCAGAGCCGAGCAATAAGAAGCATTGGAGCCCTTGGCCCAAGGCGTGACACTTGGGCCGACCCCACCCTCGGAGAGCTACATCAGGAGCCACTTGGAGACCTACCCGAAGCTTAAAAAGGAAGCCCCGAACAGAAGTGGAGAGAGTCCGAGGAAAGGCCAGCCCCGAGCCCTAGACCGACCGCCGGGCCGATCCGAGGGATACCATGAAGCCGGCCAAGAAGACCGGGCCTCTTGGGAAAGACCCTGGCCCGTGGACCAGCCCGGCACACCAGGCCCCGCGACCGCCACCCATATTAGGACCGGCGCCCGACCGGACAAGCCCACCAAGCCGCCGCCATGGCCCAACCGGCCCGAGCAGCCCAACCGCAGCCGAATTAGGGTTTTTGACCTAATTTAGGTCTTTTATTCTGCTTTAAAGACTACAACTATTATTTTATGTTTTATTCCTTTTTAGTAGGATTATTTAGGGTTTTAGGATTCTAATTAGGAATAGGACTCTTTTTTCTATTATTATTTAGGAAGTAGTGTTTAGAGAGGAGAGCTTGTTCCCTCACCTATATATAGAGGCCGCCGACCACCCTTGTAAAACACAACTTTTATGAAATAAACAACCCCCTTTGAAAGAACTTTATTCTGAAACCCTTATTGTATCTGCATGTTGCGATACTGAAGGCCCGACTTATCATCAAGAGCATCCATCTCTTGGCGTAGCGTCTACGACTTGATACTTCTGGTTCCCAGCTGTTATATAGCTGACGGGTCAAAGTCCTCATCCGCCCCCGGTTCCCGATGGTTCTACCTCGTTGCACGATTGGTGAACGCCTAAAATCGTTGTTCGGGTTCAACCAAATAACTAACAAAGCTAACAAGCTAGGGTAGATCGTATTCCACAGGCCTTCTATGATTGACTACTCCAAAAACTAGCAAAATACTCGAATGTAAGCACTTCGTGCGTGGTGTGAGTTCCACGACTTCTAATTCTAAGAAATTTAAAAATTAAACTAAAGCAGATTGGAAATTAGGGTTGAAAACAAAGATGACAGACGAACTTAGACTTTGAATCCCCCTTCGTTCCCAGAGCATTGGCAATCAACAGATCAGCAGATTAACCCTAACCGGTTCCTACGAAAGGCACGCTCCAATTATAAGGTTAATTGTTCAATTTGATGTTCTAAAGTAAGGCGAGCGTTCGCTTCTATCCTTAGCTTAACAAGAATCTAATCTAGGTGATCAATCCAGACAAGAAACATGAACAATGAAGAACAAATCAAACATGAAAGAGAAGCTGATTGAACTTCGAATCTAATCACCGCCGATCCGTGACCGCTTTAAAGCCCTGGGTCACTTAGGGTTCATCTAGTCTAAGCTCTAACGAGTTTAGCTACTCATGTTTATCACAAAAGAATCGAAAACAAACAAAGAGTTCATCATCCAGAGGAAGAATAGAATAGAATCTGAAAAACCTAATTAAGACGACTCTGGCAGACTTCGATCTTTGGTAAACCGCAATCCTAACTCCGAGTCTCCAAGGTGGAAGGGATGGCGTCACGATCTCTTTCCTGCTCTTCGAACTCTAACTCTTCGCTCCAGAACTTCAGAGAATTCTTGGAATTGTGATTATGAAAGTATGTTATGAGGTCTCCTCTGATTTGGGCCGCCGGTTAAGTATTTATACTTAACTCTAATTCAGCCGGATTTCTTCTATTATTTTCGCCGAAAAGGATGGTCTAAATGGACGGTCCTTTGGCTGGTATCTTCTGTGATTTTCGCTTCAGTCGAAAACTTAACAGTTTCGCCGAGAACTCCTTCAGCCGGTCATCAACTGATTTGTGCTGATATTTTGTAATGAATCGAAATTGCCCCCCTGTAATTCTTCCGAATTACGAATAGTAGTCAAAATCCTCTGTTTTCGATTATCTAATAAATCACTTAATGAAAGTAGATTATCTTTCCATTCATTACAAAATTTCCATAACCCCTTCCCAAACCAAACATGAACCTTTCGATTCATTTGGCTCTCACGCTCAATTTTTTCAATTACTTATGAGAAATTCCCATATTTTTTTGACTGGAACGAGCCTATCCTCTTTTCTCTAGTTCGAATTAGTATTCGAAAATATAGTAATAATAAATCAAATCGAAAATAACTAGATCAAAAAAATAGTGAACCAAATCGATTAAATTGGAGCTCAATCAAACACAATGAATTATTAGACAGCTAATTCCTAGAACAAGAAACCTGACATGTATACAGATCAGCCAAACAACCTGGTCTCACTAGTAAACTGCACACGACAAGTAATTAGCAACCAATTATGCACGAATTTGACCTAACTGACCAGACTCCTCACACAGGATAAATATAGTACAACGGGAACTCTCACTCTCTGTGTTTAAGGACGTGTTTCTGCTCTCGATCATTTTCTGTTACTGAATTCTGTCATAGGTTTGCAATTCGACCACATCTCCACCACTGTGACAACACGAGTATCTAGTCAAGAAGGACTTCCCTGCTAGGACCGTACTGAATTATACACTACTTGGGTTTATGATGCGATGGATGAAGGGAATGTATGATGATGGCTTTGTGCGGTGTAGCTTTCGACTAACTTCCCTCGAATCTAATCTATGGCTCCCTACCGTCTAACCAGACACGGGTGGAATAGTGAACGCTCGTCCTATGATACCCCTTATTCTTTTTCTTTACACGATTTTTCTTTTCTTTTCAACTTTTCTTTTCAACTTTTCTTTTGACTTCGTTCTTCCATCTGTAGGGAGAAGAACGTTTTATTGAACTAAAACTTTGAAACTTTTCTGATTTTTCTTATTTTTCTTTTCTTCACTTTTTTCGAAAATTTTTTTCTTTCTTTTCTTACTTGACTTTTTTTTCTTTTGTGTCGATTCTTTATTTTAGTTGCTAGAGGGATTTACACGTCTGGACATATTAGCTAAGACCGCCTTTTAATGGCTATAGGCAGGTTAACACAAACCGACTTCTGGTAGGTCAATCTAGAACTACAACCACAGGGGATCAACGGGGAATGAAAGAAATGGGAAATGGCTGTAATGTATTATCGAACCGAAAGAACAGGCCAAGCTCAAGGGTCTACACCTAATGGATTTTATCGTTAGGTAGGCTATCTGGCTTAGTAGCTGAATCTAGGTGCCCCTATCCTACTAGAACTCGTGTCATCGTGTGGTCTCAAGTAGGTCTCATGCAAATTCTAACTCATTCAAGTAAACAGAAAACCACTCAGAAAGAATTAAAAATTGCAAGTTACGTGCAATGGGTCAAAAGCTCACATTTGGTTTGCTAGTCGGATTCGGTCATTTTCATGCAATCAAGGCTACAAACTACAAGTGTGATTTAAAAATTTTGTTCTGACCAGGCAGTTTAGCATCAAAGTATACAAGTTGGTTCTCAAGTTCTAGGTTAAGCAGTCTAAGCATCATTATGAAGGTTTGAAAACAACTTAACATAAAAAATCAAGAACTGAGCCATTCTAATGCTAGAGAGACTGGAATGGAATCACGAGGCACACACAAAACACAATCAAGGGCAATCAAGTTCATGCAAGGTTCTCTAGCATCCTACCCCACACTTAAATCGGACTGTGTCCTCACAGGACTAATTCTAGAGTTCAGAGTGAAGTAGAAGAACCTGGACCGAGATGATTGGCGTAGGGGATGAGAACGAGTCCTCGGAGCGGAGGCGATCTACCAAAGCGAAGCAAAACGAATCTCCCTACTGCCTACAAAACAAAAACAAATGAAACAAAAAAAGGAAACTAGGACAAGTGTCCCGGATCCACACAGAAAAAAGGTGGATCAAAATCTGAAAAGAATAAATAAAAAGAAGGGACAAGAAAGAGGATACAACTGGATCACAGCTCGTCAGGCGCGTCGGGAGGTGGAAAGTAGAGGTGCTCGCCGAGCTGACGTTGCCACGCCAGCTGTGCCTCATACCGCCTGTCGGCGTGGCACATATGCTGCTGCATAATAGTCCATCTTGCCTCTTGAGTGGCGTTGTTGGTGATGCGCCACTCCTGCAGTCGCTCATACAGCTCACCAATGTTCGCGGGGTGCGGTCGGTGCTGAGGGTGAGGCGCCTGGTATGGATCTGGAATGTGCGGCGGCGACTAGTGTGCATACCCTGCCTGATGATGTGGCGAGGGTATATAGTCATGGAATTCTGGCTGCGGCTGGGGCTACATGCTGGAGGGGAGGATCTGCTGCCACCTGGGGACTGAGGTCCAGCTCTAGGTCGTATTCGACCGCTAAGTTCCTCCAACGGTCCTAACTTGGTGTCGGGGAATGTTCGGGCCATATTCATGGTTGATGCCGAAGGAGATGATGAGCTGACCTATGAAGTTACCTCCCAGGAGTGCACGAGGTGGCGTCCTCCTTTTGGTCTTCTGGCGGAAGATGCGAGCAAGCACCCATCCGGGGTGAAGAGGGTAGCTCTCTCGGATGGCTCGGAGAAGCATAAGCTCCTCCTTGAGGATATGGTGGCGATCCTTATCTGGAACATATAAAAGCGATCTACGCCAAACCATATGAATAAATTTAAAGAGAGGGTGAGAGAGCGACTTAACTGAGTTGTGTTCCCCAAGGTGATCGCCAGGCACTCTAGTCTTGTGGCTCCAGAGTGCATGGTACTCCTCCTCGTCATCATCGTCGCCCCAGCCGAGGTGATGTCCATGATAGTGCTCGTAGGGGATACCTAGATGAGCAGCAAACTCATCATAGGTGAGCGTCCTGTATACTCCACCCAGATAGAAGGTAACAACCTTCTGGCCTTGCCTCCTCTTGTGCTCATCTAGATCAAAGGTCGCCCAGAACTCCTGAAGGGCGATGTCTGGGAAGTCGGCAGCTATGGTGGTCAGCTCTAGGAGGCCGGCCGGTGCTAGGGCGTCATGCACGTTCTGGTGGTAGTCCTCGTCGTGCTCGCTGAGGGACTCCATGGAAAGAGGGCGTACCTTAGCTCCCCGAACATGCTCGATCTTCTGGAAGCACTCGAAGTAGAAGTCAGGTAGACGAGCGATAGTGCGATGGTACCCAGCCCGGCGAGGTAATGCTGGAGGAGGGCCCTGAATGGCGGGTGTGACGGGAGTGGGGGCTCTGGAGCTCGAGGCGGCATCAAGTCGTTCCTTGGTCCTGCACTCATAAGTGGTGTTCCTAAAACCAGAACGAAACCAGATCAGTCAAACTTAAAACCCTACCCCACACTTAGTAGAAATAACTCAATTTCACAAAGAAATGAGGAAAAACGAGTGGGGGTAAGCAAAGCAGAGTAACCGGTAATCATAGACAATAAAATACATGCTTAGGAACAGCCAGAATTGGATAAGCACAATCAGAGTTCAAAGAGTCAAACCGACATTCAGAAAGTCAACACTATAGCATAATGAACCCTAATCATGGCAAGACTATCACAAAGCAGAGAATGACGGAAAAAATATGATCTCAGATGGCAAACACAATAATCTGAACGAGAATGAACACATACGGCAGCCAAATGATCAAAAACAGTTCATGGTCAAACCGACATTTCTCACAAGTCAACATCACAAAGAATCAATCGTATGCATAGCAACACATGATCAAATGATATGAAAATTAAGCACGAAACTCCCTAAGCATGCTAGAACAGTTCAACAAGTTCAGCTAACCTAGTTCACACGAAATCAGTCAGCACGCAAATCGAGGCAAACTGAAAAGTCAACCGAAAGTCAACCCCGATGAAATTCAGCAATCAAAATGTCAAAAGATTCGTAATGAAAAGTTCTACAACTTACCTTGAAGCCATGGATGCTAAAAACGAACAGTTTGGGAGAAATCGGTGAAAAACTCTGAAAACAAGGGTTTGGGTGAACTAGAGCTGTAGAGCTCCGATTCGAACGTTCTAGGGCTCAAAATGATCGGAAGAGGACAGGGAAGGGAGCAGCGGCAGTTGGCGACGGTGGTGGCGGCGGAAAATGGTGGCGACGGCGAAAATAGGTGGTGCGGTCGGTGGTTTTCGAAAACAGGAGGGGGGAGGTTTTGTTTTGTTTTGAAATTTTCGGAAATGGAAAGTGGGGAGAGAGAGGAAGTGTCGACCGGATTTTTAAAGGGATAAGGTCCGAAATTTGCCTTGTATTTTCAGCGAAAATAAGTGAAAGTTTTCGCCGAAAATATTAGTTAAGTGAAAGTTTTCGCCGAAAATATTAGTTAAAATCACTGCCGGTTTTCAAATGCATTTTCGCCGAAAACATGAATACATTTTCGCCGAAAATATGAAACAGGGATGTTTGGAAAACTCGGTGAAATTTTAAAGGGCGATTTCGCCGAAAATAGGGGTGCATTTTCGTCGAAAAATTTGAACTGCACGATTGAAAATATTTTCGCAAATCCGGCAAACTTCAGAAAATCACAATTAAATCCCCAAAAATCGGAACAACGTCAATCAACTTGCAAACGACACTACGACACACAGACTACACACGAAAAATAAAAACACAAACAAAATGACACTTTTGGCTCCCCCGAACCAACTCTAAAACACTAAGGTTGACACAAAACAAAAACGGACTTCAGCCGTGGGTTTCCTCCCACGAAGCGCTCTTTTATTAACGTCCTTGAGCTGGACGATACCTGGACGGTATTAGGAGACATCCCAACTCAAATTCTCCTTAATGCTAGCATCGGAGTTCATAAAGTAGAGGTTCGGGGTTTCTCCGGTGAGCATGAATTTCTTCCCGTTCGCGTGTAAGAGCTTGGTTCGTCCGTCGGAAAGATGATCAGTGATCTTGAATGGTCCAAACAGTTTTGTCAGGGGATGATCTTCCACAAGGAAGACAGTGGATGGAATGAGAATGATCGGCTCCTTCTTTTCTTCAATCTCCGGCTTGATATCACCAGGATCGGTGATCGTCAGTATTTCCCTAGGAGATGCTTTTGGCTTCTCCCTCCATACTTGTTTCGGCGTCGGTTTCTCGGAACGAATTGGTGTTGTAGCTTGCTCGGTGGAAGGTGGCAGAGCTTTTGGTCTCCAAACCATTTGAGTTTGCTTCTTCTTATGATTCTTCCTCCTTGACTTGCCAGACTCCTTACTTGGTGGTTTAGAAGAGGCTTGCAGTTCCTTCTTCTTTGACGGCTTTTGAGGAACAGGTTTTTGTTTCTGCTTGATAACTTGTCCAGCACCTGCAGTAGCAACAGATCTAGGCACACTAGAAGGGACATCAGTAACGGAGTTGACCGGAGTCAACTCCACAGTTTCAACAGCTAAACAATTGAACTTTTCATTCTTAGGGTTATATTTCATTCCGTCTTTAAGGCGGAACGTTATCGTGTCTTTACCAACCCTCAAAGTCAAAGAACCATTTGGAACGTTAATATTCATTCCAGTAGTAGCCATGAAAGGTCGTCCTATGAGAATGGTAGAATCATCCTCACTAGTGTCAATGATAACAAAGTCAGCTAAGAACGTGAAAGTGATCTATCAACAAAGATAAGTTGCATACTAGGCGGTTCAAGTTCTCCTAGGTTTAATTTTTCAAATAAGCTCGCAGGCATAACATTAACAGATGCACCAAGATCAACCAAACAGCGCTCTATCTCAACATCATTAATGACAAGAGGTAGAGTGAAAGAACCAGGGTCAGAACACTTAGCTGGATATGGAGAGGAAGGTTGCTTGATACGAACAATACAAAAAAATGCTATTTGGCGTCGGTCATACACGCATTTTAGCGTCGGTCATGACCGACGCCAAAATAAATAGCGTCGGTCGGCAAGACCGACGCCAGATACGACCGACGCCAGATACGACCGACGCCAGATACGGTGACGCTAAACTTTAGCGTCGGTCGTTTGGTCAACCGACGCTAAAATAAAACACGATCGACGCTAAAATATGGTTTGACCGAGTGGGTGGCTGACCAACCCAATTTTTTCATTTTTTGTTTTCATTTTAATTTTTCATTTATTATTTTCATTTTTATTTTTATTTTTTTCTAATCTAGGTTTTTTCCCAGATCTCGTTTCATGGCTGCGTCGTCTGGTGCACGGCGGATGTGGCCGGTGGACGGTGGACGGCGGATGTGAGAGGCGGACGGTGGCTGGGATGTGGCCGGCGGTCGACGGGTGTGGGAGGAGATTTGACGGTAGCGGCTGAGAGGGGGGAAGAGAGTTTGAAGAGGAGGAGGAGGAGGAGGAGGAGGAGAGTTTGGAGAGTTTGAAGCAGGAGGAGAGTTTGGAGGAGGAGAAGGAGGAGGCTGGTGGGTTTGGAGGAGGAGGAGGAGGAGGCTGGTGGCTGGAGGAGGAGGAGGAGTTTTAGGAGAGAGAGGAGAGGATTGAGAGAGGTGAGAATTTGAGATTTGGGTTAAGATGAGGATTTAAATACTTACTTGTTTTAGCGTCGGTCGATGACCGACGCTAAAATGCATGTCAACCGACGCTAAATACACGCGTTTTAGCGTCGGTCAGTGACCAACGCTATTCTCTTTCTGATGACCGAC
Organism: Linum lewisii; assembly: GCA_034768395.1. NCBI lineage: Eukaryota > Viridiplantae > Streptophyta > Magnoliopsida > Malpighiales > Linaceae > Linum > Linum lewisii. The sequence continues at coordinate 31,699,466 of CM068298.1, forward strand.
GCTATTCTCTTTCTGATGACCGACGCCAGTTTACCAATCCGTTCAACCAAAAAACGAACCAAAACCGGATAATAGCGTCGGCTCTTAGTCTATTTTAGCGTCGGTCTGTCATCAACCGACGCTAAAACGCGAAGTCAACTTCTTAGCGTCAGTTGTTGACCGACCGACGCTAAATTCCTACGTTTCAACCGACGCCAAATAGCGTTTTTTTGTAGTGGAATGTCAGGATATCCTTCTTTATTCCCCTTCATGCCAGTCTCGATCCTTGCATTTGGCAGCAATGCTCTTGGAAAAGGAGGCTTCACGACGTACGGTGCAAGAGGAGGATCATCCTCCTTAGGCGCCGGTTTCTGTTCTTCCTCTTCCTTTTGAGATTCAGTGATCCTGCGCAAAACAGAACAAGCATCAGCAGATAGACTTGTAAATTTTCGGGCGGTTACCATCTTGGCTTGCTCCTTTCTCGGATTCGGCTCTGTCTGGCTCGGAAGTTGGCCAAATGGTCGACCGGATGCCAGCATGCTCGAGATGTTGTTCACAGCTTGCTCAATTCTTTGGCCGGCAGCTATCTGTTCTAGATTGAGAAGAGCTTGAGCTTTAAACTGACTGTCATGATCATCGAGTCTGGTGATTATCTGGCTAAGCTTCCTGTCCAGGTCACTAACGTTGTTTTCTCTCTGATGTTGCTGCCCTGGATAAGTGTTATTCAAGTATTGGTTCTGGCGGTTGCCAGGTGCAGTTCCATAGTTGTCCCGATTTCGATGCGGCGGCTGGTAGACACCTGCCGGCTGATGGTTAGGTTTCTGATCCTGAGCTGGACCAGCTGGGCGGTTATTCTGGTTCTTGTTATGGTTGGCGCCATTATTGTAGGGAGGTCTGTCTTGATAGTTCCCTTGCTGCCTGTAGTTGCGGTAGCCAGCATAACCATTCTGATTATTAACAAAGCCTTGTTGAATGAAATTTACCTCTTCGGCAGACCAGACTTCTGCCTTACCAAAACTCTGACAACGGCCTCCGTTATGTGCGCAAGCTCCACACCATTCGCAATCGGCAACGTAGAGAGAAGCTGCCGGCGGTTTGATTGGTGTGGTAGACTTCTTCAAATGCTTCTCTACTTCTGCCTTGATAGCCGCTTCGAGATCTAGCTTGCTCCTTGATCCTTCAGATTGTCGTTCCCAGTTCCTTGACTTGGAAGCACAGTTTGCGAAGTGAAGAAGAGCAGCTTCAGGTGTAAGTGTAGTGCAATCTCCTTCAGCTAGAGAATTGACCCACTTGGCAGATTCTTCTCGAAGTCCTAGAGCAAAGATTTCAGCTAACTACCTCTGCTCGAATCCATGATGCGGACAGTTGTAGAGAAGTTCTTGGAATCGATTCCAAGTATCATATAAGCTTTCTCCTTCTTTCTGGGAGAATCTGGCAATGATGTCCTTGATTGCAGTTGTTCTGGCTGGCGGGAAGTATTCTTTAACGAAGTCCTGAGCCAGAGTATCCCAATTAGTGTAGTAGCCAGGTGGTTTGCCAGTAAGCCACCTCTTAGCAGGGCCTTTCAGAGAGAACGGGAAAGCTCTCAGACAAAGAGTATTTTTGTCGAGGTTTCCATTCTTGAAAGTGCTGCAGAGATCAAGGAAGTCTGCAAGATGAGTGCACGGATTGTCTAGGGGCCTGCCTTCAAATTGTAGATCCCTAGAGATCATGGTCAAGAATGGAATCTTGATCTCATAGTTAGGATCTCCTTCAATGCGCGGAACGACAATGGCAGATCGAACGCTAGTCGCGCTCGGCTTGTTATAGTCTGCTAGACTCTTCTGTGCAGGTGGTGGTGGTGGTAGTTCTCCATTTGGTGGTGGTGGTGGTGGTAACTGATCGTCCATGGTAGGAGATGGAGGAGGTGAAAGTGATGTGGTGTATGAAGCGGATGAAGATGACGGTGAAGACGGAGATGAGGAACTCTCCTTCAGTTCCTCGATCTTGATCGGAGTGACGGTGGATTGGATCTGCCTCTCTTCAAAATTTGTGATCGTAGAGGTGGAGCAGAACTGCCTGGTCTCTCTATACTCTTAGCCTGTTCGGTTTGAGAGTGAGTCCAAGGACGGTGAGGCATACACCTGTAAACCTACAGATAACAAAGACAAACAAAACCAGTGTAAAATCGAAGTGGATGGAAAGGTGAAAGATGGAAAATAGAAGAATAAATTGCCAGTTCTTCTTTCAAACAATTAAAGAAGTCCCCGGCAACGGCGCCAATTTGGTGAACGCCTAAAATGGTCTTTCTGATTCAACCAAATAACTAACAAAGCTACAAGCTAGGGTAGATCGTATTCCATGGGCCTTCTATGATTGACTACTCCAAAAACTAGCAAAATACTCGAATGTAAGCACTTCGTGCGTGGTGTGAGTTCCACGACTTCTAATTCTAAGAAATGCAGAGAAATTTAAAAATTAAACTAAAGCATATTGGAAATTAGGGTTGAAAACAAAGATGACAGACGAACTTAGACTTTGAATCCCCCTTCGTTCCCCAGAGCATTGGCAATCAACAGATCAGCGGATTTCGATTCTCATTCAATCAATTACTAAGACACCACCATAACTCCTTACCCTTAGGTTTAAGACCGGTGAACGTTCAGTCTATCCGTTCTAACTACCAAGATTAATTAGCCGCCCGGGTACAGTCGCCTCTCGCAATGACTTAACTTAACTGGTGCAATTACTAACGATTTATGAGTTACTCTTGCAGTGCATTAACCCTAACCGGTTCCTACGAAAGGCATGCTCCAATTATAAGGTTAATTGTTCAATTCGATGTTCTAAAGTGAGGCGAATGTTCGCTACTATCCTCAGTTTAATAAGAATCTAGTCTAGGTGATCAAGCTAGAAAAGAAACACAGGCAATGAAGAACAAACCAAACATGCAAGAGAAACTGTCTGAATCTGAATCTAATTACCACCGATGTGTGACCACTTTAAAGCCCCGGGTCACTTAGGGTTCATCTAATCTAAACTCTACGAGTTTAGCTACTCATATTCAATACAAGAGAATCAAAAATATTCAAGGAATACATCTCAGGTAAGAAGAACAGAGAAGAACTGTAAAACCTAATTTGATGAATCCGTGAACCTTCAATCTCAAGAATCTTCAGCTCCTAGCACCGAGCACTCCGAGGTGGAAAGACAGAGTTACGATCTCTCTGTGAACTCCGAGGATGCTCTTAACTCTCTCTCAAACTCTAAGACTGGAAATTAATCCGTGGAAAAAAGTAACTGGATGATGTCCCCCAGTTTGCTTAAATAGGGTTTGTCCATAGTTGCGATGGAAAATGAGGACTTCTCGGTGAGAACATTGAAAGCTCTCATCGAGATCTTTAGTGTAGAAGCTCATGTTTGTAATTCTTCAATAGTTTTTGGTGAGAAAGCCTCATTTAAGTGACATTTCCCTGCTTGAGACACGGTTTTTAGGGTAGTTTAGGATGTTTTCACTCGATTGCTCCATTTCCTACCATTTTGGTTACTTTGGCCCGTTATGGGTCTGTTTGATGTGTTTTCTAGTGCTTTGTGAATGCATAGTGTTTTGACCTCAATGACGTAGCCACGGACGTGCTCGGGAAGTGAAGGAACCCCAAAGGATCGCCCGAAATTGATTCAGAAATCACACAAGTAAGAAGCCAAATCTGCCCCTGCTTACACTAAAGTTTTCGGCGAGAACTTCCATAGTTCCCGCCGAGGAGTTTGAACTCACAAGACACAGGAGGATCAGAGAAGAAGTTCTCAGCGAGAACTCTCAAAGTTCTCGCCGAAGAGTTTGAACATCGCACATACAAGAGCCTCTAAACTGAAGTTATTGGCAAGAACTTTCAAAGTTCTCGTCGAGAAGTCTGCCCTTTTCCCGCGCCGCTACGGACAAACCCTATTTAAAGGATGCAGATTTAACTTTTGAAAGTACTTTTCCATGGATTAATTTCCTCACCTAATAGTTCGAGAGAGAGTTGAGAGCATCCGCAGTGTTCCTAGAGAGATCGTGACGTCATCTTTCCCCTCGGAGTGCTCGGAGCTTGGAGTTGAAGATTCAAGAGATTGAAGCTTCTCGGTTTCATCAAATTAGGTTTTACAGTTCTTCTATGTTCTTCTTACCTGAGATGTATTCCTTGATTGTTTTTGTTTCTCTCATATTGAATATGAGTAGCTAAACTCATAGAGCTTAGATTAGATGAACCTTAAGTGACCCAGGGCTTTAATGCGGTCAAGGATCGGCGGTATTAAATTCAGATTCAGACAGTTTCTCATGAATGTTTTATTTGTTCTTCGTTGTCTGTGTTTCTTTTCTAGCTTGATCACCTAGACTAGATTCTTGTTCAGCTGAGGATAGTAGCGACGGTTCGCCTCACTTTAAAACACCAAATCAACAATTAACCTATTCATTGGAGTGTGCCTTTCGTAGGAACCAGTTAGGGTTAACCCACTGCTAGAGTAACTCATTAATCGCTAGTAAACGCGCCAGTTAGTTTTCCGTTGCAATAGCGAACGCACGGACGGTAATTAATCTTGGGAGTTAGATCGGATAGAGTGAACGTTCGCCAGTCTTAAACCTAACGGTCAGGAGTTATGGTGGTGTCTAAGAACTGAATAAATTGTGACTGCAAACCGCTGGTCTTGTGATCGCCAATGTTCTGGTGATCTTAGGGGGATTCAAAATCTAAGCTTGTTTGTCATCTTGTCAAGTTAATCAACCTTTCAATTTTCTTTCTGTTCATTTTTTTCGGCTTCATAGATTAGAAGTCGTGGAACTCACACCACGCACAACTTGTTAAACCTGAGTGAATTGCCGACTCATTTGAGTAAACGATTAGTCGAGACCCATGGAATACGATCTAGTCTACTTTGTAGATTAGTTATTTGACGACACATGAATAAGCGTTCATCAAGTGTCATCAGTACTGACTAGAGATGAGCTCGATAAGGGTGCTCAACTGCCTTCTCGTGGTGTTCATCTGACTTTCCACGTTCTATTGCTGAATTATCTGCTCTTGATTCATAGTAGCTTGATTTTTGAATTTTGCATCATGGTCGTCGAGTCTGTATATGATCTGCTTAAGCTTCTTATCCATTTCACTCTGGTGCGTGTCCCGTGGCGCAGATCTCTAAGGCTGTTGTCCTCCGGCGAAGCTGGGCGGACCGTGATAGTTGTTATGAGGGTACTGATTCTGGCAATTGACAGGTAATGTACCATAGTTGCCTTGATTCTTGTGAGCCGGTTGATAGATTCCACCGGATTGATTGTTTGGCTTTTGTTCTTGATACGACCCGGATGGTCGGTTGTTCTGTTTCAGGTTGATGTCGGAGTTGTACGGAAGAGGCTCTTGGAAGCTCCCTTATTGTTGTGATTGTCTGAACTGACGATAGTCAGAGTAGCCTTTTTTATTGTTGGCGAACCCTTGACCAACAAAATTCACGTCATCTACAGACCAGACGTCTGCTTTAGCGAAGTTAACTTTCTCCATTATGAGCACATACTTCACACCATTCACAAGCGGCAACATAGACAGAAGCTGATGGAGAGTTGGTGGTTGCGCCAGCCTTCTTTATGTGTTTCTGTACTTCGTCCTGGATATGTTCTTCAAGGCTTAATCGGCTCTTAGTTGCTTCAGATTGTCTCTCCCAATTTCTGGACTTAGATGCACAACATGTAAAATGAAGAAGAGCAGCTTCTGGTGTGAGCGCGGTACAATCTCCGTCAGCCAAGGAGTTGACCCACTTAGCAGATTCTTCATTCATCCCTTGAGCAAAGATTTCAGCTAGTTGTCTCTGCACAAATCCGTGATGAGGGCAGTCGTAGAGAAGTTATTGGAATTTATTCCAACCATCGTATAAGTTGACTCTGTCCTTCTGTCTGAACCGAGCAATGCTATCCTTGTACGTTGGGGTTCTGGCTGGAGGAAAATACTCCTCAACAAAGTCTTGAACAAGGTCATCCCAGTTGGTGTAGTGACCGGGTGGCTTGCTATTGAGCCATCTCTTGGCGGCGCCTCTAAGAGAGAATGAGAAGGCCTGTAAGCATAAAGTGTTCTTATCGAGATTCCCAGTCTTGAAAGTCTCCCACATGGCTAGGAAGTCCGCCAAATGTGTGCATGGGTTGTCATGCAGCTTCCCTTTGATCTGGACATCCCTAGAGATCATTCCCAGGAAGGGGAATTTGATCTCATAGTCAGGATCGGCATCATTGTGAGGAACGGTGATGCTTGAAAGAACGCTAGTCGTGCTCGGCTTCTTGCAGTCTGCCATAGTACGCGGAGCAGGAGGCGGTGGTGGTGGTGGTAGCTGTCGATCACCCTTTCTAGGAGAGGGTGGTGGTAACTCCGATGAAGTGGATGATGCGGAAGAAGAAGAGTCCTCCTTCGACTCTTCAATCTTAATAAGGGTAGAGGATGAAGGCTGAACGATTATCACTTGCTTAGGAACTCGCGGTTGCTTAGGCTGTGCAGAACTACCCGGCTTGTCGGAGCTATTAGTCTTGAGAGGCTTAGACTGAGAACGAGTGAACGAGCGGTTCATATACCTGTAAACAACCTTCAAGAAACAAAAAAAAAACAACTGGTGTAAAATCAAAGTGGGATGAAAGATGAAATGATGGAAGGTAGAAGAATAAAATGCCAACTCTACTTTCAAATGATAGAGAAGAGTCCCCGACAATAGCGACAATTTGATGAACGTTGTAAACAGGTTTATCAAATAACTAATCTACAGGAGTAGACTAGATCAAATCTCTCGAGGTTTCTTCAAATCGACTACTCAAAGAAGCTGGCAATTCATTCAGGTTTAAACAAGTTGTGCGTTGTGTGAGTTCCCCGACTTCTAAACTAATATGTAGGGAAATTGAAATGAAATTAAAAGACAGATTGATTGGGTTTTGACTAACGAGATGACAGACAAGCTTAGACTTTGAATCCCCCTAAGATCACCAGAGCATTGGCAATCACAAGACCAGCATTTTTCAATCCTAATTCATTCAGTTCTCAGACACCATCATAACTCCTTACCCTTAGGTTTAAGTTCCACGAACGAGAGATTTCTTCAAATCTACTACTGAAAGAAGTTGGCAATTTATTCAGGTTTAAACAGATTGTGCATGGTGTGAGTTCCACGACTTCTAAACTATGATAGAAGGAACTTGAAATGAAAAAAAACATATTGATTGACTAAATTGACTAACGAGATGATAGACAAGCTTAGATTTCGAATCCCCCTAAGTTCACTAGAGCATTGGCAATCACAAGACCAGTGACTTTCAATCCTAATTCATTCAGTTCTCAGACACCACCATAACTCCTTACCCTTAGGTTTAAGTTCCGCGAACGTTCGCTCTATCGGATCTAACTACCAAGATTAATTAACCGTTCGTGCGTTCCCTTCTGCAACGAAGAACTAACTGGTGCAATTACTGGTGATTATTGAGTTACTCTTGAAGCGGATTAACCCTAAATGGTTCCTACGAAAGGCACACTCCACTGAATAGGTTAATTGATTGATTTGATGTTTTAAAGTAAGGAGGACGTTCGTCGCTATCCTTAACTTAACACGAATCTAATCTAGGTGATCAAACTAGAAAAGAAACAGACAGCGAAGAACAAAACAATCATGCAAGAGAAACTGTCTGAATTTGAATCTAATTACCGCCGATCCGTGACCACTTTAAAGCCCCGGGTCACTTAGGGTTCATCTAATCTAAGCTCTATGAGTTTATCTACTCATGACTATCACAAAAGAATCATACAGAGGAAGAATAGATAAGGACTGAAAAACCTAATTCTGACGACTCCGGAGAAGTTCGGATCTCTGGCAATCTTCACTCCTAGCTCTGAGTAATCCGATGGGGAAGATGGCGTCATTCTCTCTCCGGGAAACTCTCCACTCTCTCTCAAGCTCTAAGTCTGGAAATTAATCCTTGGAATAAGTGTGTTTGATTGAATCGTCGTCGGTTTGCTTAAATAGGGTTTTCCAAAGTTGCGCCGAAAAATGGATGACTTCTTGGCGAGAACATTGAAAGTTCTCACCGAGAATTTTAGTGCAAATCACCCTGTGTCTTCGACGAGAGTTTTTTGTGTAATTCTTTGAATGTTCTCGGCGAGAACTTTGAGACTTCTCGCCGAGATCTTTAGTATATACTCCAGACTTGAATTCTTCAATAGTTTTTGCCGAGAACTTTGAGGATTCTCGTCGAGAACTTCTTTATAAATTTTGTTGGATCTTTGATGGGTTTTTTCTTTGATTTCTTCAGCAAGTATTCGGCGAGAACTTTGATCTTCTCGCCGAGAATGTAAGTGTTGGTAGGGGAATGTTCTGGCTTTGACTTGTTTGATTTCTGGATCAGTTTCTGCCATTCCTCAAGGCTCCATTACTTCCCGACACGATCGTGGCTACGTAATTGATGGCAAAAACCTGTGCATTCACAAAAGCACTAGAAAACATATCAAATAGACCCATAACGGGCCAAAGTAACCAAAATGGTATGAAATAGAGCGATTGAGTGAAAACACCCTAACTACCCCAAAAACCGTGTCTCAAGCAAGGAAATGTCGCTTAAATGAGGCTGATAATCACGTCAATTCTAGTGTCATCAGCTCCCTACTATGAGGAAGCTAAGACAACCCTAAGAGGTTTCGAGGCATCAAAGCTGACTCAAATTGTGAGAGAAGACAACGCACATGCAGATGCCTTATCCAAACTGGCCACCGCCCTTAGCTTTGATGAGGGACGGATGGTCATGGTAGAGAATGAAAAAGATCAGAGATGTCTGGCAATAGGAGATGTCGAGGGTGATCCCATGCCCGACGGAAACACTGATTGGAGATCCCCCATCAAAGCCTATATTGAGGAAGATGTCCTACCTGAAGACCGAGCCGCCGCAGCCAAGGTCCGTCGGTAGGCCGCCCGGTGCATACTCTTCGAGGGAAACTTGTACTGAAAATCTTTTGCTGGCCCCTACTTACGCTGCCTGGGTGAGGAAGAGGCGACATACGTACCGTGGGAAATTCATCAGGGCGTGTGTAGCATGCATGTAGGTACCAAGAGCCTGGAAAAGAATGTCCTCCACCAAGGGTACTACTGGCCTCACATCCGCCGAGATGCTGAAGTATTGGTCAAACATTGCCACAAGTGCCGAATATTCGCCAACACGCACCACCTACCGGTAACCGCCCTCCAACCCATCGTATCTCCATGGCCTTTTACCTTTTGGGGGATGGATCTCTTGGGCCCTTTCCCTGAAGCAACAGGAAAGAAAAGATTCATTATAGTCGCGGTGGATTACTTCATCAAAAGGGTGGAGGCGGAGGCACTGACATCGATCACGACGCTTCAGGTACAGAAATTCGTGATGAAGAACATCATCACTAGGTTCAGCCTCCCTTTGGGATTCGTAAGTGATCACGAAACACATTTTAACTGCACATCATTCTTGAAGTTTTGTGAGGAGTACTTATGACACTCGATTTGACGTGATTATCAGCCTCATTTAAGCGACATTTCTTTGCTTAAGACATGGTTTTTAGGGTAGAATAACGAATATTCAATCAATTGCCCTATCTCGTGCCATTTGTGTTACCTTGGCCCTTTTTGGGTCTATTTGATGGTTTTCTAGTGTTTTTATGTTAGCATAGGTTTTTGCCGTCAAATAAAGTAGCCAAGGACGTGTCTAAAGCGTTGGAACCTCGAGGGATTGCACCGAAATCAATCAAAGGAGTCAATCAAGTTCAGAAAATTCCTGCCCTGTTTACAAAGGAATTTTCGCCAAAAATCCCCAAGCATTTTCGGCGAAAATATGTTCACAAACCGGCTGATGTCAAGTGAAGAAAGTTTTCGGTGAAACCCTAATGTTTTTCGAACCGAGAATAAAGAACAGGAGAAAGCAGCCGGCAGACCGTCCATTTACACTAGGATTTTCGGCGAAAATACCAAGGTATTTTTGGCAAAAATATCAGGCCAAATCCGGCGACTTAGGGTTTAAGTATAAATACTTAAACCGGCGGCCCAAAGAAGAAAGAATCATTATTCATATTTTCACAAATCAGACTTTTGAGAGTCAGCCGACTCTAGGGTCGATAAATAGAGTTTAGAGAGTTCGAAGATCCGTGGAGAGATCGTGACGCCATCCTTCCACCTCGGAGAACTCGGAGCTTAAAGTTGAAGATCCAGGAGATTGAAGCTTCGCGGGAGTCGTCAGAATTAGGTTTTTTAAGTTCTTATCTGTTCTTCCTCTGTATGATGATCTTCATTGTTGCCTTTGATTCTCTTGTATCTGATATGAGTAACTGAACTTGTAGAGCTTAGATTAGATGAACCCTAAGTGACCCAGGGCTTTAAAGCGGTCGCGGATCGGCGGTAATTAGATTTGAAATTCAATCAGTTTCTCTTTGCATGTTTGATTCGTTCTTCATTGTTCATGTTTCTTGTCTGGATTGATCCCCTAGATTAGATTCTTGTTAAGCTAAGGATAGAAGTGGACGCTCGCCTTACTTTAGAACATCGAATTGAACAATTAACCTTATAATTGGAGCGTGCCTTTTGTAGGAACCGGTTAGGGTTAATCCACTGCAAGAGTAACTCATTAATCATTAGTAATTACACCAGTTAATTAAGTCGTTGCGAGAGGCGACCGTACCCGGGTGGCTAGTTAATCTTGGTAGTTAGAACGGATAGAGCGAACGTTCGCCGGTCTTAAACCTAAGGGTAAGGAGTTATGGTGGTGTCTTAGTAATTGATTGAATTAGAATTGAAAACCGCTGATCTGTTGATTGCCTATGCTCTAGTGAACGAAGGGGGATTCGAAATCTAAGTTCGTCTATCTTCTCGTTAGTCAACCTTTTACTTTTCTGTCTTTTATTTTCCTTTGTTCATTAGATTAGAAGTCGTGGAACTCACACCACGCACTAAGTGCTTAAACCTGAATAAATTGCCAGCTTCTTTGAGTAGTCAAGAAGAAGAGACCTTGAGTAAAATACGATCTAGTCTACCTTGGTAGATTAGTTATTTGATACCGCTAATACTGCAGCTGTCAAATTGGCGCCATTGCCGGGGACTCTTCTAATTGTTTGAAAGAAGAGTTGGCAAATTATTCTTCTACCTTTCTGCCTTACCATTTATTTTCCTCCATATTTTCATGATTTACCTGGGTAGTGCTTTTGAGTTTTGATTGTGCAGTGTAACAGGTGGGATGACCGGTACCGAGGGTGGTACATCAATGAAGCACCATATCCCGAAGATTATCAAGAATTGCTACATCAACAACAACTACAGACGGCGAGATTTGACTCCCTCTTTGATAAGATCTCTTCAATGCTACAAGGTTACCAAGAGACACACCAACAAGAGCATCAAAGTGGCGCTAGAGATAACCAAGAGATTCTTCTACAAGTTCATGAACATCAACAATGCTCGTCGGGAACCCAATCCGCCTTGGATGATATCTCTGCAATACCACAAGCTCGTCTCACGACGGACATCAAGCTCGAGCAACCAAATCAATTAATTGAAGAACACGCTCAGGAGATGTTCAAAGAAGAAGATGAGCCCGTCCATGACTATCATGAGCTAGAAGAATCCTTGGTGGTGGTGGTTGATAAAGACATAGAGCCAATCCATCCTGAAGTTGAAGCCGAAGAGAGCACATAGAGATTGAGGAGATACCCTCACCTACACTTCCGCCGAGTCAATCTGTAGAGAAGACGGAGCACATTGATCATGCCGCGCCGTACTACCTCCTTCCTCCTCTAGTAGGAGAATTCAAGAAGAACTGGTCATCCAACCAGAACCACGATCTATTGGAGCACTACCGGTTACATCACCCTTCTGGAGTGCTACATGGCACTCAACCGCTGTCCTTGAAGAAGACGATTGACTTCAAGGAACTCCTAAGTTGGGGTCCCTAACAGGTACCATCCGGCTCAAGGACGTTAAAAGAGAGCGCTTCGTGGGAGGCAACCCACGGCTGGAGTTCGTTTTTGAATTTTTGAGTCAGTCTTTTTCGTCGTTCGAATCAGGTTCGGGGGAGCCAAAGTGTCAGTTTAATTTCCTTTTGTTTTGATTTGTTTTCGGTTGGTTTTTTGAAAAAAAAAGAAAAAAAAGGGGTTTTAAAAGAAGTTTTCGGCGGAATTGAAAATTCTCGCCCGAAAAAATCAAACAGTGAGCCGCTTCTTTATTTTTGTTGATTTGTGAAGAAGTTTTCGGCAAAAATTTCACAATAATTTCGCCGAAAACTTGTGTTGTTCTGAAAATCAGATTCCCTTTTTCGGTCCGATTCTAACGCATACTTAATCGTCCAAATCGGAGCTCTGTAGCTCCAGTTATGCCCGAAACAAGTTTTTCACGTTTTTGGCCAACTTTGTCGCTTTCCGTCCATTTTCTTGAGTCGTGTCTAAAAGGTTAGTTGTTGGGTTTTCAATTTCAAATCTTTTGACATATTGATTGTTGAATTTCGATGAGTTTAATACCGGTCTACCTCGTTTTGCGTGTCTGCTGTTTCAGTGTGATTTTTTCTGAACTAATTGAGCTTGGATGATCTAGATTGCTCTAGGAGTGTCGTGCCGTGAATTTGAAAAAAAAAAGAGTCAAAATATTTTCAAAATTCCCCTTAAACCTTCTTTGTTCGACTTTTATTATGTGTGGATCCGGGGCACTTGTCCCGGTGTCCTTTTAATCTTTTTGTTGTTTTTGTTTTCGTAGGAACTCGAGTAGCTACTCTGCTCCACTCCGGACTATCCGTGTTCATCCACTACACCGGCCATCACCTTCCAGGTTCTTCGTATCTCTGTACTCTAGATTAGTTCTGTGAGGACACAGAACCGTTTAAGTGTGGGGTAGGATGTTAGAATTTGCCTGATCTTGCTTGCTATCTGTGATTCTATGGTTCAATTTTGAAATTTCTCTAGCATATAATTGCTCAGTTCTTGACTTTTGATGTTAAATTGACTTCAATTTTGTACAATGACGTCTAGACTGTTCCACTTAGAATCTGTAACCAACGTGTTAAAACTGATATTAAATGAGTCTAGGTCAGAACAGATCACAAATCACTTCGGTAGTTGAAATTTGAATTAATTGAATTAATTGGTTTGTTAATAACAAAGCTCGATAACACCGTTCTAAGATGATAAATGCTAGTTTCTCCCATGTTTTTCACTCCATATTTGATCACCTATGATTGTGGCTTGAGATTAGACGGAAATCCAATTCGAAATCTTGTGTAAAAAGTTATAACTAGCTAGGATCAAGTGGCTGAATTGTTAAACCAAGTAATTGAGTTGTGCCAATCAATGTTAAGTTCTTTAAAGTGCTGAAAATAAAGCTAGGCAAGCCCGACACCTAAGTGAAGTGTTCGGTTGAGCACTAGCATAAGCACAAATACTGTGAGCTAGGCAGGTCCAACACCTAAGTGAAGTGTTTGGTATCGAGCACTAGTATGTAGTAAATAAATTGAAGGAATAAGTTGAAGCTTGAACGAAATTGTTGTTAAAAAAGCGGTCCTAGCTAGCACATGTAACGTACAGATCTAGAAACGGATGACGTCGAGTCAATAGCCACGTCGCTTTTCCTACCTCCGCGTCCACATCATGGCTAGAGCTTAAAGTCTTTTCTCATTAGAATTGGTGTTATCATAGTCGGTTAATTATGATTAATTGTTTTCCAAGAAATGAGCTTTGTTAAAACTACTACCTGAAGTGTGCAGAAATTAGTGAGATCGAAAACTTGTTTGGTTGATGTTCTTGCATGTGTAGGTCACTCTTTCTACGTGGAACAGTCTAAACCAAATTGTAAGAATTGAATCTCGGTTTAATCTCGTGTCATTTGTGATTTTGAGTGTGTTCTAGTTCAGTTTGCTTGAGGACAAGCAAAAGCTTAAGTGTGGGGTATTTGATGACACTCGATTTGACGTGATTATCAGCCTCATTTAAGCGACATTTCTTTGCTTAAGACATGGTTTTTAGGGTAGAATAATGAATATTCAATCAATTGCCCTATCTCGTGCCATTTGCGTTACCTTGGCCATTTTCGGGTCTATTTGATGGTTTTCTAGTGTTTTTATGTTAGCACAGGTTTTTGCCGTCAAATAAAGTAGCCAAGGACGTGTCTAAAGCATTGGAACCTCGAGTGATTGCACCGGAATCAATCAAAGGAGTCAATCAAGTTCAGAAAATTCCTGCCCGGTTTATAAAGGAATTTTCGCCAAAAATCCCCAAGCATTTTCGGCGAAAATATGTTCACAAACCGGCTGATGTCAAGTGAAGAAAGTTTTCGGCGAAACCCTAAAGTTTTTGAACCGAGAATAAAGAACAGGAGAAAGCAGCCGGCGGACCGTCCATTTACACTAGGATTTTCGGCGAAAATACCAAGGTATTTTCGGCGAAAATATCAGGCCAAATCCGGTGACTTAGGGTTTAAGTATAAATACTTAAACCGGCGGCCCAAAGAAGAAAGAATCATTATTCATATTTTCACAAATCAGACTTTTGAGAGTCAGCCGACTCTAGGGTCGATAGATAGAGTTTAGAGAGTTCGAAGATCCGTGGAGAGATCGTGATGCCATCCTTCCACCTCGGAGAACTCGGAGCTTAAAGTTGAAGATCCAGGATATTGAAGCTTCGCGGGAGTCGTCAGAATTAGGTTTTTCAGTTCTTATCTGTTCTTCCTCTGTATGATGATCTTCATTGTTGCCTTTGATTCTCTTGTATCTGATATGAGTAACTGAACTTGTAGAGCTTAGATTAGATGAACCCTAAGTGACCCAGGGCTTTAAAGCGGTCACGGATCGGCGGTAATTAGATTTGAAATTCAATCAGTTTCTCTTTGCATGTTTGATTCGTTCTTCATTGTTCATGTTTCTTGTCTGGATTGATCCCCTAGATTAGATTCTTGTTAAGCTAAGGATAGAAGCGAACGCTCGCCTTACTTTATAACATCGAATTGAACAATTAACCTTATAATTGGAGCGTGCCTTTCGTAGGAACCGGTTAGGGTTAATCCACTGCAAGAGTAACTCATTAATCATTAGTAATTACACTAGTTAATTAAGTCGTTGCGAGAGGCGACCGTACCCGGGCGGCTAGTTAATCTTGGTAGTTAGAACGGATAGAGCGAACGTTCGCCGGTCTTAAACCTAAGGGTAAGGAGTTATGGTGGTGTCTTAGTAATTGATTGAATTAGAATTGAAAACCGCTGATCTGTTGATTGCCTATGCTCTGGTTAACGAAGGGGGATTCGAAATCTAAGTTCGTCTATCTTCTCGTTAGTCAACCTTTTACTTTTCTGTCTTTTATTTTCCTTTGTTCATTAGATTAGAAGTCGTGGAACTCACACCACGCACTAAGTGCTTAAACCTGAATAAATTGCCAGCTTCTTTGAGTAGTCAAGAAGAAGAGACCTCGAGTAGAATACGATCTAGTCTACCTTGGTAGATTAGTTATTTGATACCGCTAATACTGCAGCTGTCAAGTACAAGATCATGGTACACCTTGCTTCAGTGGCGTACCCCTATGCAAATAGACAAGCAGAGGCGGTGAACAAAATCATACTTAAGGGGCTAAAGAAAAAGGTAGATTAGGCAAAATAAAGGTGGGTGGATGAGTTGCCTAAGATTCTGTGGGCACATCGTACATCCTACAAAACCGCCACTAACAAAACACCCTACACACTTGTGTATGGGACGGAGGCAGTCCTCCCGGTTGAATTTAATTTGACAAGTCTCAGGGTAAAACACTTTGACCCCCAAGGAAATAAAGAAGCCCTACAGTAGAATTTGGAAGTGCTGGAAGAAAGAAGAGAGGAGGCCAGCATGCGCCTCCTCGCAGAGAAGGCGCAGCTAGCGCGCTGATGACACTCGATTTGACGTGATTATCAGCTTCATTTAAGCGACATTTCCTTGCTTAAGACATGGTTTTTAGGGTAGAATAGCGAATATTCAATCCATTGCCCTATCTCGTGCCATTTGTGTTACCTTGGCTTATTTCGGGTCTATTTGATGGTTTTCTAGTGTTTTTATGTTAGCATAGGTTTTTACCATCAAATAAAGTAGCCAAGGACGTGTCTAAGGCGTTGGAACCTCGAGGAATTGCACCGGAATCGATCCAATGAGCCAATCAAGTCGAAACAATTCCTGCCCCGGTTTACAAAGGAATTTTTGGCGAAAATACTTCAGTATTTTCTGCAAAAATATCAGCACAAATCAGCAATGCTCATCAACAGAAGTTTTTGGTGAAAAAGGAAGTTTTCGACCGAGAACTATGGGACCAAAATTTACAGGAGATATCAGCCGGCGGACCATCCAATTACAAAGGAATTTTCGCCAAAAATTCCTCAATATTTTCGGCGAAAATATTAGTTAAAATCCGGCTGAATTAGGGTTAAGTATAAATAATTAACCGGCGGCCCAACACAAAAGATATACCTCATAATACATCATACATCAGAATTTAGAGAATCCTCTTAAGTTCTGGAGCGAAGAGTTAGAGTTCGAAGAGCCGGAAAGAGATCGTGACGCCATCCCTTCCATCTCGAGGACTCGCAGCTAGGATTGCAGTCTACCGGAAGATCGAAGTTCTGTCCGAGTCATCTTAATTAGGGTTTTCAGATTCTTTTATGTTCTTCCTTTGTATGATGAACTCTTTCATTGTCTTTGATTCTTTTGTAATGAATATGCGTAGCTAAACTCTTAGAGCTTAGACTAGATGAACCCTAAGTGTCCCAGGGCTTTAAAGCGGTCACGGATCGGCGGTGATTAGATTCGAAGTTCAATCAGTTTCTATTTCATGTTTGATTTGTTCTTCATTGTTCATGTTTCTTGTCTGGATTGATCACCTAGATTAGATTCTTGTTAAGTTAAGGATAGAAGCGAACGCTCGCCTTACTTTAGAACATCAAATTGAACAATTAACCTTATAATTGGAGCGTGCCTTTCGTAGGAACCGGTTAGGGTTAATCCACTGCAAGAGTAATTCAATGATCGTTATTCATTCCACCTGTTAAGTTAAGTCGTTGCGAGAGGCGACCATACCCGGTCGACTAATTAATCTTGGTAGCTAGAACGGATAGAGCGAACGTTCGCCGGTCTTAGACCTAAGGGTAAGGAGTTATGGTGGTGTCTTAGAATTGATTGAATGAGAATCGAAATCCGCTGATCTGTTGATTGCCTATGCTCTGGTGAACGAAGGGGGATTCAAAGTCTAAGTTCGTCTGTCATCTCTGTTTTAATCAACCAATTTCCAATCTGTTTTTAGTTTCAATTTTTAATTTCTCTGCATTTCGTAGAATTAAAAGTCATGGAACTCACACCACGCACGAAGTGCTTAAACCTGAATATTTTGATAGCTTATTTGAGTAGTCAATCATAGAAGACCCGTGGAATACGATCTACCCTAGCTTTTGTTAGCTTTGTTAGTTATTTGATTGAACGCACGCACAACGACACGTTCATCAAATTGGCGCCGTTGCCGGGGACTTCTTTTGATTGCTTGAAAGAAGAACTGGCAATTTATTCTTCTACTTTCCATCTTTCATTTTTCCACCCACTTCGATTTTACACTGGTTCTTGTTTGTTTTTGTTATTTGTAGGTTGTTTACAGGTGTATGCATCGCCGCCCTTGGACTCGCTCTCAAACCGATAAGGCTAAGAGTATAGAGAGACCAAGCAGTTCTGCTCCACCTCGACAATCACAGATTTCAAGGAGAGGCAGAACCAATCCACCTCCACCCGTCACTCCGATTAAGATTGAGGAACTGAAGGATAGTCCCTCATCTTCACCGTTACTGTCACCTACATCCGTTTCATACACCGAGTCACTTTCACCTCCTCCATCTCCTACCATGACTGATCAATTACCACCACCACCACCACCAGGCGGAAATCCACCACCACCGCCGCCTGCACAGAAAAGTCTAGCCGATTACAATAAGCCGAGCGCGACTAGCGTTCGATCTGCCATTGCCGTACCGCGCATTGAAGGAGATCCTGACTATGAGATCAAGATTCCATTCTTGACTATGATCTCTAGGGATCTACAGTTCGAAGGCAGGCCCCTAGACAATCCGTGCACTCACCTCGACAAGAACACTCTTTGCTTGAGAGCTTTCCCGTTCTCTCTGAAAGGCGCTGCTAAGAGGTGGCTTACTGGTAAACCACCTGGATATTACACTAATTGGGATACTCTGGCTCAGGACTTCGTTGAAGAATACTTTCCTCCTGCCAGAACAACAGCCATCAAGGACAGCATTGCCAGATTCTCCCAGAAATAAGGAGAAAGCTTATATGATACTTGGAATCGATTCCAAGAACTTCTATACAACTGCCCTCATCATAAATTCGAGCAGAGGCAGTTAGCTGAAATCTTTGGTCGAGGTCTTCAAGAAGAATCTGCAAAGTGGGTCAATTCTCTAGCTGAAGGGGATTGCCTTACGCTCATACCTGAAGCTGCTCTTCTTCACTTCGCAAACTGTGCTTCCAAGTCAAGAAACTGGGAACGACAATCTGAAGGATCAAGGAGCAAGCTCGATCTTGAAGCAGCAATCAAGGCAGAAGTAGAGAAGCATTTGAAGAAGTCTACCACACCAGTCAAACCGCCGGCAGCTTCTGTCTATGTTGCCGATTGTGAGTGGTGTGGAGCTTGCGCACATAACGGAGGCCGATGCTAGAATTTTGGTAAGACAGAAGTCTGGTCCGCCGAAGAGGTAAATTTCATTCAACAAGGCTTCGTTAATAATCAGAATGGTTATGCTGGCTACCGTAACTTCAGGCAGCAAGGGAACTATCAAGACAGACCTCCCTACAATGCTGGCGCCAACCATAACCAGAACCAGAATAACTGCTCAGCTGGTCCAGCTCAGGATCAGAAGCCTAACCATCCATCGGCAGGTGTCTACCAGCCGCCGCATCGCAATCCGGGTAACTATGGAACTGCTCCTGGCAATCGCCAGAATCAATATTTGAATAACACCTATCCAGGGCAACAGTACCAGAAGGAAAACAATGTCAGTGACCTAGATAGGAAGTTTAGTCAGATCATCACCAGACTCGATGATCATGACAGTCAGTTTAAAGCTCAAGCTCTTCTCAATCAAGAACAGATAGCAGCCGGACAAAGAATTGAGCAAGTTGTGAACAACATCTCGAGCATGCTAGCATCTGGTCGACCATTTGGCCAACTTCCGAGCCAGACAGAGCCGAATCCGAGAAAGGAGCAAGCCAAGATGGTATCTGTTAGAAAATTTCCAAGCTTATCTGCTGATGCTTGTGCTATTTTACGCAGGATCGCTTAAACTCCGGAGAAGAAGGACGCACTACAACCGACGCCTAAGGAAGAAGATCCTCCTCTTGCACCGTACATCGTGAAGCCTCCTTTTCTAATAGCATTGCTGCCAAATTGATGTGAACCGCTGCAACCGTGGGCAGACGACCCTAACCACCGCAAGTTGGACACCGTGCAACGAGGTAGAAACCTTCAGGAACCGGGGCGGAAAAGTACTTTGACCCGTCGGCTATATAACAGCCGGGAACCAGAAGTGTCCAGTCGAAGACGCCACGCCAAGAGATGGATGCTCTTGATGATAAGTCGATCCTTCAGTATCGCAACATGCAGATACAACAAGGGTTTCAGAACAAAGTTCTATCAAGGGGGGTTTATTTCATCCAAGTTGTATCTTACAAGGGAGGCCGGCGGCCTCTATTTATAGGGAGGGAACAAGCTCTCCTCCCTAAAGTCTAACTCCTAAATAATAATAAAATAAAGAGTCCTTCTCCTAAAAGACTCCTAAACCCCTAAACAAGTCCTACTAAAAAGGAAAAACAATTAAATAGTCTTTAAATCCAAGAATCCAACTCTAAATAGGAATAAAACTCTTTAAACCCTAAACCGCCGGTTTTAGGGTTTCCTAGTCCGGGCGGGACTAGGACTCGGCGGGCAGCCGGTCTTCGGGCCGGGCCTTTGCTCGGCTCCGGGCTTCTTCTTCTTCAATGGCGGGCCTTCGTCGGGCCTTGGGGCCTGATGCTCCGGGCTGGTCCAAGGACTAGGGCCTTGCCAAAAGACTTGGTCCGCACGGCGTCCATCTCCATAAAATAATCCCGATCGGCCCGGCTCTTGGCCTAGGGCTCGGGGCGGGGCCGGTTTGGGACTTTCTTCATTTCTGCTTGGGGCTTCCCCTCCTAGCTTCGGGCATCGCCTCAGATAACTCCATATGTGACTCTCATGGGCTAAGGTCGGGCCAGGGGTGGTGCCTTGGAACCAGGTGCTCCAATTCTCCTCAAGACTCGGCGCCGGGTCGGCCTTAGGTAGCCATCCCTTCTTGGCCAGGTACTCTTGAGCTCTCTTGCTCTAATACTCCAGGAATTCCTCTAGAGGGTCTCTAGAGTGTGCTTCATCTTCAGGGTCCATGGAGAGGAGGTTAGGATCCGGCCGGGGCTTACCTTCAGCTCTAGGGTTTCCACACTCGGCCAACAACATGGCTTGGTGTGGCATTTCTTCCTCCTGAGCTTTCCTACCTGTAGGGGGTGGCATTAGCCTGTACCTTATCTCATACCTGTGCTTGGGGTCTTGTAGGTGGCCTTCCCTTGGCTCTATTAGCTTCTTGTAGGGCCCTAAGGTTCTTCCTTGGACGGGTGACCCTGGTGGAGTGTATGAGTACTTACGGATACTTGGGCAGTCGGGTTGGGTCTTATCATCCCCCTCTTCTTGCCTTGGATTTGTCCCCAAATCCATATCGGGTTCCCTTCTAGCACTCATCACTCTCTTCCAAACTTCAGCAATCTTGTCGGCCACGGTCGGGGAAGACTCAGCTTCATCTTTAGACCTAGGAGTGTCATTCGAATCAGTAACGGACCAAGGCTCGGGTCCTTCAGCACTTTCTCCATCGGTCTCCATAGCTTCCTGTCCTGAAAAACTATTAACAATAATATTAAGGCTTGGGGAGGTGGTGGGTGAAGGTTCCTCACTCATTTCTACATCCGGGTCAGCATCCAGATCTTCTTCACTCGGGGCAGCTCTCAATACTCGTCGGGAGATGATCTCCCATTGTATCTTGGATGCACAGGGAACCGTTGGTGAAGCGTCGGGTCGGGGCACGGGGGTGCCGGAGGTGCCAGAGGTAAGCCAGGGCACGTTGGCCAGGGTGGTGGCGTCGGGCAATGGGGGCGCGGTGGCGGGCAGTGTTGAGCCGACGGCGGCGGGCAGTGGGGAGCCGGCGGCGGCGGGCAGGAAGTAGGCGGTTGCGGACAGTGGAAAGTAGGCGGCGGCGGGCAGTGGGGAGTCGGTGGTGGCGGGCAGTGGGGAGCCGGTGGCGGCGGGCAGTGGGGATCCGGTGGCAGTGGGCAGTGGGGATCCGGCGGCGGCGGCCAGTGGGGGGCCGTCGGGCACCCTGGTGTCGGGGCAGTCGGGGTCGGGCAGGACCGGGGCTGAGCGTCGGGCAGGGACGCGCCGGACTCGTGGTCGAGGGCCACGTCGGGTGGTGATGCGCCGGGGGGCCTTGGGCAGCAATAGGTCGGGGCCGGGTGCTAGATCGGTCGGGGCCTGGTCGGGCAGGGTAGCGCCGGGTGCTGGGGCGCTAGGACTGAGCGGGTAGCTCCAGTCGGAACCGGGCGCTGGGACGCCAGGGCTGGTCAGGCATTGCCAGCCGAGGTCGAGGCCGAGCGCTAGAGTGCTGGGGCCTGGTGGGGTAGCACCGGGTCTAGGGCCGAGCGCCGGAGCGCTGGGACCTGGTGGGGCAGTGCCGGGGCTAGGGCCGTGTGCTGGGGCACTAGGGCCTGGTGGGGCAGCGCCGGGGCTGGGGCCGAGTGCTAGGGCACTGGGGCTTGGGGCAGTGCCGAGGCCGGGGCCGAGCGCTGGGGCGCTAGGGCCTGGGGCAGTGCCGAGCGCTGGCGCGCTAAGGCCTGGGACAGTGCCGAGCGCTGGCGCGCTAAGGCCTGGGACAGTGCAACTGCTGGGGCTGAGCACTGGGGTGCTGGGGCCTGGTCGGGCAGTACCGGGGCTGGGTACTGGGGCCGGGGCTGGGGCCAGGGCTGGTGCCGGGGCTAAGGCCGGTGCAGGGGCCGGGGCTGAGGCCGGGGCTCGTGCCGGGGCTGAGGCCGGGGCGCCGGGTGCTAGGGTTTTAGAGAAGAACCCTGCAAACTTCTTAAGCCTTCTCGGCTTAACTTGCTCTCCTTCATCTGATTCTTCTTCTCCTTTCCTCTCATCCTCCTCATTGCCTGTCTCGATTTCTCTTTCTCTTATCACCCTCATTTGTTGATTAGGGCAGTCCCTTGAGACATGTCCCCTTCCTTGACATTTGACACATACAATTCCACTGGAACGTGGGTTAGAGCCTTGAAACTTATAAGTAGATGGTACAAGTGTTACCGGAGGTGCCGAATCCCTAGGGTTAGGGTTTGGCCGTGGGCTGAGGGCTCGGGTCTGTTCAGGCTTCCATGGAGCTTGGCTTGTACTCGGATCTTCTCTCCATGAGTCACAGGCGGCTACGGACAGTGGAAAGTCGGCGGCGGCGGGCAGTGGGGAGTCGGCGGCGGCGGCAGTGGGGAGCCGGTGGCGGCGGGCAGTGGGGATCCGGTGGCGGCGGGCAGTGGGGATCCGGCGGCGGTGGCCAGTGGGGGCCGTCGGGCATCCTGGTGTCGGGGCAGTCGGGGTCGGGCAGGACCGGGGCTGAGCGTCAGGCAGGGACGCGCCGGACTCGTGGTCGGGGGCCACGTCGGGTGGTGATGCGCCGGGGGGCCTTGGGCAGCGACAGGTCGGGGCCGGGTGCTAGATCGGCCGGGGCCTGGTCAGGCAGGGTAGCGCCGGGTGCTGGGGCGCTAGGACTGAGTGGGTAGCGCCAGTCGGAACCAGGCGCTGGGACGCCGGGGCTGGTCAGGCATTGCCAGCCGAGGTCGGGACCGAGCGCTGGAGTACTGGGACTGGTGGGGTAGCACCGGGTCTGGGGCCGAGCGCCGGGGCGCTGGGGCCTGGTGGGGCAGTGCCGGGGCTGGGGCCGTGTGCTGGGGCACTAGGGCCTGGTGGGGCTGGGGCCGAGTGCTGGGGCACTGGGGCTTGGGGTAGTGCCGAGGCCAGGGCCGAGCGCTGGGGCACTAGGGCCTGGGGCAGTGCCGAGCGCTGGGGCGCTAAGGCCTGGGACAGTGCTGATGTTGGGGCCGAGCACTGGGGTGCTGGGGCCTGGTCGGGCAGTGCCGGGGCTGGGTACTGGGGCCGGGGCTGGGGCCAGGGCTGGTGCCGGGGCTAAGGCCGGGGCAGGGGCCGGGGCTGGTGCCGGGGCTGAGGCCGGGGCTGAGGCCGGGGCGCCGGGTGCTAGGGTTTTAGAGAAGAACCCTGCAAACTTCTTAAGCCTTCTCGGCTTAACTTGCTCTCCTTCATCTGATTCTTCTTCTCCTTTCCTCTCATCCTCCTCATCGCCTGTCTCGATTTCTCTTTCTCTTATCACCCTCGTTTGTTGATTAGGGCAATCCCTTTAGACATGTCCCCTTCCTTGACATTTGACACATACAATTCCACTAGAACGTGGGTTAGAGCCTTGAAACTTATAAGTAGATGGTGCAAGTGTTACCGAAGGTGCCGAATCCCTAGGGTTAGGGTTTGGCCGTGGGCTGAGGGCTCGGGTCTGTTCAGGCTTCCATGGAGCTTGGCTTGTACTCGGATCTTCTCTCCATGAGTCATGGGTGGGTCTCCTGGTGTAGCCTTCTCGGCCTCGTCCTCTTCCACGCTGGGTCAGGGCTCCGTGTATGTAGGCCAGGGTAACTTTAAGACTCTGAAGGGTGTCTTCTATTTTGGCTAACCTCTCGTCTGCCATGGCTAGTACTAGCAAACGAAAGCAAATTTTCTATCCCCTCTTCTTAGAAATAAACTTACTACGAAAGGAAATAACGTGGCAAGGTGGCCTTGCTTTCTTTTCTTTTTCTTTTCTTATAACTCGAAACTAAAATTGAAATAGAAGGGAGATTCTCGAATCCATTTTCTAAAGAAAGCAATAAAAGGATATGAATCCAGGAGAACCTGGAGACTGGGATAGATGTGGTGCTTGTGTTTGAACCGTGCTCTGATACCAACTGATGTGAACCGCTGCAACCGTGGGCAGACGACCCTAACCACCGGAAGTTGGACACCGTGCAACGAGGTAGAAACCTTCGGGAACGCGGGCGGAAAAGTACTTTGACCCGTCGGCTATATAACAGCCGGGAACCAGAAGTGTCCAGTCGAAGACGCCACGCCAAGAAATGGATGCTCTTGATAATAAGTCGATCCTTCAGTATCGCAACATGAAGATACAACAAGGGTTTCAGAACAAAGTTCTATCAAGGGGGTTTATTTCATCCAAGTTGTATCTTACAAGGGAGGCCGGCGGCCTCTATTTATAGGGAGGGAACAAGCTCTCCTCCCTAAAGTCTAACTCCTAAATAATAATAAAATAAAGAGTCCTTCTCCTAAAAGACTCCTAAACCCCTAAACAAGTCCTACTAAAAAGGAAAAACAATTAAATAGTCTTTAAATCCAAGAATCCAACTCTAAATAGGAATAAAACTCTTAAAACCCTAAACCGGCGGTTTTAGGGTTTCCTAGTCCGGGCAGGACTAGGACTCGGAGGGCAGCCGGTCTTCGGGCCGGGCCTTTGCTCGGCTCCGAGCTTCTTCTTCTTCAATGGCGGGCCTTCATCGGGCCTTGGGGCCTGATGCTCCGGGCTGGTCCAAGGACTAGGGCCTTGCCAAAAGATTTGGTCCGCACGGCGTCTATCTCCATAAAATAATCCCGATCGGCCCGGCTCTTGGCCTAGGGCTCGGGGCGGGGCCGGTTTGGGACTTTCTTCATTTCTTCTCGGGGCTTCCCCTCCTAGCTTCGGGCATCGCCTCAGATAAGTCCATATGTGACTCTCATGGGTTAAGGTCGGGCCAGGGGTGGTGCCTTGGAACCAGGTGCTCCAATTCTCCTCAGGACTCGGCGCCGGGTCGGCCTTAGGTAGCCATCCCTTCTTGGCCAGGTACTCTTGAGCTCTCTTGCTCCTATACTCCAGGAATTCCTCTAGAGGGTCTCTGGAGTGTGCTTCATCTTCAGGGTCCATGGAGAGGAGGTTAGGATCCGGCCGGGGCTTACCTTCAGCTCTAGGGTTTCCACACTCGGCCAGCAACATGGCTTGGTG
Source organism: Linum lewisii (assembly GCA_034768395.1). NCBI lineage: Eukaryota > Viridiplantae > Streptophyta > Magnoliopsida > Malpighiales > Linaceae > Linum > Linum lewisii. The sequence continues at coordinate 31,724,603 of CM068298.1, forward strand.
TGGCATTTCTTCCTCCTGAGCTTACCTACCTGTAGGGGGTGGCATTAGTCTGTACCTTATCTCATACCTGGGCTTGGGGTCTTGTAGGTGGCCTTCCCTTGGCTCGGTTAGCTTCTTGTAGGGCCCTAAGGTTCTTCCTTGGACGGGTGACCCTGGTGGAGTGTATGAGTACTTATGGATACTTGGGCAGACGGGTTGGGTCATATCATCCCCCTCTTCTTGCCTTGGATTTGTCCCCAAATCCATCTCGGGTTCCCTTCTAGCACTCATCACTCTCTTCCAAACTTCAGCAATCTTGTCGGCCACGGTCGGGGAAGATTCAACTTCATCTTTAGACCTAGGAGTGTCATTCGAATCAGTAACGGACCAAGGCTCGGGTCCTTCAGCACTTTCTCCATCGGTCTCCATAGCTCCCTCTCCTGAAAAACTATTAACAATAATATTAAGGCTTGGGGAGGTGGTGGGTGAAGGTTCCTCACTCATTTCTACATCCGGGTTAGCATCCGGATCTTCTTCACTCGGGCAGCTCTCAATACTCGTCGGGAGATGATCTCCCATTGTATCTTGGGTGCACAGGGAACCGTTGGTGAAGCGTCGGGTCGGGGCACGGGGGTGCCGGAGGTGCCAGAGGTAAACTAGGGCACGCCGGCCAGGGTGGCGGCGTCGGGCAGTGGGGGCGCGGTGGCGGGCAGTGTTGAGCCGACGGCGGCGGGCAGTGGGGAGTCGGCAGTGGCGGGCAGGAAGTAGGCGGCTACGGACAGTGGAAAGTCGGCGGCGACGGGCAGTGGGGAGTCGGCGGCGGCGGGCAGTGGGTAGCCGGTGGCGGCGGGCAGTGGGGATCCGGCGGCGGCGGGCAGTGGGGATCCGGCGGCGGCGGCCAGTGGGGGGCCGTCGGGCATCCTGGTGTCGGGGCAGTCGGGGTCGGGCAGGAGGCGGCGGGCAGTGGGTAGCTGGTGGCGGCGGGCAGTGGGGATCCGGTGGCGGCGAGCAGTGGGGATCCGGCGGCGGCGGGCAGTGGGGATCCGGCGGCGGCGGCCAGTGGGGGGCCGTCGGGCATCCTGCTGTCGGGGCAGTCGGGGTCGGGCAGGACCGGGGCTGAGCGTCGGGCAGGGACGCGCCGGACTCGTGGTCGGGGGCCACGTCGGGTGGTCATGCGCCGGGGGGCCTTGGGCAGCGACAGGTCGGGGCCGGGTGCTAGATCGGCCGGGGCCTGGTCGGGCAGGGTAGCGCCGGGTGCTGGGGCGCTAGGACTGAGTGGGTAGCGCCAGTCGGAACCGGGCGCTGGGACGCCGGGGCTGGTCAGGCATTGCCAGCCGAGGTCGGGGCCGAGCGCTGGAGTGCTGGGGCCTGGTGGGGTAGCACCAGGTCTGGGGCCGAGCGCCGGGGCGCTGGGGCCTGGTGGGGCAGTGTCGGGGCTGGGGCCGTGTGCTGGGGCACTAGGGCCGGGTGGGGCAGCGCCGGGGCTGGGGCCGAGTGCTGGGCCGAGTGCTGGGGCACTGGGGCTTGGGGCAGTGCCGAGGCCGGGGCCGAGCGCTGGGGCGCTAGGGCCTGGGGCAGTGCCGAGCGCTAGGGCGCTAAGGCCTGGGACAGTGCTGATGCTGGGGCCGAGCACTGGGGTGCTGGGGCCTGGTCGGGCAGTGCCGGAGCTGGGTACCGGGGCTGGGGCTGGGGCCAGGGCTGGTGCCGGGGCTAAGGCTGGGGCAGGGGCCGGGGCTGAGGCCGGGGCGCCGGGTGCTAGGGTTTTAGAGAAGAACCCTGCAAACTTCTTAAGCCTTCTCGGCTTAACTTGCTCTCCTTCATCTGATTCTTCTTCTCCTTTCCTCTCATCCTCCTCATCGCCTGTCTCGATTTCTCTTTCTCTTATCACCCTCGTTTGTTGATTAGGCAGTCCCTTGAGACATGTCCCCTTCCTTGACATTTGACACATACAATTCCACTGGAACGTGGGTTAGAGCCTTGAAACTTATAAGTAGATGGTGCAAGTGTTACCGGAGGTGCCGAATCCCTAGGGTTAGGGTTTGGCCGTGGGCTGAGGGCTCGGGTCTGTTCAGGCTTCCATGGAGCTTGGCTTGTACTCGGATCTTCTCTCCATGAGTCATGGACGGGTCTCCTGGTGTAGCCGTCTCGGCCTCATCCTCTTCCACGCTGGGTCAGGGCTCCGTGTATGTAGGCCAGGGCAACTTTAAGACTCTGAAGGGTGTCGTCTACTTTGGCTAACCTCTCGTCTGCCATGGTTAGTACTAGCAAACGGAAGCAAATTTTCTATCCCCTCTTCTTAGAAATAAACTTACAACGAAAGGAAATAACGTGGCAAGGTGGCCTTGCTTTCTTTTCTTTTTCTTTTCTTATAACTCGAAACTAAAATTGAAATAGAAGGGAGATTTTCGAATCCATTTTCTAAAGAAAGCAATAAAAGGATATGAATCCAGGAGAACCTGGAGACTGGGATAGATGTGGTCCTTGTGTTTCAACCGTGCTCTGATACCAACTGATGTGAACCGCTGCAACTGTGGGCAGACGACCCTAACCACCACAAGTTGGACACCGTGCAACGAGGTAGAAACCTTTGGGAACCGGGGCGGAAAAGTACTTTGACCCGTCGGCTATATAACAGCCGAGAACCAGAAGTGTCCAGTCGAAGACGCCACGCCAAGAGATGGATGCTCTTGATGATAAGTCGATCCTTCAGTATCGCAAAATGCAGATACAACAAGGGTTTCAGAACAAAGTTCTATCAAGGGGGGTTTATTTCATCCAAGTTGTATCTTACAAGGGATGCCGGCGGCCTCTATTTATAGGGAGGGAACAAGCTCTCCTCCCTAAAGTCTAACTCCTAAATAATAATAAAATAAAGAGTCCTTCTCCTAAAAGACTCCTAAACCCCTAAACAAGTCCTACTAAAAAGGAAAAACAATTAAATAGTCTTTAAATCCAAGAATCCAACTCTAAATAAGAATAAAACTCTTAAAACCCTAAACCGGCGGTTTTAGGGTTTCCTAGTCCGGGCGGGACTAGGACTCGGCGGGCAGCCGGTCTTCGGGCCGGGCCTTTGCTCGGCTCCGGGCTTCTTCTTCTTCGATGGTGGGCCTTTGTCAGGCCTTGGGGCCTGATGCTCCAGGCTGGTCCAAGGACTAGGGCGTTGCCAAAAGACTTGGTCCGCACGGCGTCCATCTCCATAAAATAATCCCGATCGGCCCGGCTCTTGGCCTAGGGCTCGGGGCGGGGCCGGTTTAGGACTTTCTTCATTTCTGCTCGGGGCTTCCCCTCCTAGCTTTAGGTATCGCCTCAAATAACTCCATATGTGACTCTCATGGGCTAAGGTCGGGCCAGGGGTGGTGCCTTGGAACCAGGTGCTCCAATTCTCCTCAGGACTCGGCGCCGGGTCGGCCTTAGGTAGCCATCCCTTCTTGGCCAGGTACTCTTGAGCTCTCTTGCTCCTATACTCCAGGAATTCCTCTAGAGGGTCTCTGGAGTGTGCTTCATCTTCAGGGTCCATGGAGAGGAGGTTAGGATCCGGCCGGGGCTTACCTTCAGCTCTAGGGTTTCCACACTCGGCCAGCAACATGGCTTGGTGTGGCATTTCTTCCTCCTGAGCTTTCCTACCTGTAGGGGGTGGCCTTAGCCTGTACCTTATCTCATACCTGGGCTTCGGGTCTTATAGGTGGCCTTCCCTTGGCTCTATTAGCTTCTTGTAGGGCCCTAAGGTTCTTCCTTGGACGGGTGACCCTGGTGGAGTGTATGAGTACTTACGGATACTTGGGCAGTCGGGTTGGGTCATATTACAAATGCAAGGATCGAGACTGGCATGAAGGGGAATAAAGAAGGATATCCTGATGCTCGTAACAAGAAACCGTCCTCTCCATATCCAGCTAAGTGCTCTGATCCTGGTTCTTTCACTCTACCTCTTGTCATTAATGATGTTGAGATAGAACGTTGTTTGGTTGATCTTGGCACGTCTGTTAATGTTATGCCTATGAGTCTATATGAAAAATTGAACTTAGGAGAACTTGAACCGCCTAGTATGCAACTTATCTTTGCTGATAGATCACTTAGAACTCCTAGGGAGAAATTAAAGACGTTGTTACTAAATGTGGTCCTTTCACGTTCTTAGCTGATTTTGTTATCATTGACACTAGTAAGGATGATTCTACCATTCTCATAGGACGACCTTTCATGGCTACTACTGGAATGCAAATTAACGTTCCAAATGGTTCTTTAACTTTGAGAATTGGTAAAGAAACTGTCACGTTCCGCCTTAAAGACGGAATGAAATATAATCCTAAGAATGAAGAATTTCACTATTTAGCTGTTGAAACTGTGGAGTTGACTCCGGTCAACTCCGTTACTGATGTCTCTTCTAGTGTGCCTAGATCAATTGCTGTTGCAGGTGCTGGACAGATTACCACACAGAAACCAAAATCTGTTCCTCTAAAACCGCCAAAGAAGAAGGAACTGAAAGCCTCTTCTAAGCCACCGAGCACAAAACCCTGCAAACCTCGGGGAAAGAACAAGAAGACGAAGACCCAAATGGTCTGGAGACCAGTTGTGCCGCCACCGTCTACCGAGCCAGTTGAACCACCAATTCGTTCCAAGCTACCGGCGCTGGAACAAGTATGGAAGGAGAAGCCGAAAGCATCTCCTAAGGAAATACTGACGATCACCGATCCTGGTGATATCAAGCCGGAGGTTAAAGAAAAGAAGGAGCCGATCGTTCTAATTCCGTCCACTGTCTTCCTTGTGGAAGATGATCCTTTGATAGAACTGTTTGGACCCTTCACAATCACTGACCACCTTCCCGACGGACGTACCAAGCTCTTACACGCAAACGGGAAGAAATTCATGCTCACCGGAGAAGCCCCGAAGCTCTACTTTATGAACTCCGATGCTAGCATTAAGGAGAATCTGAGTTGGGATGTCTCCTAATACCGTCCAAGTATCGTCCATCTCAAGGACGTTAATAAAAGAGCGCTTCGTGGGAGGCAACCCACGGCTGGAGTCAGTTTTTTTTCATTTGTGTCAACCTTAGTATTTTTAGAGTCGGTTTGGGGGAGCCAAAAGTGTCAGTTTGTTTGATTTCATATTTTTTCGTGTGTAGTCTGTGTGTCATAGTGTCAGTTTCAAGTCGTTTGAGGTCTTTCCGATTTTCGTGGATTTAACTGTGATTTTCTGAAGTCTGTCGGGATTGCGAAAATATTTTCACTCGTAGAGTTCAATATTTTCGACGAAAATACCCCATATTGTCGGCGAAAATTCTCTTTGCAATCCCACAGAGTTTTCCAAACGTTCCTGTTTCACAATTTCGGCGAAAAAGTACTAATATTTTCGGCGAAAATTTCTTTTGAAAACCGGCAGTACTTTTTAACTAAAATTTTTGGCGAAAATTTGCACTTATTTTCGCCGAAAATTTCATTGAAAACCAACCAATTTTTCTCTTAAAATCCGGACTTATCCTCCTTCTCCATCTCTCTTCATTTTCGAAACACAAACCCGGAAAAACCCTCCCCTGTTTCTATCAAACCCCACCGACACCGCCTTATCTCGCCGCCGCCGACCAAAGCTGCCCGCCGCCGCACCCTTCCCTTCCCTTTTCCGATCAATCCAAGCCCTAGAACAGCCGAATCGGAGCTCTACAGCTCTAGTTCACCCAAACCCTAAAAAATCTTCATTTTTCACCGATTTCTCCCAAACCGTTCGTTTTTAGCATCCATGGCTTCAAGGTAAGTTGTAGAACTTTTCATTGCGAATCTTTTGACATGTTGGATGCTGAATTTCGTCGGGGTTGACTTTCAGTTGACTTTTCAGTTTGCCTCGATTTGCGTGCCGACTGATTTAGCTGAACTTGTTGAACTATTCTAGCATGCTTAGGGAGTGTTGTGCTTAATTTTCATATCGTTTGATCATGTGTTGCTATGCCTAAGTCCTATTCCTTGTGAGGTTGACTTTTTTTTGAGAAATGTCGGTTTGACCGTGAACTGTTTTTTATCATTTGGCTGCCCTATGTGCTCATACTCGTTCCGATTATTGTGTTTGCCATCTGAGATCATATTATACCGTCATTTCCCGCTTTGTGATAGTCTTGCCATGATTAGGGTTCAATGTTTTATGGTGTTGACTTTTTGAATGTCGGTTTGACTTCTGAACTCTGATTGTGCTAATTCCATTCTGGCTGTCCTAAACATGTATTTTATTGCTCGTGATTATCTGCTTGGCTTACCCCCGCTCGGTTTTCCTCATTTCTTTGTGAAATTGAGTTTTTCGACTAAGTGTGGGGTAGGGTTTTAGTTTGACTAATCGGGTCTGTTTTCTTGTGTAGGAACGCCACTTTTGAGCGCAGGACCAAGGCACGACTTGATGGTGCCTCGAGCTCCGGAGCCCCCGCTCCCGTCACACCCGCCGTTCAGGGCCCCCAACCAGCTTTCCCTGACCGTGCTGGGTACCACCGCACCGTTGCTCGTCTACCCCCGCACTACTTTGCACGCTACCAGCGGTTTGAGCACACCCGTGGAGCTGATGTACGCCCTCTTTCCATGGAGTCGCTCTAAGAGCACGATGATGACTGGTACCGGAACGTGCTCGATGCATTGACCCATGCCGGCTTGCTAGAGCTGACCACGCTCACCGCCGACTTCCCAGACGTCGCCCTCCAGGAGTTTTGGGCGACATTCGAGCTAGACGAGCACAAGAGGAGGCAGCACAGGAAGGTTGTTACCTTCTATCTAGGCGGGGTGCACAGGGAGCTCACATATGATGAGTTTGCAGCTCATCTAGGCATCCCCTACGAGCATTACCACGATCATCACCTCGGTTGGGGTGTCGACGACGACGACGAGGAGTATCATGCGCTCTAGAGCCACATGACTGGAGTGCTCGGTGATCGCTGATGTGATCCTGGCCACCAAAGACACAGTTGATGCTGAGCCAGCCCTAGCATTGATGTCGGGCCAAGAATGCACCGGCTCCAGGCCTATGCCAGCACCACCACCGGAGCCTAGAAGAGCCCAAGCCCCGGAGCCAGAAGATGCACCTGGGAGGATGCTGATCCTCAGCCAGGCCCCAAGGCCAGCTCCTACTGAGGCCAAGATCAGACTGATGTCCCGGCAAGAGCTGATGCTGATACCGAGCCCCGACCCGGACCCCGGGCCAAGCCTAGCACCCAGCCTAGGGCCCATACCGACCCCCACGGGCCCCCGGAGCAAAGACCTGCCTAAAGACATCCCAAAGGTACCCTGGAAAGAAGGCTCGAAGCGGAACTCAAAAGGCCTGGACAGAATTGAAGAAGGCCCCAAGCTAAGCTTGCCACAAGCACAAGGCCCATGCCAGCGCCCGTCAGAGAAGCACTTTTGGCCCAGCGAACAATTGACCCGTGCCTTTTTGGATTTTCCAAAGGCACTGGAATTCTTATGGCCCCAGGATTACCCTCCAACAAACAGAACTCAATTCGGAGGAATATCAAGGGAGATAGGGCTAGAACAAGTCCTAGTGATGCTTTGCCGAAGCATCAAGGAGTGGAGCTCGGATGCTGATCCGAGGGAGCCAACACTAGGAGCTACGATCAGGCCACCACCTGAGACTGATCCATGGAGGAATTGATGACCATTCAAGATACGGGAAATGGAGAGAAGATGCCAAATACATCCAAGCAAGGAATCCTAATCAAGCTAGGATTTCCCGGTTTTGGACAGATTCCTAGTCTGATGAAGATTGACGGATTTGGGCTACTTGGAGATAGAATTTGGGCTGAAGCCCAACATGAAAGTTGAAGCCCATGACGTCTACTAGTGATCTGCCAAAGGGCTTAATTTTCCTATTTAATTTGGTATTTATTTGGCTATTTTTACCAGAACCTGTTTAGCTGTTTTTAGGGTTTTTTCAGCATCCTTTTTAGGAGTTCTTGTTTAGGTAGGATTCTCTTCCCTTGTAGGATTGGAGTCCGAATTTTCCCTCTTTTTAGTCTAGGTTAGGATTAGTTAAAGTCCTCTTTAGGTTTTCTAATTAGGACTCTTTTTATTTCTTTATTTTATTATTATTTAGGAAGTAGGTTTTAGGGAGGAGAGCTTGTTCCCTCACCTATATAAGGAGGCCGCCGGCCACCTCTTGTACTCAGAACCCCTTTTGATTAAATATATTTCAGAACTTATGTTCTTTTCCCTTCAAGTTAATGTGAGGAGCGTTGCTTAAGGTTGACTTATCATCAAGAGCATCCATCTCTTGGCGTGGCGTCTTCGACTGGACACTTCTGGTTCCCGGCTGTTATATAGCCGACGGGTCAAAGTACTTTTCCGCCCCGGTTCTCGACGTTTCTACCTCGTTGCACGGTCTCAACTTGCGGTGGTTAGGGTCGTCTGCCCTCGGTTGCAGCGGTTCACATCAGTTGGTATCAGAGCAAGGTTCAAACACACGGATCACAATCTATCCCAGTCTCCAGGTTTGAAACCCTGGATTCATATCCCTTTACTTTTGTTGTTTAGAAAATATTTCGAAAATCTCCATCTATTTTAGTTCTTGTTTTGAGTCTCTATTGTAAGGCAAAGAAAAGCTGGTGGCCATCAAAATCCATCAAAGAAAAATATTAAAAGAGTCAGAAAACAGAAAATCAAGCAAGGCCACCCTTGCCAAGTTCTTTATTTTCGTGTAATAGTGTGTTTAAGAAGAGGGGATAGATTAGCTTCTGTTGCTTGTGTTAAACCGAGCCACGACCCTACTTTTAACCACCAAGTTGTATTTTGCATCGAGTCCTAGAAAAAGAGCATTAGAAAATTATATTAGAAAAAGTATTGGTGTTCGTTTGTTCCACTAACCATGGCAGGAGTAGATCTATGTCTGTTGGAGCTTCAGTGCCTGATAGCACGCTTACAACTAAACAACATAGAATATTCGTTCAAGAGGTTAGTCGAAGACAGGAGAGCCAGCACCGTGGCCAGCACCGAGCCGAGCACCTGCCCAGCACCAGCCCAGCGCCTGCCCAGCACCAGCCCAGCGCCAGCACCAGCGCCCGAGCAGCGCCCAACGCACGAGCGGAGCCCAGCGCACGACCGGAGTCCAGCGCCCGACCGGACCCCAGCGCCCGACCGGCACCCAGCGACCGAGCAGCACCCAGCGCCCGAGCGCCCAGCACCACGCACCCGCGCCCAGCCTAGACACCTGTCCCGGCACCAGCCTTGGCCCCTGTCCCGGCACCAGCCCTGGCACCAGCCCCGGTACCAACCCTGGCACCAGCCCTGGCACCAGCCCCGGTACCAGCCCTGGCCCCAGCCCCGGCCCTAGCCCCGACACCAGCCCCGGCCCTAGCCCCGACACCAGCCCCGGCCCCAGCCTCGGCACCAGCCCCGGCACTAGTCTCGGCCCCAGCCCCAGCGCTCGACCAGTCCCCGGAGCCCGAGCAAACCCCGACGCTGCCTAACCCCGGCACCGTCCTGACCGACCCCGGCCCGATGCCGCCTGACCCCGGCCCGACGCCGCCTGTCCACAGCCCGACGCCGCCAGACCCCGACCCGACGCCGCCTGACCCCGGCCCTACGCCGCCTGTCCACGGCCCGAGGCCGCCAGACCCCGGCCCGACGCCGCCAGACCCCGGCCCGACGCCGCCTGACCCCGGCCCGACGCCGCCTGACCCCGGCCCGACACCGCCTGATCCCGGCCCGACGCCGCCTGATCCCGGCCCGACGCCGCCCGACCCCGGCGCCGCCTTGTCCACCCCGGGCCCGACGCCACCCGACCCCGACGCGGCACTGGCCTACCCCGAAGCACTCATACCAGTCCTGGTATGGCCTGAAGGCCTCAGACCTGAGCCCCGAGCACCCGTACCAGCCCCGTTGCGGCCCGAACCCGTGAGGAGCCCCGATAAAATACCAGGTCAAGTCCTATACTCCCCTGAGATTAATTTTATTATTTCTAACGGACTATCAGGCAATGATTCGAGGACGATCCTCTTCAAGAAGAGGGGGATGATGTGATCCTGGCCACCAAGGACACAGTTGATGCTGAGCCAGCCCTAGCATTGATGCCGGGCCAAGAATGCACCGGCTCCAGGCCTATGCCATCACCACCACCGGAGCCTAGAAGAGCCCAAGCCCCGGAGCCAGAAGATGCACCTGGGAGGATGCTGATCCTCAGCCAGGCCCCAAGGCCAGCTCCTACTGAGGCCAAGATCAGACTGATGTCCCGGCAAGAGCTGATGCTGATACCGAGCCCCGACCCGGACCCCGGGCCAAGCCTAGCACCCAGCCTAGGGCCCATACCGACCCCCACGGGCCCCCGGAGCAAAGACCTGCCTAAAGACATCCCAAAGGTACCCTGGAAAGAAGGCTCGAAGCGGAACTCAAAAGGCCTGGACAGAATTGAAGAAGGCCCCAAGCTAAGCTTGCCACAAGCACAAGGCCCATGCCAACGCCCGTCAGAGAAGCACTTTTGGCCCAGCGAATAATTGACCCGTGCCTTTTTGGATTTCCCAAAGGCACTGGAATTCTTATGGCCCCAGGATTACCCTCCAACAAACAGAACTCAATTCGGAGGAATATCAAGGGAGATAGGGCTAGAACAAGTCCTAGTGATGCTTTGCCGAAGCATCAAGGAGTGGAGCTCGGATGCTGATCCGAGGGAGCCAACACTAGGAGCTACGATCAGGCCACCACCTGAGCCTGATCCATGGAGGTATTGATGACCATTCAAGATACGGGAAATGGAGAGAAGATGCCAAATACATCCAAGCAAGGAATCCTAATCAAGCTAGGATTTCCCGGTTTTGGACAGATTCCTAGTCTGATGAAGATTGACAAATTTGGGCTACTTGGAGATAGAATTTGGGCTGAAGCCCAACATGAAAGTTGAAGCCCATGACGTCTACTAGTGATCTGCCAAAGGGCTTAATTTTCCTATTTAATTTGGTATTTATTTGGCTATTTTTACCAGAACCTGTTTAGCTGTTTTTAGGGTTTTTTCAGCATCCTTTTTAGGAGTTCTTGTTTAGGTAGGATTCTCTTCCCTTGTAGGGTTGGAGTCCGAATTTTCCCTCTTTTTAGTCTAGGTTAGGATTAGTTAAAGTCCTCTTTAGGTTTTCTAATTAGGACTCTTTTTATTTCTTTATTTTATTATTATTTAGGAAGTAGGTTTTAGGGAGGAGAGCTTGTTCCCTCACCTATATAAGGAGGCCGCCGGCCACCTCTTGTACTCAGAACCCCTTTTGATTAAATATATTTCAGAACTTATGTTCTTTTCCCTTCAAGTTAATGTGAGGAGCATTGCTTAAGGTTGACTTATCATCAAGAGCATCCATCTCTTGGCGTGGCGTCTTCGACTGGACACTTCTGGTTCCCGGCTGTTATATAGCCGACGGGTCAAAGTACTTTTCCGCCCCGGTTCCGACGTTTCTACCTCGTTGCACGGTCTCAACTTGCGGTGGTTAGGGTCGTCTGCCCTCGGTTGCAGCGGTTCACATCAGTTGGTATCAGAGCAAGGTTCAAACACACGGATCACAATCTATCCCAGTCTCCAGGTTTGAAACCCTGGATTCATATCCCTTTACTTTTGTTGTTTAGAAAATATTTCGAAAATCTCCATCTATTTTAGTTCTTGTTTTGAGTCTCTATTGTAAGGCAAAGAAAAGCTGGTGGCCATCAAAATCCATCAAAGAAAAATATTAAAAGAGTCAGAAAACAGAAAATCAAGCAAGGCCACCCTTGCCAAGTTCTTTATTTTCGTGTAATAGTGTGTTTAAGAAGAGGGGATAGATTAGCTTCTGTTGCTTGTGTTAAACCGAGCCACGACCCTACTTTTAACCACCAAGTTGTATTTTGCATCGAGTCCTAGAAAAAGAGCATTAGAAAATTATATTAGAAAAAGTATTGGTGTTCGTTTGTTCCACTAACCATGGCAGGAGTAGATCTATGTCTGTTGGAGCTTCAGTGCCTGATAGCACGCTTACAACTAAACAACATAGAATATTCGTTCAAGAGGTTAGTCGAAGACAGGAGAGCCAGCACCGTGGCCAGCACCGAGCCGAGCACCTGCCCAGCACCAGCCCAGCGCCTGCCCAGCACCAGCCCAGCGCCAGCACCAGCGCCCGAGCAGCGCCCAGCGCACGAGCGGAGCCCAGCGCACGACCGAGTCCAGCGCCCGACCGGACCCCAGCGCCCGACCGGCACCCAGCGACCGAGCAGCACCCAGCGCCCGAGCGCCCAGCACCACGCACCCGCGCCCAGCCTAGACACCTGTCCCGGCACCAGCCTTGGCCCCTGTCCCGGCACCAGCCCTGGCACCAGCCCCGTACCAACCCTGCACCAGCCCTGGCACCAGCCCCGGTACCAGCCCTGGCCCCAGCCCCGGCCCTAGCCCCGACACCAGCCCCGGCCCTAGCCCCGACACCAGCCCCGGCCCACCTCGCACCAGCCCCGGCACTAGTCTCGGCCCCAGCCCCAGCGCTCGACCAGTCCCCGGAGCCCGAGCAAACCCCGACGCTGCCTAACCCCGGCACCGTCCTGACCGACCCCGGCCCGATGCCGCCTGACCCCGGCCCGACGCCGCCTGTCCACAGCCCGACGCCGCCAGACCCCGACCCGACGCCGCCTGACCCCGGCCCTACGCCGCCTGTCCACGGCCCGAGGCCGCCAGACCCCGGCCCGACGCCGCCAGACCCCGGCCCGACGCCGCCTGACCCCGGCCCGACGCCGCCTGACCCCGGCCCGACCCGCCTGATCCCGGCCCGACGCCGCCTGATCCGCCCACGCCGCCCACCCCGGCGCCGCCTTGTCCACCCCGGGCCCGACGCCACCCGACCCCGACGCGGCACTGGCCTACCCCGAAGCACTCATACCAGTCCTGGTATGGCCTGAAGGCCTCAGACCTGAGCCCCGAGCACCCGTACCAGCCCCGTTGCGGCCCGAACCCGTGAGGAGCCCCGATAAAATACCAGGTCAAGTCCTATACTCCCCTGAGATTAATTTTATTATTTCTAACGGACTATCAGGCAATGATTCGAGGACGAATCCTCTTCAAGAAGAGGGGGATGATGTGATCCTGGCCACCAAGGACACAGTTGATGCTGAGCCAGCCCTAGCATTGATGCCGGCCAAGAATGCACCGGCTCCAGGCCTATGCCATCACCACCACCGGAGCCTAGAAGAGCCCAAGCCCCGGAGCCAGAAGATGCACCTGGGAGGATGCTGATCCTCAGCCAGGCCCCAAGGCCAGCTCCTACTGAGGCCAAGATCAGACTGATGTCCCGGCAAGAGCTGATGCTGATACCGAGCCCCGACCCGGACCCCGGGCCAAGCCTAGCACCCAGCCTAGGGCCCATACCGACCCCCACGGGCCCCCGGAGCAAAGACCTGCCTAAAGACATCCCAAAGGTACCCTGGAAATAAGGCTCGAAGCGGAACTCAAAAGGCCTGGACAGAATTGAAGAAGGCCCCAAGCTAAGCTTGCCACAAGCACAAGGCCCATGCCAACGCCCGTCAGAGAAGCACTTTTGGCCCAGCGAATAATTGACCCTGCCTTTTTGGATTTCCCAAAGGCACTGGAATTCTTATGGCCCCAGGATTACCTCCAACAAACAGAACTCAATTCGGAGGAAGTATCAAGGGAGATAGGGCTAGAACAAGTCCTAGTGATGCTTGCCGAAGCATCAAGGAGTGGAGCTCGGATGCTGATCCGAGGGAGCCAACACTAGGAGCTACGATCAGGCCACCACCTGAGCCTGATCCATGGAGGTATTGATGACCATTCAAGATACGGGAAATGGAGAGAAGATGCCAAATACATCCAAGCAAGGAATCCTAATCAAGCTAGGATTTCCCGGTTTTGGACAGATTCCTAGTCTGATGAAGATTGACAAATTTGGGCTACTTGGAGATAGAATTTGGGCTGAAGCCCAACATGAAAGTTGAAGCCCATGACGTCTACTAGTGATCTGCCAAAGGGCTTAATTTTCCTATTTAATTTGGTATTTATTTGGCTATTTTTACCAGAACCTGTTTAGCTGTTTTTAGGGTTTTTTCAGCATCCTTTTTAGGAGTTCTTGTTTAGGTAGGATTCTCTTCCCTTGTAGGGTTGGAGTCCGAATTTTCCCTCTTTTTAGTCTAGGTTAGGATTAGTTAAAGTCCTCTTTAGGTTTTCTAATTAGGACTCTTTTTATTTCTTTATTTTATTATTATTTAGGAAGTAGGTTTTAGGGAGGAGAGCTTGTTCCCTCACCTATATAAGGAGGCCGCCGGCCACCTCTTGTACTCAGAACCCCTTTTGATTAAATATATTTCAGAACTTATGTTCTTTTCCCTTCAAGTTAATGTGAGGAGCATTGCTTAAGGTTGACTTATCATCAAGAGCATCCATCTCTTGGCGTGGCGTCTTCGACTGGACACTTCTGGTTCCCGGCTGTTATATAGCCGACGGGTCAAAGTACTTTTCCGCCCCGGTTCCCGACGTTTCTACCTCGTTGCACGGTCTCAACTTGCGGTGGTTAGGGTCGTCTGCCCTCGGTTGCAGCGGTTCACATCAGTTGGTATCAGAGCAAGGTTCAAACACACGGACCACAATCTATCCCAGTCTCCAGGTTTGAAACCCTGGATTCATATCCCTTTACTTTTGTTGTTTAGAAAATATTTCGAAAATCTCCATCTATTTTAGTTCTTGTTTTGAGTCTCTATTGTAAGGCAAAGAAAAGCTGGTGGCCATCAAAATCCATCAAAGAAAAATATTAAAAGAGTCAGAAAACAGAAAATCAAGCAAGGCCACCCTTGCCAAGTTCTTTATTTTCGTGTAATAGTGTGTTTAAGAAGAGGGGATAGATTAGCTTCTGTTGCTTGTGTTAAACCGAGCCACGACCCTACTTTTAACCACCAAGTTGTATTTTGCATCGAGTCCTAGAAAAAGAGCATTAGAAAATTATATTAGAAAAAGTATTGGTGTTCGTTTGTTCCACTAACCATGGCAGGAGTAGATCTATGTCTGTTGGAGCTTCAGTGCCTGATAGCACGCTTACAACTAAACAACATAGAATATTCGTTCAAGAGGTTAGTCGAAGACAGGAGAGCCAGCACCGTGGCCAGCACCGAGCCGAGCACCTGCCCAGCACCAGCCCAGCACCAGCCCAGCGCCAGCACCAGCGCCCGAGCAGCGCCCAGCGCACGAGCGGAGCCCAGCGCCCGACCGGAGTCCAGCGCCCGACCGGCACCCAGCGCCCGAGCACCACCCAGCGCCCGAGCGCCCAGCACCACGCACCCGCCCAGCCCAGACACCTGTCCCGGCACCAGCCTTGGCCCCTGTCCCGGCACCAGCCCTGGCACCAGCCCCGGTACTAGCCCTGGCCCCAGCCCCGGCCCTAGCCCCGACACCAGCCCCGGCCCCCAGCCCCGGCACTAGTCTCGGCCCCAGCCCCAGCGCTCGACCAGTCCCCGGAGCCCGTGCAAACCCCGGCGCTGCCTGACCCCGGCGCCGTCCTGACCGACCCCGGCCCGATGCCGCCTGACCCCGGCCCGACGCCGCCTGTCCACAGCTCGACGCCGCCAGACCTCGACCCAACGCCGCCTGACCCCGGCCCTACGCCGCCTGTCCACGGCCCGAGGCCGCCAGACCCCGGCCCGACGCCGCCAGACCCCGGCCCGACGCCGCCTGACCCCGGCCCGACGCCGCCCGACCCCGGCTCGACGCCGCCTGATCCCGGCCCGACGCCGCCCGACCCCGGCGCCGCCTTGTCCACCCCGGGCCCGACGCCACCCGACCCCGACGCGGCACTGGCCTACCCCGAAGCACTCATACCAGTCCTGGTATGGCCTGAAGGCCTCAGACCTGAGCCCCGAGCACCCGTACCAGCCCCGTTGCGGCCCGAACCCGTGAGGAGCCCCGATAAAATACCAGGTCAAGTCCTATACTCCCCTGAGATTAATTTTATTATTTCTAACGGACTATCAGGCAATGATTCGAGGACGAATCCTCTTCAAGAAGAGGGGGATGATGTGATCCTGGCCACCAAGGACACAGTTGATGCTGAGCCAGCCCTAGCATTGATGCCGAGCCAAGAATGCACCGGCTCCAGGCCTATGCCATCACCACCACCGGAGCCTAGAAGAGCCCAAGCCCCGGAGCCAGAAGATGCACCTGGGAGGATGCTGATCCTCAGCCAGGCCCCATGGCCAGCTCCTACTGAGGCCAAGATCAGACTGATGTCCCGGCAAGAGCTGATGCTGATACCAAGCCCCGACCCGGACCCCGGGCCAATCCTAGCACCCAGCCTAGGGCCCATACCGACCCCCACGGGCCCCTGGAGCAAAGACCTTCCTAAAGACATCCCAAAGGTACCCTAGAAATAAGGCTCGAAGCGGAACTCAAAAGTCCTGGACAGAATTGAAGAAGGCCCCAAGCTAAGCTTGCCACAAGCACAAGGCCCATGCCAGCGCCCGTCAGAGAAGCACTTTTGGCCCAGCGAACAATTGACCCATGCCTTTCTGGATTTTCCAAAGGCACTGGATTTCTTATGGCCCCAGGATTACTCTCCAACAAACAGAGCTCAATTCGGAGGAGTATCAAGGGAGATAGGGCTAGAACAAGTCCTAGTGATGCTTGGCCGAAGCATCAAGGAGTGGAGCTCGGATGCTGATCCGAGGGAGCCAACACTAGGAGCTACGATCAGGCCACCACCTGAGCCTGATCCATGGAGGTATTGATGACCATTCAAGATACGGGAAATGGAGAGAAGATGCCAAATACATCCAAGCAAGGAATCCTAATCAAGCTAGGATTTCCCGGTTTTGGACAGATTCCTAGTCTGATGAAGATTGACGGATTTGGGCTACTTGGAGATAGAATTTGGGCTGAAGCCCAACATGAAAGTTGAAGCCCATGACGTCTACTAGTGATCTGCCAAAGGGCTTAATTTTCCTTTTTAATTTGGTATTTATTTGGCTATTTTTACCAGAACCTGTTTAGCTGTTTTTAGGGTTTTTTCAGCATCCTTTTTAGGAGTTCTTGTTTAGGTAGGATTCTCTTCCCTTGTAGGGTTGGCGTCCGAATTTTCCCTCTTTTTAGTCTAGGTTAGGATTAGTTAAAGTCCTCTTTAGGTTTTCAAATTAGGACTCTTTTTATTTCTTTATTTTATTATTATTTAGGAAGTAGGGTTTAGGGAGGAGAGCTTGTTCCCTCACCTATATAAGGAGGCCGCCGGCCACCTCTTCTACTCAGAACCCCTTTTGATAAAATATATTTCAGAACTTATGTTCTTTTCCCTTCAAGTTAATGTGAGGAGCATTGCTTAAGGTTGACTTATCATCAAGAGCATCCATCTCTTGGCGTGGCGTCTTCGACTGGACACTTCTGGTTCCCGGCTGTTATATAGCCGACGGGTCAAAGTACTTTTCCGCCCCGGTTCCCGACGTTTCTACCTCGTTGCACGGTCTCAACTTGCGGTGGTTAGGGTCGTCTGCCCTCGGTTGCAGCGGTTCACATCACCAACTCCTTAAGAATACCAAGTCTTGAGTTCTCCAAGGCGGAGGAACTCGTATTCCACAGGAAAAACGTGAATTCCCCAAGGCGGAACTCAAGCAATTTTGTTTCAGCTAAGCAAAGAGCGTAAGCATTAAAATCACGCTAAAACCTCAGCGGACAAGAGTAATTCATTACAGGAAAAGAGGTGGAATGATACAAAACTATCCTACTACTTGCCACTAGACGACACAGTCTTATCCACCTTGGCCTTCTCCACCCGGGCTTTTTTCTTCAGCTCCTTGTGGTGATGGCTCACTTTGGAGAAGGCTTCGTTCACGAGCTCATTCCATCGAGCATGAGGAATCACCTAGGGATTGGCATATTCCTCCTTCAACTCCTGCGTCATAAGCCTTCGCGATGCAGAGCGGAACATTTGCTCTTGAACCCAGTCGCATTCGGCATCTCCTCGGCGAAGCTCATGACGGACGGCGGCAAGTGCAGTATTAATAGCTCCCTCAACCCGATCTCCCAACTCCTTGGTGACCTCCTCCTTTACGAGCTTGGTGGTATCCGCCTTCAGAGTCTTGAGGGTGTCCTCTGCATTCGCCAGGGCGGTGGCTTTTTCATCCAAGCTTTGGGTCTTGGCCTCCAAGTTCTGGACAAGGTCGGCTCGCACGGTCTCTAGGACTGCCGCCTTGTCCGAAAGAGTTTTCTTCTCAGCCTCCACCTTGGACAGGTTGGCCTCCTTTCTTAGTGCGCTTTGCCTTCTGAGCTTGTAGATCCAACATATGCTCAGTGGCCTAGTTAGCATGCACAAGACTGAGTAAGTCCAATTCATAAGAGGTAGTTACCAGGAGCTGGGCCGCCTCTTCCTCTTTGTCCTTCTTGGCTTTGGTATATTTGGCCTTCCATTGTTGGGTGGTGGCATGGGCCTCCTATAACTGGTCCTCCATGGCCTGGACGCTCTGGGGATGCTCCGCCCGGTGAGCCTGGTCCGCTGACAGCAATGCACCAGCGGTTCCTAGCAGATGTAGAAAGCATCCTGCTGAGATAAGGAAAGAACAATTAAAGAGAGACTTTGCACAACGAAGCTTACCCTAGCTCCGATGGCCATTTGCTCCATGGCCATACGGCAAACGCCATCCTCTGATCTAGGGTGTTCGGTGTCCCAGTCCACTACCAGTTGGAGGGCGGCCCGAGTTAGGACCTCGTTGCCGCTGAGAGTCGGCTGCACGGCTGGAACGTGAGCGGAGCTGTACTCGCCTAAAGACACTTGGGGCTTGGATCCTCCCTCTGTCTTTCTCCTTTTTCCCCGCATCGCGCTTGAGAGTGAGCTTCCGGTGCTTTGGGTGCTCGGTGTCTTGGGGCGGAGGACTCAAAGGCTTGTTAGAGCATTCCTTCTCAAGGCTCTCCTAGTCCTTCTTATGTGAACCGCTGCAACCGTGGGCAGACGACCCTTGAACACCACAAGTTGATGATCCTAGCAACATGAACAATCTATGGAACCGGGGCAGATAAGGACTTTGACCCACTAGCTATAAAGAGCTAGGAACCAGAAGTATCAAGTCGAGGGCGCCACGCCAAGAGATGGATGCTCTTGATGATAAGCCAACCTTAAGCAATGCTCCTCACATTAACTCTAAGGGAAAGAACATAAGTTCTGAAAAAGGAGGTTTATTGATTTCAAAGTTGTGTCTATACAAGGGAGGCGAAGCCTCTATTTATAGGTGGAGGAGTAGGGAACAAGCTCTCCTATCCTCCTAAATAGCTACTTCCTATTCTAATCAATAAATAATAAAAAGAGTCCTATTTAGAGGCAGTGGATCCGCGTCTAAGAATTAGGAGGGTTTTGAATGTTCAAAACCTTCTTCCAACCATTAGATCTAATTTGACTCTTTGACCAATCTAATGGTCTAGATTTGTTAGGGGTGTTTAAGACTTTGCACATGATTTAATTATTATATTTAATTTATATCTTTTATGTTTTTTTTATGTTTAGTGGTTGACTGTCCGCAACACACCATCGCTGGCGACTTTTCTGGCGACCGTTTTCGGTGACTTTTCTGGTGACTTTTTCCGATGACTTTTCTAACGAGGACACACCACCACCGATCGTCGGACCACAACCACCACCGGTCACCGGACCACAGCCCCCACCATCCATCCTTATTAAGTACTTAAATTTTTTGTTGTTGATGTGGGTTGAAACCATGACCTTTTATTTAGAAACCAAACTCTTTACCACTATGCTACTGAGCATTATTGACATTATACAACAATAAAATTATTTTATTGGGTTGTATGCATATGATTTGTACAAAAAATTGTGTACACAAGTACGATGTGTGTGTACATTAGTACAAAAAATAGGTTTGTACGTGTACGAATAGGTGTACACATGTACAAACATTATTTTATTAAGTAGTATGCACATGATTTATACAAAATATGTGCACACGAATACGAAGCATGTGTACACTAGTGTAAAAAATAAGTATGAGCGTGTACGAATATGTGTACATAAAAAATGTAAGATATTGTGTACATGTATACAATGAGTATGAGTGTGTACACATGCACAAAGAGTTTGTGCACGTGTACAAAGAGTGCATGCACTTTTGCAAAGAGTCTGTGCACGTGTAAATATTGTGTACAAGATAAGTGTATGCGTGTACAAAAATGTAAGTACATTAACGTGTGCGTGTATAGAATGTGTACAAAACGTGCACATGTATAAAACGTGAACACATGTATAAAACATGTACACATGTATAAAACGTGCACACATGTATAAAACGTGTAATGTGTACACATGTATAACACGTGTACGAAAAATGTGTGAAAATGAGTACAAAGTTTATGTACATAAATGTGCACGTACACATATACAGAAACGTGTACACATTAAAAATGAGTATGAAGCGTAATCGAAAAAAATTCCAGAAAATAGGACCGACGACGGTGGTCCGGTGGCTGAAATTTTTTTTGAAATCAGAGCTCTGGTCCTCGAAAAAGACATTGGAGTTCCAGTAGTCGGAGCTCCGATCGCCGGAGACTTTTCGGTGACATCAACACTTAAATTAAAATAAATAAATAAATTAAATTATGAAATGACACTTTTACCTTTTTAATTTAAACCATTAGATCCAAAAATAGATTAATGCTTGAGATTGGTCCTTGATACTATCAAGGAAGGTAATTTTCCTTGACAGCAAGCCGCTGTCTTTAAATTTTACTCAACTTGTTATCAACATTAGGTAACTAGTTAGCCAAGTTAGTTAACTAGTTATCAAATCAAGTTAAATAGTTATCTAATCGAGTTATCTAGTTATCTAAACGAGTTAACTAGTTAACCAACCGAGTTAACTAGTTACTGCCAAAATTTTAGTTAACCAATCGAGTTTACTAGTTACCAAGTTAATAACTAGTTATCTAATTGAGTTAAATCTTGATAAAAAAAAACTAATTGAGTTAACTAGTTACCCAATCAAGTTAACTAGTTATCTAATCGAGTTATCAAGTTGTTAACCAGTTAACTAATTGAGTTACTAGTTAACCAATTGAGTTAACTAGTTAACCAATCGAGTTAACTAGTTAACCAATCGAATTAATTATTTATCCAATCGAGTTAACTAGTTATCCAATCGAGTTAACTAGTTATCCATTCGAGTTAACTAGTATCTAATGGAGTTAACTAATTGAGTTAATTAGTTAACTAATTTAAAAAAACAAATTGTAAACAATGTGCAAATTACTGATTGAAACAATTAAATTTTGATTATAATTACTAAACAATCTGCACAGTTATCTTAATTACAAATCAGTCACTTAATTAGTTAACATCATGATTGGATAACTAGTTATCGTAATTATTTTAGTTAATAACTAGTTAACTAATTATATGAACTAGTTATCATGTGTATTTGACAACCTGTTTGTTTAATTCAATGATTATTCCATTCAAAGGTTATTCCAACAATGCCAACGACATAAAAAATAGTGACTGAAATTGTACATTTTAATATTAAGCAATCAAACTATATATAACTAAAATATAGTGACTAAAATTGTAATTTTTGATAATCATTAAATATCTTCACTTCGTCTTCAACCTTTGAGCCCGCTGCTTTCCCGCCGATGGTCGCCGCTCCTTTGCCGACGTTGGGTTTGACCGCACCGACTTCGACAACTCCAACATCTCTTTACCCGACAAAAAGTGCATATTCGAGGAGACCCTCTCTCCTGTGGACTTTGTGTTATACGAAGTTGTTTCTGACTCGATTCGTCCCCTGCTTCTTCAAATCAACACCTGATGCTCGTCGGACCGCTCGACGCCGAGTGTCCTCATCCATATCAGCGGCCACGGACAACAATCCCTCCCAATTCCAATCTACTCCAGATCCAGCTCCAACTTTCCTAATACCATGCACCAATCCATTACCTCTCAACTCCTATCCCCCGATTCCACAACTCTACACCACCCGCAACCTAGCAATCAAGAATATGGAAGTAGGGGGAGAAGAAGCGGCCGGCAGGAGAGAGCAAGTAATCCAGTCGGTGCGATGGCAATTGAAACGGGGGAAGGAACGACATAATAAATTAGGTTATTTTATTTATTTCAAAACTATCCCTGCGAATTTGGGTTTGGAACTGTTCCAAACTTGAAATCCTCGACACAGATCCAAAACCCTATTTAGAATACTAAAGAGGAAATAAACTAATCCTAATCCACACTAAAAAGGAAGTAAAATTCGTACAAGGGAAAAGTATTCTTCCTAAACAAGAACTCCAAACTTGGGAGCCAAGTTTCCCAAAAACAGCCTAAATGGGTTCTAGAAATATTAGCCAAATAAATAGCAAACAAAGTCGTAAAATTCATCCCTTTAGCAGATCATTAGTAGACTCCATGGGCTACAACTTTCATGTTGGACATCAGCCCAAATTCTGTCTCCATGTAGCCTATATTCGTCAAATTGAGCACCATTTGTTGGAGCTGATTCCTGGGGCTTCAAGCTATCCATGGCAGATGGAATTTCACAAAAGGCACGGGCCAATTGTTTGCTGGGCCAAAATAGCTCCTCGTACAGGCGCTAGCATGGGCCCTGCGCCTGTGGCAGGCTTAGCATGGGGCCTTCTTCAAATCTGTCCGGGCCTTTTGACTTCTTCTTCGAGCCTTCTTCCAATGGTACCTTAGGGATGTCTTCAGGTAGGTCTTTGGTGGGAGTTGGCCTGGGGCCTAGTCTTGGTGCTAGACTCGACCTAGGGTTAGGGTCTGGGCTCGGTGTCAGCATCACCTCCTGGTGGGTCATGTACCTGACTTTGGCTGGAGCAGGAGCTGGCATTGGTGCCTGGGTGAGGATCAATATCCTCCCAGGGGTGTCTTTTGGCTCCGGGTCTTGGGCTCTTCTAGGCTCTGGGGGTGGTGCTCGTGTAGGCCTGGGGTTGGTGTAGTCTCGTCCCAACATCAGTGCTGGGGCCGGATCAGCATCAGTCGTGTCCAAGTCGGGCTTGGTGGCTGATGTGACTATATTTAGTGCATTTTAAGCCCTCGATTAGCCTAGGGATCTCCCATGTTTGATCTCATTTTTTCATGATTTATATGCTTTTATGGAAGTTTTATGCAAAGTGCTCTTTTGTTGTCCAAGTGCCACTTTGAGCGCAATTTCAGTGCCTATTGGAGTTTTATATGTGCATTTTTCAGGCCTTGGTGTCATAGTACTGGTGACAAGGAGCACGTAGGATCAAACGGGAGGTCAATCAGAGCTAGGACGGAGGAGATATGGTCGTTGCAAAATTGAGAAAAATGCAACTTTTCCCTGAAGTTTTCGGCGAGAACTCTAAGTTCTTGCCGAAAACCCTCGGCGTTCACAAACAGTAGAATTCCAGGAGGCTGACGTTGGGGTTGTGAAGAAGTTTTTGGCGAAAACTTCCAGAGTTTTCGCCGAAAACCTATGAAGGAATGCAAGGCTGCCCGGGGTTTTTCAAAGGGATTTTCGGCGAAAACTTATACAGTTTTCACCGAAAACTCGGGGTATTTCCAGCACAGTATATACAGAGTAAGAGGCGGTGGAAAAAAGGGGGATTCATTAATTTTCATAACACAAAAACACTCGCCACTCTCTCTCTCAACCCATCATCGGCGATCACCCTTCCCTCTCAACTAATCATCTTCCTCCTTCCTTTGTTGATCAACTTGAAGATCAAGGATCTAAGTGAAGTCCTCCATACCTTGGATTGAAGCTTAAAGAGCCAAGTTGCGAGATCCTCCATGGAAACAAGGATGATCTCCTCTACTCAATTTCAGGTTCCTTCCATGGTTATGCTAGGCTAAGCTTAGGTTTAGTTTAGTGGGGGATGGATCAAGCTAGGATAGGTGATTGATTGTATGGATTGAGTTTCTCATAGCCAATTGTGTAAGATGATGATCTTAGACCTTGTGCTTGTTGTTCATGGAACTTAACTTGTTCCTTTGATACTTTGTTTGTGTCTTTCAATACATGAGAATGTTTGATTGATGTTGATTTTAGGATTGTAATTGAATGATTTGAGAGATTGGATTATGCGATTGCAACCATTTTGAGCTTGTTTTCCTTGTTGTCATTTTGTCGAACACTTGGTGTGCATTTAGTTTTCAGTCATTTGAAGGTTGAAAGATCCTTTTCATTGTTGGACTATGATGAGATCCAACAATGCTGCCCTGATGCCAACCGGTACTCCTACACCCCACCAGGGTCACCAGGCAGAGATAAGGCCCTAGGACCTCACACAAGGCATAAAGAGCCTCGGATAGGCCATATTCAAGCCCTAAACCGGCAGCCGGGCAGATCAAATGAGTTCTATGGAGCCGATCACGAAGAACATGACTTATGGACAAGGACCTCGCCACTGAAGCAGCCCGGAGCACGAAGCCCGCAACCGCCGCCCGAAGCAAGCCCGGCGCCCGGCCGGTCGGGCCCACGACCGCCACCATGGCCCAATTGGCCCGAGCAGCCCAATTGTGGCCGAATTAGGGTTTCTGACCTAATTTAGGTCTTTTATTCTGCTTTAAAGACTACAACTATTATTTTATGTTTATTTCTTTTTAGTAGGATTATTTAGGGGTTTTATGAGACTATTTAGGAATAGGACTCTTTATTTTATTATTATTTAGGAGTTAGACTTTAGGAAGGAGAGCTTGTTCCCTCCTATAAATAGAGGCCGCCGGCCTCACTTTGTACTTACAACTTTTATGAAATAAACCCCCTTTGATAGAACTTTGTTCTGAAACCCTTGTTGTATCTGCATGTTGCGATACTGAAGGATCGACTTATCATCAAGAGCATCCATCTCTTGGCGTGGCGTCTTCGACTGGACACTTCTGGTTCCCGGCTGTTATATAGCCGACGGGTCAAAGTACTTTTCCGCCCCGGTTCTCGACGTTTCTACCTCGTTGCACGATCATCAACTTGCGGTGGTTAGGGTCGTCTGCCCACGGTTGCAGCGGTTCACATCAGTTGGTATCAGAGCACGGTTCAAACACAAGGACCACATCTATCCCAGTCTCCAGGTTCTCCTGGATTCATATCCTTTTACTGCTTTCTTAGAAAATTGATTCGAAAATTCCCTTTTATTTCAATTCTTGTTTTAGTTTCGAGTTAAGAAAAAGAAAAGAAAGCAAGGTCACCTTGCCACGTTATTTCCTTTCGTTGTAAGTTTATTTCTAAGAAGAGGGGATAGAAAATTGCTTCCGTTCGATAGTACTAACCATGGCAGACGAGAGACTAGCCAATATAGAAGGCACCGTTCGGGACCTTGGAGCTACCATGGCTGCCGTCCTAGCTCAGCTTCAAGCCGATAGAGGACGAGACAGGCACCGAGAGGACAGCCCTGAAGACCCGAATAGAAGAGCCCGACGACTAGCTCAGGAGATTGACGATGACTTGAGCAACCTCAAGCTCATCGTGCCAAAGTTTGCTGGCAAATACAAAGCCGACGAGTACCTAGATTGGGAGAGAAGTATGGAGGATTTCCTCGAGTGCCACCACTACTCCGAACGTAAGAAGGTAATTCTCGCCACCCTTGAATTCACTAACTATGCTGCTCTTTGGTGGAGCCAATACAAGGGCAGGATTCAAAGGGATGAAGAAGATCCCGTCAGGTCGTGGAGAGACCTCAAGCGGATCATGAGGAAGAAGTTTGTTCCGAGTACACATCCCTCCGAAACTTAAAACAAGGCACCATGTCCGTGGAGCAATATACCAAGGAGATCGAGATGTTGGTAGCCCGACTTGACCTCCGAGAAGAACCCGAAGCGAAGATAGCCCGGTTTGTAGGTGGGCTACGCCCCGAGCTCATGTATCAAGTCAACATACTCAACTATGCTGACTACGAGGAGCTCAAAGCCCTAGCTAACCGCGTGGAGAGAGAATTGAAGAGGGGTTACACGACAAGATCCGCCAGTGCCCCGTGGAGAGGAGGCTCGACTAGCAGCCAAGCCTCATGGAAGACCGAACAGTCCCGAGGCTCTAGTTCACGGCCAAACCCTAACCCTAGGGGTTCGGCACCTCCGGTAACATCTGCCCAACCTACTTCTACGGTTCAGAATTCTAACCCACGTCCTAGTGGAATTGTATGTTTTAAGTGCCAAGGTAGAGGACACATGTCAAGGGACTGCCCTAACCAACGGACGATGGTAGTAAGAGAAGGAGGAATCGAGACGGACGATGAAGAAGAGGAGAAGAAGGAAGAAGAGGAGGAGTCAGATGAAGGAGAAGAAGTTCAGCCCAAAGGGCTCGAAAAGTTTGCAGGGTACACTTTCAAAACCCTAGCACCCGGCGCCCCGGCCTCAGCCCCGGCCCCTGCCCCAGCCTCAGCCCCGGCACCAGCCCCGGCCCCAGCCCTAGCACCAGCCCTGGCCCCAGCCCCGGCACCAGTACCCAGCCCCGGCACTGACCGACCAGGCCCCAGCACCCCAGTGCTCAGCCCCAGCATCGGCACTGCCCCAGGCCCTCGCGCCCCAGCGCTCGGCCCCAGCACCCCAGTGCTCACCCCCAGCCCCGGCGCTGCCCCACCAGGCCCTAGTGCCCCAGCACTCGGCCCCAGACCAGGCGCTGCCCCACCAGGCCCCAGTGCCTCAGCACTCGACCCCAGCCCAGGCGCTGCCCCACCAGCGCCCGAGCGCCCAGCACCGGCGCCCCAGCGCCCAGTCACGGTGCCACCACCGCCCGAGCAACGCCTAGCGCCCGAGCGCCCAGCACCGGCGCCCCAGCGCCCAACACCGGCACCCCAGCGCCCAGCACCGGTGTCCCAGCACCCAGCACCCGAGCGCCCAGCACCGGCGCCCCAACGCCCAGAGCCCGAGCACCCAGCGCCCAGCACCCGAGCGCCTAGCACCGGCGCCCCAGCGCCCAGCCACGGCGCCACCAGCGCCCGAGCGCCCAGCCCCGGCACCACCAGCGCCCAGCTCCCAAGCGGCCTCTGGCGCCCACCAGCGCCCGACGCCAGACCCAGCCCCGGTGCCTCCGCGCCCTGCCCCAGCACCCGACGGGTCCCATGACCACGGCGCCGCCCTGTCCACCCCCGCTCCGACGCTGCCCGACACGCCCTCGGCATCCCCGGCAACCCTGTGCCCGGCACTCCACTGCCCGCCGCCGCCGTCCCACTGCCCGGCCACGACGCGACCTTGCTTGGCTTGAGCCCGTCGCCACCTGACGCCCCCTCGACGCATCACTGCCCGACGGTCCGACGCGGCCCTAGCCGGCCCCGACGTGCCACTACCTGACCCTCCCGACGAGCACCTGGCCGACGTTCCCGACGCGATGATGCCCGACGCTCCCGACCAGTTGACGCCCGACGGCCCCATCCACCCCGACGCATCACTGCCCAATACCGCCGGCTGTCCACTGGCCGCCACCCCGCCGGCTCTCCACTGCCCACCGCCGTCGGCTTCCCACTGCCCATCGCCGCCAACTTCCCACTGCCCGACGCGTCACTGCCCGCCGCCGCCGCCGTCCCACTACCCGAACCCGCCGCCCTGCCCGACGCAACCTGGCCTACCCCCGACACCCCAGTACCCCGACCCGACGCTTCACCGCCGGTCCCCTGTGCACCCAAGATTCAATGGGAGATCACCTCCCGACGGATTTTAGGAGCTGCCCCGAGTGAAAAAAGATCCGGATGCTGACCCGGATGTGGAAATGAGTAAGGAACTTTCACCAAATACCTCCCTGAGCCTTAACATTATTGTTGATAGTTTTTCAAGAGAGGGAGCTATGGAGACTGATGGAGGAAGCGCTGAAGGACCCGAGCCTTGGTCCGTTACTAACTCAAGTGACACTCCTAAGTCTAAAGATGCTGCTGAATCATCCTCGACCGTGGCCAACAAGATCGCTGAAGTTTGGGAGAGGGTGATGACTGCTAGAAGAAGCCCCGAGATGGATTTGAGGACAAATCTAAGGCAAGAAGAGGGGAATGATGAGATCCAACAATGCTGCCCTGATGCCAACCGGTACTCCTACACGCCCACCAGGGTCACCAGGCAGAGATAAGGCCCTAGGACCTCACACAAGGCATCAAGAGCCTCGGATAGGCCATATTCAAACCCTAAACCGCAGCCGGGCAGATCAAATGAGTTCTATGGAGCCGATCACGAAGAACCTGACTTATGGACAAGGACCTCGCCACTGAAGCAGCCCGGAGCACGAAGCCCGCAACCGCCGCCCGAAGCAAGCCCGGCGCCCGGCCGGTTGGGCCCACGACCGCCACCATGGCCCAATTGGCCCGAGCAGCCCAATCGTGGCCGAATTAGGGTTTCTGACCTAATTTAGGTCTTTTATTCTGCTTTAAAGACTACAACTATTATTTTATGTTTATTCCTTTTTAGTAGGATTATTTAGGGGTTTTATGAGACTATTTAGGAATAGGACTCTTTATTTTATTATTATTTAAGAGTTAGACTTTAGGGAGGAGAGCTTGTTCCCTCCCTATAAATAGAGGCCGTCGGCCTCACTTTGTACTTACAACTTTTATGAAATAAATCCCCTTTGATAGAACTTTGTTCTGAAACCCTTGTTGTATCTGCATGTTGCGATACTGAAGGATCGACTTATCATCAAGAGCATCCATCTCTTGGCGTGGCCTCTTCGACTGGACACTTCTGGTTCCCGGCTGTTATATAGCCGACGGGTCAAAGTACTTTTCCGCCCCGGTTCCCGACGTTTCTACCTCATTGCACGATCATCAACTTGCGGTGGTTAGGGTCGTCTGCCCACGGTTGCAGCGGTTCACATCAGACTAGTGTTATATGATTGACATGAGAGTGTCTTGCATCATTTACCTTGTGTTAGATGAATGTTAGCATAGAGATCAAGTGTTGAGCATTTCATTGAGCTAGTTAAAGCACTCCATTTCCTTTGTTCACATAGCGAAAGCATGGTGCATTTGGTCTAGGAGTAGAGAGTCAGTTGTGCGAGAGTTCGTTGATTCTACTTGAGTGAATTGCATGGTCATTAGTTTATACATCGTTGTTTGAGATTCAATCCAGCTTTCATGAACCTTGAGCTTGAAGAAACCCCTTCCTAAGCTAAACTCCCTTATCTCTTGTTTGATCCTCAACTTTACTTGTTAGTTTTACCTTGTTTGTTTATGCTTTTGATTTGTTCTCATTCAAAACCAAATCTCATTTCAAATTTTTAGACCGTTCATGAACCTTGTGAGTATTAGCTTATGAGAGGACCTCGTGTAATACGACCTTGAATGTTGTGAGTTAAATCTTGCACATCAAGTTTTTGGCGCCATTGCCGGGGACCTCTCATTCCTAAGAAAGCAATTATTAGTGAACCGATCTTTACACTTCCTCCCATTTTCCTTTTTGCTTCCTTGTTGCTCTTTATTTACTTTGTTATCCCGCATCGTTGTATTACTCGGATGTGTTTGTTGTGCTTGTTTGCTGTTGATTTATGCTAGTGAATGAGGCGTTCAGCTCGTCTTCAAGCACGAATCCAAGGACTTGCACAAGTGATTGAGCCACCAACTACTCCCCCACCACCTACATTTGAAGAAGAAGAAGTTGATCGCATCTCACACCACACTATGTCTCATCACGAGGACGAAGATAACCATTCGGAACATTCACATCACACCAATGAAGACGATCAATCGCAAAGGGGTGCGAGGCGCACACTAGCTGATTATGCTCGCCCAACACTTGAAGGGGCAGCCTCGAGCATCGTGCGAAGACCAGTGAATGCAAGGAATTTCGAGCTAAAGCCTAATATGATTCAGATGGTGCAAAACGGAGTGGTGTTCAACGGTATAGATGGAGAGTGCCCGTCTAGACACTTGAAGGACTTTCTAGAGATATGCGATACGGTAAAGAACGATCAGGTTCATCCGGATTGTCTGCGACTCCGACTCTTCCCTTTCTCCCTCAAAGGTAGAGCCAAGTCTTGGTTGGAGAACCAACCTAGTAGAACATTCACTGCATGGGAGGGACTAGCCGAAGCTTTCCTCGAAGAGTTCTTTCCTCCTTATATGACGGATGCAATATCGTATCAACCACTTCACACAACACAAGGGAGAGCTCTTCCATGAGACTTGGAATAAGTTCCAAGCCCTTCTTCGGTCTTGTCCTCATCACAACTTCGCCGAATGGAGCTTGGCAGACATCTTTGCTAGGTCCCTTCATTTTGAGAATACAAGGATGATCAACCAAGCCGCCGGAGGTGATTTAAGGATGCTCACTCCCGAGGATGCTCTAGAACTCTTCGCGGAGATGGCTAATAAGACTAGGAGTTGGTCTCGCCAACAACCTCCGAGGTCCAAGTATGGGAGCGACACTCACTACGACACTAGAGCCATAAGTGTTGATGCACCAAAGAATTCGTCTAGCTATGGGAAGAAGCCGAAGTTACACTACAAGAAAAATGCAAATTAGTCACGGTTTTTGAAACCGTGACAAATTAGTCACGATTTTAGTAAACCGTGACAAATTTGTCACGGTTTTTAATAAACCGTGACAAATTCATCACGGTTTTTAATAAATCGTGACAAATTAGTCACGGTTTTTAAAAACCGTGACGAATTTGTCACGGTTTACTATATAAACCGTGACAAATTAGTCACGGTTAAATAAATCGTGACTAATTTGTCACGGTTTATATAGTAAACCGTGACAAAGCAAACCAATCACGGTTCAAATAGCAATCCACACTTCATTTTTTGAACCAATCTCTTATTGCCATGTTGGCAATCCACAGTCCTCTTCTCATCTTCTCTAAACCGACCCCCCTCTCTCCCTTTCTCTTCAATCTTGTCCTTCTCTGAACCGCGCCTCTCTTCTTCATCCTCAACTTCTTCTCGTCGATCTCCATTCCCATGTCCGCCACCTCTCTACAGCCTCCACCGCCGCCACCTCCTCTCTTCAAGCCCTCCTCCACCACCTCCCTTCTCCTTTCTGTCAACCAATCCCTCCCCAAGCTCCGCCGCTTCATTCGTCTTCCACCTCCAAAATCATGGATCTCCTCTCTTCAAGCGCTCCGGCGAGTTTGAGCCCCCGAGCTTCGCCGCTTCTTTCTTCACAAGCCGGCTCACCAAAGCCAACTGATTGATTGTAACGACTATGGCGATTGAGGCGAAGCTCTCCTCTCTTCAAGCTCTTCGACGTGTTTTGAGATGGCGTCGACGATTGCGGCTAAGGCGAATGGGGTCTGTGTAGATCCAGATCTAGAATGAAATCTAGATCAAGGAACGGTTGGAGAAACCATGGGGTTCCGGCGGGGGCTACGTGGAAGCGTTGGCCAGAGAAGACGATCTGACAATGGCAGAGATGCAATCGGAAAAGATGATCCGAAATCGGTGGAGAAGACGAAGGGGTCTGTGCAACTTTTGTAATGTTTGGGGTCTCTATGTAAATTTTGGAAAGTTTAGGGGTCTGTGTTATAAAAATTGTAATTATTCTATTTGCATAATGGAAATAAATTAATGACCTATTGTTTAATTGGGACCTTTTGTTAACTGTATAAGTTTTTGGATCAGTTTGCATAACGGAAGGAATTGAGGTTTTGGTTCTATAATTCGATAAAATTACAAATTGAGTCACTGAAAAAATTGCTTTTTGGTCAATAAATTTAGTCACGGTTTTTTTATGAAAACCGTGACTAAAATGGACCTACTTTGTCACAGGTTTCTATGGAAACCGTGACTAATATTAGTCACGGTTCTTTAAGAAACCGTGACTTATATTAGTCACGGTTTCCATTGAAACCGTGACTAATATTAGTCACGGTTTTTTAAAGAACCGTGACAAATATAAATTAGTCACGGTTCCTATTGAAACCGTGACAAAAAATGATCATTTTAGTCACGATTTTCAAAACCGTGACTAATTTTTTTTGTCACGGTAAAAACCGTGACTAAAGGCCAAAAAAACCGTGACTAAAAGCCTGTTTTCATGTAGTGTTACCGGATATCGTGATGAAGAAGACCCCATGTTTGCTCTCCTCATGTCCAAGATTGATGCCATGGCCTCTCAAGTAAGCAATCTTAGTATGCCTAAGCATCCCTCTAAGGTTCCATCATCTCATTTGGGTAACCCACCGGTTGCTTCGATATATTGTTGTGAATGCTGTGGGGGCCAAGGCCACGATGTCAGTGCTTGCCCCTCCACCACTTTCGAGCTTGGCCAAGGCGACCACAATGAGGAGGTAAGCTTCGCACAAGGTCAAGGATTCCATGGTAATTTCAACCCCCAAGGGAACTATCAAGGGGGTAATACAACCGTCCTTGGAATCAAGGAGGTGGGTACAACAAGCCTAACCAAGGGTACCAAGGCCAAGGTAATCAAGGTAGTGGTTATAACAAGGTTTACAATCAAGATAATCAATGAGGATTCCAAGGTTATAGAGGGTACAATCAAGGCAACCAATGGACTCAAGGAGGTAATCAAAGCCAAGGTAGCCAATGGACTCAAGGGGGAAACCAAGCTCAAGGGAACCAAGGAGGAAATCAATGGAACCAAGGTAGCAATCAAAATCAAGGTAACCAAGGTAGTGAGCGAGGTCCTACCCCACCGGGAATGTACAACCATAGAGGTGATGGTTCACCCGGATTCAACAAGCCTCCTCAAAACAAAGAGAGTGGTTCTTCAATCTCTCAAGAAGACACCAATGCGGCAATGATTCAACTTATTAAGAATCAACAAGCTTCAATTGCAAATTTGGAAAATCAAATGGGTCATATTTCTAAGGCACTCTCGAAACGACCCTCGGGCACTTTGCCTTCCGATACCGAGGTTAACCCCAAAGGTCCGGAGCATTGCAAGGTAGTGACCTTGAGAAGTGGAAGGCCCTTGCAAGATACAACCTCTTCCCCAATTGACTCCCAAAATGTACAAACTCCTAGTCTAATGGTTGGTGATGATGATATTAAAGATCCTTCAGAAGAAGTTGAGGTTGAAGTCGAACCTCCTACGGGTAATGCGAGCACTAAGGTTGCCAAAGAACCTAGTAAGGCTACATCGAGTACACCACCGATCTCTCCTCCCGCACCGGTTGTACCTCCATACAAGCCTAAGCTTCCATACCCAACTCGATAAAAGAAGGATGGCCTTGAGAAGGTTTTCAAGAAGTTTGTGGAGCGGCTTAGTCAAATGCAATTCTCACTTCCGTTTCCCGAAGCTATGACTATGATGCCTCAATATGCTAAGTTCATGAAGGAACTCTACACCAACAAGAGAAAGTTACCGGAGACATCTCTAGTCCACCTCAATGAGGAATGTTCTGCCGTTCTCTTCAAGAGTCCACCGGAAAAGCTCAAGGATCCTCGTACTTTTACTATCCCTTGTGCTATAGGTAATATCTCTCTTGATAATGATCTTGCGGAACTAGGTGCTAGTATCAATGTCATGCCTTATTGCATATTTGAGAAGCTAGGGTTGTCTAATCTTCGTCCTACTCGTATGTACATTCAACATGCGGACAAGTCGACCAAGAGTCCTAGGGGAATTGTTGATGATGTGCTAGTTAAAGTAGACCCTTTTGTTTTCCTAGTTGACTTTGCGGTCATAAATACCGATGATGTGGATGTCTCATTGATATTTGGTAGACCATTTCTAGCTACTTCTCGTGCTCTGATTGATGTGCACAATGAAAAATTGACATTGAGAGTAGGACAAGAGAGTGTTACATTTTGTATAGCCGATGGCATGAAGTTTGCTCATGCACAAGATGATTTAGAGTACTCTTGCGATACTATTGCTTCGGCTAGTGTGTGTAGTATTTCTAACTTCGTGTGTCGAGATTCTTTGGATGTTTGCCTTAGAATGAATGTGCAGGAACATTTAGATACCCCGGAGTTAAAAGCTCAAGTGGCTTACCTTGATGAAGGGAGAGACAAGTTAGAGGGTGAAACGGTTTTTGTTGCTCTCCCGAAGGTGGAAAGGGTGAAGACCTCCTATGAAGAACCACCTACTCTTGAGCTCAAGCCTCTTCCCACACATTTGGAGTATGCTTTTCTCATGCCAAATTCTAAGCTACCGGTCATCATCAATTCTAAGCTCCTACCCGATGATGAACGCTGCAGTAGAGCAGGTTTAGCAAATAACTACCAAGCTGTGAAGCTAGGGTAGATCGTATTCCACGGGTCTTCTAATATTGACTACTCAAAGAAGCTGGCAAATCACTCAGGTTTAAACACTTCGTGCGTGGTGGGAGTTCCACGACTTCTAATCTATGAAAAAGCAAGGAAATTAAAAATTTAAACTAAGAAACAAATTGGAAATTAGGGTTGAAAACAGAGATGACAGACGAACTTAGACTTCGAATCCCCCTTAGTTCACCAGAGCATAGGCAATCAACAGATCAGCGGATTTCAGTTCTCATTCAATCAATTTCTAAGACACCACCATAACTCCTTACACTTAGGTTTAAGACTGGCGAACGTTCACTCTATCCGATCTAGCTACCAAGATTAATTAGCCGCCCGAGTACGGTCGCCTCTCGCAACGACTTAACTTAACTGGTGCAATTACTAATGATTTATGAGTTACTCTTGCAGTGGATTAACCCTAACTGCTTTCTACGAAAGGCACACTCCAATGATTAGGTTAATTGTTCAATTTGATGTTTTAAAGTAAGGCGAGCGTTCTCTTCTATCCTTAGCTTAACAAGAATCTAATCTAGGTGATCAATCCAGACAAGAAACAGGAACAATGAAGAACAAATCAAACATGAAAAAGAAACTGATTGAACTTTGAATCTAATCACCGCCGATCCGTGACCGCTTTAAAGTCCTGGGTCACTTAGGGTTCATATAGTTTAAGCTCTAAGAGTTTAGCTACTCATGTTTTTCACAAAAGAATCAAAGACAGAAATAGAGTTCATCATACAGAGGAAGAACAGAAAAGGATCTGAAAAACCTAATTAAGACGACTCCGGCAGAACTTCGATCTTCCGGCAAACTGCAATCCTAGCTCCGAGTCTTCGAGATGGAAGGGATGGCGTCACGATCTCTTCTTGGCTCTTCGAACTCTAAACTCTCCTTCAGAACTCTTGAGAATTCTGAGAATTTCGGTATTAGTTGGTAATTCTGATTCTGAAAAGTCGTCTCCTTTATTTGGGCCGTCGGTTAAGTATTTATACTTAACCATAATACCGCCGGTTTTCTTCTAGGATTTTCGCCGAAAATTCGAAAGAATTTTCGCCGAAAATTCCTTTGTAAAGTGGGTTGTCTGCCGGCTGTTTTCTCCTGTGTTTTTCGGACGCCGGATTCTCGGCGAAAACTTTACTTGGTTGAGCTCAGTCGGATTGTGCTTGGATTTTCACCGAAAACCTTAGGTATTTTCGGCGAAATCTTCAGTGTAAAGCGGGGCAGGAATTGGTTCGACTCGATTGGCTCCTTGGATCGATTCCGGTGCAGTTCCTCGAGGTTCCAACGCGTTAGACACATCCTTGGCTACTTTATTTGACGGCAAAAACCTGTGCTAACATAGAAACACTAGAAAACCATCAAATAGACCGGAAACGGGCCAAGGTAACGCAAATGGCACGAGATAGGGTAATTGATTGAATATTCGTTATTCTACCCTAAAAACCATGTCTTAAGCAATGAAATGTCGCTTAAATGAAGCTGATAATCACGTCAAATCGAGTGTCATCACCCGGGCAAAAGGATCGTCTAGTGGAGCTCCTCAAGAAGTACATGAGAGCTATTGCGTGGAGCATCTCGGATATTCGAGGTATAAGTCTCACCTTTTGCTCACATCGGATCCTTATGGAAGAAGATTTCAAGCCGGTTGTGCAACCTCAAAGAAGGTTAAATTCGAACATGAAGGAGGTCGTGAAGAAAGAGGTTATTAAGCTTATGGATGCGGGTATTATCTTTCCTATCTCGGATAGTCCTTGGGTTAGCCCCGTGCAAGTTGTTCCCAAGAAAGGAGGGATCACGGTGGTAGCTAATGATAAGAATGAGCTCATCCCGACAAGGACGATCACCGGGTGGCCTGTTTGCATAGATTATCGTCGACTCAATGAGGCCACTAGGAAGGATCATTTTCCTCTACCTTTCATGGATCAAATGCTCGAGCGTCTCTCCGGTCACGAGTACTATTGCTTCTTAGATGGCATGTCCGGATACTTCCAAATACCGATTGCTCCGGAGGACATCGAGAAGACCACATTCAAATGCCCCTTTGGTACGTTTGCTTATCGCCGAATTCCATTTGGATTATGCAACGCTCCCGCTACCTTCCAACGATGTATGCTTGCCATCTTTTATGATTTTGTGGAAGATATCATGGAAGTGTTCATGGATGATTTCTCGGTCTTTGGGGATTCGTTTGATCTTTGTTTGAGGAACCTTGAGAAGGTGTTGCATCGTTGTGAAGAGACCAATCTCGCATTAAGTTGGGAAAAGTGCCATTTCATGGTCAATGAGGGGATTGTTCTTGGTCATAAGATCTCTAGGAAAGACATTGAGGTCGATAAGGCAAAGTTAGAGACCATCTCTCAACTTCCTCCACCCTCCTCCGTGAAGGCCGTGAGAAGTTTCTTGGGGCATGCCGGTTTCTATAGGCGCTTCATTAAAGACTTCTCCAAGATAACTACTCCTATGACTCGGCTTCTCGAGAAGGATGTGAAATTTCGCTTTGATGACGAGTGCATGCGAGCCTTTGAACTCCTCAAGGGTAAGCTCACGAATGCTCTTATACTCATTGCTCCGGATTGGTCAAAGTAATTTGAGTTAATGTGTGATGCTAGCGATTACGCCATTGGAGTGGTTCTAGGCCAACGAATCGATAAGAGATTTCATCCAATATACTATGCAAGTAAGACTCTCAATGAGGCTCAAAGGAACTACACAACTATAGAGAAGGAGTTCTTGGCTATAGTGTTTGCTTTTGATAAGTTTAGGTCCTACTTGGTGCTTTCTCACACTATCGTCTTCACGGACCACCAAGCTTTGAGGTACCTTCTATCTAAGACCGATGCTAAACCAAGATTGATTCGATGGGTTCTTTTGTTGCAAGAGTTTGATATTGAGATTCGAGATAAGAAGGGATCCGAGAATGTAGCCGCCGATCACTTGTCTCGCTTGGAAGAAGCTGAAATGGTACACAATGGTAATGAAGAGATCAACGACAACTTCCCCGATGAGCTATTATTCGCTATAGCGACTTTGGAGTTCGAGGAACCTTGGTTCGCGGATTTAGCTAACTTTCTTGCTAGTGGATACTTGAAGGAGGGCCTCTCCACTCAAGACAAAAGGAAGTTCTTTGCGGATTTGAAGCATTACTATTGGGACTATCCTTTTGTATTTCGAGTTGGCTCGGATGGTATGATTAGAAGATGTGTCAATCATGGAGAGGTGAAGGACATCATACTACATTGCCACTCCCGCCCGTTAGCCATTGCCTCAGGGCATTGCGACCCCGACCTTTCAAGTTGTAGTTCCAAGAGTTTACCCACTCAAGGACGGCAACATCATTGCCTTGAGGGCGGCTGGGTTTATTAAACTACTCAATCGCCTCATACGATGACGTAGGGCAAAGGCGTTTAGCCCAAAACTTCCGGAGCGTCGGGCTTCATGAAGAAGAAGCTGTGCCACCACACGATTCCTCCTTGATGGCACCGTACACTCTGCTCTTCGAGAAAGTAATTCCGCTCTGGCCTATCTTGGCTATGTACAGATGACGGAAGATGCGCGCA
Organism: Linum lewisii; assembly: GCA_034768395.1. Lineage (NCBI taxonomy): Eukaryota > Viridiplantae > Streptophyta > Magnoliopsida > Malpighiales > Linaceae > Linum > Linum lewisii. The sequence goes on from CM068298.1 coordinate 31,762,195, forward strand.
CTTGGGCAAACCTTCCTCTTCATGCAAGACACCTTGAAGGCGGTCAATATCGCCCACGCGTGAGGCTGAAGTGCACCTAAAGACATCCCTAGAAGGTCTAGCACGTCTAACTCCCAGGGGTCCAGGTGGAAGCGCAGACCATACATGAGCGCTTCAGCCCATACTCCTACCCAGCTAGGAGGACCATTGCCGATGGAACAAAGGCGGGCAGGAGCAGCATATAGGAAGCGCAAGGGCATGTTGCAGTCATGTCAAGGTGGGGGTCTTCACATAGGGAAAATATCCCGGACCATACACTTGACGGCAGTTAGCGGGTGCGCCTTCCCACATCTACTCCCAAGCAAGAACCTTGAATCCATACATTTCTACGGCGTGAACCTGAAGCTCAAACCCCCAAGACTCCGATATAAAACCCCGCTTCCACGAGGCGAACCGCCGACCATTGTTAGGGGCGCATCTTTCTTCTTTGAAACTGCATTAAACCGCGCCTTAGTCCTGCAGTTGCTTTAGCGATGGGTCGGCAGCGGCTCAACATCTTCTGATAATTCTTCTTCGAAGGGGCTGAAGGACAGATCCTTATCCTCCTCGTAGGGCATGGACATCCGCTTGTTCTTCTTCTTCTTGGGATCCTCTGTAACACCCTCTCTTTTGAAACAAAGTTAAATTACCAAAATGCCCTTACAGCAGCGGAAAACTTAAAACAACACGAGGGTGCTACGCTTAAATAATAACTATCTAAGAAAATGCTCTGGCCAGGGAACTTGAAAATAAAAGCAATGAAACTTAGAAACCTCTTTGTAGAATTGAAAATCATAAACAGATAACCTGATAACTGAGCCCTAAACACTTGGGAAAAACTGAAGTGAAAACAAGTCTCGAGAACAAACTTAAAAATGATTGTCTCAAGTCCAAGTCTTACATCGCCGTAGACACCACTCTACACACCGAATCAGCTCCCCAAGGCTCAGGCTTGCTGAACAACATCTAACGACCTGGTGGGTGGCTCGGGTCAGTCTTTCGCGCTCAAATCAATAATGAAACATGAAAGGGATCCCATTAACTTAGGATCAACTAACATGGTACTAAGGCATAACAATAATCCAAAATATTCATCTTGGAGCTAACCTAGCATAATTCACAACTTAATTCATACACTATTCAAGACATAACTCTAGATAGTTCTCTTGGCATTCACATTCTTGACTGTATTAATCATTTCATCATAATTGTAAACTTGTACTTGTCATGACACTTAACTAACTAGGGTTCTTTAAACCTGGCTAAGTAGAGATCATAATTCTTAAATCTAATCACAATATAGAGAGGATTATTAACAAACTGAATAACATCATATACTAATACTTAACAGGGATACATCATTCATATAACACAACAAGCATGTAACATGACTCAATAAAGCAACACTAATGCATACATAATCTTGTCATATAACTGATGAATGATCTGGAACTGAGAAGCATATCTCACATAACATAACATCTCAAAACTCCAATAATGATCGCTCCATCCATATTTTAGGTTGGTCAACTATCATATTAATAAACTTAGCAATAGCTAAGGTACTCTATAAATTATTGGCTAGTAGTAGTCGTGACTATCTAAGCAAAACATCATCATCACAATACTTCTCATGGAACATTTACTGTGCTATCAACATGAAAATCATACAACAAAGTCATCATACATGAAGTCACAATCTGAACCAACACTTAATTCACATTTACTGCACATGACTTGAAACTGAGGAACATGAACATAATACTTCATACATAACTTGACTTAACTTATTTATGATAAGCTTTTACTTTGGGATCCCAACTCAACTAACTAGCCTTACCGCCCCCTGAAAACTGATAAAGGGACTCTCTAGTCCAACTGAAAACTGAGGGCAACTCTGGCCCAACTGAAAGGGACTCTCTGGTCCAATTGAAAACTGTGGGCAATCTGGCCCAATATTATGTTGAGGGTCGCCGGCGACCAATACTAAAAACTGGGGTGGGGCAGAGGTCTAGCTAGAGAGTACCCATTATTAATCCACCTATTACTTGTCGATGTGAGGTGTGACACACGAACATTCCCACAACTTAATTACATGAAAAGAATCATAACGTGCACATGAGGATAAGTCATAAATTAACATGCCTAGAAACATAATAACCCTAACTTCACACACATGTAAGGTAACTATAGCGACGACCAGATAAGAGACACATTATTAACTTGCCTAAGAATTATCTAGGTGAATAGTTACTAACTTATGCTTACTTAGCATGGACATAATATTACTACTCAATTAAAACATGAAATATATAGATCAAACATAGATCACGAACTTGGCATAATACAATAAAGGCATAATATATTAACGACGTAAAGTAAACTAGCAATGACAAGATATTACCCCCTTTAACCAACCCACCTTAATTCAAGCGGGAGAAACTCAACGTAGAGAATCTGGTCTAGGGAGTCGAACGTCTTCGAGAACCTAAAGACGAGAGACTCAATTAGATTGAGACCAACTATTGATAGGACAATCTTGGGCGACGGGTTGACGACTTGAAAAGGTTCACTTCACACTAATTATGAAGTGTGAAGGAAAGCTTCTCTTGATGACGAGTATCATCAATTAAATTTACTAACCTAGAGAAGTAATTTATTAATTTAAAATTCTTTCCATTAATCCCTTCATTATCTTATGAAATAAATTATTATTCAACTTTTATACTTAGTCTAATTCACTTATTAATATTCTTGGACTTACACTTATTAGAAATAATACCCACACTTTTTCATAAGTAATACTTGCCCAAGTTATTATTAATAAACCCCTATTTCTACCGTACTTAAACTATAAACTCATTTAATCGGTTTAATCATTTGACTAATCAATCCACGATATAATTATATATTCATATCCTAATTCTAATTATTCTCAAAGAAATATATTATTATTCAGAACCTAATTTTATACTAATTTGAGAGAGAAGAATTCAGTTTATTCTTGAAATAACTTATTAATTCTTAATCCCTAATCAAGATAAAATCCTAACAATATATTACCAATTCCATTTTATATTTATCCAGATTATTCATGAAATGAAATTTTATTCATACTAATATTTAATTAAGCTAGGATTTGATTTAAACGTTCTAGGATAAACGGTTAACGAATTAACCGGATTCGTAACTGCTGGACTAAGCTGAACTAACTTAAAAAGTTAGTTGGGTTCATTTTGTAAAGATTCAAAAGTTACAGACTACTATAGCGAAACGGGGTGACTGTTATAGGCGCTTTAAGAACCTAAGTGACTTAGTGTGTATTTAAGAAAACTCTAAGGATTAAGTTGCACTGATTCAAAACGTTCAACCAAATTGGTCTGACCGAATTGGTCAGATCCGGGATGGTCCAACCACCGTCTTCAACCCACGACTACTGCCCTCAAGCCCAAATCATATTCTAACCTCGATTTAAGGAACCAATCGGCCACCTACCTCGAACGAGCTATTCCGACGCTGAAACCATGGAAGGGACGCTGGGTTGAAACTGGAATCGAGAGGGTTTGTCGGAATCGACGGCCGACGAGCTGAGTTCCGAACAGGGGACCAGAATTAGATGGATATTACGGAACAACAAGAGAACTCGAAAGTGTGGGGAGGGGAGGGGAAACGACTTCCTTACCAAGTCCAGGTTCGAAATAACGCTGGCCAAGAGAACAAGTCGCCGCCGGCTACGGGAACAGTCGCAGCCGTCTTTGATTTTCTGGAATAGGGGCTGTTGCTGCTGGTTCGTTTTGGTGAGAAAGAAGGATGAAGATTGGATTTGGTGAGGAAACAAATAGAAGAATGGAATTGATTCATTGAATCAAACTATTTTGGGAAGTGGCGCAAGTAATCAAGGCTTTGGTTTCCAAGTCGATGGGAACCGGAACATTGAACATCGACACCAAGGAAGGAAGCTGAAGAAGATGATAACCACTCTGCCAAAACGTCGTCGTTTATTGATGTGGGAATTCAAAAATCAAAACGCAGGGAATAAAAAAAAAACCGGGTCAGTAACGGAGCAGATCGATTAACCGACCCATTAACCGCTGGGCCAACAACATATATGGGTCAAAAACACTGGCGGTCACTTAAGTATGGGTCCTGTAACAGCGTGGTCACCTAACTATGTTTTGTAACAGCGTTGTCACCTAAGTTTGCAAATCGTAACCGACAGGTATCTCTGTCGATTTTTTACCGAATCTCCAGTGAATTTGCAAGCTCAGAGGGTCACATCAACAATAAAATATTTTTATTCCATCTTCTCCATGTTAACAGTATTATTTTGTTGACTGATGTGGCCCTATGAGCTAGCAAATTCACAGGAGACTCGGTGAAAAATCGACGGAGATGCCCGTCGGTTACGATTTACAAACTTAGGTGACCACGCTATTACAAATCATAGTTAGGTGACCACGCTGTTACAAGACCCATACTTAGATGACCGCCAGTATTTTTTACCCCAACATATATTCATTATATTCTAATTCTGACATTTACTAATTATATTATATTAACTGACAAACTTTCCCCATCTAAGAACGAAGAAATTGTAACCCTTAACGTTAAATGTTAGCAACCCATAACCTAAATCATATATGGTCATTGAAAAAAAATTTCATTACTATAATAATTTCTTAATACTTAGAAAATTTTTCTAAGGGTATTTCTGGGACTTCAAATCAACATTCATGTCGCTAGGTTCGGGTGTAACATCCTCCGTTTCGGTTTTGCCCTCATCATTTTGATTATCTCCCTGAGATAGCTCAGGAGTTAGGAGCGGAAGCTGTTCCTGATCCTTACCTCGGTGGATTGGAGAGGATGGCGAAGAAGCAGAGGAGGTTGATGCTTCTAATGATTCGTCCGCCCCGGAACCTCCCCTCTTCTCATCATAGCCTCCTATAATAGAAGAGTAAGGGGCACAAATTAGAAGAGGAGGAGGTATGAAAGCAAGAGGGCGGACCGACACAGGAACATTGCTCTCCCTCACGCTCGAAGGGTGGGACCAAGGTTTGTATCCCCTACGCACTCGGGCGCGCCCTAAAATATCTTCTATATGATCTAAATCTAACAAGGACGAACTCCCTGACAACATCTCAATAGACAACGGACCAAGAAAGGGGGAACATGGCAGTAGATCTAATAAAAATGCTAGGCGAAAACGAATGCAAAATGAAAGTTTAGTGACACCTACTTGGTGACCCAGACGAGGCAGATTTGGCATCAGAAGGCATTTTGAGTGTTGTGGGCGGACGACGGAAGTTGGGGAAAACGGATGGGCCAGACAGAGAAACTGAACAAGAGGGCAGATGCTCTCAAAATGTACTCTAAAAGTTGAGTGAGGTGCAGAAAGACGAGAGCAAATACCCCTTTTTATACTAGTCACGTGGGCAGAGGAACCGTCGCCGGCAGACAAACTTGCCATGTGGCACCCAATCACGAGGCAAATAGGCTTCGTAGGCCGCGCATGCGTCGATAGCACGTTTCCACAGAGAGAACGTGCAGTCCCACCTAAAAAGAAGAACCCCCCCCCCCCCCCAATGAGCTATTGTCCCCCTCTAGGAGTATACGCCACTGACAACGGCAATCCAAGAGCCAAGCCGGAAATACAAAGAAAAGTTCTTTGTATTTTCGTTTGAGATTTGCCCTAGCAAACAACTCATCCAAACATCAAAGACCCGCGAAACCGCCAATGGCATGGCTTCAGAAGCCCCCCGGACTCTTGAAACCGTACCGGGGTGAGTAGAAGGAGCGCCAGAGGGGTCTCCAAAACAGCAAATGACAGAGTGCATAGTATCACCTCGAGACCTTCACGCCGTCGAGGCCATACTAAGGGGACAATTGATGGGGCCTGTAACATCCCAACCTTTTCTAACAAGATATTGTCCGCTTTGGGCCCAGCCCTCACGGATTTGTTTTTGGGTGTTGGGGGGATTCGAACCCATGACCTCCTCCTCTCAAGGTCAATCCCCCACCACTACACCACAAAACGCGTCATATCAGTTAAGGTTGAATTATTCCAAATAGCCCATGGATCTCCCCCGTGATTTGTCGTGATTCCACGTTGGATCTTAGCCTCCGCTTCTGAGGCGTTGTCAATGATTCTTGTCTTGATTAAGAAGAAGAAGGGTTCTGCAACCAGAGAAGAAGAAGGAAGAAGAGGCAATTGAAGTTGTTGCCGCCGTTGTACCTGATTCAACCAATTCACATGGTATCATACCCTCCGAATAATTTTTCTCTCTAAAAAACCCTAGCCACCGATTCCTTCCTCTCAAACCCTAGCCGTCGATTGACCTTTCCCTCTCTCAAACCCTAGCCACCCACTAGCCTCTCTCCCTCACCAAAATCACCCAACAATAGCAACTAGCACTCACACTAAGCTATCACCCCCGCCCTCACAACTAGCCATCAAGGTTGATGCCAACAACTATGTTCTCTAGAAGCTTCAAATCGAGCCGTTTCTTGCCAGGTATGCCCTCAAGGGTCATGTTGATGGAACGTCTGCTGCTACGGATCGCACAAACACGGATGGTACTTCGAACCCGCACTACACGAAGTGGTTCAAACAAGACCAACTTGTCTTGCGTTGGATCATAAACTCACTCTCAACTACGATAATCCACATGCTCGTCGGTGTCGCAACAACAAGCGCCGTGTAGACTACTCTTGCTACGGCGTTAGGATCCGGGAGCCCTTCACAAATTAGGTCCCTCAAATCTCAATTACTTGATTTGCGTTTAAATAATGTTACTGTTGCTGAGTATTTACAGAAGGCTAAGAATTTCTTAGATTGCTTGCAAGCCCTCGGACACCCAGTGCATGAAGCAGATCTAGTAGAGTACGTGTTGCGCGACCTGCTGTAACCCTATAGACCGCTGGTTCGTACGATCGAAACCGAACTGATGCATTCAACTTCTTGGAGATCCATGGGCTTCTAATTTCTGAGGAACTAGACTTGAAGATGGAGGAAGTAGCAACCACTCTTGCCCCTCAAGTGAATTATGTTTCTAATGGCAGTAACAATCGCGACCGTGGTCGACATAGCCCTTCTTTTTATCATTTAGGACGTGATGGTTACCAACAGAATCAACCTTCTCAATATCAACCATGGCCACCAACCTAGCCGGCCTACAACCCTCGGCCGTTGATATGCTTCAATTGCAATGGCCAAGGTCATCACTTCAAGATGTGAGCCTCTCCTCGCCAAACTCGGCCGAACCCACAAGCCTATCACTCCACCTCCCTCTCTCATCCGATCAACGCACCTTGGACTCTAGACTATGGCGCCACTCATCACCTAACCAACGACCTCGCTAATATGGTTGTGCACTCCGAGTACCAAGGCACCGAACAAGTTCAGCTGAGTGATGGTAATCTTGTTCCCTTATCTTATTCTGGTTCAGCTCGTTCTACATTCAATGGCCTACGTGTTCAACTTAATGATATGATTGTGGTTCCAAAATCATGCCAAAACCTATTGTCTATAAGTGCATTAACGAGGGATAATCGTGTTGCTATTTTATTATTTCATCATTGGGTGTTTATACAGGATCTAATCATAGACAAGATACTGTGCCAGGGCCGGAGTAAGGATGGCCTATACTCGATCTCGCTTTCGCTACTTCATCGACCTGCACTACAAGCCAATTCCATCACCTTGTCGACGTGGCATAGGCGCATGGGGCATGCAAATATGGAGACTTTGAAGCACGTCCTACAGAGTTCAGATATTTCATTATCCAATAAGCGTTTACAACACATTTGTCAGGATTGTTATGTTGGAAAAATGCACAAACAACCTTTTGCTATTTCTAATTTTTGAGCTGCTGGACCACTTGATTTAATTTACAGTGATGTTTGGGGACCTTCACCAGTTGATTCGGTGGATAACCACAAATACTATATTCTATTTTATGATCATTTTAGCAAATATAGTTGGATTTATTTTGTTCGCTATCGATATAACCTATTATCTATGTTTATCACTTTCTGTACCATGGTTGAGAAATACTTTGGCCGACCTACACGTGCTTTTGGTGTTGACTGGGGTGGTGAATATCAGAAATTATCTCAATATTTGTCTCAACAAGGAATCATTTTCCAAAGCTCGTGCCCCCACAATCTAGAACAAAATGGTTGTGCCGAGCAGAAGAATCGGCACGTGAGGGAGCTAGGAAGAACCATGATTCATCAGGCGAAACTCCCACTCAAATACTGGTCTTATGCTTTTCACACAGCCATTTATGTGATTAACAGATTATCTTCGTCGCCTATACAGAATGACATACCATATCACTGTCTGTTTGGTACTATGTCGGATTACTCCATACTAAGAGTTTTTGGTGTCTATGCTTTCCTTGGCTGAAACCTTATGCGGCAAATAAGATGGAACCCAAATCAGTGTCGTGTGTGTTCTTGGGATATAGCCTACAACAAAAAGGATATTATTGCCTTAATTTATCGACATACGAGGTTCAAGATTCGAGGCATGTAATATTTGACGAACTTGTTTTTCCATTTCAGGTGCCCTCGGTTTTAAACTCAGAGTCACAGTCGCCAGCTGCCCAAACTGCCCACTCCCTTGTTACTTCCCAATCCATCACACAGCCTGAACCCCCAACTGCCACTCTTCCTATCCTTGCACTCGTGCCTGCTGACTCTGCTATTGTACCACCACATCCTACAGCTTCCGAAACTACGGCCAACAATCACCAGATAGTGACTCGCTAAAAAACCAGAAGCCTACGCCCCCGACTATTTGCAGCTCGACTCGATGCCGACTCAGAGCCGACATGTTACACAGATGCCCAGCCACATAAGCATTGGCGAGACGCAATGGTGGCCGAATTCAATGCACTTCTACAAATCATACGTGGGTTTTAGAGGAACCAACACTTCACAAGTGGCATGTAACATCCATCCCGAACCGACCCGGTTAAACCCATGGTCGAACGAATAATGAACATTACTCGAAGTATAGTTTAAACAAAAAGAGCAAAACGACAAAGGAAAATGAAGCAAATTCCATTAAATATCCAAAACTGAAGGAGGCCTTCATTAAATAAAATCGAGTACAAATCCGATAAACCAACACCGAAATCTAAATCTCAAAACGATTACAAAATCCCCAACCAAAGGTATCAACTGAAATATAAAATCCAAAATCAATAGTCAACTCCAATGTAGATCATCAAGTTTCTCCTCATAGCTCCAACCAGCAACTTCTCTGAACTTGACCACAACCCTGAACCTTAACTCTACTCACTCTGACCACGCGAACCTGAAAAGGGAAACTGTGGGGGGGGATCAATTTCGTATTGAAATTGAGTGAACCCACTAGGTTTAACTATGCGCCGAACCTAACCTAACAGAGTAGTTCCAAACTCCGCACACACATCCACAATGGAACCAGACACAGCCATACCCCATTTTAATTCCCTAAACAGTCTAGGTGATCACATAGGTATAGTTCTTAGTTCAACATTCTCAATCCACAATATCATCTATATAACAAAGGTCATTATTTGTACGGTTCAACATTACATCCATACATACAATTCAACATCAGAAGCACCATACATACAGTTCAATATCAGAAGCACCATACATACAGTCCAATCATAGATCACATTTCAATTTACTAAGTGAGTTATTAGGCATCTCTCCATATTAACAGCTCACAGTTCATAACATCGTCATACTCCTAAACTATTCACATCAATCCCACAGCTCAGCACAACGACACCATTCAGTTCACAGGTCAATCCAACATAGTCCACAACTCATCACAAGACACCTCACACAGACATACACAAATCACACACACACACACATCTCATTAATTTCTCTAGGTGAGTTCATTAGGTGCCTAGGAGTTGCTCCACACCACCACTGCCGACCAACAATCCTTGGTAATACAACCCAAGGTGATCTACTCAACGTAGACCGATTCCACCAATAATCCTTGGTACTTGACCAAGGTGATCTACTCAACGTAGACCGACTCAACATAAATCCCTAGTAGCTAACTGATGACACTCAATTTTACGTGATTATCAGCCTCATTTAAGCTACATTTCCCTACTTTAGACACGATTTTTGGGTAGTTTAGGGTGTTTTCACTCGATTGCTCTATTGCCTACCATTTTGGTTACTTTGGACTGTTATGGGTTAGTTTGGTGTGCTTTCTAGTGTATTTGTGAATGCACAGGTTTTTGCCATCAATAACGTAGCAACAGATGTGCTCGGAAAGCGAAGGAACCTCAAGGAATCGCCCGAAGTCGATCCAAAAATCACACAAGTCAAAAGCCAAGTTTGCCCCTGCTTACACTAAAGTTTTCGGTGAGAACTTCCATAGTTCTCGCCGAGGAGTTTGAAGATTTAAACACAGGAGATCTAGGAGGCGTTCAAAATATGTCTTCGGCAAGAACTTCCAAAGTTCTCCCGAGAACTATTGAAGACAGAATTCCAGGAGGCTTGCCAACTAAAGTTCTCAGCGAGAACTTTCAAGGTTCTCACCAAAAACTTACTCCTTTTCCGGCTGGGTTTTGGTAAACCCTATAAATAGCATCCGACGGCCGGAATTCGAAGGACACTTTTTCCACAGATTAATTTCCAGACTTCAGAGTTTGAGAGAGAGTTTAGATAGTTCGAAGAGCAGGGAATAGATCGTGACGCCATCCTTCCAACTCAGAGAGCTAGGTGCTAGGAATTGAAGATCGAAGATTTTGATGCTTCACGGATTCATCAGAAATTAGGTTTTATAGTTCTTCTCTGTTCTTCCTACTTGACAATGTATTCCTTGTTTGTTTTTTATTCTCTTGTATTAAATATGAGTAGCTAAACTCACAGAGCTTAGATTAGATTAACCCTAAGTGACCCAGGTCTTTAAAGTGGTCACAGATCGGTGGTAATTAAATTCAGATTCAGACAGTTTCTCTTGCATGATTGGTTTGTTCTTCGTTGCCAATGTTTCTTTTCTAGCTTGATCATCTGGACTAGATTCTTGTTAAGCCGAGGATAGTAGTGAACGTTCGCCTCACTTTAAAACACCAAATCAACAATTAACGTATTCATTGGAGCACGCATGCACTCTGCAGAAATCCCGATCTTGCAATGGTCCTATCTCCCTCGTCTGAACTCCGACTAAGCTCCCGTTTGACCCTATGGACTCCTTGTCACCTCTACTATCACATTCTGGTCTGAAAAGAACACAAAAGAAATAAAAAGTACATGAAATGCAGCCACAAGTGACCCCCGGGCAGTAATAATGCAAATTGTGCAAAATGACTCAAAAAGCATACAAACCAAGACGTAGAGGGATCAAACATGGGGCAATATATAGGTAGATCGTAGGATAAAAGTGCATGAAATAAGGTCACATCAGGAATCTAGTTCCTTTTTTATTATTTTCTGAATTCTAGTCTAAGTAGGAAACTGTGTGCCTGTTCAAGGATCCTCTAGTATAAATAAGGACCACCGGTCCTCTTTGTAGGCAGAACCTTTTTGATTAAATAAAATTCAAAACTTTTGTTCATTCCTCAAGTCTTTGCGAGTTGTTGCGTTGCTTAGGTTAGGATTATCCCAGAAGTAACACCCTTCTGTCATAGCGCCATTAATTGAAAACTAAGGTTCCTAGACTACGTGTGCTAGTGGGTCTTAGTACGCATCCGCCAAGGTTTCATAGGTTCAGCCAGCAAGACTAATGTCCAACATTACGCTAAGACTCACGATATGGCTATCCCTGTACTTGCAGATGGGGGTGGCCGGTGAGTGATGTACGGCGTTTTCACGCGCGTGTAGTCAAATAACTATCAAGCACAAAGAAAGATAGATCGTATTCCACAGGTCTCTTCTAATCGTCTACTCAAATATGAAGGTAATTTACTCAGGATAAAACAAGTTGCGTGTGGTTTGAGTTCCACAACTTCTAGACTATAAAGCAGGAAATAAGAAATGAAAACATAAAACAGTTGAAAGGTTGGCTGACTTAACAAGACGACAGACAAGCTTAGATTTCGAATCCCCCTAAGATCACCAGAACATTGGCGATCACAAGACCAGCGGTTTTCAATCCTGAATCATTCAGTTCTCAGACACCACCATAACTCATGACCCTTAGGTTTAAGACTGGCGAACGTTCGCTCTATCCGATCTAACTCCCAAGATTAATTGACCGCCCGTGTGTTCGCTTCTGCAATGGAACACTAACTGGCGCGATTACTAGTGATTAATGAGTTACTCTAGCAGTGCATTAACCCTAACTGGTTCCAAGAAAGAGAAATTGTTCCAATGAATAGGTTAATTGTTGATTTGGTTATTTGAAGTGAGGCAAACGTTCGCTACTATCCTCAGCTTAACTAGAATCTTAACTAGGTGATCAAGCTAGAAAAGAAACACAAAAGCAATTAAGAACAAACCAAACATGCAAGAGAAACTGATTGAAACCGGATTTAATTACCGCTGATCCATGACTGCTTTAAAGCCCCATGTCACTTAGGGTTCATCTAATCTAAGCTCTATGAGTTTAGCTACTCATATTCAAAACAAAAGAATCAAAGACAAACAAAGAATACATCTTCAACCAGGAAGAACAGAGAAGAACTGCAAAACCTAATTTCATATTAATCTGTGAAGCTTCAATCTCCTGGATCTTCAATTCCTAGCACCGAGTTCTCCGAGATGGAAGGATGGCGTCACGATCTCTTCTTGGCTCCTCGAACTCTCTAAACTCTCTCTCGAACTTTTTAAGTTTGGAAATTAATCCATGGAATAGGTATATTTCTTTTGTGGCAGTCGGTTTAGTATTAATAGGGTTTAGGATTCCAGCCAAAAAAAGGAATTAGTTTTCGGCGAAAACTTGGGAGTTTTCACCGAAGACTTCAGAGGAAACTTTGGCTGGATTCTCCTGTCTTCGACTGTGAATTTCTTGCATAGGTTTTCGGCGAAGACTTTAGACTTCTCGCCGAAAACTTTAGTTACAGCTGGGGCAGTGATTTCTTCTTGCTTGGTTGATTTCTGGATTGATCTCGAGTCATCCCTTGAGGTTCATTTGCTTCCCGAGCTCGTCCGTGACTTCGTACTTGACGAAAAAAACCTGTGCATTCTCAAAAGCACTAGAAAACCATCAAATAGACCCATAACGGGCCAAAGTAACCAAAACGGCAGAAATTAGGGAATTTAGGTGAAAACATGCTAAATCACCCTAAAACCCGATGTTCAAGCAAGGAAATGTAGCTTAAATGAGGCTGATAAACACGTAAAATCGAGTGTCATCAAATACCCCACACTTAAGCCTTTGCTTGTCCTCAAGCAAACTGAACTAGAACGCACTCAGATTCATAAATGACGAGATCGATCAAGTTAAGGTTCAAGCAATCACAATGAACTATTAAACTGCTACTTCTAGAACGAGTGACCTAACATGCATACATGTCAACCAAACAACATGGTCTCACTAATTATCTGCACACAACAAGTAGTAAACACAAATCATGTACGAATCTGACCTAACTAGACTTCTCACACAGATAATTTTGGTACAAGGGAACTCTCGCACTCTGTGTTTAGGGATGTGTTTCTGCTCTCAATCACTTTCTCGACCGGAGTATGTCTTATGTTTTCAATTCGACCACAGTCTCCACCACTCTGACAACATGAGTAACTAGTCAAAAGGAATTTTGCAAGGGACTGTAATGATTCATACACTACAAAGGTTTATAATGAGATGGATGAAGGGATGAATGATGGAATTGGCCTTGGTGCGGTGCAGGTTTCGACTCACTTTCCTGGAATCTAGCCTATTGCTTCCTACCGTCTAACCAGACACGGGTGGAATAGTGTACGCTCGTCCTATGATACCCTCAAGCAACCTAGCACTTTGATGACACTCGATTTTACGTGTTTATCAGCCTCATTTAAGCTATATTTCCTTGCTTGAATCTCAGGTTTTAGGGTAATTTAGCATGTTTTTACCTAAATGCTCTAATTCGTGCCGTTTCAGTTACTTTGGCCCGTTATGGGTCTATTTGATGGTTTTCTAGTGCTTTTGAGAATGCACAGGTTTTTGCCGTCAAATACATAGCCACGGAAGAGCTCGGGAAGCAAAGGAACCTCAAGAGATGGCCCGAGATAAATCCAGAAATCAACCAAGCCAGAAGAAATCACTGCCCCGACTGTAACTGAAGTTTTCGGCGAAAAGTATAAAGTCTTCACCGAAAACTATGCACGAAATTCACAGACGAAGACAGTAGAATCTAGCCAAAGTGTCACCTGAAGTCTTCGGCGAAAACTCACAAGTTTTCGCCGAAAACTAATTCCTTTTTTTCGGTTGGAATCCTAAACCCTATAAACACTAAACCGGCGGCCACATTCAGAATATACCTATTCCATGGATTAAATTCCAGACTTAAAAAGTTTGAGAGAGATTTTAGAGAGTTCGAGGAGCCAGGAAGAGATCGTGACACCATCCTTCCATCTCGGAGAACTCGGTGCTAGGAGTTGAAGATCCAAGAGATTGAAGCTTCACAGATTCGTCTGAAATTAGGTTTTACAGTTCTTCTCTGTTCTTCCTGGTTAAAGATGTATTCTTCATTTGCCTTTGATTCTTTTGTTCTAAATATGAGTAGCTAAACTCATAGAGCTTAGATTAGATGAAACCTAACTGACCCGGGGCTTTAAAGCGGTCATGGATCAGCGGTAATTAAATCCAGTTTCAATCAGTTTCTCTTGCATGTATGGTTTGTTCTTAATTGCTTTTGTGTTTCTTTTCTATCTTGATCACCTAGTTAAAATTCTAGTTAAGCTGAGGATAGTAGCGAACGTTCGCCTCACTTCAAAACACCAAATCAACAGTTAACCTATTCATTGGAACAATTTCTCTTTGTAGGAACCAGTTAGGGTTAATCCACTGCTAGAGTAACTCATTAATCACTAGTAATCGCGCCAGTTAGTTTTCCATTGCAGAAGCGAACGCACGGGCGGTCAATTAATATTGGGAGTTAGAAAAGATAGAGCGAACGTTCGCCAGTCTTAAACCTAAGGGTCAGAAGTTATGGTGGTGTCTGAGAACTGAATGATTCGGGATTGAAAACCGCTGGTCTTGTGATCGCCAATGTTCTGGTAATCTTAGGGGATTCGAAATCTAAGCTTGTCTGTCATCTTGTTAAGTCAACCAAACTTTCAACTGTTTTCTATTTTCGTTTCTTATTTCCTGCTTTATAGTCTGGAAGTCGTGGAACCCACACCACGCACAACTTGTGTTTTAAACCTGAGTAAATTGCCTTCATATTTGAGTAGACGACTAGAAGAGACCTGTGGAATACGATCTGCTTAGCTTTTAGCTTAGTAGTTATTTGATTGCACACATTACAACGTTCATCACAATTTATTTTGCAAATTTTTTTCTTTTTCTGAATTTTTCTGATTTTTCTTTACATTTTATTTTGACTTCGTTCTTCCATATGTAGGGAGAAGAACGTTATTGAACTATACTATAAACTTTGAAAAAAAATTTCAAAAATTTTCTCTTTTTTTTTTCTTTGTGCAGATTTTCTTTTAGTTGCTAGAGGGGTTTACACGTCTGGACATAATAGCTAAGACCACCAGTTTAATGACTATAGGCAGGTTACCATAGACCGACTTCCGGTAGGCTAATCTAGAACTACAACCAAAAGGGATCAACAGGGTGATGAAAAATGGGGATTAGCTATAATGTATAATGAATCGAAAGAAAGGCCAAGCTCAAGGGTTTACACCTAATGGATTTAACATCAGGTTGGCTATCTGGATTAAGTAGCTTCAACTAGGTGTCTCTATCCTCCTAGAACTCGTGTCATCATGTGGTCTCGAATAGGTCTCATGCAAATTCTAACTCATTCAAAGTACGAGAAAACCACTCAAAAAGAATTGAAATTGCAAATTTATGTTCAATGGATCAAAAGCTCACAGTTGGTTTGCTAGTCGGATTCGGTCATTATCATGCAATCAAAGTGAAATACTACAAGTGTGATAAGACTTTCTGTTCTAACCAGGAAATTTAGCATCGATGCAAGCAAGTTGGTTACAGGTTCTAGGTTAAGCAGTCTAAGCATCATTATGAAAAATTGAAAACTAACTTAACATCACAAGTTAAGAATCGAGCAATTCTAAGCTAGGGGAATCACAGAAAGCAAGTCAAGATCATGTAGTTAATACACCCTACCCCACACTTAAACCAGACATTGTCTTCAATGGACCAAACTAGAGTAGAGAGAAATAGAAGAACCTAGACTGAGATGGTTGGTGGAGGGGATGTTCAAGGAGCGGTCGGAGTGTGGAGAGAAGCTGCTAAAAGGTGTTTACAAAACAAAAACAAATAAAAGAAAGTGTACAGGGGTACTATAAAATGAGCGTGAGGGCACCGGAGATGGCGCTGGCGAGAGTGATATCACTGAAATCACTGGGGCAGAGGGTGCTAGCGATCATCTGGAGCTTGGAACTGCCTAAAGAACTGGAGCTGAGACTGGTACGTCTGATCGAGCAACGCCTGATATGCTGTCTAACGCTAGTTTTGAGTGGCCTGGTGGTTGGTGAAACGCTGATCGGACTCCTGTTGCCAGTTCTGAGTGGCCTCCCAATGCGCGTTGGAGTCTGCTCTCATCTTCCTAAGCTCACACTCCATTTCACCGAAGTCGTATGATGGGGTCGCTGCTGGCTTTGGCTCATGTGCTGATATCGGTCCTCCTTGGTGCTCAATGAAAGGATCGCAGTGGGGAACGAGGATGTCAGGAATGATGGGAGCGGGTGCTCTAGAGCTAGTTCCGGTGTCGGGAGCGGTAGAGGTGGATCCTGGACCACTGAGTGCGGCTCTCGGCCTCTTACTCCTGTTCCTAAAAGATATAACAACATCTGGAAACCAAATTAGTCAAACCGACAACTTACCCCACACTTGGTCGAAAAACTCAATTTCACTTAGAAACGAGGAAAAACCGAGTGGGGATAAGCTAATCTAACAACCGGTAACCAAATGTAATCATGAGGGCAACACAAGGATAAATAGGGCAGCTTATGCACATCATTTAAACAAAGTCAAACCCACATACATGAAAAAGTCAACACCTCACTAAATTTGGCAATTAAGCATAGCAATTCTCGTTCAAAAATCATCAAATCATAGCACAATGGTCCCTAAGCATACAAGATCAACTAGGTTCAAACAATTCTGCAAAAACCACACCGAATTTTTTTGGATTTTTCTGAAAATTTTCGGCGAAAAGAATGAAAGTTTTCGCCGAAGAAAAGTTTGAAAACTGTCTGCCGGATTTTAAGAAAATTTTACGGCGAAAACTAAGAACTTTTCTTCCAAAAAGTAAATCAAAAACTGGTTAAAATTTTACAGGAGGTTTCAAAGAGAAGTTTTCGCCGAAAAGAAGTGCAATTTTCGCCGAAAACTATGACTGCAGTTTTAAAAATATTTTCTGAAATTTTGGCAAATTTTGAAAAATAAAAAAAAACAACAGAGGTCGGAACAATCCCAAATGAATTAGAACTGAAACGAGGACACACGGCACACACAAGGAAAATGACGGATCACACAAAAGACCTTTTTGGCTCCCCCGAACCGACTCTAGAACGAGACTGACTCAAGAATTTGAAAACTAACTCCACTCGTAGGTTGCCTCCCATGAAGCGCTCTTGCTGAAAGTCCTTGAGCTGGACGATACCTGGAAGGTGTTAGGAGACATATCAACTCAGGATCTCCTTCACACTCGCGTCGGAATTAATGAAGTACAGCTTTGATTTACCGCCAGAGGGTAAGAAGCGCTTCCCATTGATATGAGTCAGTTGGGTTCGTCCGTCGGGAAGGTGGCTGGTTACTTCGAATGGTCCGAATAGATCTTGCGGCTGCACGTCTTCCTCTGGTGGCTTGACAGAAGAAAGTGGAGCAGTCGGCTCGGGATGAGGCGGTTTAATGATTGGCCTCCACACTTTTTTGATCTTTCCTTTGTTCTTCTTCTTCTCGCCATGATTCTTGGCTTGAGGTGATTTAGGAGAGGGAGCTTTCAGTTCCTCCTTCTTCTTCGGCGTCTCTGTTTGTGCCTTCTTCTTGATAACCTGTTCAACACCTGAAACAGCTGGCTTTGGAGAAACACTAGGGACGACATTAGTAACGGAGTTGACCGAGGCCAACTCCAAAGTTTCAACAGAAAGACAATGAGCTTCTCCCTTGTGGATGTATTTCATATCATCTTTAAGATGGAATGTTACAGTGTCTTTCCCTACTCTTAATGTCAGCGATCCGTTAGGTACATTGATTTTCATGTCGGATGTTGCCATGAAAGGTCGACCTATCAAGATATCCTCCCTAGTATCCATAACTACATAATCCGCTAAGAAGGTGAAAGGGCCATACTTAGTGATTACGTTCTTAACTTCCCCTCTAGGCGTCTTTAAAGATTTGTCTGCGAACACTAAATGCATGCTAGTAGGTTTTAATTCTCCTAGATTGAGTTTCTCATACAAACACATAGGCATGACATTTATAGATGCACCTCGATCAACTAGACTGCACTCGATTTCAATATCATTGATGATTAACGGTATAGTAAAGGAACTAGGATCAGAGCACTTAGCTGGGATTGGTATGGTGAGCTTCTAATCATGAATGGTGGAGCATTCTTCCTTGGAAGGCATGGAGGATTCTTCTTTCTTCTTCGACAAGCTAAGCTGCTCGATTCTCCCTCCTCGCAATGCATTGGGGAATGGAATTCTTGGTTGATATGGACCAAGAGAAGGCTCAGGTGGGCCTTTAGGCTTTGGTGAAGGAGTCTTCTCTTCGTCTTCCTCGATCTCCGGTGTATCAACTACTGTAGTATTAGGAATCATGGTCGGATAGGAAGAGGTAGTGGCAGCCAAATTTTTGCAGCTTTGAGTGGAAACAGTCTTCACGTCATTCTTCGAATTTGTTTCTGTTTGGCTTGGTAGCTTACCGAAGGGGCGGCCACTAGAGAGCATGTTAGCAATGTTGTTCACTTGACCCTCCACTCTATGGCCTTGCGCAATCTGTTCTTGATTTAAGAGGGCTTGAGCCTTGAATTGGCTCTCATGATCATCGAGCCTAGCGATGATCTGATTCAGCTTCTTATCCAAATTGCTGTCCTTGCTGTCGAGCGGCGGCGGCTTCTGAGGCTGATTGGAATAGTTGTCGTTTAGATACTGGTTCTGGCAATTGCCAGGAGCTGTACCGTAGTTGCCTTGGTTCCGTGGGGCGGTTGATAGATACCTCCAGTTTGATTGTTCGGCTTCTGATCTTGAAATGACCAAAGTGGTCAATTATTCTGATTCTGGTTTGCTCCAGAGTGGTAGGGAGGTCGCTCTTGAAAGCTTCTTTGTTGCTAGAATTGACGGTAGCCAGTATAACCTTGTTGATTATTGACGAAGCCTTGACCAATGAAGTCGACTTCCTCGGCAGACCAGACTTCTACTCTACCAAAATTCTGACATTGACTTCCGTTGTGAGCACAGGCGCCAAACCATTGGCAGTCAGCAACAAAAACAGAGGCAGATGGAGGCTTGATAGGTGTGGTAGATTTCTTCAAGTGCTTCTCGATTTCCTCCTTGGCTTGATCTTCAATGTTGAGCTTGCTTCGAGCTCCTTCCGTTTGTCTCTCCCAATTCCGTTTGAAGCACAATCAGCAAAGTGAAGCATAGCCGCTTCTAGTGTGAGAGTAGTGATATCTCCCTCAACTAAGGAGTTGACCCATTTGGATGACTCCTCGTTCATTCCTCGGGCAAAGGTCTCAGCTAGTTGCCTTTGCTCGAAACCGTGATGGGGGCAGCTGTTGAGAAGCTCTTGCAATTCATTCCAAGCGTCATATAGGCTGACTCCTTCCTTCTGTCTGAACCTGGAGATGCTATCCTTGTAGGCAGTAGTTCTGGACGGAGGAAAGTATTCTTCAACGAAATCTTGAGCCAGCTTGTCCCAGTCAGTGTAGTAACCGGGAGGCTTGCTATTTAACCATCTCTTAGCGGGGCCTCGAAGAGAGAATGGAAAGGCTCACAAGCACAAGGTGTTCTTATCAAGATTCCATTCTTGAACATCTCGCAAAGAGCAATGAAATCCGCCAAGTGAGTGCAAGAATTGTCGTGTGGCTTTCCTTCAAACTGCACATCCCTAGAAATCATTCCCATGAAGGGGATCTTGATCTCATAGTCGGGATCGTCTTCATTACGCGACACAGAGATAGAAGATTTATAAACGTTGTAATGCGTGCAATCAAATAACTACTAAACTAACAGTTAAGTAGAACGTATTCTACGGGTCTTCTAATAATTGTCTACACAAATGTAAAGGCAGGTTACTCGGGTTTAAACACGTTGTGCGTGGTGTGAGTTCCACGACTTCTATTCTAGAAATGCAGGTAAATTAAAAACTAAATTGAATGACAAAATGAAAGATTTGTTGACTTAACAAAGACGACAGACAAGCTTAGACTTCGAATCCCCCTTAGATCACCAGAGCATTGGCAATCAATAGACCAGCGGTTTTTAATTCTCGTTCAATCAATTCTAAGACACCACCATAACTCTTTACCCATAGGTTTAAGACTAGCGAACTTTCGCTCTATCCGATCTAGCTACCAAGATTAATTAGTCGCTCGAGTACGGTAGCTAACGATTTATGAGTTACTCTTAAAGTGGATTAACCCTAACTGGTTCATACGAAAGGCACACTCCAATGAATAGGTCAATTGTTAATTTGGTGTTTTAAAGTGAGGCGAACGTTCGCTACTATCCTCAGCTTAACCGGAATCTAATCTAGGTGATCAAGCTAGAAGAGAAACATAAACAATGAAGAACAAATCAAACATGCAAGAGAAACTGATTGAATTTCGAATCTAATTACTGCCGATCCGTGACCACTTTAAAGCCCTGGGTCACTTAGGGTTCATCTAGTCTAAGCTCTACGAGTTTAGCTACTCATGTTCATAACAACAAAAACAAAGGCAGAAACAGATTCATCATGAAAAGGAAGAACAGATGGAAACTGTAAATCCTAATTAAGATGACTCTGGCAAAGCTCCGCTCTCCGGTAATCTTCACTCCTAGCTCCGAGTATCCGAGGTGAAAAGATGGCGTCATGATCTCTTCCTGGCTGTTTGAACTCTCAAAACTCTATTCTCTCGAACTCCTTAGGTCTGGAAATTATGATTGATTATCTCCCCTGTGTTTGAGCCGCCGGTTTATATTTATACTTAACCCTATCCCAGCCGGATTAGGTTAAGGTTTTTGGCGAAAATTTGAGGACTTTTCGCCAAAAACTTCTTTGAAAAGGGTGGCACCGGTCGATTGTTTCTCCTGTGTTGATTTCATCTAGAGTTTTCGGCGAAGACTTGGACTTCTCACCGAAAACTTCTCCTTGGATGCTCTGACGGTTTCTTCTTGGATTTTCGTTGAAATCTTCTTTGTAAAGCCGAGCAGGATTTGTGTTGACTTGATTGACTCTTTGGATCGATTCTGGTGCGATTCCTCAAGGCTCCAATGCCTTAGACACATCCTAGGTTACATTATTTGACGGCAAAACCTTGTGGTATCACAAAAACACTAGAAAACTATCAAATAGACCCGAAACGAGCAAAGTAACCAAATGGCACGAGATAGAGTAGTTGAGTGAATATTCGTTATTCTGCCCTAAAAACCAAGTCTTAAGCAAGAAAATGGCACTTAAATGGGGCTGAAAATCACGTCAAATTGAGTGTCATCAAAGATCGAACGCTAGTCGCGCTCGGCTTGTTGTAATCAGTAAGACTTCTCTGAGCCGGCGGCGGCGGAGGAGGATTTGGGCGATTTACGTCACCCATTGTAGGAGATGGCGGTGGCAAGTTTGTTGTAGTAGAGGAAGCGGATGAAGATGAAGATGAGGGGCTCTCCTTCGGCTCCTCGATCTTAAGTGGTGTGAAAGATGAAGGCGGGATGGTAGTAGTTTGCTTCGGAACTCGCGGTTGCCTAGGTGGAGCAGAACTATGGGGCTTGTCTGAATTAGAAGACTTGATAGACTTAGACTGAGAACGACTGAACGGGCAGTTCATAAACCTGAAAACAACATGCAAGGAGCAAAAAACAAAAACACCGGTGTAAAATCGAAGTGTGATGGAAAAAAGGAAAGATGGAAAGGTAGAAGAATAAAATGCAAACTCTTCCTTCAAACAATTAGAAGATTCCCCGGCAACGGCGCCAATTTGATGCACGGCGTTTTCACGCACGTGTAGTCAAATAACTATCAAGCACAAAGTAAGATAGATCCTATTCCACAGGTCTCTTCTAATTGTCTAATCAAATATGAAGGCAGTTTACTCAAGATAAAACAAGTTGCACGTGGTGTGAGTTCCACGACTTCTAGACTATAAAGCAGGAAATAAGAAATGAAAACAGAAAATAGTTGAAAGGTTGGTTGACTTAACAAGACGACAGACAAGCTTAGATTTCGAATCCCCTAAGATCACCAGAACATTGGCGATCACAAGACTAGCGGTTTTCAATCCTGAATCATTCAGTTCTCAGACACCACAATAACTCCTGACCTTTAGGTTTAAGACTGGCGAACGTTCGCTCTATCCGATCTAACTCCCAAGATTAATTGACCGCCCGTGCGTTCGCTTCTGCAACGGAAAACTAACTAGCGCGATTACTAGTGATTAATGAGTTACTCTAGCTGTGGATTAACCCTAACTGGTTCCTACAAAGAGAATTTGTTCCAATGAATAGGTTAACTGTTGTTTGGTGTTTTGAAGTGAGGCGAATGTTTGCTACTATCCTCAGCTTAACTAGAATCTTAACTAGGTGATCAAATTGATTGAAACTGGATTTAATAACCGCCGATCCGTGACCGCTTAAAGCCCCGGGTCACTTAGGGTTCATCTAATCTAAGCTCTATGAGTTTAGCTACTCATATTCAACATAAAAGAATCAAAGACAAACAAAGAATACATCTTCAACCAGGAAGAACAGAGAAGAACTGCAAAACCGAATTCAGATGAATCTGTGAAGCTTCAATCTACTGGATCTTCAATTCCTAGCACCGAGTTCTCCAAGATGGAAGAATGGCATCACGATATCTTCCTGGCTCCTCGAACTCTCTAAACTCTCTCTCAAACTTTTCAAATCTGGAAATTAATCCACGGAATAGGTATATTTCTTTTGTGGCCATCGGTTTAGTATTTACAGGGTTTAGGATTCCAGCCAAAAAAAGGAATTAGTTTTCGGCGAAAACTTGGGAGTTTTCATCGAAGACTTCAGAGGAAACTTTAGCTGGATTCTTCTGTCTTTGACTGTGAATTTCTTGCATAGGTTTTCGTCGAAGACTTTAGACTTCTCGCTGAAAACTTTAGTTACAGCCGGGGCAGTGATTTCTTCTGGCTTGGTTGATTTTTGGATTGATCTCGGGTCATCCCTTGAGGTTCCTTTGCTTCCCGAGCTCATCCGTGACTACGTATTTGGTGTCAAAAACCTGTGCATTCTCAAAAGCATTAGAAAACCATCAAATAGACCCATAATGGGCCAAAGTAACCAAAATGGAAGGAATTAGAGCATTTAGGGAAAACATGCTAAATCACCCTAAACACCAAGGTTCAAGCAAGGAAATGTAGCTTAAATGAGGCTGATAAACACGTAAAATCGAGTGTCATCAGTGAGCTAGCCATTTACCCTTAAATTGTTTGTGATCTATGGAATGTTGATTGAAATGAGTTGCAATTGTAAACGTGGTATTGGATGAATTGATGCTATGTGTGATGGTGATTGATAGTGTGACTTGTGGTTAGTTTATTAAGGTTGGAGTCTTGAATGTGAACTGAGAATTGATTGAGGAGAATGAGGATGTCAGAATTGGATGAATTGTGGCTAGGAATCGTGTTAAATGAAATATGTGAAATAGATGGATTATATAGTTAAATATAGTTCTTGCATGAACTAGAGAGTCGAAATTGTAGATGGATGTTGTTGTGTTGGTTGCTGTTATGTGGTGTTGAGTGACTGATATGAATGGATGGTCGACTTGTCGGTATGTATGGTTGACTTGTGAGAATGTATGGTTGACTTGTGTGAATGTATGGTTGACTAGGTGGCTAGGAATGAGAGTGAGGAGTTGAAACTGGACTTAGGATGAATTAGGTCTTGCATGAACCCTTGAGAGTAAGACTAGATAACTGTCTTGTGTTAATGTCTAATGGTTGTGCTATTTGATCTGTGTTGTGGGGATTGGGATGAAAGGTGATGGCTAATAATTTTGAACTAGAAATGTTAGATAGGATGGGATGGGATGAGCTACTTTTCTGTAATTGTACCTATCGTTGTCTGTTGGGGTTTAGTGTGGATTTGTAGCATGGAATTGGTATGTGGAATTGGTTGGATGGAATTATTGAGTGGAATTGTGCGGTGTAACTGTGTTGTGGAATTGGTACATGGAATTGGGAAGTGGAATCGGTTGAATGGAATTGGTTAAATGGAATTGCTTGGTTGTTGTGTGTAATTGTTGTGATTCTGTTAAATGGGATTAAAATCATAGTCTCGGAAGGAGCCAGCGTTACCCCATGAGATTGTGTTTCACCCACTGAGGGACTGGTGGTTAGGGCCAACCGACAGACTGGTATATTAGCCTCCCAACGGGGAGTGGAATTGTTGAATTGTGGAATTGTGACGTGTTCCCCATGCGGTAAGGGAGCACAAGGACCTCCCATGCGGTAGGGAGGTGTGTCTGGCCGGCGGGGGTAGCGGGGGAACAACTCCTTATGGCGCCTAATTAACTCACCTAGATAAATGAAATGGGATGTGATGTGTGTGTGCGTGTTGTGCTGGACTTGTCTGTGAGCTGATATGTGATGTGTTGTGAACTGTGTTGGATTGGTCCGTGAATTGAAATATGTTGTTGTGCTGAGCTGTGGGATTGATGCTGACTGGTTCATGTGTATGATGAGGTTGGGAATTGTGAATTGTTAATGTGAAGAATTACTCTTGGGTGATAGTCTAGATGGCTTAGGGAAGTCTAATAACTCTCTTAGTGGATTGTTGTTGTGAACTGTGAATGTGTGCAATTTAAATGCATATGATTGATCTGTGTGCTGAATGGGTGAATCGTAGTCGTGAGATGTATTGTGAAGTAATGATGAACCGTGTGCATGATGACTTGGTCATATTGTTGTAATTGCGAATTGGTAACTCTGGTTATATTACTGTAATTGCGTTTGTGAACGTCGGATTGAGGAATGCACCTACGTGATCACTTAGACTGTTTAGGGAATTAAAACTAGTAAAGGTAGAGTCTGATTCCATTGTTGGTGTTTCTTGATGAGTTTGGGATCGCTTCTTATGGATAGGTTTAACGCATAGTTAGACCTAGTGGGTTCACTCAATTTCAATAGGAAATTAATCCCACCCAGTTTCTCTTTTCAGGTTTGCGTGGTTAGATAGAGTGGGTGAGTTAAGATTTAGGAGCTTCTTTGTGTGTTGAGTACCGATGTATTGTTGGCGTGGAGAAGATCTTCGAAGGATTGGACCAGGAGTTGACCATCTTTTGGATTTTTGTTGACTATTTTAGGTTGGGATGTTTTTGTATTCAGTGGATTTGAACTTCGGGAATGTAAATATTTCATGGTTTTGTTTTGAACCGTTGTAATAAGTTTTTGTTTTTAACAATGGAGGCACTTCCGTTTTACTCTTGATTTATGTTTTAATCGTTTCAGTGTTGTTCTTCTTTTCATTTTACTGCTATATCTTCGAGAATACTCTGAACCAGTTCGACCATGGGTTCAACCTGGGTTGATTCGGGATGGGTGTTACAGAACCTCTCCAAGTGGTATTATGAACGTACTAATCAGGAGCAGAAGCTGATTCATCGGTTCAAGGGAGGTTTGAGGTGGGAGATTCAGGAAGGTGTCGCGTCTAGTGACATGGGAAGCTTAGTGTCAATTAAAGCGGCTTCCTTAGAGAGAGAGTTGCTGGAGCGAAGGAAGAAGGAGGATAGGAAGGCAGTTGCCCCACCCTCTCAGTCTGCCGCGTAAGGTCATCCGACTAAGCGTGCTCAATCGTCTCATACCAACATCTGGCGTGCTCAGTTAGCTCCACATGGGGAGCTGTAACTTGTTACACTTGTGGTCAACCTGGTCATAAGAGTAACATGTGTGGGTCGAGGAGTGTTGGGATGACTAGGTCGGGTGGAGCATCATTGATGACACTCGATTTGACGTGATTATCAGCCCCATTTAAGCAACATTTCATACCCTTTGATGCCATTTTGATGAGTATTTGGTGCATTTGTCGTAACTTTGTGATTATCGGCTCCTAATGCGTACATTGTCCATTTCTTGGCTATTTTTAACCTTTTTGTGAGCTTTTATGTTGAGCCCCCAGGTTACCACATTATAGAGGACTCTCTCACGAGTCCAGCGCTTCAAACGGAGACCAAATCGGAGTTCAAACGGAGCGGGAATGATCGAAACAAGTCGGAGTGTTGCACAGCTCAAAACGCTGCGTTTTGGAGCTTACATGTCGTGTAAGCTCAATGCACTGTGAGCTTACACGTCGTGTAAGCTCCCCAGACGGGAAAATTCAGCCTTTTCCAACTTGTAAAGGGTTTCTAGGGTTATATATAGACTTTTTGAAGCCAAATTAGATACACATGAATTTTGGCTGATTAGCCACGACCTTAGGGTCGATAGATAGAGTTTAGAGAGTTCGAAGAACCATGGAGAGATCGTGACGCCATCCTTCCACCTCGGAGAGCTCGGAGCTTAAAGTTGAAGATCTAGGAGATCAAAGCTTCGCCGGAGTCGTCAGAATTAGGTTTTTCAGTTCTTATCTGTTCTTCCTCTGTATGATGATTTCCTTTGTTGCCTTTGATTCTTCTGTTATCGTTATGAGTAGCTGAACTTGTAGAGCTTAGATTAGATGAACCCTAAGTGACCCAGGGCTTTAAAGTAGTCACGGATCGGCGGTAATTAGATTCAAAGTTCAATCAGTTTCTCTTTGCATGGTTGTTTTGTTCTTGATTGTTCATGTTTCTTTTCTGGTTGGTCGCCTAGATTAGGTTTTTGCAAGCTAGGGTTAGTCGCTAGACGGTTCCCTGCTTTGGCGCTTAAACTTGTCTTCATTGATCACCTAGTTCAGATTCTTGTTAAGTTGAGGATAGAAGCGAACGCTCGCCTCTCTTTAAAACATCAATTCAACCAGTTAACCTTATAATTGGAGTGTGCCTTTCGTAGGAACCAATTAGGGTTAATCCACTGCAAGAGTAGCTCATAAATCGTTAGTAATTGCACCAGTTAATTAAGTCGTTGCGAGAGGCGACCGTACCCGGGCGGCTAGTTAATTTTGGTAGTTAGATCGGATAGAGCGAACGTTCGCCAGTCTTAAACCTAAGGGTAAGGAGTTATGGTGGTGTATAGAAACCGATTGAATTAGAATTGAAAACCGCTGATCTGTTGATTGCCAATGCTCTGGTGATCTAAAGGGGATTCGAAATCTAAGTTCATCTATCTTCTCGTTAGTCAACCTTTTACTTTTCTGTCTTTTATTTTCCTGCTTCATTAGATTAGAAGTCGTGGAACTCACACCACGCACTAAGTGTTTAAACCTGAGTAATTTGCTAGCTTCTTTGAGTAGTCGATTAGTAGAAACCCTGTGGAATACGATCTAGTCTACTTCGGTAGGTTTGTTATTTGATACCGCTAAAACTGCAGCATCAAATTGGCGCCGTTGCCGGGGACTCTTCTAATTGTTTGAAAGAAGAGTTGGCAAATTATTGTTCTACCTTTCCGCCTTACCATTTATTTTCCCTCCATATTTCCATGATTTACCTGGTTAGTGCTTTTGAGTTTTGATTATGCAGGATTACAGGTGGGAAGACCAGTACCAAGAGTGGCGCGTCAATGGAGCACCGAATATTGAGGATTACCAAGAGATGCTACATCAACAACAACAACAAACAGCGAGATTTGACTCCCTCTTTGATAAAATCTCTTCAATGCTACAAGGTTACCAAGAGACACACCAACAAGAGCGTCAAAGTGGCGCTAGAGATAACCAAGAGATGCTTCATGAACATCAACAATGCTCGTCAAGAACCTAATCTGCCTTGGATAATATCTCTTCAATGCTACAAGCTCATCTCGCAACGGACATCAAGCTCGAGCAACCAAAGCAGTTAATGACAGAAGACGCTCAAGAGCTGTTCGAAGAAGAAGATGATGATCCTATCCATGACTATTATGAGCTAGAAGAATCCTTGGCGGTGGTGGTTGATGAAGACATAAAGCCAATCCATCCTGAAGTTGAAGCCGAATAGGAGCACATAGAGATTGAGGAGATACCCTCACCTACACTTCCGTCGAGTCAACCTGTAGAGAAGATGGAGCTCATTGACCATGCCGCGCCGTACTACCTCTTTCCTCCTCCGGTAGGAGAATTCGAGAAGAACTGGTCATCCAACCATAACCGTTATCTATTGGAGCACTACCGGCTATATCACCCTTCTGGAGTGCTACACGGCACTCAACCACTGTCCTTGAAGAAGACGATTGACTTCAAGGAACTCCTAAGTTGGGGTCCCTAACAGCTATCGTCTGGCTCACGGACGTTAAACAAGAGCGCTTCGTGTGAGGCAACCCACGGCTGGAGTCAGTTGTTTTCATTTTGAGTCGTTCTATTTTAAAGCCCTGTTGAAAAAAAAAAGCTGCCGGCCATTTTCCAATGAATTTTCGGCGAAAATTAACCCACATTTTCGCCGAAAATCCCTGTTTAAACCCGACCTGTTTCTCTTGTTCCTACTCCTTGACCGAAAATCCCACCTTTTCGCCGAAAACATTTCTTCATCTCAACTGAGATTTTCGCCGAAAATTCCTCAGCTTTTTCGCCGAAAATATGTGTTTAAAACCGGCCTGTTTCTCCTGTTTCTCGACCGAAAAAAACTTAACTTTTCACCGAACCGGATTTTGATTTAACAAAACATTTTCGCCGAAAATTTTCAATCATTTTTGCCGAAAATCTTGTGTTTTCTGCCGATTATTTATACCGGTTTCGACTTCTGATTTTCACCCCCGCCCTCGGAACAGTGATCAGGTTGTTTTTATCCTTTCCATTTCTTTTCTTTCTACTTTTCGGATCTCGATCCACTTTTCTTCTGTGTGGATCTGGGGCACTTGTCCCGGTATCCTTTTGATCTTTTTGTTGTTTTTGTTTCTGTAGGAACTTGAGTAGCTACTCCACTCCACTCCGGACTCTCCGTGCTCATCCGCTACACCGCTCATCACCCTTCAGGTTCTTCGTATCTCTCTCCTTTAGTTTAGTCCTGTGAGGACACAGAACAGTCTAAGTGTGGGGTAGGATGTTAGAAAACCATGCATGATCTTGATTGCCTATATCTTTGTGTGCCTCGTGATTCCTGTGCAATCACTCTAGCATAGAATTGCTCAATTCTTGACTTTTGATGTTAAATTGTCTTCAATTTTGAACAATGACGTCTAGAATGTTCCACTTAGAACCTGTAACCAACGTGACGGAACTGATATTAAATAAGTCTAGGTCAGAACAGATCATAAATCACTCTTGTAGTTGAAACTTGAATCAATTAAATTGATTGACTTGTTAACACTGTTCTAAGATGATAAATGCTAGCTTCTTCCATGTTTTTCACTCCATATTTGATCACCTGTGATTGTGGCTTGAGATTAGACGAAAATCCAATTCGAAATCTTGTGTAAAAAGTTATAACTAGCTAGGACCAAGTGGCTAAATTGTTGAATCAAGTACTTGAGTTGTTCAAGTTAATGTTAAGTTCTTTAAAGTGCTGAAAATAAAGCTAGGCAAGCCCGACACCTAAGTGAAGTGTTCGGGTTGAGCACTAGCATAGGCACAAATACTGTGAGCTAGGCAGGTCCAACACCTAAGTGAAGTGTTTGGTATCGAGCACTAGTATGCAGTAAATAAATTAAACGGAAGAAGTTTGAATTTTGAAACAAATTGTTGTTTAAATCGGTCCTAGCTAGAACATGTAACGCACAGATCTAGAAACGGATGAAGTCGAGTCGATAGCCACTTCACTTTTCCTACCTCCGCATCCACATCATGGCTAGAGCTTAAAGTCTTTTTATTAGAATTGGTGTTATCGTAGTCGGTTAATCATAATTAATTGTTTTGCCAAGAAATGAGCTTTGTTAAAACTACTACTTGAAGTGTGCAGAAATTAGTGAGATCGAAAACTTGTTTGGTTGATGTTCTTGCATGTGTAGGTCATTTTTTCTACGTGGAACAGTCTAAACCAAATCGTTAGAATTGAATCTCAGTTTAATCTCGTGTAATTTGTGAATTTGAGTGTGTTCTAGTTCAGTTTGCTTGAGGACAAGCAAAAGCTTAAGTGTGGGGTATTTTGATGACACTCGATTTGACGTGATTATCAGCCCCATTTAAGCAACATTTCATACCCTTTGATGCCATTTTGATGAGTATTTGGTGCATTTGTCGTAACTTTGTGATTATCGGGTCCTAGTGCGTACATTGTCCATTTCTTGGATATTTTTACCCTTTTGTGAGCTTTTATGTTGAGCCCCCAGGTTACCATATTATAGAGGACTCTCTCACGAGTCCAGCGCTTCAAACGGAGGCCAAATCAGAGTTCAAACGGAGCGGGAATGATCGAAACAAGTCGGAGTGCTGCACAGCTCAAAATGCTGCGTTTTGGAGCTTACATGCCGTGTAAGCTCAATGCACTGTGAGCTTACACGCCGTGTAAGCTCCCCAGATGGGAAAATTCAGCCTTTTCCAACTTGTAAAGGGTTTCTAGGGTTATATATAGACTTTTTGAAGCCAGATTAGATACACACGAATTTTGGCTGATTAGCCACGACCTTAGGGTCGATAGATAGAGTTTAGAGAGTTCGAAGAACCGTGGAGAGATCGTGATGCCATCCTTCCACCTCGGAGAGCTCGGAGCTTAAAGTTGAAGATCCAGGAGATCGAAGCTTCGCCGGAGTCGTCAGAATTAGGTTTTTCAGTTTTTATCTGTTCTTCCTCTGTATGATGATTTCCTTTGTTGCCTTTGATTCTTCTGTTATCATTATGAGTAGCTGAACTTGTAGAGCTTAGATTAGATGAACCCTAAGTGACCCAAGGCTTTAAAGCGGTCACGGATCGGCGGTAATTAGATTCAAAGTTCAATCAGTTTCTCTTTGCATGGTTGTTTTGTTCTTGATTGTTCATGTTTCTTTTCTGGTTGGTCGCCTAGATTAGGTTTTTGCAAGCTAGGGTTAGTCGCTAGACGGTTCCCTGCTTTGGCGCTTAAACTTGTCTTCATTGATCACCTAGTTTAGATTCTTGTTAAGCTGAGGATAGAAGCGAACGCTCGCCTCTCTTTAAAATATCAATTCAACCAGTTAACCTTATAATTGGAGTGTGCCTTTCGTAGGAACCGATTAGGGTTAATCCACTGCAAGAGTAGCTCATAAATTGTTAGTAATTGCACCAGTTAATTAAGTCGTTGCGAGAGGCGACCGTACCCGGGCGGCTAGTTAATTTTGGTAGTTAGATCGGATAGAGCGAACGTTCGCCAGTCTTAAACCTAAGGGTAAGGAGTTATGGTGGTGTATAGAAACCGATTGAATTAGAATTGAAAACCGCTGATCTGTTGATTGCCAATGCTCTAGTGATCTAAGGGGATTCGAAATCTAAGTTCGTCTATCTTCTCGTTAGTCAACCTTTTACTTTTCTGTCTTTTATTTTCCTGCTTTATTAGATTAGAAGTCGTGGAACTCACACCACGCACTAAGTGTTTCAACCTGAGTAATTCGCCAGCTTCTTTGAGTAGTCGATTAGTAGAAACCCTGTGGAATACGATCTAGTCTACTTCGGTAGGTTAGTTATTTGATACCGCTAAAACTGCAGCATCAATCATCATGACCGCCAATATGTGGCACTTGCGGGAAACCTCATTCTTGGGAGTGTCGTATGCTGAGGCAGGATCTGGTGATCTGTTTCGTGTGCAACCAGAGGGGTCACAAGAGTTTGGAGTGCCCAACTAGGTGAGCTGCACCAACTCAATTTGTGGGTTCGGTGCAAGGGTCTAGGGCTCCATCTGGGAGCTATGGAGGTAGAGGAGGAGGTAGTGTGGGTCGTGGCGTTGCGAGTGCTGGGAGAGGGACTGGAGCTAATGCTAACGACGGTGTAGAAGAGATCAATGAGGCTTGTATGCTCTTACCAAAGGTGTAGAAGAGAATGCGAATGACGGAGTGAACGATATGATATCTTTCTTGATCTTTCTGTTTGTGCCATTGTTTGGATTCGGGCCCGTTCCACTTCTTTGCTCTTGTGAGTGCTTGAGTAGTGAGAGAGTAGTAGTATAGTAGCCTAATAGAAGTTGGTTGGAAGAGTAGAGCCTCTGAAGGTTTTGGTTAAGTTAGTTAGAGTGCTTGAAGGGTGTGAGGTTCTAGTCGAAGGTGTTAGCTAGTAGTTCTCTTGCCTTGCTTGTGTTGAGTTGTGTTATTCAATGTGTTGTGTTTTTGTTTTGCTCTAGTTGTGCTCTTTGTGTTTGGTTGTGTCGTAGAGGTTAGGTTCTGCGTGTGTGTTAGATAGAAGTTTAGGTTAGTGAGGGAGAAGTGCTCTTAGAAGGTGCGTGTTGCTAGAATCGTTAAGAGGGAGTTTCGGGTAAGTGATGTGGTGCTTAAGCTGCTGTGTTTTGCTGCATTCTTTGTGTTGCATTGCTAGATAGAGTTGGGTTGTGATTTCGAGGACGAAATCATTTGAAGTTGCGGAGACTTGTAACATCCCTACCCAACCGAATGATTTGGAACTCGAGTTTGGATGATTAAGACATTGGAAACAATGTTCTTGAGGCTCCATCAAAGTCTGGGACGTTCAAAATTGAGTCGGGTCGTGATTGCAAGCGAGTACGTTAAAAATCCGTTAAGAGCAGCAGACTACAACACACGGCCGTGTGTCTTCGTAACATACACCGTGTGTTATGATCCACGGCCGTGTGTCTTTATCTGACTATAAAAGACGGGTTTTGATGGAAATCTTCAACTTCTCACTCTCTCTTTCCTCCCGAAAACCCCTTTGGCGAACCAAAAACCCCCCAAGCTTCAAACCTTTATTCCTAGAGCTACAAAAGTCCGATTGGTGATCTGTTTCTTGCTACACGTTCCTGTCGATGAGAGGAAGAGATCGCAGATCTCTATTCTGGATATTTTGAAGTTAGGAGCTGTCACTGGCAGAAGGAAGAAGCTACGTTTTTGGAGCTGTAGAGCTTGGCTGTTCGAGTTCTAGAAGTTTTTTAGAGCCTCGTCTTCTTGTCAGGTGAGGGTTTAGCATACGATAGGTAGTGTTGGTCGATGCGAGGAGTTGAAATTTCTGACGTAGATGAATTAGGGATTGCAAGAAATTGGATGAGAGTAAAAGATGATAACTGTTCTGTAATTGATTGCTATTTGGTTTGTAATGGTTGTTGATTGATGAGCATTGCTACTTGATTGGTTGCTGATTTCTAAGCGTTGGGGATAGGGGTGAATGATTAATCATGATGATAAACTGATCATAACTAGTAATGAGTGATAGGGGATGGGTTGTGATCTTGTGGACTTATATATATGCATATTCTACCATTGTCAGTTGTGGTTGCTGGAGGGTGGTTGATGAGCTGCAGAACAGTGATCAAATACTACCAAGCTGGAAAGCTAAGCAGATCGTATTCCACAGGGTTTCTTCTATCGACTACTCAAAGAAGCTGGCAATTTATTCAGGTTTAAACACTTCGTGCGTGGTGTGAGTTCCACGACTTCTAGACTAAGATGCAAGAAAATTAAAAAGATATTGAAAGACAGAATGATTGGATGGTTCAGACAGACGACAGACAAGCTTAGATTTCGAATCCCCCTTAGATCACCAAGGCAACAGCAATCAACAGATCAGCAGATTTCAATTCTCGTTCAATCAATTTCTATACACCACCATAACTCCTAACCCTTAGGTTTAAGACTGGCGAACGTTCGCTCTATCCGATCTAACTACCAAGATTAACTAGTCACCCGGGTACGGTCGCCTCTCGCAATGACTTAACTTAACTGGTGCAATTACTAATGATTTATGAGTTACTCTTGCAGTGGATTAACCCTAATCGGTTCCTACGAAAGGCACACTCCAATTATAAGGTTAACTGGTTGAATTGATGTTCTAAAGTGAGGTGAGCGTTCGCTTCTATCCGCAGCTTAACAAGAATCTAAGCTAGGTGATCAGGAAAGACAAGTTTTAATGTTTAAAGCAGAGAAGCTGTTTGGCGACAAACCCTAATTCAACACAAACCTAATCTAGGCGATCAATCAGAAAAGAAACATAAACAATCAAGAATAAAACAACCATGCAAAGAGAAACTTATTGAACTTTGAATCTAATCACCGCTGATCCGTGACCGCTTTAAAGCCCTGGGTCACTTAGGGTTCATCTAATCTAAGCTCTACGAGTTTAGCTACTCATATTAGGAACAAGAGAATCGAAAACAAACAAGGAATACATCTCAGGTAGGAAGAACAGAGAAGAACTGTAAAACCTAATTTGACGAATCCGTGAAGCTTCAATCTCCGGTAATCTTCAATCCAAGCTCCGAGTCTCCGAGGTGAAGGGATGGCATCACGATCTCTCCACGATTCTTTGAACTCTCTAAACTCTCTCTCGAACTTCTAGGTCTGGAAATTATCATTGATATTATGAGGTATATCCCTTTTGGGCCGCCGGTTAAGTATTTATACTTAACCCTAATTCCGCCGGATTTTGCCTGACATTTTTGGCGAAAATAGTAAGGAATTTTCGCCGAAAATTCCTTCACAAAAGGGGATGACCGCCGGCTGTTTCTTCTGTGGTTTTCGGTTCAATAGTTTCGGCGAAACTTAGTGTTTTCGCCGAAAACATCCTTCAGTTGACATCAGTGGATTTGTGCTTGCATTTTTGCCGAAAATACTAAGGGATTTTCGGCGAAAACTCCTTTGTAAACCGGGGCAGGAATTTGTTTGACTTGGTTGGCTCCTTGGATCGATTCCGGTGCGATTCCTCGATGTTCCAACGCCTTAGACACGTCTTTGGCTACTTTATTTGACGGCAAAAACCTGTGCTATCATAAAAACACTAGAAAACCATCAAATAGACCCGAAACGGGCCAAAGTAACACAAATGGCACGAGATAGGGCAATTGATTGAATATTCGTTATTCTATCCTAAAAACCATGTCTTAAGCAAGGAAATGTCGCTTAAATGAGGCTGATAATCACGTCAAATCGAGTGTCATCAAAATACCCCACACTTAAGCTATTGCTTGTCCTCAAGCAAACTGAATAGAAACGCTTATGTTCACAAATGAGAAGATCGATTAAATTGGAGCTCAATCAAACACAATGAATTATTAGACAGATAGATCCTGGAACAAGAAACCTATCATGCATACAGATCAACCAAACCACCTGGTCTCACTAATAAACTGCACACGACAAGTAATCGTAACCAATTATGCACAAATTTGACCTGACCGACTAGACTCCTCACACAGGAAATATTTAGTAAATTGGGAACTCTCACTCTCTGTGTTTAAGGACGTGTTTCTGCTCTCAATCATTTTCTGTTACTGAATTCTGTCATAAGTTTGCATTTCGACCACATCTCCACCACTGTGACAACACGAGCAACTAGTCAAGAAGGACTTCCCTGCTAGGATTGTAACGAATTCTACACTACAAGGGTTTATGATGAGATGGATGATGGGAATGTATGATGATGGCTTTGGTGCGGTGTAGCTTTCGACTAACTGCCCTCGAATCTAGCCTATGGCTTCCTACCATCTAACCAGACACGGGTGGAATAATGAACGCTCATCCTATGATACCCTCAAGCAACCTAGCACTTTATTTTCTTTACGCATTTCTTTTCTTTTCTTTTAACTTCGTTCTTCCATTTGTAGGGAGAAGAACGTTTTATTGAACTAACAACTTGAAACTTTTCTGAATTTCCTTTTTTTTTTTTGAATTTTTCTTATTATTTTTTTCTTCTTCTCTCTTTTTTTTCTTTGTGCCGATTCTTTCTTTTAGTTGCTAGAGGGGTTTACACGTTTGAACATAATAGCTAAGACCACCTGTTTAATGGCTGTAGGCAGGTTACCACAAACCGACTTCCGGTAGGTCAATCTAGAACTACAACCACAGGGGATCAACGGGGAATGAAAGAATGGGGGATGGCTGTAATGTATATCGAACCGAAAGAACAGGCCAAGCTCAAGGGTTTAAACCTAATGGATTTACGTTGGGTAGGCTATCTGGCTTAGTAGCTGAATCTAGGTGCCCCTATCATTCTAGAACTCGTGTTATCGTGTGGTCTCGAGTAGGTCTCATGCAAATTCTAACTCATTCAAGCAAACAGAAAATCACTCAAAAAGAATTGAAATTGCAAGTTACGTGCAATGGATCAAAAGCTCACATTTGGTTTGCTAGTCGGATTCAATCATTTTCATGCAATCAAGGCGACAAACTACAAGTGTGATTTTCAAAAATCTGTTCTGACCAGGCAATTTAGCATCAAAATATACACGTTGGTTTTCAGGTTCTAGATTAAGCAGTCTAAGCATCATTATGATAGATTGAACAACAACTTAACATCAAAAATCAAGAACCGAGCAATTCTAATGCTAGAGAAACTGGAAAGGCACCGAGAAACACACAACACACAATTAAGGGCAATCAAGTTCATGCAAGGTTCTCTAGCTACCAAGATTAATTAGTCGCCCGGGTACGGTCGCCTCTCGCAACGACTTAACTAACTGGTACAATTACTAACAATTTATGAGTTACTCTTGCAGTGGATTAACCCTACCTGGTTCCTACGAAAGGCACACTCCAATGATTAGGTTAATTGTTCGATTTGATGTTTTAAAGTAAGGCGAGCGTTCGCTTCTATCCTTAGCTTAACAAGAATCTAATCTTGGTGATCAATCCAGACAAGAAACATGAACAACGAAGAACAAATCAAACATGAAAGAGAAACTGGTTGAACTTTGAATCTAATCACCACCGATCCGTGACCGCTTTAAAGCCCTGGGTCACTTAGGGTTCATCTAGTCTAAGCTCTACGAGTTTAGCTACTCATGTTCATAACAAAAGAATCAAAGGCAAAGACAGAGTTCATCTTGAACAGAGGAAGAACAGAAAAGGATCTGAAAAACCTAATTAAGACGACTCCGGCGTAGCTTCGATCTCCGGTAATCTTCAATCCTAGCTCCGAGTCTCCGAGGTGAAGGGATGACGTCACGATCTCTTCCTGGCTCTTCGAACTCTAAACTCTCTTCCAGAACTCGTGATAATTCTAAAAGTAATTGGTATTATGTGGTATATTTCATTGTTGGGCCGCCGGTTAAGTATTTATACTTAACCCTAATACCGCCGGATTTTGCCTTGAGTTTTCGCCGAAAACCTGCTGAGTTTTCACCGAAAACTTGAGTGTAAATGACTTGAATGCTCGGCTGTTTCTCCTGTGATTTTTGAACCTTAGGGTTCTCGGCGAAAACTTGGAGTTTTCGCCAAAAACTTCTCTTTGTTGAACTCAGCCGATGTCTTCTTGAGTTTTCGCCGAAAACCTGGGGGATTTTCGCCGAAAACTTTAGTGTAAATGGGAGCAGGATTTGGTTCGACTTGATTGACTCCTTGGATCGATTCCGGTGCGATTCCTTGAGGTTCCAATGCCTTAGACACGTCCTTGGCTACTTTATTTGACGGCAAAAACTTGTGCTAACATGGAAACACTAGAAAACCATCAAATAGACCCGAAACGGGCCAAAGTAACACAAATGGCATGAGATAGAGCAGTTGAGTGAATATTCGCTTTCTACCCTAAAAACCATGTCTTAAGCAAGGAAATGTTGCTTAAATGAGGCTGATAATCACGTCAAATCGAGTGTCATCATGTATCTTGAATGATGTCCGCCGGTTTGCTTAAATAGGGTTTGTCCGTAGTTGCGCCCGAAAAGGAAGGAATTCTCGGAGAGAATATTGAAAGTTCTCGCAGAGAACTTTAGTGCAAAACCTCCTGTTTGTTTCGACGGGACTCCATGTGTATTTCTTCAATAGTTTTCGGCGAGAAAAGTTCTCGTCGAGAACTTCTTCATAATTTCTCCTGGATCTTCTTTGTGGATTTCTTCATAACTATTCGGCGAGAACTTTGGATGTTTTCATCGAATTCTTCAGTGTTGACAGGGGGATGTTTTGGCTTCCACTCGTATGATTTCTGGATCGATTCCGAGCAGTTCCTTTAGGTTACCTTGTTTCCCGAGCATGTCCGTGGCTACGTTATTGATGGTAAAAACCTGTGCATTCACAAAAGCACTAGAAAACACATTAAATAGACCCATAACGGGCCAAAGTAACCAAGACGGTAAGAAATAGAGCAATCGAGTGAAAACACCCTAAACTACCCAAAAACCGTGTCTCATGCAGGGAAATGTCGCTTAAATGAGGCTGATAATCACGTCAAATCGAGTGTCATTTAATACCCCACACTTAAGCTTTTGCTTGTCCTCAAGCAAACTGAACTAGAACGCACTCAGACTCACAAATGACAAGATCGATCAAGTTGAGAATCAAGCCTTCACAATGAATTATTAAACAGCTATACCTAGAACAAGTAACCTAACATGCAAACACGTCAACCAAACAACCTGGTCTCACTAATTTTCTGCACACAAACAAGGAGCAAACACCAATCAAGCACGAATCCGACCTAACCGACTAGACTCCTCACACACATAAAATTTAGTACATGGGGAACTCTCTCACTCTGTGTTTAGGGACGTGTTTCTGCTCTCAATCACTTGACCGAAGTATGTCATATGTTTGCAATTCGACCACATCTCCACCACTGTGACAACTCGAGTAACTAGTCAAAAGGGCTTTCACAAGGGACTTGTAACGATTCCTACACTACAAGGGTTTATGATGAATGGATGATGGGATGAATGATGGAATTGGCTTTTGTGCGGCGTAGCTTTTGGCTAACTTCCCTCGAATCTAGCCTATGGCTTCCTACCGTCTAACCAAACAGGGGAGGAATAGTGTACGCTCGTTCTATGATACCCTCAAGCAACCTAGCACTTTATTTTGTACTTTTTTCGGTTTTTCCGGATGTTTTTCTAACTTTTCTTTACATTTACTTTGACTTTGTTCTTCCATATGTAGGGAGAAGAACGTTTTGAACTATAGGAGCTACTACTTGACTTTAAACTCGAACTTTATTTGACCTTTTTCTGTTTTCTTATATTTTTGATTTTTTTCTCTTTTTTTATTTTCTTTTAGTGCCGATTTTTAAAGTTGCTAAAGGGGTTTACACGTTTGGACATAATAGATAAGACCACCTATTTAATGGCTATAGGCAGGTTACCACAAACTGACTTCCGGTAGGCTAATCTAGAACTACTACCACATGGGATCAACGGGGTGACAAAAACATGGGAAATGGTTGTAATGTATAACGAACCGAACGAAAGGCCAAGCTCAATGGTTTACACCTAAGGGATTTATCGTTGGGTTGGCTTTATGACTTAAGTAGCTGATTCTAGGTGCTTCTATCCTCATAGAACTCGTGTCATCGTGTGATCTCGAATAGGTTGGTGAACCTGTCGTTGGCGATTCACACAAATAAACTAACAAAGCTAACAAGCTAGGGTAGATCGTATTCCACGGGCCTTCTATGATTGACTACTCCAAAAACTAGCAAAATACCCGAATGCAAGCACTTTGTGCGTGGTGTGAGTTCCACGACTTCTAATTCTACGAAATGCAGAGAAATTTAAAAATTAAACTAAAGCAGATTGGAAATTAGGGTTGAAAACAAGGATGATAGACGAACTTAGACTTTGAATCCCCCTTTGTTCCCCAGAGCATTGGCAATCAACAGATCAACGGATTTCGATTCTCATTCAATTAATCACTAAGACACCACCATAACTCCTTACCCTTAGGTTTAAGACCGGCGAACGTTCGCTCTATCCGTTCTAACTACCAAGATTAATTAGTCGCCCGGGTACGGTCGCCTCTCACAACGACTTAATTAACTGGTGCAATTACTAACGATTTATGAGTTACTCTTGCAGTGGATTAACCCTAACCAGTTCCTACGAAAGGCACACTCCAATTATAAGGTTAATTGTTCAATTCGATGTTCTAAAGCAAGGCGAGCGTTCACTTCTATCCTTAGCTTAACAAGAATCTAATCTAGATGATCAATCCAGACAAGAAACATGAACAATGAAGAACAAATCAAACTTGAAAGAGAAACTGATTGAATTTCGAATCTAATCACCGCCGATCCGTGACCGCTTTAAAGCCCTGGGTCACTTAGGGTTCATCTAGTCTAAGCTCTAACGAGTTTAGCTACTCATGTTTATCACAAAAGAATCTAAGACAAAGAAAGAGTTCATCATCCAGAGGAAGAACAGGAAAGAATCTGAAAAACCTAATTTAGACGACTCTGACGGACTTCGATCTTCAGTAAACCGCACTCCTAGCTCTGATTCTCCGAGGTGGAAGGGATGGCGTCACGATCTCTTTCCGGCTCTTCGAACTCTAACTCCTCGCTCCAGAACTTCAGAGAATTCTTCAAATTCTGATTACGAAAAGTATATTATGATGTATATTTTGTTGTTGGGCCGCCGGTTAAGTATTTATACTTAACCCTAGTCCAACCGGATTTGCCTGATATTTTCGCCGAAAATAAGAAGGTGTTTTCGCCGAAAATCCTAGTGTAAATGGATGGCCCTTCGGTTGAATTCTCCTGTGATTTTCGTTTCGGTTCGAAAACTCAACGGTTTTGCCAAAAACTCAGCCGGACATCAGTTGATTTGTGCTGATTTTTTCACCGAAAATCCTAGGGTATTTTCGGCGAAAATTCCTTTGTAAACCGGGCAGGAATTTTCTGAACTTGATTGGCTCCTTTGATCGATTCCGGTGCATTCCCTCGAGGTTCCAACGCCTTAGACATGACCTTGGCTACTTTATTTGACGGCAAAAACATGTGCTAACATAAAAACACTAGAAAACCATCAAATAGACCCGAAACGGGCCAAGGTAACACAAATGGCACGAGATAGGGCAATCGATTGAATATTCGTTATTCTACCCTAAAAACCATGTCTTAAGCAAAGAAATGTCTCTTAAATGAGGCTGATAATCACGTCAAATCGAGTGTCATCAAATACCCTACACTTAAGCTTTTGCTTGTCCTCAAGCAAACTGAATAGAAACGCTCATGTTCATAAATGATAAGATCGATTAAATTGGAGCTCAATCAAACACAATGAATCATTAGACAACTAATTCCTAGAACAAGAAACCTGACATGTATACAGATCAGCCAAACAACCTGGTCTCACTAGTAAACTGCACACAACAAGTAATTGGCAACCAATTATGCACGAATTTGACCTGACCGACCAGACTCCTTACACAGGAAATATTTAGTAAAATGGGGAACTCTCGCTCTCTGTGTTTAAGGACGTGTTTCTGCTCTCGATCATTTTCTGTTAATGAATTCTGTCATAGGTTTGCAATTCGACCACATCTCCACCACTGTGACAACACGAGTATCTAGTCAAGAAGGACTTCCCTGCTAGGACTGTAATGAATTCTACACTACTTGGGTTTATGATGCGAATGTATGATGATGGCTTTGTGCTGTGTAGCTTTCGACTAACTTCCCTCGAATCTAATCTATGGCTTCCTACCGTCTAACCAGACACTGGTGGAATAATGAACGCTCGTCCTATGATACCCTCAAGCAACCTAGCACTTATTCTTTTTCTTTACACGATTTTTCTTTCTTTCTTTTCTTTTCAACTTTTCTTTTGACTTCGTTCTTTCATTTGTAGGGAGAAGAACGTTTTATTGAACTAGAAACTTTGAAACTTTTATGCTTTTTCTGATTTTTTTTCTTTTCTTCATTTTTTTTTGAAATTTTCTTTCTTTTCTTACTTGACTTTTTTTTTCTTTTTGTGCTGATTCTTTCTTTTAGTTGCTAGAGGGGTTTACTCGTCTGGACATATTAGCTAAGACCATCTGTTTAATGGCTATAGGCAGGTTACCACAAACCAACTTCCGGTAGGTCAATCTAGAACTACAACCACAGGGGATCAACGGGGAATGAAAGAAATGGAAAATGGCTGCAATGTATTATCGAACCGAAAGAACAGGCCAAGCTCAAGGGTCTACACCTAATGGATTTATCGTTTGGTAGGCTATCTGGCTAACTAGCTGAATCTAGGTGCCCCTATCCTTCTAGAACTCGTGTCATCGTGTGGTCTCGAGTAGGTCTCATGCAAATTCTAACTCATTCAAGCAAACAGAAAACCACTCAGAAAGAATTAAAATTGCAAGTTACGTGCAATGGATCAAAAGCTCACAGTTGGTTTGCTAGTCGAATTCGGTCATTTTCATGCAATCAAGGCTGCAAACTACAAGTGTGATTTTAAAAATTATGTTCCGACCAGGCAATTTAGCATCAAAGTATACAAGTTAGTTCTCAAGTTCTAGGTTAAGCAGTCTAAGCATCATTATGAAGGTTTGAACAACAACTTAACATAAAAAATCAAGAACTGAGCCATTCTAATGCTAGAGAGACTGGAATGGAATCACGAGGCACACATAAAACACAATCAAGGGCAATCAAGTTCATGCAAGGTTCTCTAGCATCCTACCCCACACTTAAATCGGACTGTGTCCTCACAAGACTAAAATTAGAGTTCAGAGTGAAGTAGAAGAACCTGGACCGAGATGATTGGTGTAGGGGATGAGCACGGGTACTCGGAGCGGAGGCGATCTACCAAAGTGAAGCAAAGGGAATCTCCCTACTGCCTACAAAACAAAAACAAATAAAACATAAAAAGGAAACCGGGACAAGTGTCCCGGATCCACATAGAAAAAGGTGGATCGAAATCCGAAAAGAATAAATAAAAAGAAAGGACAAGGAAAAGGACACCACCTGATCATGGCTGGTCAGGGGTGTCGGGGGGGTGGAAAGTGGAGGTGCTCGCCGAGCTGACGTTGCCACACCAGCTGTGCCTCATACCGCCTGTCGGCGCGGCGCATATGCTGCTGCATAATAGTCCATCTCGCCTCTTGAGTGGCGTTGTCGGTGATGCGCCACTCCTGCAGTCGCTCATACAACTCACCAATGTCCGCGGGGTGCGGTCGGTGCTGAGGTTGAGGCGCCTGGTATGGATCTGGGATGTGCGGCGGCGACTGGTGTGCATACCCTGCCTGATGATGTGGCGAGGGTATATAGACATGGAATTCTGGCTGCGGCTGGGGCTGCTGCTGCTCAGTATCATCCTCTTCCTCCGACTCGGCTACATGCTGGAGGGGAGGATTTGCTGCCACCTGGGGACTAAGGTCCAGCTCAAGGTCGTATTCGACCGATATGTCTCCTCCAACGGTCCTAACTTGGTGTCGGGGTATGTGCGAGCCATATTCATGGCTGATGCCGAAGGAGATGATGAGCTGACCTATGAAGTTACCTGCTAGGAGTGCACGAGGTGGCGTCCGCCTCTTGGTCTTCTGGCGGAATATGCGAGCAAGCACCCATCCGGGGTGAAGAGGGTAGCTCTCTCGGATGGCTCGGAGAAGCATAAGCTCCTCCTTGAGGATATGGTGGCGATCCTTATCTGGAACATATAAAAGAGATCTACGCCAAACCATATGAATAAAT
This sequence comes from Linum lewisii, assembly GCA_034768395.1. NCBI lineage: Eukaryota > Viridiplantae > Streptophyta > Magnoliopsida > Malpighiales > Linaceae > Linum > Linum lewisii. The sequence goes on from CM068298.1 coordinate 31,805,995, forward strand.
TTAAAGAGAGGGTGAGAGAGCGACTTAACTGAGTTATGCTCCCCAAGGCGATCGCCAGGCACTCCTGTCATGTGGCTCCAGAGTGCATGGTACGCCTCCTCGTCATCATCGTCGCCCTAGCCGAGGTGATGGCCATGATAGTGTTCGTAGGGGATACCTAGATGAGCAGCAAACTCATCATAGGTGAGCGTCCTGCACTACAAAAAAGTCAGTTATTTGTGACAAAGCAAATTCGTCACTAATAGCTAAATTCGTCGCAAATATTTATTTGTGACCATCTGTGGTCGTCGGACGTCGTCGCAAATACCTCCCCCACAAATAATATATTTGTGACCAATCGTCGCTAATAGTTATTTATGACGAACATGATTCGTCGATATATCTTTTAGGGTCATCAGAAAATACTTGACCAAATTAATCAAAAGTCGTCGCAATTAGTACTTTAGTGACAAATTTCAATACGTCAATTATATTCGTCGCTAATAATTTTTTACGACGAAATTATTGGGTCAATAATCTTCTAGTGTCATCCGAAAATACTTGACCAAATTAATCACAAGTCATCGCAATTAGTACTTTAATGACAAAATTCAATACGTCGCTTATAATTATTTACGACGAAAATATTTGGTCAATATATCTTCTAGTGTCATCGGAAAATACTTGACCAAATTAATCACAAGTCATCGCAGTTAGTACTTTAGTGACTAATTTCAATACGCCAGTTATATTCGTCGCAATTTGTACTTTAGTGACAAATTTTAATAAGTCAATTATATTCGTCGCTAATAATTATTTACGACCAACATGTTTGAATAATATAATTAATGAATGAATAATGATCGCATGAGATAACAAATAATATAAAAATAATAAATGCCTTTTAATAATAATAATAATCATTATAAATATCTTATGATAAATAAATATTTGAAAATGAGTCATATTACAAAAAAGTCTTTATGATAAAAAAAAAAAAAACAAACTACTCAGCATCTGTCTCACTATCTGAACCATCTTCAACTGAATCACTAGCATCTTCATCTTCATTGTTGTTATTATTCTCCTACATAGTAAAAAAGTAAATTTCAATTATTTAAAAAATAACATAAATGGTAACTAATTTTATATGATAAATAATTGTGAAATAATGGCTATATAGTAATATCATACCGTATTGGACGATTGGTTTGGTGGCATTTGTATTGATCCAGGAATTTGAATTCCAAGTTGTACCAACATATCTCGCACCATGTTCGGTAGAGAATTTTGAAGCTCAATTAACTTATCTTGCGTGTCTTTCAAAAGTGCGTCAGTCTTCTCTTTCTCTTTCTTGCGTGTCTTTCATAAATGGTAACAAGCTTAATATGATAAATGATTTACAACAGTAAACAATAAGTGCAAACCGTAAACCCAGTACTGAAAACAATAACATCATCAATTATGAAAAAATGAAAAAGATAGAATATAATTGATTTTCCAGTAAAACCAATAAGTGGAAGAGTGAGAAGATGCTTTTACTCAAAGCGTACTCTTTACATGCATGCAGAAAGAAGAAAAGCAGAGAGATTGTTAATTGAGAATAAGAAAAATAATTATTTAGGGATTGAGATGAGGACACAGATTCCCTTTTGCTTTTCCTCATTATGCCTCTTCACACTATCTTTAATTGGTTTCTGGCCGAATGTGAATGAATTTTGAATCAATTAACAAACTACTTAAATAATGAATTAGGATAGCTGTGTCTAGACTCAATTATTTAATTAATTTATCCGGTCGGTAAGTAATAAAATAGCAGATACATACAAGTTTGGGTAGTTAAATTGAGGGTAGTTAAATTGAGAGGTTAGATGTGACAACTTTAGTGTAAAAAGCTTAAACAAAAGAGTCGCAGTTGGTATACAACAAGTTTACACTACTCATTCACTAATCAACTGGATGCACACACATGGATCATTGATTACTTAACACATAGACGAATCCAAGCTTACCAACCTTTACAAATAAAAACAACTTAATATGATATAAAAAGTACACATTATAGTATATGTACCTTGTATCATATAACTCCATTTTTAATTTCCCCCCGCTTGAACACCTTTACCCTTGCCTCTGCCTTTACACTTTATTGTACCTGCAGTTGTGTAATATATAATAATTATTTTTGAATACCTTCTATATTATAAAAACTATCATGAATGATAATTTTATATACCTTGACTGGAGTCACCTTCAGAATGAGTCATTGGATTGTTCATGTTTGGAGGACTTGATGATGAGCCATTTTGATTTGAGTCAGCATTTTCTACCTTGGGAGTACTCTTAGGTAAGCTCCTTTCTGTCGTATCTTGATTAATTTCATGCTGTTGTTGTCCATGCTTCCTTTTTGAACTCTTGTTTTTGCTTGAGTTCTCCATATTTTGAGGACTTGATAAAGATTCATCTTGAATTGAGTCAACATTTTCTCTTTCAAGAGTATCTTGTCGTGTCTTCACCTTTTTCGAATTCTTACTCTTCTTCTCCATCTATAAACAAATACTAACATAGATTAAATTATAAATAAATTACGAATAGTACATATACAAAAACTAAATTAATCACAAAAACAAATCTATTCCAAGTATAGCAATTTGAACAAGAAAATAGAATTATAGAATACACCAATGGACTTAAATGGAGAAGTCTAAAATCTATTATTAGATCTATATTAGCAAACAAAAGGATTCCTGGAGCAAGAACTTTGATTTTAATACTGAAAATCCAATATAATAAAGGGAGATATAAAAGCCACAATTTAGGATGATAAAGGCGTGAACCTGCAGTGAGTTGATAGCAAGGCCGCTGCAATTTATTATATCATAAAGGTTAGAGAATTATATAATGAAAGAATATAAATGCTGATCGATTTATAACTTAAAGAAAGAAGACAAGAGCACTTACCTGTGAGTTGATGCAGAGGCCGCCGCACCGCCTATATGCTTTTTCTGAACAGTACTTTAGAAAATCGCTGAACCCTAAAATTAAGTAATTAAGCCTCTATTACTTTATAAATATATATTAGGTAGAGGGCGATGTAAACGCTTAATTATATGTATATTTAAAATTTTCAGCGTCTAATGAGTGAAAAGTGCCGGGAGTTTACCCGCCAATTTATGAAATGAAAGTTTAATTGAATTTTTTGCCGCTTAATTTAGGGTTGCACATGGAATAAATTTAATTAATGTAATTATTATTCAAACAATTTTACAAGAATAATTAGTTTTTGTTAAAAAGAATATAAGAACTAGTTATTTTGTCGCGTAACTAGTTACAAGATAAAGTTTCGTAACCAGTTACGATCATCGTCCCAAAAGTCACCGGATAAGTCATCGAAAATATAACTCATTAGCTTTGTAACTAGTTAGAAAAGCATGAAACTGGTTACAAAGTTACGTAATTAGTTATTTTGTCTCATAACTATTTATAAAATTTTATTTTGTTACTAGATACGAGACTCACCAAAAAAATTGATGTTTAACCATAAAAAAATTAACGTTGGTCAACAAAAAGTCACCAGCCGGTAACTAGTGGCCGACGGAGGTGAGAGGAGTGGTAGGACCTATGTAAAAAATAATCAACCTAGCAGTCACATTCTTCCACCCAAAATTTCGTTAAATCACGAGATGAATAGTTCACAAGCGAGATTTAATTATAATTATTATGTGATCTTGTTTTTGGATAAGGGTTACCCAAATCCTTAACAAGATAGAGGGTTTTTGGATAATCACATGCATGTTTTCATTGTCCGATGTATATGGTACTTAGTTAATTTTCTATAATCTGTGACATGTGATCGATTTTTGTGGTATTGGGTCAATAAAATATATATCCATTAAATTATCAATTGTAATCATTGAATTGAACGAATTGAAAGAGTGTATATGTGCAATTAATTTCAGACATGTCATACCCCAATTGATATGTTAGAAATAATAATATCGTTAAATGGGTGACTCGCAAGCCGGGTCGCTTATTACTCGTGAGTAGCTTAAATTCCTATTTTGTTCATAATCAAAAGATTAACTTAAAAAAATTCGACTAGTTAATTAGTTTTGCATTTGATTTTTTTAACCGAATAAATTTTGATTGAATTTATTCATATTTTTTACCATTTCAAACGAAAAGGACGTAACAGACTGAAGTTGGTCAGTCAATTGTAGGCTTGACAATGGTTACCCATGGGTCCAAATACCACATATCCACTCCTCATCTGTTTATGGGTATTACTTGTACCCGCCCCGCAAAAGAAAACGGGTACAAAATCTAAACCATCACTGACCCGAAATGAATATTAGGTAAACCTATTACTCATCGGGTGAGATAAAATGAAAAAATATAAGTCTGAAACTTTGTTCTAGCCTAAACTGTATAACTGATACCATGAAGCAATATTATCATAATTCATAATTAAAAAACAATCGACCTTTACTGTCCATGTTCATGAATTTGCCATTAGTAATTTATTTCACTTAATCTTATACTTTACTAATAGCCAATAGCAAAAAAAAAAAAAATTATTGGTCGCGTTTTGGGTGGGTACTCGATTTCCGGATACCAATAGCCAAGTCTAGACAATCGGTCAAGCCGATACTCAATCGGTCGATTAAATTAAAGTTGACAGTCTCGAAAATTTAAGGTTGAATCTCGACACCCGAAATCGAAATGACCCAAACTCGACAACCCAACTTTTTTTTGAGTGGGTTAGGATCTAGTTTAGGGTCAAACCGTTAATTTTTGCAGTATTTGAAAATAAATGTGTCGACCCTAATCCACGAAAAAAAAGTTGAATTATTGAGTATTAGTCATTTTGGTCTAGGGTGTTAAGAAAGAAAACTCAACTCCAAATTTTCATACGATTTCAAATTGAGTAATGTTGAATCTACTATCATTTATAATGATTTTAGCGAATGAACCAAATGTTATTATACTTATCAGTCCAACCTACCGTTAAGATTTGGATAACATTAATTATAACATTCTTAAAAGTAATCAACTTAAAAATGACAAGGCATCCATACAAATTCTAAATATAATAAATGAATAATATATAGAAAAAATCCTCAAAAGTCAAACATTAGTTTTATCAACATTATTTATAAAAAAAAAAAGAAAAATATAACTCTAATTAGAAATCTACAGCAACATTCTTACTTTCTGTTTGCCAACTGACATTCTTATCTCCTTTGGCAAATTTGGAGATTTCTGGGACGGAGGAAGGAACACCGACGGACGGAGGAAGGCGCACCGACGGATGGAGGAAGGCGCACCAACGGACGGAGGAAAGCGCACCGACGAACGGAGGAAGGAACACTGGCGGAAGAAGGAAGGAACATCGGTGGTCGGCGGTAAGGTCTCTTCTTCTCTTCATCCACTCTTTTCAGCATATTTCGATGGAATTTGATAGACCCCTCTTCTTTGTTGTTCTATTGCACTGGATAGAACCCTCTTCTTTGTTCATTCAGAGCACCGGCGGAAGGAAGGACTACCAGCGGTTTCTACAAAGCCTGTTTTACTGCTTCAGATTGTGAAGAAGCAGGGGAACAATTCTGTATTACTAAATTGGTATGCTCCTGTTCCTTAACTATTCCTTCATTTTCACTAGTTAGTTTGCTTGTGTTGTGAATTGTTAGTATCTCATAGGTGTAAACCAGAAGCTGAATTTGATTGCTGTTGAACCTTTTCTTAGTTGGTGTTGATCTTTCGATTCAAGTCTGATAACTATCCAATCAATTTAGATCATTGTAGATTACTAGTAAACTCAGGGATGGATTACATTGCAGATTGTCTTCATCTCCTGTGACATTGTTCTTGTTAACTTTCCAATCAATCCCTTGTATGAAAGAGATTTCAGCAATGTAACTTTTATCACTTTCTGTTGTGGTTGCTGTAGGTTGGGATTGCTCCGTGTGCCTGTAGAGTGGGTTGGAGTTGCAGGTTGTGTATCCATATTCTAAAGGTATCATCTTCTATACTGATTATCAACACACTCTGCTTATCAAGGGAAAGTAGAAAGGAATTGGTTCAGTTAATGAACTTAATAGCTCAACAGACAACTGTTATTTAATTGATTGTATAGGAAGCTTTATGAATACAACATTAGATAATTATACCATGATGTTTGTTTTGGATGTTTAGAAATAATGATTGTTAGCTGTACATAATTCCTTTTGGCTTGGTTTTCATTGAATTCTTACAATTCTAATGTAAGTCTTTTGCTTTTCTATTCTTGAGAATGGTTTGATTTACCTCTTAATTGGTAGTTTGTGTTTGTATAAAAGCTGGACAGTTCCACTTCCAGCTCCCCCTCCCAAATCAATTTACTAAACTGAACAATTGAATTCATAGTGACAGCCTATTATTTATTCCACACAAATATTAATGGCTGAAATCTTTGTTATAAACATGAAGTGTTGTTAAAGATAGAGACCTGATGCTATTGGGAGACTGACGTGGATCATGACTAGGTTGCAAGTGGTGATGTGGACACTCGAACGTTGAAACTTGAAACATGGTTAATGGTTTAGAGACTGATATACATATGAGACAGTTTTGATTGGTTAATAGTATAGAGTTGCAGACCTGTACAGTTTTGGAGTCTGGCAGCTGCCATGTTCCAATTTTGCTTTGTTATCTAGTTTTCCTGTGGTTTGTTATGACTTCAGTCTTTATTTTTTCTTTCTCTATGCTGCTGGTTTTTCTCTTTTGGACAGCAGCAGTTTCAGTTTGCTTTGTTTTCCAGTTCACCTGTGTTTTGATCTGACTGTAGTTTTATTTTTTCCTTTCGTTCTGCTGCTGGTTTTTTGTTTTGTTTTGGACAGCAGTATTTTTTTCTTTACATTGCTTCACATGTACAGTTTTACCCAGTTTTAGGCAATTTGGTCTTGGTTAGTACATCTGTTCTTTGTTCTTGTAATTATACTGATTCATTCTAATAATATAAAAGAAACAAACTAGTCAATCAACAACATTGCATCAGTTAGGTATGATGAGTTATTGACCTAGGTGGTTTATTGACCTTTCTTTCTTCTGAATTTATAGCCTTTGTTAGTAGATTGTGAGTATTGATATGTGAAAGTTCTTACTGTTTGTTTCATGTGAGCTGCTATGGTTTGCATTCTTGGATTATATGTTGTTTGTCCTTTCTTTTTTTTTAGTCTCATTGTTCTATGCACAAATCCCTGAGTTGCAAATGGAAGTTCTGTTAGGCTATCTCTTAAATTGTCTTTGATGTGTTATGCTCCATGTTTGCTTCATTGTTGCTGCAGATGAAGATGAATTTAGAACCATGAAATATTGTTGTGGAACTATTCCTGAAAAGCTGAACTGACGCTGTTAAACTGCTGTTGAATTGTTGCTGAACTGCTTCTGCTAAGCTGCTTTCTAACCTTCACCTCCCACTTCTGATTCTGCTGCTGTGATCTTCCCAGCTGACAAAGATGACAGCAATGGAGAACGGAAAACATGGGCTTAGCTACAGTTCAGCAAAGTCAACAAGCAACAAAAGAACCGATTCTTCTTTTCAGATCAATAGTGCCTTTACAAAAACTGGTTCTGCATTCTGGTGCCTTGTATAGAAAGACCTGAATCTGGATTATAGATCCATGTATATCAACAGAGGAAACATCTATTACCGGTTAAGCAATGCCAATTGATGTTGTAGAATTGTTACTATGGTCTATTATTAAACATCTACTGTGTAGTGATTGCCTTGTCTAATGAATAGCCACATCCATCCCAAAATCACCGGCTCCAAAAAAGCACCAAGAAGTTGGAACAAAAAAGAAATCAACTGCACCGCACAGAGACCCAAAAACCGGTTGTCCCCACTACAAAACACTACAACATAGCAGCCTCCACCCAAACAGAAAACCCTCTTCCTACACCTAATATCCCAGGATAAACAAAAACCCAACAACACAAAAAATAACCTGCCAATATAGAACACAGAAAAACAGAGGGTATTGTTCTTGGTCAATATAGAAAAAATCATCTGCCAATATAGAACACAAAAAATCACCTGCTAATTTGTAATATAAATAAGTGAAGTATCTAAGAATGAATTTGTTTTAATTAATTTATCGGACCAATAGTATGCTGCCACGTATCGGTATAACCGGTTACGCGCGTCACCGGTTCGTTAACCATTCTTTTAAATATGGATCCGGTTAAAAGGATTTTTTATTATTGTTACAATTATTTTTTCAGGTCACAATTTATTATATTAAAATAATTTTTATGACAACCGATGTTGGTCACAAATAATTTATGATTAATAGCGACAAAATATTTTCGAGTGGTCGGAAAAAAAATCCCGCCATATATTTGAGGCATAAACTTGATATTACCGATCATATATTTGTAAATCACCGACGAACATATGAATGGTCATAAATAAATAGTAGTTTGACGAAACATTTCCGACGCCTTGATTTTTGCGTCACAAAAAGTAGTTTAGTGACGACTTAAACCTTTCGTCGCTAAGATCTGGTCACTAATAACACATTTTTTTGTAGTGATACTCCACCCAGATAGAAGGTAACAACCTTCTGGCCTTGCCTCTTCTTGTGCTCATCCAGATCAAAGGTCGCCCAGAACTCCTGAAGGGCGATGTCTGGGAAGTCGGCAGCTATGGTGGTCAGCTCTAGGAGGCCGGCCGGTGCTAGGGCGTCATGCACGTTCCGGTGGTAGTCCTCGTCGTGCTCACTGAGGGACTCCATGGAAAGAGGGTGTACCTTAGCTCCCGAACATGCTCGATCTTCTGGAAGCACTCGAAGTAGAAGTCAGGTAGACGAGCGATAGTGCGATGGTACCCAGCCCGACGAGGTAGTGCTGGAGGAGGGCCCTGAACGGCGGGTGTGACGGGAGTGGGGGCTCTGGAGCTCGAGGCGGCATCAAGTCGTGCCTTAGTCTTGCGCTCATAAGTGGTGTTCCTAAAACCAGAACGAAACCAGATTAGTCAAACTAAAACCCTACCCCACACTTAGTAGAAAAACTCAATTTCACAAAGAAATGAGGAAAACCGAGTGGGGGAAAGCAAAGCAGAGTAACCGGTAATCATAGACAGTAGAATACATGCTTAGGAACAGCCAGAATTGGATAAGCACAATCAGAGTTCAAAGAGTACAACCGACATTCAGAAAGTCAACACTTATAACACATTGAACCCTAATCATGGCAAGACTGTCACAACTTGGAGAATGACGGTAAAATATAATCTCAGATGGCCAACACAATAATATGAACGAGAATGAACACATACGGCAGCCAAATGATTAAAAACAGTTCATGGTCAAACCGACATTTCTCACAAGCCAACATCACAAAGAATCAATCCTATGCATAGCAACACATGATCAAACGATATGGAAATTAAGCACGATACTCCTAAGCATGCTAGAACAGTTCAACAAGCTCAGCGAACCTAGTTCACACGAAAACAGTCGGCACGCAAATCGAGGCAAACCGAAAGTCAACCCCGACGAAATTCAGCAATCAATATGTCAAAAGATTCGTAATGAAAATTTCTACAACTTACCTTGAAGCCATGGATGCTAAAAACAAACGGTTTGGGAGAAATCGGTGAAAACTTTGAAAACAAGGGTTTCGGTGAACTAGAGCTGTAGAGCTCTGATTCGAACGTTCTAGGGCTCAAAATGATCGGAAGAGGACAGGGAAGGGAGCGGCGGCGGCGGCGGCGGCGTTTTTAGAGGGGTGGTGGTTTCGAAAATAGTAGGGGGGTTTTTTTTCATTTTTGGTTCGAAAATGGCAAGTGGGGAGAGAGAGGATAAGACCGGATTTTAAAGTAGAAATTTGAGTGATTTTCAAAGGGATTTTTGGCGAAAATAATAGGGAGTTTTTGCTGAAAATTTACGTTCAAATGCACTGCCGGTTTTCAAATGGATTTTCGCCGAAAACACAATAATTTTTCGTTTCGAAAACATGAAACAGTGAAATTCAGTGAAAATTTAAAAGGCGATTTCGCCGAAAATAAGTGTTCATTTCGTCGAAAATTTTGAACTGCTCGGGTGAAAATATTTTCGCAAATCCGGTAAACTTCAGAAAATCACAGTTAAATCCACAAAAATCGGAACGACCTCAATCAACTTGCAAACGATACTACGACACACAGACTACACACGAAAAATAAGAAAACAAACTGGCACTTTTAGATCCCCCGAACCGACTCTAAAACACTAAGGTTGACACAAAACAAAAATGGACTCCAGCTGTGGGTTGCCTCCCACGAAGCGCTCTTTTATTAACGTCCTTGAGCTGGACGATACCTGGACGGTATTAGGAGACATCCCAACTCAGATTCTCCTTAACGCTCGCGTCGGAGTTCATAAAGTACAACTTCGGGGTTTCTCCAGTGAGCGTGAATCTCTTCCCATTCGCATGCAAAAGCTTGGTACGTCCGTCGGGAAGGTGGTCCATGAATTTGAACGGTCCGAACAGCTCTGTCAAGGGATCACCTTCTACGAGGAAGACGGTGGATGGAATGAGAGCTTTCGGCTTCATCTTTTTAATATCCGGCTTGATATCACCAGGATCGGTGATCGTCAGTATTTCCTTAAATGATGCTTTTGGCGTCTCCTTCCATACTTGTTCCGGTGCCGGTTTCTCGGAACGAATTGGTGGTGTAGCTGGCTCGGAAGAAGACGGCGGAGCTTTTGGTTGCCAGACCATTTGAGTCTTCGTCTTCTTGTTCTTTCCTCGAGGCCTGCTCGGTTTTGTGCTCGGTGGTTTAGAAGAGGCTTGCAGTTCCTTCTTCTTTGACGGCTTGGGAGGAACAGATTTCGGTTTCTGCTTGATAACCTGTCCAGCACCTGTAACAACAACAGATCTAGGCACACTAGAAGAGATATTAGTGACGGAGTTGACCGGAGTCAACTCCACGGTTTCAACAGCTAAGCAATGACATTCCTCATTCTTCGAATTATATTTCATTCCGTCTTTAAGGCGGAACGTGACAGTGTCTTTACCAACCCTTAGAGTCAAAGAACCATTTGGAACGTTAACATTCATTCCAGTAGTAGCCATGAAGGGTCGTCCTATAAGAATGGTAGAATCATCCTCACTAGTGTCAATGATCACATAGTCAGCTAAGAACGTGAACGGACCACATTTAGTAACAACGTCTTTTATTTCTCCTCTAGGTGTTTTAAGTGATCTATCGGCAAAGATGAGTTGCATAGTAGTTGGTTCAAGTTCTCCTAGGTTTAATTTTTCAAATAAGCTCATAGGCATAACATTGACAGACGCGCCTAGATCCACTAAACTACGTTTTATTTCAATATCATTAATAACCAGAGGTAGCGTGAAAGAACCGGGATCAGAACACTTAGCTGGATATGGAGAGATAGGCTTCTTGTTACGAATGTCACGATATCCTTCTTTGTTCCCCTTCATACTAGTTTTGATCCTCGCATTTGGCAGTAATGCTCTAGGAAAAGGAGGCTTCACGACGTACGGTGCAAGAGGAGGATCATCCTCCTTAGGCGCCACTTTCTGTGCTTCCTTCTTCTCTGGAGTGTCAGGCATCCTGCATAAATCAGAAGAAGTATTAGAAGATGAGCTTGAAGGATCTTGAACAGTTACCATCTTGGCTTGCTCCTTTCTCGGGTTTGGCTCTGTCTGGCTCGGAAGTTGGCCAAATGGTCGACCGGATGCAAGCATGCTTGAGATGTTGTTCACGGCTTGCTCAATTCTTTGTCCAGATGCTATCTGTTCTTGACTAAGGAGAGCTTGAGCCTTGAACTGACTGTCGTGATCATCGAGTCTGGTGATGATCTGGCTAAGCTTCCTGTCTAGGTCACTAACGTTGTGTTCTCTCTGATGTTGCTGCCCTGGATAGGTGTTATTCAAGTATTGGTTCTGGCGGTTGCCAGGTGCAGTTCCATAGTTGCCCGGATTTCGATGCGGCAGCTGGTAGACACCTGCCAGCGGATGGTTAGGTTTCTGATCCTGAGCTGGACCAGCTGGGCGGTTATTCTGGTTCTGGTTATGGTTGGCGCCATTATTGTAGGGAGGTCTATCTTGATAGTTCCCTTGCTGCCTGAAGTTGCGGTAGCCAGCATAACCATTCTGATTGTTAACGAAGCCTTGTTGAATGAAATTTACCTCTTCGGCAGACCAGACTTCTGCCTTACCAAAATTCTGACAACGGCCTCCGTTATGTGTGCAAGCTCCACACCATTCGCAATCAGCAACGTAGACAGAAGCTGCCGGCGGTTTGATTGGTGTGGTAGACTTCTTCAAATGCTTCTCTACCTCTACCTTGATAGTAGCTTCGAGATCGAGCTTGCTCCTTGATCCTTCAGATTGTCGTTCCCAGTTCCTTGACTTGGAAGCACAGTTTGCGAAATGAAGGAGAGCAGCTTCAGGTGTAAGTGTACTGCAATCCCCTTCAGCTAGAGAATTGACCCACTTGGCAGATTTTTCTCGAAGTCCTCGAGCAAAGACTTCAGCTAACTGCCTCTGCTCGAATCCATGATGCGGACAGTTGTAGAGAAGTTCTTGGAATCGATTCCAAGTATCATATAAGCTTTCTCCTTCTTTCTGGGAGAATCTGGCAATGCTGTCCTTGATGGCAGTTGTTCTGGCTGGCGGGAAGTATTCTTCAATGAAGTCCTGAGCCAGAGTATCCCAATTAGTGTAGTAGCTAGGTGGTTTGCCAGTAAGCCACCTCTTAGCAGCGCCTTTTAGAGAGAACGGGAAAGCTCTCAGACAAAAAGTGTTTTTGTCGAGGTTTCCGTTCTTGAAAGTGCTGCAGAGATCAAGGAAGTCTGCAAGATGAGTGCACGGATTGTCTAGGGGCCTGCCTTCAAACTGTAAATCCCTAGAGATCATGGTCAAGAATGGAATCTTGATCTCATAGTCAGGATCTCCTTCAATGCGCGGAAAGGCAATGGCAGATCGAACGCTAGTCGCGCTCGGCTTGTTATAGTCTGCTAGACTCTTCTGTGCAGGTGGTGGTGGTAGTTCTCCATTTGGTGGTGGTGGTGGTAACTGATCGTCCATGGTAGGAGATGGAGGAGGTGAAAGTGATGCGGTGTATGAAGCAGATGAAGATGACGGTGCAGGTGAAGATGGAGATGAGGAACTCTCCTTCAGTTCCTCGATCTTGATCGGAGTGACGGGTGGATTGGATCTGCCTTTCTTCAAAATCTTTGATCGTAGAGGTGGAGCAGAACTGCCTGGTCTCTCTATACTTTTAGCCTGTTCGATTTGAGAGCGAGTCCAAGGACGTAAGGCATACACCTGTAAACCTACAGGTAACAAAGACAAACAAAACCAGTGTAAAATAGAAGAATAAATTGCCAATTCTTCTTTCAAACAATCAAAGAAGATCCCCGGCAACGGCGCCAATTTGGTGAACCTGTCGTTGGCGATTCACACAAATAAACTAACAAAGCTAACAAGCTAGGGTAGATCGTATTCCACGAGCCTTCTATGATTGACTACTCCAAAAACTAGCAAAATACTCGAATGCAAGCACTTTGTGCGTGGTGTGAGTTCCACGACTTCTAATTCTACGAAATGCAGAGAAATTTAAAAATTAAACTAAAGCAGATTGGAAATTAGGGTTGAAAACAAGGATGACAGACGAACTTAGACTTTGAATCCCCCTTCGTTCCCAGAGCATTGGCAATCAACAGATCAGCGGATTTCGATTCTCATTCAATCAATCACTAAGACACCACCATAACTCCTTACCCTTAGGTTTAAGACCGGCGAACGTTCGCTCTATCCGTTCTAACTACCAAGATTAATTAGTCGCTCGGGTACGGTCGCCTCTCGCAACGACTTAATTAACTGGTGCAATTACTACAGATTTATGAGTTACTCTTGCAGTGGATTAACCCTAGCCGGTTCCTACGAAAGGCACGCTCCAATTATAAGGTTAATTGTTCAATTCGATGTTCTAAAGTAAGGCGAGCGTTTGCTTCTATCCTTAGCTTAACAAGAATCTAATCTAGGTGATCAATCCAGACAAGAAACATGAACAATGAAGAACAAATCAAACATGAAAGAGAAACTGATTGAATTTTGAATCTAATCACCGCCGATCCGTGACCGCTTTAAAGCCCTGGGTCACTTAGGGTTCATCTAGTCTAAGCTCTACCGAGTTTAGTTACTCATGTTTATCACAAAAGAATCTAAGACAAAGAAAGAGTTCATCATCCAGAGGAAGAACAGGAAAGAATCTGAAAAACCTAATTTAGACGACTCTGACAGACTTCGATCTTCAGTAAACCGCACTCCTAGCTCCGATTCTCCGAGGTGGAAGGGATGGCGTCACGATCTCTTTCCGGCTCTTCGAACTCTTACTCCTCGCTCCAGAACTTCAGAGAATTCTTCAAATTCTGATTACGAAAAGTATATTATGATGTATATTTTGTTGTTGGGCCGCCGGTTAAGTATTTATACTTAACCCTAGTCCAACCGGATTTGCCTGATATTTTCGCCGAAAATAAGAAGGTGTTTTCGCCGAAAATCCTAGTGTAAATGGATGGCCCTTCGGTTGAATTCTCCTGTGATTTTCGTTTCGGTTCGAAAACTCAACGATTTTGCCGAAAACTCAGCCAGACATTAGTTGATTTGTGCTGATATTTTCGCCGAAAATCCTAGGGTATTTTCGGTGAAAATTCCTTTGTAAACCGGGCAGGAATTTTCTGAACTTGATTGGCTCCTTTGATCGATTTTGGTGCAATCCCTCGAGGTTCCAACGCCTTAGACATGACCTTGGCTACTTTATTTGACGGCAAAAACCTGTGCTAACATAAAAACACTAGAAAACCATCAAATAGACCCGAAACGGGCCAAGGTAACACAAATGGCACGAGATAGGGCAATCGATTGAATATTCGTTATTCTACCCTAAAAACCATGTCTTAAGCAAAGAAATGTCGCTTAAATGAGGCTGATAATCACGTCAAATCGAGTGTCATCATAGGTCTCATGAAAATTCTACCTCATTCAATGTATGAGAAAGCCACTCAAAAAAGAAAAGAAATTGCGAGTTACGTGCAATGGATCAAAAGCTCACAAATTGGTTTGCTAGTCGGATTCGATCATTTTTATGCAATCAAGGTGAAATACTACAAGCATGATAAAATTTCTATTCTGACCAGCCAATTTAGCATCAATGCAGGCAAATTGGTTACAGGTTCTAGGTTAAGCAGACTAAGCATCATTATGAAAGATTGAAAGACAACTTAACATCAAAAGTCAAGAATCGAGTAATTCTATGCTAGAGGAACCGAAATAAGTCACAAAATCTCAGAAAATCACACAAGATCATGCAAATTCTAACTCCTACCACACACTTAAACAGTTTTGTGCCCTCACAGGACTAAATTAGGAGAGAGGGATACGGAGAACCTGGAACGAGATGGTCAGTGTAGGGGATAAACATGGAGAGTCTGAAGTGGAGCGGAGTAGCTACAAAAGTTCCTACAAAATAAAAACAACAAAAGATCAAAAGGAAACCGGGACAAGTGTCCCAGATCCACACAGAAAAAAGTTGGATCGAAATCCAAAAAGAATAAATAAAAAGAAAGGAAAGGGATACGACCTAATCAAGGTCCTTAGGTGGTGGTGGAGGTAGTGGGATCCCGAAGTGAGCGAACATCGCTCGTCGCGCTGCTGCCTCCTCCTCGTGCTGACACTGAGTGATGAGCCATTTGGCATCCCACTACAAAAAAATCCCAATTTAACAGCACCCATTTAACAGCAGCCGAAAAGGAGTCGTTGTTAAATTATTTTACAGTCGGCCATTTAACAACGGCTTAATGCTGCTGTTAAATTCTATGATTTAACCGCGGACGTTATCCTCGCCACTGTTAAATTACAAACCCTAATTCCAACATATATAAACTAAAACTACAACTACCGCTGCCGACATTCTTCTCTCTCCTCATTCTCCCCTCTCATTCACTCCTCTCTTCTATCAGCCTCTATCGTCGAAGCATCCATCGTCAAAGCCTCCATCACAGCCTCCTTCCTCAATGCTTTCGTCGAAGCCTCTTTCCCCAAAGCCGTTGTTGAAGTCTCCATCAAAGCCTTCGTCAAAGCATCCATTGCAGCCTCCTTCCTAGAAGCCTCTGTTCCTTAGCTTCTACATCCAACAATCATCAACAAAGGGTAAAAATGAACTTCAAAGTTTCAGATCTAGCAGAGAATGAAGTTTTAAATGTAGTTTAGTTACAGATCTAGATTATTTTAGTTACAGATCTGGAGTTTGAATGTATTAGAAGCTTTTTATGGAATGAATCATATTTGTGGAGTTTTAAATGTATTAGGAGCTTCAGGAGTTCCAAATCTTGGACTATAATCATATCTGAAACTGGATTTTGTCATCAGAATTTTGGCCATCGTTGTCAGAGCTCCGACTATTTTTGTATATCACGGTCTAATTTAACAGTGGTCTGGTGTCGTTTAACGGCGGCCAGAAGTCTTGCTCTGCCTGCCAGAATGTGAAACTGTTCTCGAAGGCTAACCGGTCCTTCTGCCATTGGTGGGAACCGGAGGTGAAGTCCGTCTGCCACTACTCCAGATGAGTATGAGTCTGACCATACTGGTCAGAGTACTGGGGTGGAGGCTGGGGATGGACCTGAGGCTCGTGCTCTGGCGGAGGCACCTGATAATGGAACTCCTGCTCCCGCTGGGGCTCCTCCTCCTCTTCTTCCTCTTCTTCTGCCTCAGAGTCCTTAAGAATGGGGGCTGGAACATACACCTTTGGCTCAATGGCCAGGTTGAGCCGGAACTCCTGCGCTAGCTCCGCTCCAACGATGTGCACCTGGATGTGTGGAACCCAAGGATCCCAGGAACCGGAGAGGCAGAGGCCGGCAATGAGACAGTCGATGAAAGCACCGCCAAGAAGGAAAGGTGGGAGCTCAGAAGAACTGATGTTCTTGTTGAATAGGCGAGCAACCCGGATGAAGTGGGTAGCCCTCATAGATAGCCCTGAAGAGTAGAAGCTCCTCGGTGGCTATGTGTGCTTCCCTCTGGAGCATAAAGAAAAGAATGACGCCATATGTAATGAATAAATCGAAAGAGAGGGTGAGAGATCATATGGACGTAGTTCTGGTTGGTGGACTTGACTCTTGGCTGACCGATGATGTGGCTCCAGAGCGCATCGAATACCAGACCCTTCACCTTCTTGTACTCCCAGCCGTGATGGTGACCGTGGTAGTGCTCGTAAGGGATGCCGAGGTAGTTGATGAACGTTGTACGACAGGTTTATCAAATAACTACTAAGCTAGAAGCTAAGTAGATCGTATTCCACGGGTCTTCTAATAATCGTCTACTCAAATGTAAAGGTAGATTACTCAGGTTTAACACGTTGTGCGTGGTGTGAGTTCCACGACTTCTATTCTAGAAATGCAGGAAAATTAAAAACTAAATTGAAAGACAGATTAAAAGATTGGTTGACTTAACAAAGATGACAGACAAGCTTAGACTTCGAATTTCCCTTAGTTCACCAGAGCATTGGCAATCAACAGATCAGCGGAATTCAATTCTCGTTCAATCAATTCTAAGACACCACCATAGCTCCTGACCCTTAGGTTTAAGACTGGCGAACGTTCGCTCTATCCGATCTAGCTACCAAGATTAATTAGCCGACCGAGTACGGTCGCTTCTTGCGATGACTAAACTAACTGGTGGAAATACTAACGATTTATGAGTTACTCTTGCAGTGGATTAACCCTAACTGGTTCCTACGAAAGGCACACTCCAATGAATAGTTTAATTGTTGATTTGGTGTTTTAAAGTGAGGCGAGCGTTCGCTTCTATCCTCAGCTTAACAAGAATCTAATCTAGGTGATCAAGCCAGACAAGAAACATAAGCAACGAAGAATAAACCAAACATGAAAGAGAAACTGATTGAACTTTGAATCTAATCACTGCCGATCCGTGACCGCTTTAAAGCCCTGGGTCACTTAGGGTTCATCTAGTCTAAGCTCTACGAGTTTAGCTACTCATGTTCATAACAACAGAATCAAAGATAGAAACAGAGTTCATCATGAAAAGGAAGAACAGATTGAAACTGTAAAACCTAATTAAGACAACTCTGGCAAAGCTTCGCTCTCCGGTAATCTTCACTCCTAGCTCCGAGTCTCCGAGGTGAAAAGATGGCGTCACGATCTCTTCCTGGCTCTTCGAACTCTAAACTCTGCTATCTCGAACTTCTTAAGTCTGGAACTCGTGAAAGTTCTATTATGAAAAGTATATATTTATTTGAGCCGCCAGTTAAGTATTTATACTTAACCCTATTAGTGTCGGATTATGTTAAAGTTTTCGGCGAAAACTTCCTTGAAAAAGGCTGGCTTCCGTCGACTGATCTCCTGTAAGTTTTATGTTTAGAGTTTTCGGTGAGAACTTTGACTTCTAGCCGAAAACTTCTTCTTGAAAGCTCTACGATTTCTTCTTGAGTTTTCGGCAAAATCTTCAGATCTTTTCGCCGAATTTTTTTTCCGATGAATTGTGTATTTTCATTCGAAATGAACCTAACCCTTTAACCAAAGGGAAAGGAGGAACCAAGAGTTCTTTACAAGAAGGAAAGAACTCACTCTCAAACTACAACTAGTTAAGACAAAAAACCAAGCAAGAATACAAATCAAACTGCCTCCTCAAACTGCTATACAAGTGAGGGTAGTAAACCTTTACATCTCATATCTACAACTACTTGGCTATTTCCTGGACTTAGAGACAAAATCTCATGCCAAATTCCTTTACAGAGTGCTTTAGCACTCACAAATTGGCCAGCAAAAACCCTCTTACATCTTTCTCTCCAAACGCTGCTTATGACACTACACCACATAATCCTTCCAACTCTGTTTGCAGCAGTATTGCTCCTTAGGACATCTGCAACTCTCTCTACTTCCAAAGACCACTCCAAAGCAATTTCCCCTCCCAATCTATTTTTCAGCAGCCTATCATATATAGATCTTGTGCAGTTGCAGGAAATCATGATGTGGTCAATTGATTCAAGTGTCTGCTCATCACAAAGGATACAAGAGCCATCTATTTGCTTCCCCCATCGCAATAGCTTGTCCTTCGTGCTTAATCTCTTCAAGACCACCAGCCAGGAAACAAAACTATTCTTTGGAATTATAACACCTTGCCATAGGATATGATGCCATAGAACAATCACATATTTAGTTCTGAGGCTCTCCCAAACTCTCTTGACAGAAAACTTCTCCATAGGGCTATTATCCCACAGTTTATCCTCAGCTTGATCCGAGATAAAAGGCCTGATTTTGTTCCTTAGCTTTAGAACCTTCCTCCAAATCCAAGATCCCGAGCAGCTAATATCCCAAAAACACCTTCTCTTCAGCTTATAGGAGTATATCCATTCCACCCACATAGTACTCTTCTTATTAATAATTGACCAAACATGCCTAGTGCCACAAGCTTGATTCCAAGTCCTCAAATTCCTTATTCCAATCCTGCCTTCTGATTTGGGCCTAGCAATCTTTTCCCAAGAAACCTTGGCTCTCCCTTTACTCTCCAGCCCCCAAAGGAACTCACTGCATCTCCTTTCAATTTCTTTAATAGCAGCCTGAGGAAACTGAAAGACCATCATCCAAAAGTTTGCCATACTAGCTAAAACCGAGTTTATTAGCTGAATCTTGCCAGCATAAGTCAAAAGCTTGGCTCTCCAACAAGTTATCCTAGCTATAACCTTCTCAATAAGCGGCTGACAATCAGTGAAACTCAACTTACCTGGAATCAAAGGCACTCCAAGGTACTTGAAAGGTAATTTGCATAGAGTGAAGCCAACTACATCTGCCATGCTCTGCATATCAAGAGCAGAACATCCTGCTAAGAAAAGCTGACATTTTGAAGGGTTAAACCGCAGCCCTGACAACTTATAAAACCCCTCCAGAATACTACAAACTTCCTTCATAGCTGCTGCTGTTCGCTGAAAATTGTGTTGACTTAATTGACTCCTTGGATCGATTCTGGTGCGATTCCTCGAGGTTCCAATGCCTTAGACACGTCCTTGGTTACTTTATTTGACGGCAAAAACCTGTGTTATCATGAAAACACTAGAAAACCATCAAATAGACCCGAAACGGGCCAAAGTAACACAAATGGCACGAGATAGAGCAGTTGAGTGAATATTCGCTATTCTGCCCTAAAACCCATCTCTTAAGACAAGAAATGTTGCTTAAATGAGGCTGATAATCACGTCAAATTGAGTGTCATCAAATACCCCACACTTAAGCTTTTGCTTGTCCTCAAGCAAACTGAATAGAAAACGCTCAGGTTCATAAATGATAAGATTGATTAAATTGAGTTCATGCTCACACAATGAATTATTAGACAGCTACTTCTACAACAAGAAACCTGACATACATACTGATCAGCCAAACAACCTGGTCTCACTAAAAACTGCACACACGGCAAGAAGTAGTAACCAATCATGCACGAATTTGACCTGACCGACCAGACTCCTTACACAGATAATATTTAGTACAAGGGAAACTCTCATTTTCTGCTCTCAATCATTTTCTGTTACTGAATTATGTCATAAGTTTGCAATTTGACCACATCTCCACCACTGTGACAACACGAGGAACTAGTCAAGAAGGACTTCCCTGCTTAGGACTGTAACGAATTCAACACTACAAGGGTTAAAATGAGATGGATAATTGGAATGTATGATGATGGCTTTGGTGCGGTGTAGCTTTCGACTAACTTTCCTCGAATCTAGCCTATGGCTTCCTACCGTTTAACCAAACACGGGTGGAATAATGTGCACTCGTCCTATGATACCCTCAAGCAACCTAGCACTTTATTTTCTTTACACATTTTTTCTGAATTTTCCTTTGACTTCGTTCTTCCATATGTAGGGAGAAGAACGTTATTTAACTATACATTTGAGAACTTTTGAACTATATTTTTTTCTATATTTTTTTTGAATTTCTTCTTATTTTCTTCTTCTCTTTTTTTTTTCTTTTGTGCCGATTCTTTCTTTTAGTTGCTAGAGGGGTTTACATGTCTGGACATAATAGCTAAGACCACCTGTTTAATGGCTATAAGCAGGTTACCACAAACCGACTTCCGGTAGGCTAATCTAGAACTACAACCACAAGGGATCAATGGGGAATGAAAGAATGGGGATTGGCTATAATGTATATCGAACAGGCCAAGCTCAAGGGTTTAAACCTAATGGATTTAACGTTAGCTAGGCAATCTAGCTTAGTAGCTGAATCTAGGTGCCTCTATCATTCTAGAACTCGTGTCATCGTGTGGTCTCGAATAGGTCTCATGCAAATTCTAACTCATTCAAGCAAACAGAAAACCACTCAAAAAGAATTAAAATTGCAGGTTATGTGCAATGGATCAAAAGCTCACATTTGGTTTGCTAGTCAGATTCGGTCATTTTCATGCAATCAGAGCGACAAACTACAAGTGTGATTTTGAAAATCTGTTCTGACCAGGCAATTTAGCATCAAAGTATACAAGTTGTTTCTTAGGTTCTAAGTTAAGCAGTCTAAGCATCATTATGACAAATTGAACAACAACTTAACATCAAAAATCAAGAACCGAGCAATTGTAATGCTAGAGGAACTGGAAAGGCACCACCGAACACACAAGAACACAATCAAGGGCAATCAAGTTCATGCAAGGTTCTCTAGCATCCTACCACACACTTAAACTGTTCTGTGTCCTCACAGGACTATAGCTAGAGTTGAGAGGAAATAGAAGAACCTGGACCGAGATGATTGGCGTAAGGGATGAACACGGGTCCTCAGAGCAGGGAGGGAATCCACCAAAGCGAAGGAAAAAGTAGTAAACCTTAAGCAAAGGGAATCTACCAAACTACCTGCAAAACAAAAACAAATGAAAGATAAAAAGGAAACCGGGACAAGTGTCCCAGATCTACATAGACAAAATTAGGATCGAAATCCGAAAAGAAGAAATAAAAAGAAGGGACAAGGAAGAGGATACAACCCGATCACTGCTGGTCAGGTGCATCGGGAGGTGGAATGTGGAGGACGTCGTTGACCTGCTGCTGCCACGCCAGCTGCGCCTCGTACCTCTCATCATTTTGGCGCATGTGCTGCTACATAATAACCCATCTGGCAACCTGGGTGGCGGTGTCTATGACTTGCCACTCCTGGAGTCGCTCATACAGCTCTCCAAAGTCAGCTGGAGGCGGTTGGTGATGAGGATGAGGCACCTGGAATGGATCCTGAAGGGGCGGCTGCTGCTGATTTGCATACCCTGCCTGCTGCTGTGGCGAGGGTATATGGTCGTGAAATTCCTGCTCTGGCTGAGGCTGCTACTCCTCAGAATCATCTTCTTCCTCTGACTCTGCTTCGTGGTAGAGAGGAGGAGATGCAGCCACCTGTGGACCGTAGTCCAACTGGAGTTCGTACTCAATCGCTAAATCACCACCGACGGTGTGTACTATGCGACGTGGGACGTCAGGGCCATATGATTGGCTGAGACCGAGGGTGATAATGAGGCGACCCACAAAGTTACTACCAAGGAGAGAGCGGGGTGGCTTGGTAGTCTTCGTCTTCTTGTGGAAGAGGCGTGCCAGCACCCATCCTGGGTGAAGTGGCCGACCCTCTCTGATGGCCCGGAGAAGTAGGAGCTCCTCTCTGCTGATGTGGTGGCGGTCCTTCTCTGGAGCAAATAAAAGAGATCTACGCCAAACCATATGAATGAAACGGAAGAGAGGGTGAGAGAATGACCTAACAGAGTTATGAGCCGTGGTCCGAGCATCCGGCACTCCAGTGGTGTGGCTCCAGAGTGCGTCATAAGTTGGTCCGTTACCTGAGTTGTTCTCCCAACCGAGGTGATGACCCTGGTAGTGCTCCAATGGAATGCCGAGGTAGGCGGAAAACTCGTCGTATGTGAGGTCTTTGTGCACCCCCACCGAGATAGAAGGTTATCTTCTTGTGCCGCCTTGCCTTGTGCTCGTCCAGCTCGAATGTAGCCCAAAATTCCTGAAGCGCGATGTCGGGGAATTCATCGGCTATGGTGGTCAGCTCCAAAAGACCTACGACGGCTAGAGAGACGTGCATGTTCATGTGCCAATCCTCGTCATGCTCGAGGAGGGAGTCCAGAGAAAGTGGTCGCACGTCGGCGGCGGGAGTGTGCTGGAACTGCTGGTAGCGCTCAAAGTAATGCACTGGGAGACCAGCGACTGTGGGGTGGTACCCGATGCGGCCTGGGAATGCCGGAGGAGGACCATGGATAGCGGGTGTGACTGGGGCTGGTGCCCTGGAGCTAGACTCAGTGTCGAGTCTGGCCTTAGTCCTGCGCTCCCTGTCGACATGCCTAGTTCATAGTAAGAAACGAAACCAGATTAGTCAAACTAAGAACCTACCCCACACTTAGTCAAAAAAACTCAATTTCACAAAGAAATGAGGAAAACCGAGTGGGGGTAAGCAAAGCGAGTAACCGGTAAGCACAATAATTCACAAAACACGCATAGGACTAGCCAGAATATCAACATCACAACTAGAGTTCATAGGTCAAACAGGTATGCCAAAAAGTCAACAGTAGAACGCATTGAACCATAATCATGGCAATTACTAGCACAAATCGGGGAATGATGGCATGACATAAGCTCGGACAACAAATACAGCGATATGAACGTCAATGGACAAATATAGCAGCCAAATGAGCAACAACAGTTCATGGTCAATCCAAAATTTCATAAAAGTCAACGCCACGAAGAATCATCCTTTAAGCATAGCAATTCATGATCAAATGGTATTAAATTTCGGCACAATTCTCCCTAAGCAAGCTAGAACAGTCCAAAGCAATCAGTTCACCAAAATTCTCACAAACAGTCGGCACGCAAATTGAGATAGACCGAAAAAGTCAACCAAAGTCAACCCCAACGAAATTCAGCATTCAATATGTCAAAAGACTCGGAATGAAAATCTCTACAACTTACCTTGAAGTCATCGTGGCTGAAAATGAACGAATGAAGAGGAATCAGTGAAAAACTCGAGAAATTAGGTTTTGGCGGAACTGAAGCTCTAGAGTTCCGATTCGGACGTTCTACGGCTTAAAATGATCAGGGGAGGATGAGGGACTGAGCGGCGGCGGACGGCGGTGGTGGAAATGGGCGGCGGGTGAAAGCGGTGGCAATTTTTCATTTTTGAAAGGGGGGGTTCGTTCGAAAATCTGTGGGGAGAGAGAGAAAAAAGACCAGGTAAAAAGAAAAGGGGAAAAGATTTTAGATTTTTCGAAAGTTTTTGGCGAAAATAGGTGTAATTTTTCACCAAAAAGATTAGTTCAAATCGTCTGCCGGATTTCAAAGTGAGTTTTCGCCGAAAAGTTTATCAAAAATTGGTCGAAAAACACAGTGGGTTTTAAAGAGGAGTTTTCACCGAAAAAGTGCAAGTTTTCAGCGAAAACTTGACCTACAATTTTTTTAAAACGTTTTCGCAATCCCCGCAAACTTCAGAAAATCAGAACTAATTGACAAAAATCAGAACAACTCAAACAACTTAGGATTGAATCGAGGACACACAAACTACACATGAAAAATAAGAAATCATGTAACTGACACTTTTGGCTCCCCCGAACCGATTCTAAAATACTAAGTTCGACACAAATTGAAAAACTGACTCTAGCCGTGAGTTGCCTCCCACGAAGCGCTCCTGATTAACGTCTTTGAGCTGGACGATACCTGGATGGTATTAGGAGACATCCCAACTCAGGATCTCCTTAACGCTTGCATCAGAGTTCATGAAGTAGAGCTTCGGGGTACCTCCGGTGAGCATGAATTTCTTCCCGTTGGCATGAATGAGCTTGGCACGTCCATCGGGAAGGTGGCCGACAATCTTGAACGGCCCGAACAGTTCTCTTGAGAGATCATCCTTTGCGAGTGTTACAGTGGAAGGAAGGAGAACAGTCGGCTTTGTCTTCTCTTTAGCCTCCGACTTCATTACACCGGGATCTGTGATCTTTGGCGCTTCCTTGGGAGATGCTTTTCGCTTCTCCTTCTTCACTTGTTTCTGCGCCGGTGGCTTGAAAGGAATCGGTGGTGCAACTGGCTCGGAAGAGGATGGCGGAGCAACTGGCCTCAGACCATTTGAGTCTTCTTTTGATTCTTCCTTCTTAGCCTGCCAGGTTCTTTGCTTGGTGGTGATTGAGAAGAAGAGGTTTTCAGTTCCTTCTTTTTTGGTGGCTTTTGTGCCGTGGTTCCGGTCTTCTGCTTGATAATCTGTTCTACACCTGTAACCACAGTCGATCTAGAAACACTGGAAGGGATATCAGTAACGGAGTTGACCGAGGTCAAGTCTACAGTTTCAACAGCAAGACAGTGAGGTTCTTCCTCCTTAAGAGTATATTTCATACCATCCTTAAGGCGGAATGTTATCGTTTCCTTACCAACCCTCAAGGTCAAAGAACCACTCGGAACATTGATTTGCATTCGGTTGTTGCCATGAAGAGTCAACCTATAAGGATAGTAGAATCCTCATCTCGAGTATCTATAACCACAAAATCAGCTAGGAAAGTTAAAGGACCACATCTAGTGACAACATCATTAATCTCTCCTCTAGGCATTTTCAATGATCTATCAGCAAATATAAGTTGCATGCTAGTCGGTTTAAGTTCTCCTAGATTCAACTTTTCGAACAAACTCATAGGCATGACATTTACAGAAGCACCTAAATCAACCAAACTACGTTCTACTTCAACATCATTAATGATAAGAGGCAAAGTGAAAGAACCAGGATCGGGGCACTTAGCTGGATATGGCGAGGAAGGCTTCTTGCTACGGATGGTAGGGTATCCTTCTTTGTTTCCCCACATGCCAGTCTCGATCATTGCGTTAGGTAGCAATGCATTTCGGAAGGGAGGCTTCTCGTAGTATGGAGCAAGAGGAGGATCGTACTCCCTAGGTGCCTCCTTCTTTGCTTCCTTCTTCTCCGGAACTTCAATGGCCCTGTATAAAATAGAAGAAGTATAAGTAGGTGAGCTCACCGGACTTTGAATAGATACCATCTTGGCTTGCTCCTTTCTTGGATTCGGCTCGGTTTGGCTTGGGAGCTGGCTAGAAGGGCTGCTATTTGCTAACATGCTGGAGATCTGGTTCACTGCATGCTCTATTTTTTGACAGGAAGCGATCTGTTCTTGGTTGAAGAGAGCTTGAGCTTTGAACTGACTATCATGATCGTCAAGTTTGGTGATGATCTGATTGAGCTTCTTGTCGAGTTCACTGTCCTTGTTGTCCTTCTGATGCTGCTGTCCTGTATAAGTGTTGTTCAAATATTGATTCTGGCAATTGCCAGGAGCTTTCCCGTAGTTACCCAGATTTTGGTGCGGCGGCTGGTAGATACCTCTCGTCGAATTGTTTGGCTTTTGATCCTGAACTGAACCAGTTGGTCGGTTATTCTGATTCTGGCCTTGGTTCTGATTGGCGCCGACATTGTAGGGAGGTCACTCTTGGAAATTTCCCTATTGTCTGTAGTTGCGGTAGCCAACATAACCTTGTTGATTGTTGTTGAAGCCTTGAGAAACGAAATTGACTTCTTCAGTAGACCAGACTTCTGCTTTGCCGAAGTTCTGGCATCGTCCTCCGTTATGAGCACAAGCTCCACACCACTCGCAATCAGCAACATAAACGGAAGCTGCTGGCGGCTTGATAGGTGTAGTAGACTTCTTCAAATGCTTCTCTACCTCTGCTTTGATAGTTGCTTCAAGATCGAGCTTGCTTCTTGATCCTTCTGATTATCGTTCCCAGTTCCTTGACTTGGAAGCACAGTTGGCAAAATGGAGAAGAGCAGCTTCAGGTGTGAGGGTAGTGCAATCCCCTTCAGCTAGGGAATTGACCCATTTAGCAGATTCATCACGAAGACCTTGAGCAAAGATTTCAGCTAACTATCTCTGCTCGAACCCATGGTGCCGGGAGTTGTAGAGGAGTTCTTGGAATCGATTCCAAGTATCATATAAGCTTTCTCCTTCTTTCTGGGAGAATCTGGCAATGCTGTCCTTGATGGCTGTTGTTCTGGCAGGAGGAAAGTATTCTTCAACGAAGTCCTGAGCCAGAGTATCCCAATTAGTGTAATAACCAGGTGATTTGCCAGTAAGCCACCTCTTAGCGGCGCCTTTCAGAGAGAACGGGGAAGCTCTCAAACAAAGAGTATTCTTGTCGAGGTTTCCGTTCTTGAAAGTGCTGCAGAGATCAAGGAAGTCTGCAAGATGAGTGCACGGATTGTCTAGGGGCCTGCCTTCGAACTGTAGATCCCTCGAGATCATAGTCAAGAATGGAATCTTGATCTCATAGTTAGGATCTCCTTCAATGCGAGATACGGCAATGGCAGATCAAACGCTAGTCGCGCTCGGCTTGTTGTAATCGGCTAGACTTTTCTGTGCAGGCGTCGGTGGTGGTGGATTTCCGCCTGGTGGTGGTGGTGGTGGTAATTGATCAGTCATGGTAGGGGATGGAGGAGGTGAAAGTGACTCGGTGTATGAAACGGATGTAGGTGACGGTAATGGTGAAGATGAGGGACTATCCTTCAGTTCCTCAATCTTAATCGAAGTGACGGGTGGAGGTGGATTGGTTCTGCCTCTCCTTGAAATCTGTGATTGTCGAGGTGGAGCAGAACTGCTTGGTCTCTCTATACTCTTAGCCTTGTCGGTTTGAGAGCGAGTCCAAGGGGGGCGATGCATACACCTGTAAACAACCTACAAATAACAAAAACAAACAAGAACCAGTGTAAAGTCGAAGTGGGTGGAAAAATGAAAGATGGAAAGTAGAAGAATAAATTGCCAGTTCTTCTTTCAAACAATCAAAAGAAGGTCCCCGGCAACGGCGCCAATTTGGTGAACGTGTCGTTGTGATGCGTTCAAACAAATAACTAACAAAGCTAACAAAAGCTAGGGTAGATCGTATTCCACGGGTCTTCTATGATTGACTACTCAAATAAGCTAGCAAAATATTCGGGTTTAAGCACTTCGTGCGTGGTGTGAGTTCCACGACTTCTAAATCTAAGAAATGCAGAGAAATTAAAAATTTAAACTAAAGACAGATTGGAAATTGGTTGATTAAAACAGAGATGACAGACGAACTTAGACTTTGAATCCCCCTTCGTTCCCCAGAGCATTGGCAATCAACAGATCAGCGGATTTCGATTCTCATTCAATCAATTCTAAGACACCACCATAACTCCTTACCCTTAGGTTTAAGACCGGCGAACATTCACTCTATCCGCTCTAGCTACCAAGATTAATTAGTCACCCGGGTACGGTCGCCTCTCGCAATTACTTAACTTAACTGGTGAGATTACTAACGATTTATGAGTTACTCTTGCAGTGGATTAACCCTAACCGGTCCCTATGAAAGGCACACTCCAATTATAAGGTTAATTGTTCAATTTTATGTTCTAAAGTAAGGCGAGCGTTCGCTTCTATCCTTAGCTTAACAAGAATCTAATCTAGGTGATCAATCCGGACAAGAAACATGAACAATGAAGAACAAATCAAACATGAAAGAGAAACTGATTGAACTTTGAATCTAATCACCGCCGATCCGTGACCGCTTTAAAGCCCTGGGTCACTTAGGGTTCATCTAGTCTAAGCTCTAGGAGTTTAGCTGCGCATATTCATTACAAAAGAATCAAAGACAATGAAAGAGTTCATCATACAAAGGAAGAACAGAAAAGAATCTGAAAAACCTAATTAAGATGACTCCGGCAGAACTTCGATCTTCCAGTAGACTGCAATCCTAGCTCCGAGTCCTCGAGATGGAAGGGATGGCGTCACGATCTCTTTCCGGCTCTTCGAACTCTAACTCCTTGCTCCAGAACTTGAGAGAATTCTCTAAATTCTGATGTGTGATGTATTATGAGGTATCTCCTTTATTGGGCCGCCGGTTAAGTATTTATACTTAACCCTAATTCAGCCGGATTTTAACTGGTATTTTTGCCGAAAATATTGAGGAATTTTTGGCAAAAATTCCTTTGTAATTGGATAGTCCGCGGCTGATTTCTCCTGTAAATTTTGGTTCCCTAGTTCTCGGTCAAAAATTTTCTGTTTTCGCCAAAAACTTCTGTTAATGAGCATCGCCGATTTGTGCTGATATTTTTGCCGAAAATACTGAAGGATTTTCGGCGAAAATTCCTTTGTAAATCGGGGCAGGAATTGTTTTGACTTGATTGGCTCCTTAGATCGATTCCGGTGCAATTCCTCGAGGTTCGAACACCTTAGACACGTCCTTGGCTACTTTATTTGACGGGAAAAACCTGCGCTAACATAAAAACACTAGAAACCCATCAAATAGACCCGAAACGGGCCAAGGTAACACAAATGGCACGAGATAGGGCAATCGATTGAATATTCGCTATTCTACCCTAAAAACCATGTCTTAAGCAAGGAAATGTCGCTTAAATGAGGCTGATAATCACGTCAAATCGAGTGTCATCAGCCACCTCTTGGGAAATTCTTCAAGGATCTTGCAAGGAACGTAAAGAACGGAGATGTGTCTACCATCACTCTCACTGATGAGTGCTATGTCGTCCCTATCGCATGTCAACTCGACCACCCCCAGCTAAGTGTCGTGATCCCGGCCCTTTTACTTTACCTTGCATAATAAATGGTAGAAAAATCGAACGTAGTCTGGCAGATCTTGGTGCTTCCATTAACGTTATGCCCACTCATCTTTACAAAGAATTAAACCTAGGAGAGCTAAAACCTGTTAGTCTACATCTTGTGTTAGCTGATAGATCGGTTAAAATACCTAGGGGAGTAATAGAAGATGTGGCTGTCCATTGCAGACCTTTTACCATTGTGGCCGATTTTGCTGTTTTAGATACCCGAGAGGTAGACGTTACACTTATCTTAGGCTGACCCTTTCTGACAATGGTCGGTGCACTTATCAATTGCAAACAAGGCTCTTTAACATTAATGGTCGGAGATGATAGTGTAACGTTCTGCCTTAAGGACGATATGAAGTATTCTTCTGCTCAAGATGATAAGTGTTTTTCAATTGATGCTATGGAGTTGGCTTCGGCCGACTTTGTCACTAATGCCTTATTTAGCGACCCGCTAGAGTTGTGTCTAATTTCAGGGATAGAAGATGCATTGGATGATCCGGAACAACTCCATTGGCAAGAGGAACTCGAGAACCAGAAACGGTGCCTGCTACTACTTCCGTGGTGCCACCCCTTGAGCATACACCAAGTCAGATCACTACCTCATATGAGCAGCCACCAGAACTCACATTAAAGGATCTTCCAGACCATTTAGAGTATGCATTCTTGGGAAAGGAATGCCAGTTACCAATTATTATCAGCTTCGCTCGGTCGTCTGGACAGAAGAAGCAATTAGTCAAGCTCTTGAAGGAACACATCCGAGCTATAGACTGGCAGTTATCTGACATCCGAGGTATCTCTGAAACATTCTGCAAGCATCGGATAGTGGTAGATGAGGAGTTCAAACCCGTAAGACAGCCGCAATGCCGATTGAAACCATTAATGCAAGATGTCGTGAAGAAGGAAGTTCTTAAACTCCTTGATGCCGGGATTATCTACCCTATCTCCAACAGCCCTTGGGTTAGCCCAACTCAAGTCGTACCAAAGAAGGGAGGGATTATGGTAATTCCTAACCAAAAAGGTGAGCTTATCCCCACCCGTACTGTTACAGGATGGAGAGCCTGCATCGACTATAGACGGCTTAACGATGCTACCAAGAAAGATCACTTCCCTTTGCCATTCATTGATCAAATGCTTGAGAGGTTAGCTGGTCATCAGTACTGATGGACGTTGTGAAGCGTGTAGTCAAATAACTACTAAGCTGGAAGCTAAGCAGATCATATTCCACGGGTCTTCTAATAATTGTCTACTCAAATGTAAAGGCAGATTACTCAAGTTTAACACGTTGTGCGTGGTGTGAGTTCCACGACTTCTATTCTAGAAATGCAGGTAAATTAAAAACTAAATTGAAAGACAGATTGAAAGATTGGTTTACTTAACAAAGACGACAGACAAGCTTAGACTTCGAATCCCCCTTAGTTCACCAGAGCATTGGCAATCAACAGACCATCGGATTTCAATTCTCGTTCAATCAATTCTAAGACACCACCATAACTCTTGACCCTTAGGTTTAAGACTGACGAACGTTCGCTCTATCCGATCTAGCTACCAAGATTAATTAGCCTCCCGAGCACGGTCGCTTCTTACGACGACTAAACTAACTGGTGGAATTACTAACGATTTATGAGTTACACTTGAAGTAGATTAACCCTAACTGGTTTCTACGAAAGGCACACTCCAATGAACAGGTTAATTGTTGATTTGATGTTCTAAAGTGAGGCGAGCGTTCGCTTCTATCCTCAGCTTAACAAGAATCTAATCTAGGTGATCAAGCCATACAAGAAACGTAAACAACGAAGAACAAATCAAACATGCAAGAGAAACTGATTGAACTTTGAATCTAATCACCGCCGATCCGTGACCGCTTTAAAGCCATGGGTCACTTAGGGTTCATCTAGTCTAAGCTCTATGAGTTTAGCTACTCATGTTCATAACATCAGAAACAAAGACAGAAATAGAGTTCATCAAGAAAAGGAAGAACAGATGGAAACTGTAAAACCTAATTAAGATGACTCTGGCAAAGCTTCGCTCTCCGGTAATCTTCACTCCTAGCTCCGAGTGTCCGAGGTGAAGGGATGGCGTCACAATCTCTTCCTGGCTCTTCGAACTCTTCAACTCTAGTCTCTCGAACTTCTTAGGTCTGGAACTCGTGAAAGTTCTATTTTGAAAGTATATCCTCCAGTGTGAGCCGCCGGTTTTGTATTTACACTTAACCCTATTCCCAGCCGGATTAGGTTAAGATTTTTGGCGAAAACTTTAAGAAGTTTTCGCCGAAAACTTCTTTGAAAAAGGCTGACCGATTCGGCTGTTTCTCCTGTGTCAATTTTGTTCAGAGTTTTTGGTGAGAACTTTGACTTCTCACCGAAAACTTCTTCTTGTAAACTCTGACGATTTCTTTTTGAGTTTTTGACGAAAACTTCAGGTCTTTTCGCTGAAAACTTCTTTGTAAAATTGGGCAGGATTTGTGTTGACTTGATTGACTCCTTGGATCAATTCTGGTGCGGTTCCTTGAGGTTCCAATGCCTTAGACACGTCCTCGGTTACATTATTTGACTGCAAAAACCTATGCTATTACAAAAACACTAGAAAACCATCAAATAGACCCGAAATGGGCCAAAGTAACTAAAGTGGCACTAGATAAGGTAGTTGAGTGATTATTCGTTATTCTACCTGTAACATCCCCGCTCAACCAAACGGTTTGGAACTCAAGATCGGTGGACTAGGGTACTGGAATCAGTGCTCTTAAGCTCCCCTTGAGGTTTGGGTCATTCGGGTTTAAGTTGGGTCGAAGTTGCAAAGAGGGGAACGGTGATGCACCAAAAAGTGCCGATTTTGGGCTCTGAAGTGCGCAGGCGCACTTCTGTAATATCATTCGGCGGAATTTTGACAAAATTCCAAAAGTGCGCCTTTTTGGGGCCAAAGTGCGTCGGCGCACTTTTTGACATACCAGGCGCACTTTTCGTGCATAAAAGGATGGATTTGCACGGAAATTCATAACTTCTTTCCCCTTTCTCTCTCCCCGAAAAGCCATTGACGAACCTAGTGCGAGCAATCTTCGAAGGGTGATTCCGGGAGCTGTAGAGGTAGGAATTGAGTTTCCGTTGGTTGCTATGGTTTCGTAGCGACGAGGAGAAGAGATCGCTAACCTCCATTTTGGGTTTCTGGGTGTAGGTCGTGAGCAGTAAGGAAGGGTAGAGCTACGAGTTTGGTGGTTGGGAATCGAGTTTCTGGGGAACTAGAAGACGATTAGAGCCTCGTCTTCTATTCCAGGTGAGGGCTTAGCATTGTGTAAGTAGTTTGGACAGCGTGAGGAGCTTCAATTGGACTTAGAACAAAACCTAGGTTATGCATGAAAATGATGAGCGTAAAAGGGGATAAACTGTTCTGTGAATGTACTTGATTGCTATTGATGATTGCCGTGGTTGATTGTTGTTGTTGATTGCTGTTATTTGGGGTTGGGTGTGAACTGAAGTGAATTAAGTAATGGATTGACATAGAAATGAGAATTAGGATGGTTGGGAAATGAGTGCGGGTGCTATGATATTATGAATTGCTGGTTGTGGACGCAGGAGAGTTGCCCTGCCAATGTGGGGTCGCTCTGAATAAGAGGAACGGGTGGGTGACCCCTAGACTCATGGCATGGCTTCCCCTGTACTTGCAGGTGGGGGAGGCCGGTGAGCTAGCCGGTTATCCTATTGATTGTGAGGTGTGTGCTGTGAACATGACAGGGGCATGGAGGACGAGATGTGTTGTGAACTATGGACTATGAATGAGATGTGACTGATTTGTGTTGTATGTTGGTAGTAGATGTGATGTATGAGTTGAGAATGTGATGTTGAGAATTGTATGTTGGAAATAGAACCGGAAGGAGCCCACACTACCCCACCCGAGGTACTGGTTGTTGAGTCTGATCCATTGGGGTAGATCCCCTTGACATGGGTGTCAAGGGAGTGATGAGATTGATGATGAGATTGATGATGAGATTGATGGTTAATGAGAACGCGTTCCCCATGCGGTAGGGGAGCGCGAGGACTTCCCATGCGGTAGGGAAGTGCGTCGGCCGGCTGGTGGTGGTGTGGATAACTCCTTGGCGCCTAATAACTCACCTAGATAATACGAACGTGAATGTTTGTGTGCTTGTGGTTGTGGTAGTGACTTGGTTGATGGATGAGATGTGATGATGTTGTGTGTGCCGTGGATTGATGTATTAGTTCTGTGTGATTCCATTGTTATGAATTGTGCTTGAGAACAAGAACTGACCAACGTGATCACCTAGACTGCCTTTAGGGAATTAAAATATGGAAAGGGGGGTTGGGTTTGGTTCCATTGTTGGATGTCTTGTGCGGAGTTGGGACCGCTCCATAGAGTAGGACAACGTGTAGGTAGGCCCAGTGGGTTCACTCAATTTCAATAGGAAATTGATCCCTTCTCCCCTTTCAGGATCTCGTGGCTAGTAGAGGTAGCTGAGGAGTTTGAGTTCGAGGTCGATTTCGTGAAGTTCTGGACGGAAGCCATGAGGTGAAGACTGGGATTACGCGGAGTTGACTTTTCTGTTCATTTCAGTTGACTATGGGATTTTGGGGTTTTTTTTATGTACTTTCTGATTTATGTTGGTTTGGAGGATTTATGATGGATTGGATTGTACTCGGATTTCAGTTTCGCGTTTCTATGGAGGCCTCCCATGTTTTTATTGTCTTTTGATCACCGCCAATTTCACTGTTTTACCCTTGTTTTTACTCGGTAGTACCTGGGACCGGCTCAACCACGGGTTTACTCGGGTTGATTCGGAACGGGTGTTACACTACCCTAAAAACCATGTCTTAGTACAAGAAATGTCGCTTAAATGAGGCTGATAATCACGACAAATCGAGTGTCATCAAATACCCCACACTTAAGCTTTTACATGTCCTCAAGCAAACTAAATAGAAAACGCTCATGTTCACAAATGATAAGATCGATTAAATTGAAGTTCAAGCTCACACAATGAATTATTAGACAGCTACTTCTAGAACAAGAAACCTAACATGCATACCGATCAGCCAAACAACCTGGTCTCATTAAAAACTACACACGACAAGAAGTAGTAACCAATCATGCACGAATTTGACCTGATCGACTGTAACAAGTTCTACACTACAAGGGTTCATGATGAGATGGATGATGGGAATGTATGATGGTGGCATTGGTGCCGTGTAGCTTTCGACTAACTTCCCTCGAATCTAGCATATGGCTTCCTACTGTCTAACCAGACACGGGCGGAATAGTGTACGATCGTCCTATGATAACCTCAAGCAACCTAGCACTTTATTTTCTTTACACATTTCTTTTTCTGAATTTTCTTTTACAATTTCTTTTGGCTTTGTTCTTCCATATG
Organism: Linum lewisii; assembly: GCA_034768395.1. Lineage (NCBI taxonomy): Eukaryota > Viridiplantae > Streptophyta > Magnoliopsida > Malpighiales > Linaceae > Linum > Linum lewisii. The sequence continues at coordinate 31,840,990 of CM068298.1, forward strand.
TAGGAAAAAGAACGTTATTGAACTAAACTATAAATTTGAAACCTTTTGAACTATTTATTTATTTATTTTTTAATTTTTTCTTATTTTCTTTTTATTTTTCTTTTGTGCCGATTTTCTTTTAGTTGCTAGAGGGGTTTACATGTCTGGACATAATAGCTAAGACCACCTGTTTAATGGCTATACGCAAGTTACCACAAACCAACTTCCGGTTGGCTAATCTAGAACTATAACCACAGGGGATCAATGGGGAATGAAAGAATGGGGATTGGCTGTAATGTATATCGAACCGAAAGAACAGGCCAAGCTCAAGGGTTTAAACCTAATGGATTTAACGTTGGGTAGGCAATCTGGCTTAGTAGCTGAATCTTTGTGCCCCTATCATTCTAGAACTCGTGTCATCGTGTGGTCTGAAGTAGGTCTCATGCAAATTCTAACTCATTCAAGAAAACAAAAAACCACTCAAAAAGAATTGAAATTGCAAGTTATGTGCAATGGATCAAAAGCTCACATTTGGTTTGCTAGTCGGATTCGATCATTTTCATGCAATCAAAGCGACAAACTACAAGTGTGATTTCAAAAATCTGTTCTGACCAGGTAATTTAGCATCAAAGTATACAAGTTGGTTCTCAAGTTCTAGGTTAAGCAGTCTAAGCATCATTATGATGAATTGAACAACAACTTAACATCAAAAATCAAGAATCGAGCAATTCTAATGCTAGAGAAACTGGAAAGGCACCACGGAACACACAAAAACACAATTAAGGGCAATCAAGTTCATGCAAGGTTCTCTAGCATCCTACCCCACACTTAAATCATTCTGTGTCCTCACAGGGCTAAGCTAGAGTTGAGAGCAAATAGAAGAACCTGGACCAAGATGATTGGTGTAGGGGATGAACACGGGTCTTCGGAGCTGGAAGGGAATCTACCAAAGCGAAGGGAAATGTAGTAAACCCTAAGCAAAGGGAATCTACCAAACTACCTGCAAAACAAAAACAAATGAAAGATAAAAAGGAAACCGGGACAAGTGTCCCAGATCCACACAGAAAAAAGTTGGATCGAAATCCGAAAGAATAATAAAAAGGAGAGACAAGGAAGAGGATACAAGCCGATCACTGCTGGTCAGGTGCATCGGGAGGTGGAATGTGGAGGACGTCGTTGACCTGCTGCTGCCACGCCAGCTGCGCCTCGTACCTCTCATCACTTTGGTGCATGTGTTGCCGCATAATAACCCATCTGGCATCTTGGGTGGCGGTGTCTGTGACTCGCTACTCCCGGAGTCGCTCATAGAGCTCTCCAAATTCAGCTAGAGGCGGTCGGTGATGAGGATGTGGCATCTGGAATGGATCCTGAAGGGGCGGTTGTTGCTGATGTGCAAACCCCGTATACTGCTATGGCGAGGGTATATGGTCATGAAACTCCTGCTCTGGCTGAGGCTGCTGCTCCTCAGAATCATCTTCTTCCTCTGACTCGTCCTCATGGTGCAGAGGTGGAGCTGGCGCCACCTGTGGATTGTAGTCCAACTAGAGGTCCTACTCGACCGCTAAATGTCCACTGATGGTGTGTACTACACGACGCGGGACGTCAGGTCCCCACGACTGGCTGAGGACGAGGTTGATGATAAGGCGGCCTACGAAGTTACCGCCAATGAGGGAGTGAGGCATCTTGGTCGTCTTGGTCTTCTGGTGGAAGAGGCGTGCAAGCACCCATCCCGGATGAAGCGGATGAGCCTCTCGAATGGCACAGAGAAGTAAGAGCTCCTCTCTACTGATGTGGTGGTGATCCTTCTCTGGAGCAAATAAAAGGGACCTACGCCAAACCATATGAATGAAACGAAAGAGAGTGTGAGAGAGTGACCTGATGGAGTTATAAGTCGTGGTTCCTAGCACCTAGTACTCCAGTGATGTGGCTCCATAGTGCATCATATTCCGGGCCTTTGCCCGAGTTTTTCTCCCAATCGAGGTTGTAGCCTTGGTAGTGCTCCTGTGGGATGACGAGGTGGGCTGCGAACTTGTTGTATGTGAAGTGTTTGTACACCCCACTGAGATAGAAGGAAATGACCTTCTTGTGCTACCTCCTCTTGTGCTCGTCAAGCTCAAAGGTGGCCCAGAATTCCTGGAGCGTGATGTCTGGGAAGCCATCAGCTATGGTGGTCAGCTCCAAAAGACCTGCAGCTGCCAGCTAGTTGAGCACATTCCTATGCCAATCCTCGTCATGCGCGAAGAGGGAATCCATAGACAGCGGTCGCACATCGGCGGGAGGAGTGTGTTGGAACTGCTGGTAGCGCTCGAAGTAGTGCACTGGTAGGCGGGCAACGGTGGGTGTGACTGGAGGTACTGCTCTGGAGCTAGACCCGGTGTCTAATCTGGTCTTAGTCCTTCGCTCCCTGTCTACATGCCTAGTTCATAACAAGAAATAGAACTAGATTAGTCAAACTAAAAACCTACCCCACACTTAGTTGAAAAAACTAAATTTCACAAAGAAATGAGGAAAACCGAGTGGGGGTAAGCAAAGCGAGTAACTGGTAATCACAATTATTCATAAAACACGCATAGGACCAGCCATAATGTTAATATGACAATCAGAGTTCGTAGGTCAAATCGATATGCCAAAAAGTCAACATTATAATGCATTGAACCCTAACCATGGAAATTACTAGCACAAATCAGGGAATGACGGCATAACGTAAGTTCAGACAATAAACATAACGATACGAACGTCAATGGACAAGCATGGCAGCCAAATGAGCAACAACGGTTCATGGTCAAACCGATATTTCACAAAAGTCAACACCACAAAGAATTAACCTCTAAGCATAGCAATTCATGATCAAATGGTATCAAACTTCAGCACAAATCTCCCTAAGCATGCTAGAACAGTCCAAAACAATCAGTTCACCAAAATTCTCATGAAATAGTCGGCACGCAAATCAAGGTAGACCGAAAAAGTCAACTGAAGTCAACCCCGACGAAATTCAGCATTCAATATGTCAAAAGACTCGTAATGAGAAACTCTACAACTTACCTTGAAGTCATGATGGCTGCAAACGAACGAAAGAAGAGGAATCGGTGAAAAACTCGAGAAATTAGGTGTTTTGGCGGAACTGAAGCTCTAGAGCTCTGATTTGGACGTTCTATAGCTTGAAATGATCAGGGGAGGAAGACGGTGAGAGCGGCAGCGGTGAATTTTAATTTCAAAAAGGGGGGGGTCTGGTTTTTTTGATCTAAAATAATGGGGGAGAGAGAGAAATGAACCGGAAAAAAAGAAAGAAAAGGGGGAAAGATTTTTTGGATTTTTTGAAAGTTTTTGGCAAAAAGGGTGCAAGTTTTCGCCGAAAAGTTTAGTTCAAATCGTCTGCCGGATTTCAAAGTGAGTTTTCGCCGAAGAGTATGAAACTTTTCACCAAAAAGTTTGTCAAAAACTGGTCAGAAAACACAGTGGGTTTTGAAAGAGAGTTTTCGCCGAAAAAAGTGCAAGTTTTCGACGAAAACTTTGACCTGCAGTTTTTTTAAAAACATTTTCACAATTTCGACAAACTTTGAAAATTCAGAACTAATTTAACAAAAATCGAAACAACTTCAAACAACTTGGAATTGAACCGAGGACACACAAATCACACACGAAAAATAAGAAATCATGCAACTAACACTTTGGGCTCCCCCAAACCGACTCTAAAACACTGAGTTCGACACAAATTAAAAACTGACTCCAGCTGTGGGTTGCCTCCCACGAAGCGCTCTTGATTAACGTCCTTGAGTTGGACGATACCTGGACGGTGTTAAGAGACATCCCAACTCAGGATGTCTTTAACGCTTGCGTCGGAATTCATGAAGTAGAGATTCGGGGTACCTCCGGCGAGCGTGAATTTCTTCCCGTTAGCATGAATGAGTTCTCTTGGTACGTCCATCGGGAAGATAGTCGACAATCTTGAACGGCCCGAACAGTTGTCTTGATAGATTATTCGTTGCAAGTGTCATAGTAGAAGGAATGAGAACAGTCGGCTTTGTCTTCTCTTTAGCCTCCGGCTTCATTTCACCGGGATCTGTGATCTTTGGCGCTTCCTTGGGAGATGCTTTTAGCTTCTCCGTCTTTACTGTCTTCTGCGCCGGTGGCTTGACAGGAATCGGTGGTGCAACTGGCTCGGAAGAGGATGGCGGAGCAACTGGCCTCCAGACCATTTGAGTCTTCTTTTGATTCTTCCTCCGTGACCTGCCAGGTTCTTTGCCTAGTGATGATTGAGAAGAAGAGGCTTTCAGTTCCTTCTTCTTATGTGGCTTCTGTGTCGTGGGTTCAGTCTTCTACTTGATGACCTGTTCAGCACCTGCAACAACAGTCGGTCTAGAAACACTGTGATGTGAACCGCTGCAACCGTGGGCAGACGACCCTAACCACCGCAAGTTGAGACCGTGCAATGAGGTAGAAACCTTCGGGAACCGGGGCAGAATAGTACTTTGACCCGTCGGCTATATAACAGCCGGGAACCAGAAGTGTCCAGTCGAAGACGCCACGCCAAGAGATGAATGCTCTTGATGATAAGTCAACCTTAAGCAATGCTCCTCACATTAACTCGAAGGGAAAAGAACATAAGTTCTGAAATATATTTAATCAAAAGGGGGTTCTCCGTACAAGAGGTGGCCGGCGGCCTCCTTATATAGGTGAGGGAACAAGCTCTCCTCCCTAAACCCTACTTCCTAAATAATAATAAAATAAAGAAATAAAAAAGAGTCCTAATTAGAAAACCTAAAGAGGACTTTAAATAATCCTAACCTAGACTAGAAGAAGGGAAAATTCGGACTCCAACCCTACAAGGGAAGAGAATCCTACCTAAACAAGAACTCCTAAAAAGGAGGCTGGAAAATCCTAAAAACAGCTAAACGGATTCTGGAATATTCGGCCTAATAAATACCAAATTAATTCTGAAAATTAAGCCCTTTTGCAGACCCCTAGAAGACTCCATGGGCTACAACTTTCGTGTTTCCAAATTCTATCTCCAAGTAGCCCATATTCGTCAATCCTTGCCGGGCTAGGAATCTGTCCAGAAATCAGGATTTGGCCTCTTATGACTTTAGTGTTGGCCCGAAGCTGCTGGACTATGAGTTGGCCTCTTGGCCCTTCTCTTGGGTTGGATTCTCCTTTCTTCTCTCCTCTTGGATCAGGCTCAGGGGGTGGCCTAATCGTGGCTCCTGGCTTGGCCTTCCTCGGATCAGCATCCGGGCTCCATTTAGTGATGCTCAGGCCATGCATCACTAGGACTTGCTTTAGCCCTAACTTCTTCAATACTCCTCCGAATTGGGATCCGTTTGTTGGAGGGTGCTCCTGAGTCTTTAAGCTATCCAGGGCTGCTGGTAGTTCATGAAAGGCACCAGCCAATTGTTGTATGGGCCAGAAGTTCTCCTCTGTGGTATCCAGGCCCAAGGACACATCTAACTCTTGGCCTTCTTCAAATATGTTCGGGCCCTTTGAGTTCTGCTTCGGCCAAGTGTTCAGGAATGCTATCAGGAGGTCTTCAAGGGCTGGTGCTGGTCCAGGGATCGTGGCTTCGATCCTTAAGCTTAGTTCTAGTATTTGGCCTGGTCCGGGGCTCGTACCGGGGTCTATCTTCGGGTGCCAGCTTCTTCTGGCCAGACTTTCTTCATTCTGCTTCGGCCACATCTTCTATAATGTCTCCAGAGGGTCTTGTTCAGGCTCTTGGCTTGGGGTTAACCCGAGGGTGGCCAGGATCACATCATCCCCCTCTTCTTGAAGAGGATTCGTCCTCGAATCCTTGCCTGATAATCCGTTAGAAATAATAAAAATAATCACAGGAGTATACAGGACTGCACCTGGTATTTCATGGGCGCTCCTCAGGGGTTTGGGCCGCAACGGGGCTGGTACTGGTGCTTCGGGGTAGGCCAGTGCCGCGTCGGGGTCGGGTGGCGTCGGACCCGGGGTGGACAGGGTGGCGCCAGGGTAGGGCGGCGTCGGGCCGGGGGTGGACAGTGTGGCGCCGGGGTCAGGCGGCGTCGGGCTGGGATCAGGCGGCGTTGGGCCGGGGTCAGGCGGCGTCGGGCCGGGGTCAGGCGGCGTCGGGCCTGGGTCAGGCGGCATCGGGCCGGAGTAGGCGGCATCGGGCCGAGGTCAGGCGGCGTCGGGCCGGGGTCGATCAGGACGGCGCCGGGGTCATGGGGCCCGTCGGGTGCTGGGGTCGGGCGCGGAGGCGCCGGGGCTGCGTCTGGCGTCGGGCGCTGGTCGGGCGTCGGGCGCTGGTCGGGCGCCGGGTGCTGCTCGGGCGCCGGGGGCCGCTCGGTCGCTGGGCGCTGGTGGGCGTTGGCGTCGTGGTTGGGCGCTGGGGCGCCGGTGTTGGGCGCTGGGCGCCGGTACGGGGCGCTCGGGCGCTAGGCGCCGGGGCGCCGGGGGTGGGAGCTGGGGCGCCGGTGCTGGGCGATCGAGCGCTGGGCGCTCGGGCGCCGGTGCTGGGCGCTCGGGCGCTGGGCGTTGCTCGGCGGGTGGTGGCGCCGTGACTGGGCGATGGGGCGCTAGGACCTGGGGCAGTGCCGAGGCTGGGGCCAGGGCTGGTGCCGGGGCTGGTGCTGGGGCTGAGGCCAGGGCTGGTGCCGGGGCTGGTGTCGGGGCTAGGGCCAGGGCTGGTACCGGGGCTGGTGCCAGGGCTGGTGCCGGGACAGGGGCCAAGGCTGGTGCCGGGGCTGGGCGCGGGGGCGCTGGTGCTGGGCGCTCGGGCGCTGGGCGCTGTGGTGCCGGTCGGGCGCTGGGCCTCCGGTCCGGGCGCTTGGCTCCGCTCGTGCGCTGGGCGCTGCTCGGGCGCTGGTGCTGGCGCTCGGCTGGTGCTGGGCAGGCGCTGGGCTGGTGCTGGGCAGGCGCTCGGCTCGGTGCTGGGCACGGTGCTGGCTCTCCTGTCTTCGACTAACCTCTTGAACGAATATTCTATGTTGTTTAGTTGTAAGCGTGCTATCAGGCACTGAAGCTTCAACAGACATAGATCTACTCCTGCCATGGTTAGTGGAACAAACGAACACCAATACTTTTTCTAATATAATTTTCTAATGCTCTTTTTCTAGGACTCGATGCAACAACTAGTGGCTAAAGTAGGGTCGTGGCTCGGTTTAACACAAGCAACAGAAGCTAATCTATCCCCTCTTCTTAAACACACTATTATAACGAAAATAAAGAACTTGGCAAGGGTGGCCTTGCTTGATTTTCTGTTTTCTGACTCTTTTGAAATTTTCTTTTGATGACTTGGTCGGCCACCAATCTTCTCTTGCCTTACAAAGAACTCGATCAGAAAGAAAATAGATGAAGATTTTCTAAACAGTTTTCTAAGAACAAAAAGTAAAGGATATGAATCCAGGGTTTCAAACCTGAAGACTGGGATAGATTGTGGTCCGTGTGTTTGAACCGTGCTCTGATACCAACTGATGTGAACCGCTGCAACCGTGGGTAGACGACCCTAACCACCTCAAGTTGAGACCGTGCAACGAGGTAGAAACCTTCGGGAACCGGGGCGGAATAGTACTTTGACCCGTCGGCTATATAACAGCCGGGAACCAGAAGTGTCCAGTCGAAGACGCCACACCAAGAGATGGATGCTCTTGATGATAAGTCAACCTTAAACAATGCTCCTCACATTAACTCGGAGGGAAAAGAACATAAGTTCTGAAATATATTTAATCAAAAGGGGGTTCTCCGTACAAGAGGTGGCCGGCGGCCTCCTTATATAGGTGAGGGAACAAGCTCTCCTCCATAAACTCTACTTCCTAAATAATAATAAAATAAAGAAATAAAAAAGAGTCCTAATTAGAAAACCTAAAGAGGACTTTAAATAATCCTAACCTAGACTAGAAGAAGGGAAAATTCGGACTCCAACCCTACAAGGGAAGAGAATCCTACCTAAACAAGAACTCCTAAAAAGGAGGCTGGAAAATCCTAAAAACAGCTAAACGGATTCTGGAATATTCGGCCTAATAAATACCAAATTAATTCTGAAAATTAAGCCATTTTGCAGACCCCTAGAAGACTCCATGGGCTACAACTTTTGTGTTGGACTTCAGTCCAAATTTTATCTCCAAGTAGCCCATATTCGTCAATCCTTGCCGGGCTAGGAATCTGTCCAGAAATCCGGATTTGCCCTCTTATGACTTTAGTGTTGGCCCGAAGCTGCTTGACCATGAGTTGGCCTCTTGGCCCTTCTCCTGGGTTGGATTCTCCTTTCTTCTCTCCTCTTGGATCAGGCTCAGGGGGTGGCCTAATCGTGACTCCTGGCTTGGCCTTCCTCGGATCAGCATCCGGGCTCCATTTAGTGATGCTCAGGCCATGCATCACTAGGACTTGCTTTAGCCCTAACTTCTTCAATAATCCTCCGAATTGGGATCCGTTTGTTGGAGGGTTCTCCTGAGTCTTTAAGCTATCCAGGGCTGCTGGTAGTTCATGAAAGGCACGAGCCAATTGTTGTATGGGCCAGAAGTTCTCCTCTGTGGTATCCAGGCCCAAGGACACATCTAACTCTTGGCCTTCTTCAAATATGTTCAGGCCCTTTGAGTTCTGCTTCGGCCAAGTGTTCAAGAATGCTATCAGGAGGTCTTCAAGGGCTGGTGCTGGTCCAAGGATCGTGGCTTCGATCCTTAAGCTTAGTTCTAGTATTTGGCCCGGTCTGGGGCTCGTACCGGGGTCTATCTTCGGGTGCCAGCTTCTTCTGGCCAGACTTTCTTCATTCTGCTTCGGCCACATCTTCTGGAATGTCTCCAGAGGGTCTTGTTCAGGCTCTTGGCTCAGGTTTAACCCGAGGGTGGCCAGGATCACATCACACTGGAAGAGACATTAGTAACGGAGTTGACCGAGGTCAACTCCACAGTTTCAACAGAAAGATAGTGGGGTTCTTCCTCCATAGGAGTATATTTCATATCGTCCTTAAGACGGAAAGTAATCGAATCCTTACCAACCCTTAAGGTCAGAGAACCACTCGAGACATTGATTTGCATCCTAGTTGTTTCCATGAAGGGTCGACCTATAAGGATGGTAGAATCCTCCTCTCGAGTATCTATAACCACAAAAACAGCTAGGAAAGTGAAAGGACCACATCTAGTGACAACATCTTTAATCTCTCCTCTAGGCATTTTCAGTGATCTATCAGCAAAGATAAGTTGCATGTTAGTCGGTTTAAGTTCTCCTAGATTCAATTTTTCGAACAAACTCATAAGCATGACAGTCACAGACGCACCTAGATCAACCAAACTACGTTCTATCTCAATATCATTAATGACAAGAGGTAAAGTGAAAGAACCAGGATCGGGACACTTAGTTGGATATGGCGAGGAAGGCTTCTTACTATGGATGGTAGAGCATTCTTCTTTCTTTCCCCACATGCCGGTCTCGATCCTTGCGTTAGGTAGCAATGCATTTGGGAAGGGAGGCTTCTCGTAGTATGGAGCAAGATGAGGATCGTACTCCTTAGGTGCCTCCTTCTTTGCTACCTTCTTCTCCGGAACTTCAATGGCCCTGTATAGATTAGAAGAAGTATTAGTAGGTGAGTTCATCGGACTTTGAATAGTTACCTTCTTAGCTTGCTCCTTTCTTGGATTCGGCTCGGTTCGGCTTGGGAGCTGGCCAGAAGGGCGGCCATTTTCTAACATGCTGGAGATCTGGTTCACTGCATGCTCTATTCTTTGTCCGAAAGCAATCTGTTCCTGGTTGAGGAGAGCTTGAGCTTTGAACTGACTATCATGAACGTCAAGTCTGGTGATGATCTGATTGAGCTTCTTGTCGAGATCATTATCCTTGTTGTCTTTCTAATGCTTCTGTCTTGTATAAGTGTTGTTTAAGTATTGATTCTGGCGATTGCCAGGAGCTGTTCCATAGTTACCCGGATTTTGGTGCGATGGCTGGTAGATACCTTCCGTCGGATTGTTTGGCTTCTGATCTTGGATTGAACTAACCAGTCGGTTATTCTGATTCTGACCTTGGTTCTGGTTGCCACCGACATTGTAGGGAGGTCTATCTTGGTAATTTCCATGTTGTCTGTAGTTGCGGTAGCCAACATAACCTTGTTGATTGTTATTGAAGCCTTGAGAGATGAAGTTGACTTCTTCGATAGACCAGACTTCTACTTTGCCAAAGTTCTGGCAACGGCCTCCGTTATGAACACAAGCTCCACACCACTCGCAATCAGCAACATAAACGGAAGCTGCTGGTCGCTTGATAGGTGTAGTAGACTTCTTCAGTTGCTTCTCAACTTCTGCTTTAATGGTCGCTTCAAGATCGAGCTTGCTTCTTGATCCTTCTGATTGTCGTTCCTAGTTCCTTGACTTGGAAGCACAGTTTGCGAAATGGAGAAGAGGAGCTTCAGGTGTGAGAGTAGTACAATCCCCAGCTAGGGAATTGACCCATTTAGCAGATTCTTCACGAAGACCTCGAGCAAAGAGTTCAGCTAACTAACTCTGCTCAAAACCATGGTGAGGACAGTTATAGAGAAGTTCTTAGAATTTATTCCAAGTGTCATATAAGCTCCCACCTTCCTTCTGAGAAAATCTAGAGATGTTGTCCTTGAAGGCGGTTGTTCTGGAAGGAGGGAAGTACTCTTCTACGAAGTCTTGAGCAAGAGTATCCCAATCTGTGTAGTAACCTGGTGGTTTGCCAGTGAGCCACCTCTTAGATGCACCTTTAAGAGAGAACGGGGAGGCTCTCAAACATAGAGTGTTCTTGTCAAGATTCCCATTCTTGAAAGTGCCGCAGAGATCAATAAAATCCGCCAAGTGCGTGCACGGATTGTCAAGTGGCCTGCCTTCAAATTGTAAATCCCTAGAGATCATGGTCAAGAAAGTAATCTTGATCTCATAGTCTGGATCTCCTTCGATGCATGGCACGGCGATAGAAGATCGAATGCTAGTCACGCTCGGCTTGTTGTAGTCAGCTAGACTCTTCGGTTCAACCGGTGGTAGTGGTGGTGGTACTTGATCTTCCATCCTAGGAGGTGGAGGAGGTGAAAGTGATGTGGTGGATGAAGCGGATGAAGATGAAGATGAGGAACTCTCCTTCGGTTCCTCGATCTTAATTGGTGTGAAAGATGGAGGTGGATCGATTTTGCCTTTCTTCAGAATTTGAGGTCGCTTTGGCAAAGCAGAACTACCCGGTTTCTCTACAGTCTTGGTTAAGGAGCGGTGAGAGGACGGTGATGCATAAACCTGTAAACAACCTACAAATGACAAAAACAAGCACAACCGGTGTAAAATCGAAGTGGATGGAAATATGAATGATGGAAAGTAGAAGAATAAAATGCTAGTTCTTCTTTCAAACAATTAAAAGAATTCCCCGGCAACGGCGCCAATTTGATGGACGTTGTGAAGCGTACAGTCAAATAACTACTAAGCTGGAAGCTAAGCAGATCGTATTCCATGGGTCTTCTAATAATTCTCTACTCAAATGTAAAGGCAGATTACTCAGCTTTAACACGTTGTGCGTGGTGTGAGTTCCACGACTTCTATTCTAGAAATGCAGGTAAATTAAAAACTAAATTGAAAGATTGGTTGACTTAACAAAGATGACAAACAAGCTTAGACTTTGAATCCCCCTTAGTTCACCAGAGTATTGGCAATCAACAGACCAGCGGATTTCAATTCTCGTTCAATCAATTCTAAGACACCACCTTATCTCCTAACCCTTAGGTTTAAGACTGACAAACATTCGCTCTATCCGATCTAGCTACCAAGATTAATTAGCCGCCCGAGTACGATCGCTTCTTGAGACGACTAAACTAACTGGTGGAATTACTAACGATTTATGAGTTACTCTTGAAGTGGATTAACCCTAACTGGTTCCTACGAAAGGCACACTCCAATGAATAGGTTAATTGTTGATTTGGTGTTCTAAAGTGAGGCGAGCGTTCGCTTCTATCCTCAGCTTAACAAGAATCTAATCTAGGTGATCAAGCCAGACAAGAAACGTAAACAACGAAGAACAAATCAAACATGCAAGAGAAACTGATTGAACTTTGAATCTAATAACCGCCGATCCGTGACTGCTTTAAAGCCCTGGGTCACTTAGGGTTCATCTAGTCTAAGCTCTACGAGTTTAGCTACTCATGTTCATAACAGCAGAAACAAAGACAGAAACAGAGTTCATCAAGAAAAGGAAGAACAGATGGAAACTGTAAAACCTAATTAAAACGACTCTAGCAAAGCTTCGCTCTCCGGTAATCTTCACTCCTAGCTCCGAGTCTCCGAGGTGAAGGGATGGCGTCACGTTGTCTTCCTGGCTCTTTGAACTCTTCAACTCTTTTCTCTCAAACTTCTTAGGTCTAGAACTCATGAAAGTTCTATTATGAAAGTATATCCTCCAGTGTGAGCTGCCGGTTTTGTATTTATACTTAACCCTATTCCCAGCCAGATTAGGTTAAGATTTTCGGCGAAAACTTTAAGAAGTTTTTGCCGAAAATGTTTTTGGAAAAGGCTAACCGATTCGGCTGTTTCTCCTGTGTCGATTTAGTTCAGAGTTTTTGGCGAGAACTTTGACTTCTCGCCGAAAAATTCTTCTTGTAAGCTCTGACGATTTCTTCTTGAGTTTTGGGCGAAAACTTCAGGTCTTTTTGCCAAAAACTTCTTTGTAAAACCGGGCAGGATTTGTGTTGACTTGAGTTTTTGGCCATGCGGGATTCTATCGGAGGTTCATCAAGGACTTCTCCAAGATAACTCTTCCGATGACTAAGCTCTTGGAGAAGGATGTTCTGTTTGTTTTTGATAAAGTGTGTTTTGAAGCCTTTGAGACATTAAAGACCAAGCTCACCACCACACCTATCCTCACAGCACCGGATTGGAGTCTTCCATTTGAGATCATGTGTGACGCTAGTGACTTTGCCGTTGGAGTTGTTCTAGGGCAGAGAAAGGAGAAGCGATTTCATCCCATCTACTTAACTAGCAAGACCCTTAATGATGCTCAATAGAACTACACTACGACAAAGAAAGAGCTTTTTGCCATCATCTTCTCATTCGACAAGTTAATCCAGTACCTAGTGCTATCTCATACCATCGTCTACACGGATCACGCCGCTCTACGCCATCTTCTTGCAAAATAATACTCGAAGCCGAGGCTGATCCGTTGGGTTCTCCTACTCCAAGAATTCGAGATTGAGATCAAGGACAAGAAAGGAGCCGAAAATGTAGCAGCTGACCACCTCTCCCGCCTTGAGGAATCCCAACCAGGTAAGTTTCCTATCCCCCCCCCATTGATGATTCTTTCCCTGACGAATTGTTGCATCTTGAGAATCAAGAACAGGTGAATAGCATAGCCATTGATCCCTGGGCAATCCATCATGCTCAAACCCTGAGTAATGCAACCACGACGGAGGAACCATGGTACGCCAACCTTGCTAATTATCTGGCATCCGGCACCATGCCAATCGGTTTGGACTACAATGCACGCAAGAAGCTCACCAAGGAAGCCAAGTCCTATTTCTGGGATGAGCCGTTCTTATATCGAATCGGAGTTGACGGAATGATCTGTAGGTGTGTTTCCTACATCGAAGCAGCTGACATCATCCGCCAATGCCACGAAGGCCATTTCGGAGGTCACTTTGGCGGTAACCATACCGCTAGAAAGGTACTCGAAGCTGGATTCTTCTAGCCGTCTCTCTTTAGTGATTGTGATGCTTATGCTCGTCATTGTGATGCTTGTTAGAGATCAAGTAACATATATAACTGTAATGAGATGCCTCAGAACATATCTTTAACTGTTGAAATTTTTGATGTTTGGGGAATTGATTTTATGGGACCTTTCACACCCTCCAACGGAAACAAGTACATTCTTGTAGCCGTTGATTATCTTTCCAAGTGGGCTCAAGCGGAAGCCTTACCCACTAATGATTCAAGAGTGGTGGGGAAGTTCCTCCAACATCTTTTAACGCGTTTTGGCACCACACGTTTCATCATAAGCGATAGGGGCACCCACTTCCATGGACACTTCGATCGAGTGTGCAAGCGCTTCGGCTTCATCCATTGAATGTCCACCGCTTATCACCCTCAAGCTAACGGTCAAGTGGAAGTGACAAACCGTGAGCTCAAGCAGATTCTTGATAGAACAGTTGGTCGGTATCGATGAGGCCTTATGGGCGTACCGAACTGCCTACAAGACTCCTATCGGTACTTCACTATATCGACTTGTTTATGGCAAGGCATGCCATCTACCGGTCGAGCTTGAGCATAAGGCGTTTTGGGTTATTAAAGATCTGAATTTGCGTCCTGAGCTTGTAGTAGATGCGAGATTAATGCAGATAGACGAACCTGAGGAGCACCGCCTTCACGCCTACGAGAGTACAAAGCTTTATAAGGATCGAACCAAGAGGATTCACAACTCTCATTTGGCGGTGCACAAGACGTTCTAACCCTACAGATGCACTACAAAAAAATGCGTTTTGGCGTCGGTCATTTTCACGTTTTGGCGTCGGTCACTGACCGACGCTAATTTGAATAGCGTCGGTCGACAAAACTGACGCCAGAACTGGTGACGTTAATCTTTGGCGTCGGTTTATGGTCGACCGACGCTAAGACACGACCGACCGACGCTAAAGTTTCTTGAAAATCACAAAAAAAAGTAGCTGCAGCAGCAGCTACTTTTTCGGATCTTCTTCCGATCTTCCTTATTCTCCTTCTTCTTCTTCTTCTTCATCCTTCTTCTTCTTTCTTCTTCCTCTTCCTTATTCTCTTTCTTCTTCTTCTCCTCTGTTCTTTTTCTTCTTTCTTCTTCCTTTTCTTATTCTCCTTCTTCTTCTTCTCCTCTTCTTGTTCGTCCTTCTTCTTCTTTCTTCATTCTCCTTCTTCTTTTTCTCCTCTATTCTTCTTCGTCCTTCTTCTTCTTTCTTCTTCTTTTTCTTCATTCTCCTTCTTCTTCTTCTCCTCTGTTCTTCTTCGTTCTTCTTCTTCTTTCTTCTTCTTCTTCTTTCTTCTTCTTTTCTTCTTCTTCTCTTCTCTTCTTTCTTCTTCTCTTCTTTCTTTTTCTCTTTCTTCGGTGCCTGCATAGGGTAGGGTTTGGAAGGAAGCAGAGAGGTATGGGAGTGGAAGATGAAGAAGAAGAAGAAGAAGAAGAGAGGTTTGGGAGATTGGAGAGGAAGATGAAGAAGAAGAAGAAGAGAGGTTTGGGAGTGGAAGATGAAGAAGAAGAGAAGTTTGGGAGATTGGAGAGGAAGAAGAAGAAGAGAGGTTTGGGAGATTGGAGAGGAGGCGGCTGGAAGAAGAAGATGGAAAAAAGAGAGAATGGAGGCGGCTGCATAGGGTTTCAGCGTATTTAGGGTTAGTATTTAGCGTCGGTCGACCAAACGACCGACGCCAAAACGCGAGATTCTATTTAGCGTCTGTCTACCGGTCGACCGACTCTAAATACTTTCATTTCAACCGACGCCAAAACGCTCTTTTTTGTAGTGATGAAGTCCTTCTGTACAACTCTTGCTTGAAGCTTTTCCCGGGAAAGTTGAAGTCTCGGTGGTCCGGCCCCTACACAGTCATTAGGCAAACGCCACTTGGAGCTGTCGAGATAAAAGGACCCGATCAAGAACCATTTATGGTGAATGGTCATAGGCTCAAGAAGAACCTCCAAGGCCTAGCTGCTACCCTGATTGACGTGCATTTCTTCACCTCTACTCCATGATCGCCAACCAGGTATCGTCCAGCTCAAGGATGTTAAGCAAGAGCGCTTCGTGGGAGGCAACCCACGGCTGGAGTCAGTTTTTTATTTTTGAGTCAGTTCTCGTGTCTAGAGTCGGTTCGGGGGAGCCAAAAGTGTCGTTCGTGGTATTTTATTTTTTCTTGTGTGTCGTGTTTGCTCGGTTCAATTCTGATTTATTTGGGATATTTTTTATTTTTGTTGTTTTTGTTTTGATCTTCGAAAATCTGTTTTATCTGCAGGTCAGGAGTTCTCACCGAAAACTAAAAAGTTTTCAGTGAGATGTTTTTGTTTTAAACCTCCTATATCTTTTTCTGACAAACTCCTCGCCGAGAACTTTAGAAGTTTTCGGCAAAAACTATTTTCAAAACCCCCTGTGTCTATTTTAGACAAACTTCTCTCCGAGAACTTTAGAAATTTTCGGCAAGAACCTTTTTCCAAACCCGGTGCATTTTAAGTCCCATGTTTAATTGTTTTTAAACAAGTTTTCGGCGAGATCCCTGAAACTTTTTCGCCGAAAACTTCTGAGTTTTTTAAACCCCCTTTGTTCTTCGAAAACTCAGAACCCCCCTTTTTTTGTTCTCGTCAAAACAAAACCCCCACCGCCACCAATCTGTCTCTCCTAGGCCGCTGCCGCCGATCGAATCCCCTTCCCTCTTCGGTCAATCCGCCCCCTAGATCATCCGAATCGGAGCTCTAGAGTTTCGGTTCCACCCGAAACCTCGCCCACTCGATTTTTACCAATTTCCTTGTCTTTTGTCCATTTTTCGCAATTATGTCTTCAAGGTTAGTTGTTGGGTTTTCAATTTCAAATCTTTTGACATATTAATTGTTAAATTTTGTGGAGTTTGATTTCGGTTGACTTTTCGGTCTACCTCCATATGCGTGCCTGCTATTTCGGTGTGATTTATACTTCATTGTTCAAACTTAGACGATCTCGACTGTTTATGGGAGCATTGTGTCACGAATTGATGATTACTGTACTTGAATTGCCTTGCATAATTGCCCAATTAGCTAGAGTGTTGGCTTTTGATAGAATGTCAGTTTGATTTTGCCAGCTTGATGTTATTTTGCTGCCCCGATAATTCCTGTGCATGCCTTAGGATCGCTTAGGGTTACCAAATGTTGATTTAGCTTACCTCCACTCGGTTTTCCCTCGTTCTTTATGGAATTAAGTTTTCCAATCAAGTGTGGGGTAGGGTTCCTAGATTCGCATTTTGGGTTGTTTTGAGCCGTACTTTTCAGGAACCTAGGTAAGCTTAAGACCACTGGAGCCGATCGGGAGAGACGAACAAAGGCCAGACGGGACAGAATTTAGTCCACCTCCTCATCCACACAGTGACCGTGACTCCCGACTTCATTCCACTCACCACACCCGCTCCTGGGATCCCCGCCTCAAGCATTCCAATTCGCCACACCACCGGGGAGCTCCATCCATTCATTGCCTCCCTGCCACCGGCATTCCTGGAGAACTACCAAAAGATCAAAGACAATCCCCCGGCCCCATTGGCGATCCTCTCCCTAGAAGGCTTCGAAGAGCATAACCCAGAATGGTACTCTAACGTGTCCTTGGGAGGCTTCGAAGAGCATAACCGGGCTTTATGCTCTGACCACTCGCGGCTCCGCCTACCCACTGGTCACTCTTCAAGAATTTTGGAGCTCCTTTGAAGTGACCGATCGTAGCCCTTTGTGACATATGAAGTGTGTCCGCTTCCCCTTGGCGGCATTCCACATGAGATGACCCTCAACGAACTCACCGCACTGTTCGACCCCTCCGCCCGTACCCAGGATGCTTTCCTTGGTTGGGAGGACATCAACTCCATCGCTTACCCACCATATCCCGAGATATGGTACCACATCACAGGTCGCCCCGATGCCGATCATTGCCGTGCCACTATAGGTGACATCTCTCACCTTCTCTTTCGTTTCCTTCATTATGTGTGGATGAGATTATTGTGTTTTTGTAGCGAGGCTGGACACCACCACATCTCTTTGAAAGAATTCTTCCTTTTCCGTGCTATTGATGAGACCGCCCGACTCCATCCCGGGTGGTGGTTAGCCTGATTTTTCCTTAAGCGCATGACGACCAAGAAACTCCCCACTGCACTCCCTAGCGGCTGCTTTATCTCTTGTCTGATTGACTCACTCCAACTCCATGACAAATGGGGCCCTGACATACCTCGCATAAAAAAAAATCGATCACATTGGGTTAGAACTCGCCATCGCACGGGGTCTCGACCTGTCTATCCGCCTCGCCACTTTTGTACCGGCACCTCTCCCACCCCGGAGGGAGCCCCAGCCAGAGACAGAGCCTCAGGTACACCCTCAGCAGATGCCTCCCCAGCCACCACCCTAGTACTCCGGCGAGTATGGTGCGACTCTCACCCGCCTGGAGCAGTGGCAGACAGGCTTCTCTTCTGGTTCTCACCAGTGGTAGAAGGATCGGGTGGCATTCGAGGATAGAGCCACAGCTTGGCACGAGGAGAAGGAGGCCAGGTGGATCATCACCTAGCGTCACCACGCGGAAGAGGCGGCGACACAACGAGCTTTGCTCGCTCATTTCGGCATCCCACCACCACCACCCCCACTTGAGGGTCAATGATCAGGTCGTATCCCTTTCCTTTCTCTTAGTTCTTCTTTTCAGATTTCGATCCAACTTTTTTCCTGTGTGGATCCAGGGCACTTGTCCCGGTTTCCTTTTGATTTTTTTGTTGTTTAGTTTTGTAAGATCTTTTGTAGCTACTCCGCTCCACTTCGGACTCTCCGTGTTCATCCCCTACACCAACCATCTCGTTCGAGGTTCTCCGTATGTCTATCTCCTAGTTTAGTCCTGTGAGGACACAGAACAATTTAAGTGTGGGTAGGAGTTAGAACTTGCATGATCTTGACTTGTTTTCTGTGATTTCGTAGCTATTTCCATTCCTCTAGCATAGAATTGCTCGGTTCTTGACTTGTGATGTTAAGTTGTCTTTCAATCTTATAATGATGCTTAGACTGCTTAACCTAGAACCTGTAACCAACTCGCCTGCATTGATGTTAAATTGCCTGGTCAGAACAGAAAATTTTATCACGCTTGTAGTATTTCACTTTGATTGCATGAAAATGACCGAATCCAACTAGCAAACCAGTAGTGAGCTTTTGATCCATTGCACATAACTTGCAATTTCAATTCTTTTTGAGTGGCTTTCTCGTATCTTGAATGAGTTAGAATTTTCATGAGACCTATTCGAGATCACAAGATGACACGAGTTCTAGGAGGATAGAGGCATCTAGAATCAGCTACTAAACCATAAGCCAACCTAACGATAAATCCATTAGGTGTAAACCCTTGAGCTTGGCCCTTCTTTCGGTTCGTACATTACAGCCATTTCCCATGTTTTTCATCACCCCGTTGATCCCCTGTGGTAGTAGTTCTAGATTAGCCTACCTGAATTCGGTTATGGTAACCTGCCTATAGCCATTAAACAGGTGGTCTTAGCTATTATGTCTAGACGTGAACCCCTCTAGCAACTTGAAAAAAATTGGCACTAAGAAAAGAAAAGAAGAAGAAAATAGAAAATTCAAAAAATCAAAATAGTTCAAAGTTTCAAAGTCAAGTAGTATAGTTCAATAACATTCTTCTCCCTACATATGGAAGAACGAAGTCAAAGAAAATACAAAGAAAAGTCAGAAAATTCAGAAAAAGAAAAAAAAATGCAAAATTAAGTGTTAGGTTGCTTGAGGGTATCATAGGACGAGCGTACACTATTCCACCCATGTTTGGTTAGATGGTAGGAAGCCATAGGCTAGATTCGAGGGAAGTTAGTCGAAAGCTACACCGCACCAAAGCCAATTCCATCATCCATTCATCATAAACACTTGTAGTGTAGGAATCGATACAGTCCCTTGTGAAAGTCCTTTGACTAGTTACTCGTATTGTCACAGTGGTGGAGATGTGGTCGAATTTCAAACTTATGACATACTTCGATCGAGAAAGTGATTGAGAGCAGAAACACGTCCCTAAGCACAGAGTGCGAGAGTCCCCCTTGTACTAAATATTACCTGTGTGAGGAGTCTAGTCGGTTAGGTCAGATTTGTGCATGATTTGTGATTGCTCCTTCCTGTGTGCAGATAATTAGTGAGACCAGGTTCTTTGGTTGACGTGTATGCATGTTAGGTCACTTGTTCTAGGAGTAGTGGTCTAATAATTCATTGTGAAGGCTTGAATCTTAACTTGATCGATTTTGTCATTTGTGAATCTGATTGCGTTCTAGTTTAGTTTGCTTGAGGACAAGCAAAAGCTTAAGTGTGGGGCATTTGATGACACTCGATTTGACGTGATTATCAGTCTCATTTGACGTGATTATCAGTCTCATTTAAGTGACATGAAGGATGTACAGGAGGGTAACCCTAAGATTCATGACATGGCTATCCCTGTACTTGCAGGTGGGGGTGGCCGGTGAGCTAGCCGTTTACCCTTAAACTGTTTGTGCCGTGTGTGGCGTTGAATGGTCTGTAATGTGTGGTTATATGTGGTGTGGAATTGAGATGATGTCATGTGTGATTGGATGATTGGTGTTGTGTGTTGTTTGGGTGATAGGGGTGTTATGATGGATGTGGATTGATAATATGGTTATAGTTATGATGCTTAGAATTGAGTAATGGAATTGGTACATGGAATTGGCTTATAGAATTGGATAATGGAATTGGTACATGGAATTGGCTTATAGAATCGGATAATGGAATTGGTACATGGATTTGGCTTATAGAATCGGATAATGGAATTGGTACATGGAATTGGGTAGAGGAATTGGAATTGGGTTGATTGATTGAATTGCTTGGTTGATGTGTGTGGTTGATTGGATTGTGATATGTGCATGTGGATGGAAATTGGTTAGTGATGGAACTGATGGTGGAATGGTTGATGGATTTGATGATGGAATTGGATGAATTTGATAAGGAATTGAGGGATGGATTGATAGTTGAAGTTAATGGTTGGATTCTTTGTTGTGTTTAAATGGAAATAATAGAATCGGAAGGAGCCAACGTTACCCCAAGGAATATGATTGAGTCCGGTCTACGTGGGTAGATCACCTTGGTTGGATACCGAGGATTAGTATTGAGTCAGGTCTACGGTGGTTGATCACCTTGGTCGAGTACCTAGGATTAGTTGCCAACTCCTGAGGGAGAGATTGTGATGTCCATGGAAAAGGATCCATTGAGGATGCGTCTTGGGACCCTCCTGGAAGAGTGGGTGCGTCTGTGGCCGGCGGGTTAGTGGGGGAACAACTCCTTATGGAGCCTAATGAACTCATCTAGATAAATCACTTGAGATGTATGTGTGTGTGTATTGGATTGTGCTTGTGCAATGCTTCTGATGAGCTGTGGTCGGTGTTGGATTGCATGTGAATGGACTGTGTGGTTAAGCTGAGCTGTAAGTTTGATGTTGAATGCTTCATGTTTATGATGATGTTAGGAATGGTGAACTGAATGGTGTCATTGAGCTGAGATGCGAGATTGATGTGAACGGTTTAGGAGTATGATGATATTATGAACCGTGAACTATTAGTATGGAGATATGCCTAATAACTCACTTAGTAAATAAGAATGTAATCTGTGTATTGTGTATGATTGTGGTGTGATGATTGAGATGACGAGTTATGTATGCCGCTTCTGATTGTTGAGCTATATGATTTGGATGTGATGCTGAATCATTTGAATGATTGCCTTTGTTATATTGGTGTTATTCTGATTTGAGGATGTTGATTTGATATTGAGCTTATGTGATCGCCTAGTATCATGTTAGGGAATTAAAATATGAATGGTTGTGTCAGATTCCACTGTTGTTTGTGTGCGGAGTTGGGATCGCTCCTAGGCTAGGTTCGGCGCATAGTTAAGCCCAGTGGGTTCACTCAGTTTCATTAGGAAGCTGATCCCCCCCCCCCCAGTTTCTCTTTTCAGGTGTTCGGTTGAGTTTGGAGGAGTTGCAGGTTGGAGTTGTGAAGTGAAGATTTGGAAGCTACTTTGGAGTGACCTTTATTTTGAGTTTTGTATTTTCAGTTGACACCTTTGTTTTGGGAGATCTGATGTGCGAGATTTAACTCACAACTATCAAGGTCGTATTCCACGAGGGCTCTCTCAATAGCTAATACTCACACGGTTCATGGACGGTCTATTCATTTTAAAAGAGTTTTGGTTTGAAATAGGAACAAGTGAAAACATAAAGAAAACTAAACAAACAAACAAAATGGTGCAAAACAAAGATAAAGGAGGTTAACTTGGAAAGATAGCTTCATCATGCTCAAGAGGAGTAAATGCACAAACAAGCCAAACATGATCGAGGATGCAATCGAATGACCACACAAATCCCTTCTATAGAGTCAATGCACTCTCGTCGCACTAAATCCCTATCCTAGAACCACTCAACCTAGGCTCTCGCTCTCAAGCTAAGTGACTAAGGATGCATTAAAGGTGTTTGATGAAATGCCAAGCTACAAAACCCTCTCCTATGACTCTATGACCACTAGGCTAGACACCACACTCTCATGTCAATGTCCTAACACTAAGAGAATCATCAAAAGACTAATCAAAGTTCAATTGAATGAAAAACCTAATGCACACCAAGTGTTCGATAAAATGCACAAGTGAGAAATCATGCAACTATGGTTGAATTGAGATGATCTAATCTCTTAGAACACACTCCCTTCAATCCCTAGACCTACAAACCATGTAATCTAAGCACTCTCATGCATTACATTACAAATGATAGACCAAATCAAGCCATAACACAATTTGGAATTAACAACAAGTCTAGAGATCATCTTCTTACAATTCAAGTTCAATCATGGCAAATTTGTACAATCCACCTCTATCCTAGCACAACCATCTATCAATCCAAGGAAACCTAGGAAATCAGCCACACATGGCCAAGGGAACAAAAGAGAAAGAAAGAGAGATGGTCACGAAGAGCTCCATGGCAATCCTCTTCTTGCAAGCTCCTCTCCCAAGGTTGTGGGCTTCAATCCAAGCTCCTCTACTTTGATTTGCACCTTGCTCTAGGGTTGTGCATTGGAGATGAGGAGAAAGTATTTGAGAAGTTGAGAGAAAAGGGTTTTGAAGAAGTTGTGAAATCAGAAATTATGACAATCCCCTTTTAATTTTGGCTGCCTTCACTTTATATACTCTACTGGAATAGCCCTGAGTTTTCGGCGAAAACTGTACAAGATTTTCGCCGAAAATCTCTTTGAAAAACACCGAGCCTTCTTCAATTCCTTCTAATATTTTCGGTGAAAACTATGAATGTTTTCGCCGAAAACCTCTTCGAAAATCGACCCTCATCCTTCTATTTGCAACGGGCTATGGTTTTCGGCGAGAACTTAGAGTTCTCGCCGAAAACTCCTTAAGAAAATGCTGCATTTTTTCCAATCTTGCCAAGGCCATATCTCCTCCGTCCTAGCTCCGATTGGCCTCCCGTTTGATCCTACGTGCTCCTTGTCACCAGTACTTCAATGCCAAATCCTGAAAATGCCAAGAAAACTGCTCCAATAGATACAGAATTGGCCTCAAAGTGGCAACCAGACAACAAAATAGCACTTTGCATAAAACTTCAATAAAAGCATATAAATCACAGCAAAATGAGATCAAACATGGGAGATCCTTAGGCTAATCAAAGGCTTAAAATGCACTAAATATAGTCACATCTTTGTAATCATTTTAAGCTTTGGTTTCAGATTTGGATTTTATGTAATGAAGGTCTTCGGTTGTCTTTGAGATTTTATTTAAGAGTTATTTATGTTTCCGCTGCCTTTTTACTTGTCATTTTTAATGCTGTATCTTCGAGTAGCACTCAAATCGGTTCGACCACGGGTAAACCCGGGTCAATTCAGGACGGATGTTACAAGTGATATCAGAGCCTGGTTAGTTGCTGCTGTGTTGGTGATTCGTCTCTTCTTCTGGAGGAGTAATTAACCTCATAGGGAGAAGGGATGGAGCATCGGCATAGGACCAACTTTCTAGGGATTTTCAAATTATTTTGAAGTGGGTGGGAAGTTTTGAACGGAAAGTGTTTGATTTTGAAAGGAAAGTGATTTGAAATGAAATGTGATTTCTGAAAAGTGGTCAACTGAAACATTTTGTGTCCTCCTGTAGTGAAGAGGGTGGTGGAGTAGTTGAGAGTGGAAGTAGTAGCAGGTTGGGAAATTGGTTAGAAGAGTAGAGCCTTGTAGAATTTGGTTAAGTGAGTAGAGTGCTTGAGGGTGTGAGTTTTAGTCGAAGGTGTTAGCTTCATAGTTCTTGTTGGTGTGAGTTGTGCTTTGTTGTGCTCTTGCGTTGTGGTTGTGCTCTTGTGTGAGTTGTGTGTTTGGTTGTGTTCTGGTTGTGTCTTGTGGTGAGTAGTGTCGTCGAGGTTCGGTTGTGCGTGTCTGTTAGGTAGATGTTCAGAGTAGTGTGGGAGTAGTGCCCTTAGAAGGTGTGTGTTGCTAGAGCTGTTAAGAGGAAGTTTCGAGAGGTAATGTGATCCATGTGTTGCTGCATTTGTTGCTGTGATTTGTGATTGCGTTGCTAGAGCGAATTGGGTTGTGATTTCGGGGACGAAATCATTTGAAGTTGTGGAGACTTGTAACATCCCCGCCCAACTAAATGGTTTGGAACTCGAGTTTGGATGGTTTAGACATTAGAAACAATGTTCTTGAGGTTCCATCGAAGTCCGGGACGTTCATAGTTGAGTCGGGTTGAAGATACAAGCGAGTACGTGAGAATTGGCTAAAGGTGACAGATTACAACACACAGCCGTGTGTTGTAGAAACACACCGTGTTTCTTGAAGAAACACGCCGTGTTTCTTGTGACTACCATAAATAGCTGATTTTCACGGATTTCCATAACTTTTTCCCACTTTCTCTTTCCCCGAAATGCCTTTTGGCGAACCAAAAACCCCATAGCTTCAATCCTTGATTCCGGGAGTTGTAGAGCTCCGTTTGACAATCCGTTTGTTGCTACGCGTTCGTGGTGACGAGAGAAAGAGATCGATTGTTGTGGTTCTGGGTATTTCGGATCGAGGTGCTGTCAGTGGCAGAAGGAAGACCTACGAGTTTGGAGTTGTAGAACTTGGCGGTTCGGGTTCCGGGAGTTGTTTTAGAGCCTCGTCTTCTTGTAAGGTGAGGGTTTAGCGTACAATAGGTAGTGTGGTCAGTGTGAGGAGTTACAATTTCAACCTAGATGAACTTTAGGATTTTGCATGACTTGGAAGAGAGTAAAAGGGGATTTTGTTATGCGATTGATTGTTGTATTACTGTGATTATTGGTGGTTGTTGTATGCTTGTCGATATGATGAATTGTGTGATGATAGCGGGCTGTTTGTTATGTGCCATGAATGGGGGAAAGATTAACCTTGATGCTTAATGGATTGGATGTAGTAACGAGTGTAGGAGGGTTGGGGTATGATGTTGTAACTGTGTTTCTGCCTGGAATTGATAATTGTGGTTGCAGGAGGGTTGTCCCGCCAATGTGGAGTCGCCCTTACACGATGAACAGGTGGACGGTCCCGCCAATGTGGGGTCGTCCAATGAAGGATGTACAGGAGGGTAACCCTAAAACTCATGACATGGCTATCCCTGTACTTGCAGGTGGGGGTGGCCGGTGAGCTAGCCGTTTACCCTTAAACTGTTTGTGCCGTGTGTGGCGTTGAATGGTCTATAATGTGTGGTTATATGTGGTGTGGAATTGAGATGATGCCCTGTGTGATTGGATGATTGGTGTTATGTGTTGTTTGGGTGATAGGGGTGTTATGATGGGATGTGGGTTGATAATATGGTTATAGTTGTAGAATGATGCTTAGAATTGAGTAATGGAATTGGTACATGGAATTGGCTTATAGAATCGGATAATGGAATTGGTACATGGAATTGGCTTATAGAATCGAATAATGGAATTGGTACATGGAATTGGCTTATAGAATCGGATAATGGAATTGGTACATGGAATTGGGTAGAGGAATTGGAATTGGGTTGATTGATTGAATTGCTTGGTTGATATGTGTGGTTGATTGGATTATGATATGTGCATGTGGATGGGAATTGGTTAGTGATGGAACTGATGGAGGAATGGTTGATGGATTTGATGATGGAATTGCATGAATTTGATAAGGAATTGAGGGATGGATTGATAGTTGAAGTTAATGGTTGGATTCTTTGTTGTGTTTAAATGGAAATAATAGAATCGGAAGGAGCGAACGTTATCCCAAGGAATATGATTGAGTCCGGTCTACGTGGGTAGATCACCTTGGTTGGATACCGAGGATTAGTATTGAGTCAGGTCTACGGTGGTAGATCACCTTGGTCGAGTACCGAGGATTAGTTGCCAATTCATGAGGGAGAGATTGTGATGTCCATGGAAAAGGATCCGAGGATTCGTCTTGGGACCCTCCTGGAAGAGTGGGTGCGTCTGTGGCCGGCGGGGTAGCGGGGGAACAACTCCTTATGGCGCCTAATGAACTCATCTAGATAAATCACTTGAGATGTATGTGTGTGTGTGTGTGTGTGTGTGACTGGTGTATGTTGTGTGTATTGGATTGTGCTTGTGAAATCCTTCTGATGAGCTGTTGTCGGTGTTGGATTGTATGTGAATGGATTGTGTGGTTGAGCTAAGCTGTAAATTTGATGTTGAATGCTTCATGTTTATGATGATGTTAGGAATGGTGAACTGAATGGTGTCATTGAGCTGAGATGCGGGATTGATGTGAACGGTTTAGGAGTATGATGATATTATGAACCGTGAACTATTAGTATGGAGATATGCCTAATAACTCACTTAGTAAATAGGAATGTAATCTGTGTATTGTGTATGATTGTGGTGTGATGATTGAGATGACGAGTTATGTATGACGCTTCTGATTGTTGAGCTATATGATTTGGATGTGATGCTGAATCATTTGAATGATTGCCTTTGTTATATTGGTGCTATTCTGATTTGAGGATGTTGATTTGATATTGAGCTTATGTGATCGCCTAGTATCATGTTAGGGAATTAAAATATGAATGGTTGTGTCAGATTCCACTGTTGTTTGTGTGTGGAGTTGGGATCGCTCCTAGGCTAGGTTCGGCGCATAGTTAAGCCCAGTGAGTTCACTCAGTTTCATTAGGAAGATGATCCCCCCCCTAGTTTCTCTTTTCAAGTGTTCGGTTGAGTTTGGAGGAGTTACAGGTTGGAGTTGTGAAGTGAAGATTAGGAAGCTACTTTGGAGTGACCTTTATTTTGAGTTTTGTATTTTCAGTTGACACCTTTCGGTTGGGAGATCTTTGTAATCGTTTTAAGCTTTGGTTTCGGATTTCAGATTTTATGTAATGAAGGCCTTCAGTTGTCTTTGAGATTTTATTTAAGAGTTATTTATGTTTTCGCTGCTTTTTTACTTGTCATTTTTAATGCTGTATCTTCGAGTAGCACTCAAATCGGTTCGACCACGGGTAAACCCGGGTTGATTCGGGACGGATGTTCCACAGCATGCACTTACTCTCCAACCGTCGAGACACCAAATTTACTCGACTACAGTAAACCCGAGGGTAGATGAATACGAGGAATCAACTAGAGGCGGCGATTAGAGTTAAGTTTCCCTAAACAACGAAGGAGTGGAAATTATTCCAACCAGAGGTATATAGTTCAAAGTGGAGGAGGAAACCATCGATTTTTTCCCTGCGAACAAGCGTCAAAAGGAGAGGGGGGGGGGGGGGAGGAAGCAACCGTCTCATTAACTTCCACCCTTTCAAAAATTTCAATATCCAAAACACTGTATTTCGATTGAATTCGACATATAAATTGGGAATATTGTCCAAATACATATCTAATAATAGGGGATTTTGCAAAGGAAGGTAACTGTATGGTTTAATTATGGGTTGTCAATCGTTAATCTTATCATTTAAGCAGTGGATAGTGTGATGGTGATATCCGTCGTGGCAAATGGTTTACCCTATCAGCACTAGGAAAAAATTGTAAAATAGGGACTAGCACAAAAAAAATTGCATGAGTGATGGTAATGGGAAAAACTAGAATTGACCGAAAGGAAATTCTGGTTTGGTCCCATATCAGTAACATTCAAATCGCAGCAAATCCGGTAACAGAAGAAAAGGTATTTCCTGCCGCCGTCAGGCGCTGACCGCATCGTCGGCCTAATCCGACAGTTGCTCCCACCACTCAGCCACTCTTAGTCTCTAGTCTCTCCCTCTCTCCTCTCTCTCTGTCAACCGAACCTTTGGGTTGACCTCTCGCTGGCACCGTCGCACAGTTTCTTCGACGCCGATGACTACTTCTCCGCCAAACTGAGGCGATTTTCGACCTCGTTTCCGCGGGTTATAGCAAAATCTGCGGTTTCTTTCGAGTGAGCACAGAAGATTCTCAACGGTGGAGGAGGTAGAAGATGGAGCAGCAGCGCTTCACCTGCTTCTCCTCTTCTTTCTGTTGAGATTACGCCTTTTGGTATAATTCATGGCCTCCTCTTCTCAACACCGCTGTGTTTTTGGTACTCTCTCTTTCTCTTCAATATTTCCGCTTTGGTTGAAGATTAATTGCTAGGGAACTTGAATGCATCTCTTGTTCAGAGATTTGGTCCTTTTTCTCTTTTATTTTTTGATGAATAATATTTAATTTTTATTCGAGCTCTCCTTTTCTCGAGCTTCTCTGAATCTTATTTTTGGAATCGGGTGGCAGTTGGGAACATACCGTATGATGTTACCGAAGAGCAGCTAATAGAAATCTGCAGAGAGGTCGGGCCGGTTGTATCTTTCAGGTCAGTCCAATGGTTTCTGTTAATGGCCTTGAATTTTGGCTATTGTTTAATTGTG
Organism: Linum lewisii; assembly: GCA_034768395.1. Classification (NCBI taxonomy): domain Eukaryota; kingdom Viridiplantae; phylum Streptophyta; class Magnoliopsida; order Malpighiales; family Linaceae; genus Linum; species Linum lewisii. Next base: position 31,869,430 of record CM068298.1, read on the forward strand.
CTGCTCTATTCCTGAAAAATTGAGTCCCTTAATTGCTGTGAGATTTGGATTTTGAAGTTTACAGGCCTAAACTGAACTGTGCCTTTTTCGACAACTGTTCTCATCCAAGAAGATGGATGATACACTTTGTAGTTTAAATGTCGAGCAACAGTGTTTATCTTCTTTTTGGTGCCTGAACATCCTGTTTATTTTTTTGCGTCCTGTCAATGCAGATTAGTTACTGACAGGGAAACTGGAAAGCCAAAGGGCTACGGCTTCTGTGAGTATAAGGATGAAGAGACGGCTCTAAGTGCTCGGCGTAACCTCCAGGGCTATGAGATCAATGGACGGCAGTTACGAGTAGATTTTGCCGAAAATGACAAGAATGCTGATAGAAACAGAGAGCAGGTTGTTGTTCTGCCTTATAAACACATAGTATAGCTTTTTAATGTCTTTTTGTATGATAATCCCAGATGGCATGTATCAGATAGGAACAGAAGGTAATGGTAATTCAACTTAGTCGTGTAAATAATATCGATGGAAAGTTGAGCATTTTGTTGAAGAATGCCACTAAGCTGATCTAAGGAGCTAGTGAAAGTCTGACCGTACGAGTAACAGTTTATTATAACCTAGGTTTGATCTGTAGTTTTAGCGTTCAGAACTTTCTCTCGGGTTCTTGATTATTCCCATCCTTATGTAGAGAGTTGAAAATTGTTAAACTGAGTACATCGATAGCTCCCCTTGAACACACAGTTTAGGTGTGTGTAAACTAAAACTGGCTCTCTCAAGCTTTTGATTGCAGAATGTGTATTTTGGAAATTTAAAAAAACTAAAAAACCTTGGTTCTTCTATATCTTGCATTTCTTAGAGAGAGAGACCTATACTAGAGACAGAAGAGTTTCTGGTATTGTCATTGTGTTGGGGCCGCACTATGATTAATGGCAATTCCAAAATGTTTAACTATTAGTTCCTGGTTGAATCTTTCCGGAATGCCCTATTTTTTCACGTACGCAGCATTAAATTCCGAGTGGAAGCTTCTCAGAGTTGTGTTTTATTTTTGGAGTTCACTTTCTAGTGAAAATGGTGTATGTCTCTTGAAACTTTTGCTTCCCAAATCAATACATTTGGTCTTGAAACATATTGAATCAGAAGCATGGATTGGAGTTTCCTAATCAAGAATTGTGAAAAAAAGTAGGCTTTGTTTTTTGTCTTTCTACAGGAGAGTCCTCAATACCAGTTTAGTCACCCTTGAAAAGTCCAGTAGTTGTTGGCTTATAATGTTTTCTGTTATATATTCATCAGGAAATTTGTCTGATTTTTTGTGTGTTGATTTTGGTAGACAAATTCTTAGAGCTGGATCAGTGTTTTCACCTAGCTGCAAGCCTGCAACTGCTTTTTTTTGGTCATATACCTGTTGTCTTTTTAAGAAAGTTGCTGAACATTTCTTTTATTAAATTTCAGGGACGTCAGGCTTCTAATGCTGGTTAGTGTTAGTTCAAGTTCCCTCCCTTTTTCTGTTGAAGCGACTAAATACTCATGCTCTTCTGTGTTGCGTTGCTCCTTTCAGATGCTAGGAGACATGGTGCCCCCCCTGCATTCGTTGCAGACTCTGCCCAGCATCAACCACTGGGTGTCCATATAGCCATGACTGCTGCCACTGTCATGACTGGTGCTCTAGGTGCTATTCAGACAGCAGGACAGCCAAATCAGAATGCTACGCAGGGTCAGTCAGCCTTACCAAGTGATCCCTTGACATTTCATTTGGCCAAGATGTCTAGGAGCCAATTGAATGAAATTATGTTTGAGCTAAAGGTACATATTTGAAGAGTTTGTGTGTTTTGCTGCTTTTTAGATAAGTTATGTTTATGCTACATCCGTTGTGCTAATAGGTAATGGCCACACGAAACAGGGAAGCAGCTCGGCAGCTATTGCTTTCAAGGCCTCAATTACCAAAAGCTCTTTTTCAGGTACTCGGTGTGAATACATTGCCTTACCGCACTCTTTCCCATTTCCCCACAGTTCAACTCGCTGCAGATATCAGACAGTTTTAGGGATGTGATATGCAATAATTAATCCTTTAGTAGTTAACTAGACTTTTTAGTAATTTAGATTTGCGGTTATTTCCCTTTTTAGAGCGGTCTCCAGCAGAGACATTTCTTGAACTTTCTTTTTTTCTAATCACATCAACTATTTACTTCCATTTTTTGTTGCTGATCCTCACTGACCCTTCAATTGCTGTCCCTTCGGGGAATTTATTCTTTATGAGTTTATAAACGCTATCAACTCACATTTTTGCAGGCACAGATAATGCTAGGAATGGTGACCTCAGAAGTGGTTTGTTTTATCCCTCCAAATGCAATTTCCCTTCCCAATACATTCAATCCTCGAGCCAATTATAATATTTTCAAGTAGATGTTCCTGAATAAATATTGTGTGTGTGCAGCTGCAAATGCCAAATATTAGAGCACTTCCAAGCCAACCTGCAATACATCTGCTACAAAATACTCAACAGCTTCAACAAGCCCTTCCAGTATTTACTGGGCCAGCTCCTTCTCAGGGGACATACCCAGGTTTGATGTCCCAAATACCAGGTGGTCACTCATCCGTAGTACTTCATAATGCCTTAGCCCATGAACCGGTTTCCACATCCTCGCTGCATCCTATGCAGCCTCAAAATAAGGCCCAAGCTGTCACCCATGTACCTTTGGAAGCTCCATTTCCCAGAAATTCTGCAGTTCCACCACTTCCTCCAGCACACCCCATCGTTAGATCACTAAATCAGGTGGCAGATTCGTCATTTTTACACCAAAATAATCAACAATCCAATATACAACAACACCCTGGACATGCTGGAACTGGGAATTTTGGTCAAAAGTCTAGAATGGGTCTTCGTCCTTTGGTGTCAGATACACTAGTTGAGGTAAACTTATTTCTGTTTCCTCTTATTCTGTATAAGAAGTTATGGAGGATGAATTTGGTGCTTGCTAAAAGTCGTGAGAAGATATCCTTCTCTGTCCATGTCAATGTTCTTAATGATGCCTATATAAGCTATAGTTTTAAGATGCCCATTCGTTTTCCTGACTAGAAGGCATATTTGATCCAAGATTTATTGAAGTGTTCCTCTATTGAAAAGACTTGTTTCAACAATAAGGGGAGAGGTTTTGGGACCTTTATAAAGGTTTAATTTTTCAGAAGTAAAATATGCATATGTAGGTTTCTTTCTCTTCACAAAAGCAAAGCTTACATACAAACAAACACAATTCAGGATCCCAGGGAACCAAGTAACCGCCCAACAAAGCTTCAGAAGTTGGATGATGGTCGGCGCTCATCTTCCTCAATTAGGGCGTGTAACGTGGCTAACAATACGGGACCTGGGTCAAGCCAAATTGTCTCAGTTAGTTCAGGGCCTGTAATGCTAGTTTCAAAACTAGAAGAAAATCAAGCGGCTGAGGTATGTGTTTGTAGATGTCTTGTCAAGTTACATGGTTTGACAACCAGCCTATGTTTATTGCTTCTGTACATTACCCATTTGATGATAATCAGAAGCATCATTGATTTAGTTCATGTTTTCCGCTCCAACAAAATGTTTATTGCCTCTGTCTATGTCTTGCTTGTTGCAGCTGCAGCCAGACATGGAGTCTGCTCTGCTCCAGCAAGTGCTAAACCTGACGCCGGAGCAGTTGATGTCATTGCCACCAGAACAGCAGCAACAGGTGATTCAGCTCCAGAAATCACTTAGACAAGATCAGCTACACCCGTCATAGAAGCAAGCAGGCAGATACCCCAACCCGTTATGAACATTTTTACCTTTTATTTTCTTTCGTACTGGGGTATAGAGAGTGTTATTTCAGCTTTTAACCAATTATTTTCTCATGTAAAATCCTCATTAAGATATAATCCGCAGCTAGATTGTTGTCTTATGTAAAAGAAAAAACGTAGATTTGTAGCTCAAGCCATTTCAACTAATTGTAAACGTATTGTACTATTATTATTATTATTATTATTATTATTGGAGCATTATAGAATAATGATGATAGCATTTCTACTCATTCTCTCTCTGGTCAAAAGTAATACTAGGTGACTGATATGGTGTGGAGAAGGTAGAGATGTCTTGCTGCACAACATCGGCATCAAATCTGGCTCCAACCATTTCGAAGGGTTGGAAGTCTTCCAACCTTTTCTCAGCCATTAGATCATCATTTGACTCTTTGACCAATTCAATGGTCTAGATTGTTAGGGGTAATTAGGACATTACACACATAATTTAATTATTATATTTAAATTAATTAATATTTCCAGGGACAGTCGGATTCTCCGGCGACCGGTGACTTTTCCGGCAAGCCTCCGGCAAGTTTTTTTTTTCTTTCAAATATATTTTTTTTTTGCTTTCAAAAAAACTTGTTAATACATTTTTTTTTGCGGTTAACCATGCTTTTTAACTGATAACTAGTTAACATCGTTTTTTGTTTGATAACTAGTTAATAAATTTTAACTTGATAACTAGTTAACGAATAATCAAATAATCAAAATCTTAACGAGATTTTTTGTCAATAGATTTAGGTGATAACTTGTTATCAATATTAGTTAACTAGTTAACATGTTATTTTAATGTTAACTAATTATTTTATTAGTAACTATTTAACTAATCAAGTTTACTAGATAACATTATGATTTACATAACTAGTTAACACCTTTTTTTTTACTGTTAACTAGTTAAAAGTGTTTTTTTTAACTAATAACTAGTAACACTTTTTTTTGCTATTAACTTAGTTAACAATGTTTTTTTTTAACTAATAACTAGTTAACATGGTTTTAAACTGATAACTAGTTAACATCGTTTTTTGTTTGATAACTTGTTAACATATTTTAACCTAATAACTAGTTAACGAGTAATCATATAATCAAAATTTTAACGAGATTTTTTGTTAACAAGTTATCTAACTAGTTATGTTATTTTTACCTAGTTAACTAGTTGACATTTTTAGGTGATAACTTGTTATCAACGTTAGTTAACTAGTTATCAAAATTAGTTAACAAGTCATTCTAATGTTAACTAGTTAACAAATTAGCATAATTAGTTAACTAGATAACTTATCGAGTAAACTAGTTAACATCATGACTAAGATAACTAGTTAACATTTTTTTTTAAGATGATAACTAGTTAACCAATCGAGTTAACTAGTTAACATCATGACTAAGATAACTAGTTAACATCATGACTAAGATAACTAGTTAACATTTTTTGTAAAATGATAACTAGTTAACCAATCGAGTTAACTAGTTATCAAAATTAGTTAACTAATTTTTTTGGTGTTAATTAGTTAACTTATATAGTTAACTAGGCAACCTCATGATTAGATAACTAGTTAACATTTTTTAAGATGATAACTAGTTAACCAATTGTGGTTAACTAGTTATCCAATCGTGTTAACTAGTTATCAAGTTGTTAATTAATTAACCAACCGAGTTAACTAGTTAACTTATCAAGTTGTTAACTAGTTAACTAATCGAGTTAACTAGTTAACAAATTTTGTACTTGATAACAGTTATTTTTGTTAACTAGTTAACTCGATTGACTTAGAAACCATGCTCAAAAGGGTTTGGAAACTTGACTGGGGATTTGAAGATCCATAAGCTCGAGAAGAACAAATTTCTGTTCTCATTCTTTGAATTTGCAGATAAGCCCATCAATTCTAGAAGTTAACAAAATCACCGAAAGTCCTCATCTGTCAAACAATCATAGTTAGTGACCATCCCAACAAAATAGCCAGAGATCATAACAGTCCCCAAAGTTTCCAGAACTTAGAGAGGGTCACTTAATTTTAATATCCTCTGTTTGGTCACTAATTTTTCAGTGGGTTGCAACATAATCCTTCTTCTTCTCCAACCAGATCACTCAACCTCGGCGACACTCCTCGATCGCCGGCTGCCGCCGCCATTTCCAAACTTGTTGGAACGATGTCATTAACCACTGTGGTCGACGTCGAGCTCTTCCAAACGCTCCAGTGGTGCTCTCCCTCCTCTTCAACCGATTCGTCGACCCTTCCATCCTCCGCCGCGATAACAAGTCCAGTCTCCATCGAACTCCTACGGAGTTTCCTCATCGACCCGCCATCGCTTCTTCCGCCGGCCTTGCTCTCTCTTCTGATCTTCTTCCTTTCAATTCCCCGCGCCCAGAAGGCTAGCGTTGCTGCTCCTCTGTTTCCCGGTTTTCCCTAAGCTCCCATTCACGCCGCCAAAACCCTATCCTCAACTTCTGTTCATGGAAACGACACTTTCTTATGATGTGTTCACATGGGGAGAGCGGAAGAGTGAGAGAGAGAGAGTGTGTGTTGAGAAAGCTGGAAGAATTGGAAGCAGGGTGGTTGAATTTCTGATCGGAAGTAGAAATTAGTGCGGCGGTGATATGTTTGGGGGAAGGGAAAGAGATCTAGGTTAGGTTTCTTTTTATATACCGTTTTTGCCCTCCTGTCAAATGGTTGGAAGTGGTCCAATAAAAAATGGTTGGGTACGGATCTTATGCCCAGAACATCAATTAGCCAAACTGTCACCTCTTCTAGCATTCCAACCACTTCACACATCGTTGTCCTGCCAGCTCAGAGGATCTTTTGTACAAACAACAAGTGAAACCTGGATTAGCTTAGCTTCTCTACTACTGAATATACGTACTTGTTATGCACATCAGGATCCAGCAGCAGCATCTCTAACATTTTCTCCTGCACAAGTCCTTTCACCCGTGGTTAAGTCCTCAACTCAAGATGAAGAAATATTGCATCGTCTTAATACACAATCTCAGCAAGGTTGTATGCAATCTTTCTAGTAGTTAGCTCTGATACCATACCCGAAACATCAAAGATGGTTTCTGATCCAACCTGATGGGCTCGTCAATAAAGAGGGAGGTCCGGTCTAGGTTTAGTCGAACCAACAAAGCCTGAGCATTCCTTGCCCGGGTGGGGAGTACCTTGCAAGGCGTACGGTCAGGTGTTAGAGGATAGAGTGAGGGTAAGGATAGATTTGGAGAATGGGGGAAAGGATAACAGAGAAGTATCGGGTGTGCGCCCTTGGATAGGGCGGATGACCAAGGCCTTTAGCGTGCAGCGTATGAGCGTGTAGTATCGGGCATATGGTCTGGGTGTGTCGTGTCGTCTTCTGTGTGGGGGAACTCCTATTTATAGGTCCAAGCTGGAAAGGAGCCAGGTGCAAGGTGTCGTCGCCCTAGTGGACCGAGAACGGGTCTTATCTTGTCAACGACGCCAGTGGTGTCAGTGGTGTGACCGGTGGGTGCGCCGACTGACAGTGGGATGCTGAGGGCGTCAGGGCGTGGCCCCTGGCATCGGTGAGGTGTCTGGCGGTGAGCAAGTGGGCCTTGAGGCCTACTTGTTGGGCCGAGGGCCCATCAATTGCCCCCTAGCATGGCAAGACAAGTGAATTCACGAGTCTTGCCTTGCTACATGTTCCAAGCCGGAGGTCTTTGATTTAAGAGTGATCCGCTCCCCCCTTGTTGCCCCCCTTAGCATGGGGAGGGCGGATTCCTGAGATGCTCTGGGCATGTTATGTACTCCGGTAAGGGCGCATGTCCAGCAGGGCGCATTGTTCCTTATGGCTGCACTCGTTCTTCTAGGTCCTGGAAGCCTCTTGGACTTCCCTCCAGTTTCTCCTCATATGTGAATCTTCTTGAGGAAGACAACTCCTCTTGGGAAATGCGTCCTGATGACACTCGATTTGACGTGATTATCAGCCTCATTTAAGCGACATTTCTTTGCTTAAGACATGGCTTTTAGGGTAGAATAACGAATATTCAATTGATTGCCCTATCTCATGCCATTTGTGTTACCTTGCCCCGTTTCGGGTCTATTTGATGGTTTTCTAGTGTTTTTATGTTAGCACGGGTTTTTTCCGTCAAATAAAGTAGCCAAGGACGTGTCTAAGGCATTGGAACCTCGAGGAAATTGCACCGGAATCGAACAAAGGAGCCAATCAAGTCAAACCAAAAGTCTGCCCGTTTACACTGACATTTTCGGCGAAAAGAACCTATGGTTTTCGGCGAAAATGCAAGGACAAATCCACTGATGCTCAGCCAAGGAAGTTTTCGGCGAAAACCCAAAGTTTTCACCGAGAACCATCAGTCCAAAAATCACAGGAGAATTCAACCGAAGGGCTGTCCATTTACAGTAGGATTTTCGGCGAAAATACCTTGGTATTTTCGGTGAAAATATCAGGCAAATCCGGCCAATCTAGGGTTAAGTATAAATACTTAACCGGCGTCCCAAATAAAGGGACCGAATACAACACATCATAATATACTTTTTCGAAATCAGAATTTGGAGAATTCTCTGAAGTTCTGGAGCGAAGAGTTAAAGTTCAAAGAGCCGGAAAGAGATCGTGACGCCATCCCTTCCACCTTGGAGACTCGGAGCTAGGAGTGTAGTTTACTGAAGATCGAAGTCTGTCAGAGTCGTCTAAATTAGGTTTTTCAGATTCTTTTCTGTTCTTCCTCTGGATGATGAACTCTTTCTTTGTCTTAGATTCTTTTGTGATAAACATGAGTAGCTAAACTTGTTAGAGCTTAGACTAGATGAACCCTAAGTGACCGAGGGCTTTAAAGCGGTCACGGATCGGCGGTGATTAGATTCGAAATTCAATCAGTTCTCTTTCATGTTTGATTTGTTCTTCTTTGTTCATGTTTCTTGTCTGGATTGATCACCTAGATTAGATTCTTGTTAAGCTAAGGATAGAAGCGAACGCTCGCCTTACTTTAGAACGTCGAATTGAACAATTAACCTTATAATTGGAGCGTGCCTTTCGTAGGAACCGGTTAGGGTTAATCCACTGCAAGAGTAACTCATAAATCATTAGTAATTACACTAGTTAATTAAGTCGTTGCGAGAGGCGACCGTACCCGGGCGGCTAGTTAATCTTGGTAGTTAGAACGGATAGAGCGAACGTTCGCCGGTCTTAAACCTAAGGGTAAGGAGTTATGGTGGTGTCTTAGTAATTGATTGAATGAGAATCGAAATCCGCTGATCTGTTGATTGCCAATGCTCTAGGGAACGAAGGGGGATTCAAAGTCTAAGTTCGTCTGTCATCCTTGTTTTCAAACCCTAATTTCCAATCTGCTTTAGTTTAATTTTTAATTTTCTCTGCATTTCTTAGAGTTAGAAGTCGTGGAACTCACACCACGCACGAAGTGCTTACATTCGAGTATTTTGCTAGTTCTCATAGTAGTCAATCATAGAAGGCCCTTGGAATACGATCTACCTTTGCTTTTGTTAGCTTTGTTAGTTATTTGGTTGAACCGAACAACGACTTGAGGTTCACCACGTCCCTTCCTTACGCATGCCCCCGCCGCATTTCGTGGCCGCAATGATTAAAAAGCGGAGTAGCGCATTGGGGTAGGCTACCTCCATCCATGGAGTGACACATGTCCCCTCTGCTAGTGGGCGAGGCGTTTCATCTTCCGTTCTTTTCTCCTATAAAAGGAGAGTGGTAGCCCCAGAGCGATTCCACAGCGACCAGCAATATTTGAGAGCTACCGCCTTTGAGAATTTTGAGAGCTGCCACCTTTGAGAAATTTAAGAGCTGCCGCCTTGTTCAAACTGCAATACTTCAATCATGCCTTCGTCTGATTCTTCATCAACCTCTCTTCGTAAAATGAGTATGTCCCTTTAGACCTTCCCCTTGCTTGTTTCGCCTTTCAATTCATCCACCTGCTTCCCAGCTTTCTTTTTTAGTTGTTGTTGTTTTTTTTGTTTTGCGCCATGTCGTCGAGTTCATCATCCCTAGGTTTTAGTTCAGTCGAGGAAGCCCTGCAGCGCTTACGGGCGAGGCGCCGCGGTGGCGAAGGCGGTTCCCCTATTGTGTTGTCAAGTGACGAGAGTGCTTCCTCTATTGAGATATCTAGTGATGTGAATTGGGACGGGGGCTCCTTTCGGGCGGCACCTCCTCCGCCCACACCACCCTTCGACCTTTATTAGCCTTTGTCCTTTATTTCTCCTTCCGCCTCCATGACTGTTGCCCTTCTGACTCTCACTTCTCCTTTTCCTTTAGATATCGAGGGTCACGGGAACATGGGGGGGGGGGGAAGACCTTATTAACGCCGCGGCTCTAGCAGCTCGTCTTCGTCTACCTCCACTAGCTTGTCCTCATCTACTTCGACTTCTGAGCTTCTTCATCGATGGTCCCCTCCTGTGGAATCTGAGCCCTCTGCCTCCGCCTTCATGGACATCGAAGGCGATGGCGAGAGTTCAGATGGAGGCGAGGTTTCCACGTCTACCACTGCTGCGACAGCCAAAAAAGGGCGGAAGAAATCAAAAAAGGTCCCCCCTATCCTGAAGATGATGACCTGTCTTTCGACCAGTATGCCACCATTGAGGGCGCCGACGAAGCTTCCGATGATGAGATCTCTGCTCCGACGGCGGAACAGCTGCGGGTGCAAGCGGAAAGGCGCTTTAGCCTTGTTTCCAACAAACCGGAAGTGATTCCCAACAACTGCCGGTGCTTCGCCTCCCATCAGAAGGTGTTTAGTTTAGACTTTCTGCGGTTTCAACGTTGATGTGTCCGCTCTCTCCAAGTATGGATATTTTGTGTCCTCCTGGGAGAGCATGTGGGAGGGTTCCGCCGTTCCCGATAGTCGAGTGGTGTTCAGCCCCGGCTACTTTCCATACTTTCGGACATCCGCCTTCCTCAGAGTCTTGAGATATTGTAGCTTGCCTCAGAGGTTTGATGACACCGCGGCTCTAGCAGCTCGTCTTCGTCTACCTCCACTAGCTTGTCCTCATCTACTTCGACTTCTGAGCTTCTTCATCGATGGTCCCCTCCTGTGGAATCTGAGCCCTCTGCCTCCGCCTTCATGGACATCGAAGGCGATGGCGAGAGTTCAGATGGAGGCGAGGTTTCCACGTCTACCACTGCTGCGACAGCCAAAAAAGGGCGGAAGAAATCGAAAAAAGGTCTCCCCCTATCCTGAAGATGATGACCTGTCTTTCGACCAGTATGCCACCATTGAGGGCGCCGACGAAGCTTTCGATGATGAGATCTCTGCTCCGACGGCGGAACAGCTGCGGGTGCAAGCGGAAAGGCGCTTTAGCCTTGTTTCCAACAAACCGGAAGTGATTCCCAACAACTGCCGGCGCTTCGCCTCCCATCAGAAGGTGTTTAGTTTAGACTTCCGCGGTTTCAACATTGATGTGTCCGCTCTCTCCAAGTATGGATATTTTGTGTCCTCCTGGGAGAGCATGTGGGAGGGTTCCGCCGTTCCCGATAGTCGAGTGGTGTTCGGCCCCGGCTACTTTCCATACTTTCGGACATCCGCCTTCCTCAGAGTCTTGAGATATTGTAGCTTGCCTCAGAGGTTTGATTACGCCGCCCCGGCTCAATTGTGCACTATTGGCAATTGCCTCCCAGGTTGGCACGGCTGCTGGCTGAGATCCTTTTCTTATGGGTTTCGCTTTCCTCCCGAGCCCTGGTAGCTGGACATCCTGGTAGCTGGACATCCTCTTTAGCCGCTCTCCAGCCCCATGCTTGGGGCACTTTGACGCGTTCAAAGTGGCATGTATGAAGAGGGCGGTGCAACCTTCCGCCAAGCTCTTCTGGACGCTGTTTTTCGCGCAGATAGGCCAAAATGGTATACCTTTCAGAAACGGCGCAAATATTTGAAAAGGGATGGTACTCTCCTCAAGCGATTCCGTTTGTGCATCCTTTTTTTCTTTCGAATGGAGGCCCCCGAAGACTTCGCCTGGTTTTCGAGGCTCTGCCGAAGACTGTCGTATGGAGCACCGATCGATTCACGCCAACCTCTTCTCACTCTTCTCAAACCGTCACCCTGATCAATCGGAATAATTCTTGGAATTACAATCTATTGCCGCGGGAAAGCGATTTAGAAAGCCTTCTTCCCCAAAGTGTAAGCTCCGTAGGCGGATGTGTTCAATGCTTAACACGTATTTCTGTTCCTTCTTCCGCTATAATATCAAATCATTTTTGTAGTCGCCCTTCTATGAATGTCTTCCATGCAGTAACTCAATCCTGGATAGCCTGATAACCGCCACTGCCAGGGGGCCAAGTCCAACACCCACCCTCAGCCAGACGGGTGACGACCAAACCCAGCTCCTCGCCGCCTTTGAATGCGGATGTTTCGTGCCCTTGAACGTGGAGGTGCCACCGCCTAGCCAGAGACTGGTGGTGAGGGCGAGCGTGAGCGCCATGTACCTCGCACCAAGAACGCGCTCGTGGTTCGGAGTCGGGGGTTCTTCTCAGGAGGAAGAAAACTGTCAAAGGACACATTGCTCCCGACTCGACCTCCAAGTGTGAGAGTACACTTACCGTCCGTCGCACCTCCTCTCGGTGAAAATTCCGACATCTGGAAATCACACCCAGCTAGCCTGTCGATGGCGATGGACTTCCAAGAGGATGAGGATGTCATCGCTCTTTGCCATGGATCAGGCGGCTTTGGGAGCTCGGTATGCATGTTTAAGTGCTTTTCCAAGTCGTTTGCTTTCTGCTCTCCTGATCTTAACTTGCACCTTTATTCGCAGATGATGGCCTTTGCCGGCCATTTCTGACGGCAGATGGACATCTGCGAGCTGGTGCTAGACGGACCATTGGTCAGGCCTCCTAGATTGCAACTTGAGGAGGACAACAGGCGCTCAGGCGGAGTTACAAATACAAGGGCTTGTACAACAAGGCCAGAATTCCATGAGGTAGAGTCCGCCCAGCTCTTTTTGATGTTTCTTCTAAGCTGACGTGACTCGTCTTGCTTACGATGAGGCTTGCATTGAACACTTTCGTGCAGTAGTAGGTGGAAGAGAACACAAGAAGGAGCTGGCGAACCGGGACGCTGCCCACAAGGAGGCGAGAAAGACCGCCCCTTCGATGCTGCCACCGATAAGAAGGCCCTATCCGCCGGGTGGCTTCCTGGAAGGTGACAATAAAAGCTGGGAGGACCTGGACAAGCTTTGTCAGAGGCGCGCAAGAAACTGAAATCCGCCGAGGACGATCTTGCCAGCTCGCGCCAAAACTCCAACACAGAGCTGAGTCCGTTTAGGCGCGAGGATGCTGAGCACTGTGGACTCCGTTCTCAACCGCTGTTCGCCATGAGCTGCGGGCTAGCCGTCCCTATCTTCGTGGACTGGTGAACATGCTCAAGGCAGCACCGCCGAGTGACCACTGAGCGTATGAGGAGGCCTCAGAGGATTCCGCAGAGTTCCCTCCTGCCGAGAAGGTGAAGATTCTGCAAGCGCGCAAGGTGAAGGCCCCAAGTGAAAGAAGCAGGAAGCAGTCTAACTACCTCCTCTGGCCCTGATAATCAGGCGCACCGTGAGCTGCCGTGAAGTCTTTATTAATCGTAGCTAGTTTGCCTGGGTTGTGCCCTTTAATCATTGTAAAGACAATTAGCTTTACGCCCAGTAACTAAAGATTTCGCTTCAACTCCTTTTTTGCAATGTGTTAAGTCGACCATTGTGGCATCAAGGCTTTGCTCTATCGGACGCCGTCACCATGACATTGGTGACAGGGCGTCGACGTTCGAGTCGTACCGCCGAGGGGTATCAGGACTTGAAAGAAAATCGGACGCGGCCACCGTTTTAGGTGTTCCAAGGCGTCGACAGCTACTGTTTTCAGTATGTTTTGAGAATCCGTCTCTTTGATTAAAATTCAGGCCTCTTGGGCGAATACAGGTAAGGCGATATAACTAAATCACCTAACTCAAAATACATGGGCTGAAACAAAACTTTCCCCCTCAGTCGTCTGGCTGGACTTCCGCCTCATACTTCCTCAGATGCGTAGAGTTCCATGTCTTATGCACGAGTTCTCCCGAGGGTCATTGTAGCTTGAAGGTGCTTGGCCCAATCACCTCCCTAATCTGGTAGGGTCCTTCCCAAGTGGCGTTAAGTTTGCCGTGCTGGGGGATTGGCCTAAAAACCTTCCGTACAACCCAATCGCCCTCTGTCAAGTGGTGAGGGCGGAGGTGGGCATTGTATCGGCGTGCTAACTATGACTTTTCTGCTAGTAGGTGGATGCTTGCTTCTTCCCTCCTTTCTTGCAACATGTCAAGATCTTGTTGCAAGTCTTCTTCGTTCGTCTGCAGGTTGAAGTGCTGCACCCGAAGACTTGGCAGATTGACTTCCACCGGGAGGACTGCCTCGGTCCCGTACACCAGCGTGTAGGGCGTCTCACCCGTGGCGGTCTTGAAGGAGGTGCGGTGTGCCCATAAAACTTTGGGTAACTCATCCGCCCACACTACAACATAACATAGCTATGGAGGCAGATTCATGGAGGCACATAAAATATTTGCCTCTAAATATACTTTTAAAGAACAATTACTATATGTGCCTCTATAGATGAACATATCTGCCTCTAATTGTATTTTATTTATTTATTTTAATATTAATAAATAATTTGTATAGTTTTAGAGGCAGATAATTTATAATTGCCTCTATAAGTCAATACGATTACACTTTTAGAGGCAGATAATTTATAAGTGCCTCTCTAAGTTATATGAAAGCTCTTTTAGAGGCAGATAATTTGTAACTGCCTCTATAAGTTTTTTGTCTTACACAAAAAACTCTTTTTGAGGCAGATAATTTATAACTGCCTCTATAGGTGATTAAAATTTTTAGAGGCAGATAATTTACAATTGCCTCTATAGGTTGTATGATTAGCTTAGAGACAAATAATTCATCTCTCTTTATATGATGAATGATTAAAATTTGTAAAGGTAGATAACTTTTAAACTTTGTATTATTTTGTATCGAAAATGTTAGATAATATATAATTAATTATATATATAATAAACGCTAACGATTTTCTTTTCTAATAATGAGTAAGAATTTTTTTTATTTTTTCAGTTTTGATTTCTTTTTCTTGGCATAGTTTTTCCATATCATTGAGTTTTATAATTTATATTTAAAAACTGCGCAAGAAGTATCAGTAAGTACTCCTGAGCCAAGTGGTAAAAACTAAGAACTTAGTGTATTTCCTTGAACCACCCGGGTTCAAATCCCATAGATAGCAAAATAATAGAGAGTAATATATGTAAATAGTGGAAGAGTTCAATAAAGGAAAATGCCCTGGTAGGAGTAAATTCTTTTTAAAAGCATATATATATGCCTCTAAAAAATATACCAGCTACAAAAATAAGTGTCTCTAAAAGGTGGCTAAGATGACAGATAAGTGTTGTTTAAAGATGCAATTGCCAACAATTATATCTGCCACTAATTCTTCCATTTAGTGGTAGATAATATGTGCCACCGTATTTGCCTCTAAAGACTTTTAGCCGCAGCAGCGTTAGTAGCACTTAACTATCTGCCTCTAAAACTCTACAGAGGCAAAAAAAAATGCTTTTTAGAGGCAAATAGTGTGTGCCTCCGTAGCCAGGTTATGTTGTAGTGCCACCTCCCTTTTGCTTCATCCACCCTCTTCTTCAGCCCTTTTAATATAATTTTATTCACCTCCTCTGCTTGGCCATTGGCCTGGGGATACGCCACGGACGCAAGGTGGACTATGATGTTGTACTCTTCACAAAACTCCAGGAATGACGCACAGTCAAACTGGGTGCCATGGTCACATACAAACCCTGTGGGGAGACTGAACCGGGTGATGATGTTCTTCATCACGAACTTCTCAACTTGAAGCGTCGTGATGGATGCTAAAGCATCAGCCTCCACCCACTTGGTAAAATAATCGACTGCCACAATAATGAACTTCCTCTTTGATGTGAACCGCTGCAACCGTGGGCAGACAACCCTTGAACACCGCAAGTTGGACACCGTGCAACGAGGTAGAACCGTCGGGAACCGGGATGGAAGAGGACTTTGACCCGCTAGCTATATAACAGCTAGGAACCAGAAGTATCAAGTCGATGGCGCCACTTCAAGGGGAGGTTACCCTAGACGATAAGCCGGTCTAAACGACAGTCAATTCCATGAAAGTCGAGAAGAGATTAGCAATTCCATGCTAAGAGAAAAACCGAAGTTTAAGTAATTTATTCAATTCAAGGTGTGTTTACAAGAGAGGCGAAGGCCTCTATTTATAGGGAGGAGTTAGGGAACAAGCTCTCCTAATCCTCCTAAATAACTAATAAATAAATAATAAAAAGAGTCATATTTAGAATACTAAAGAGGACTTTAACTAATCCTAATCTAGACTAAAAATAAGGTATATTCGGACTCCAATCCCACAAGGAATAAGAATCCTATTTAGAGAAGAACTCCTAACTTGGGAGCCAAGTTTCCCCAAAAACAGCCTAGACGGGTTCTGGAATTATGAGCCAAATAAATACCAAACAAATTCCTAAAATTCTGATCTTTTTCAGATCCATAGTAGACTCCATGGGCTACAACTTTCATGTTGGACATCAGTCCAAATTCTGTCTCCAAGTATCCCATATTCGTCAATCTTTGTCGGACTAGGAATCTGTCCGGAAATCCGGGTTTGGCCCTTGTTCTCTTTAGTTCTGGCCCGTAGCTTCTTAGTCGTGGGCTGAACTCTTGGCTCTCCTCCAAGGTTGGATTATCCTTGATCCTATCCTCTTGGATCAGGCTCAGGTGCTGGCCTGATCACAGCTCCTTGCTTGGGCTTCCTCGGATCAGCATCCGAGGAGTGCTCTTTAGTGCTCCATCCATGCCCTACTAGGACTTGGCCTAGCTCTATCTCCTTCGATACTTCTCCAAATTGAGCTCTGTTTTTTGGAGAGTAATCCTGGGGCCATAAGGATTCCAGTGCCTTTTGAAAATCCCAAAATTCACAGGTCAATTGTTGTCTGAGCCAAAAGTGCTCCTCTGACGGGCACTGGCATGGGCCCTGTGCCTGTGGCCGGCTTAGCTTGGGGCCATCTTCAAATCTGTCCAGGCCTTTTGAGTTCTGCTTTGAGCCTTCTTTCCAGGTTACCTTCAGGATGTCTTTAGGGGCTGGTTTTGGTCCAGAGCTCTTGGCATTCGGTATGGGGCCTAGGATGGGTGCTAGGCTCGGCTCGGGGTCCGGGTCTAGGCTCGGTGTCAACATCAGCTCCTGGCGGGTCATGAACTGGACTGTGGCTGGAGCAGGAGCTGGCCTTGGTGCCTGGCTGTGGATCAGCATCCTCCAGGTGCATCTTTTAGCTCCGGGGCTTGGGCTCTTCTAGGCTCCGGTGGGGGTGCTGGAGTAGGCCTTAGGCCGGTGTAGTGTTGGCCCGGCATCAATGCTAGGGCTGGCTCGACATCAATTGTATCCAAGTCGGGCTTGGTGGCCAGGATCACATCATCCCCCTCTTCTTGAAGAGGATTCGTCCTCGAATCCTTGCCTGGTAATCTGTTAGAAATAATAAAAATAATCTCAAGGCTACATAGGACTGGACCTGGTGGTTTATTGGCGCTCCAATGGGTCTCGGGTCGTACCGGGGCTGGTACTGGCACTCGGGGCTGTGCACTATGTGATGGGCCTGAGTCGGTGGGGCTGGTGTCGGGGCTGGTGTTGGGGCTGGGGCCGAGGTTGGTGCCGGGGCTGGGGCCGGGGCAGGTGCCGGGGCGCCGGGGCTGGGCGCTCGGGCGCTGGGCTCCGCTCGTGCGCTGGGCGCTGGGGAGCCGGTGTGTGCGCGGGGGGCGCCGGGGCTGGGCGCTGGTGTGGGGCGCCGGTGCTGGGCGCTGGGGCGGGCTGGGGCGCCGGTGGGCTGGGGCGCCGGGGCTGGGCGCTTGGGGCGCCGGGGCTGGGCGTTGCCCGGGCGCTGGTGCTGGTGCTGGGCAGGCGCTCAGCTCGGTGCTGGCTCTCCTGTCTTCAACTATCCTTCTAAATGAATATTTCATGTTTTGTAGGGCTAAGTGTGCAAACAGGCACTAAAGCTCCAACAGAATTAGATCCCTTTCTGCCATGGTTAGTGGAAACAAACGAACACCAAAACTTTTTCTAATATATTTTCTAAATTCTCTTTTCTAAGACTCGATGCAAATAAAAACTTAGTGGCTAAAAGTAGGGTCGCGGCTCGGTTTAACACAAGCAACGAAAGCTAATCTATCCCCTCTTCTTAAACACACTATTACAACGAAAATAAAGAACTTGGCAAGGGTGGCCTTGCTTGATTTTCTATTTTCTGACTCTTTTGATATTTTTCTTTGATGGATTTTGATGGCCACCAGCTTTTCTTTGCCTTACAATAGAGACTCAAAACACGAACTAAAATAGATGGATATTTTCAAAATATTTTCTAAACAACAACAAAAGTAAAGGGATATGAATCCAGAGTTTCAAACCTGAAGACTGGGATAGATTGTGGTCCTTGAGCTGAACCGTGCTCTGATACCAACTGATGTGAACCGCCACAACCGTGGGCAGACGACCCTTGAACACCGCAAGTTGGACACCGTGCAAAGAGGTAGAACCGTCGGGAACCGGGATGGAAGAGGACTTTGACCCGCTAGCTATATAATAGCTAGGAACCAGAAGTATCAAGTCGATGGCGCCACTTCAAGGGGAGGATACCCTAGACGATAAGCCGGTCTAAACGACAGTCAATTCCATGAAAGTCGAGAAGAGATTAGCAATTCCATGCTAAGAGAAAAACCAAAGTTTATGTAATTTATTCAATTCAAGGTGTGTTTACAAGAGAGGCGAAGGCTTCTATTTATAGGGAGGAGTTAGGGAACAAGCTCTCCTAATCCTCCTAAATAACTAATAAATAAATAACAAAAAGAGTCATATTTAGAATACTAAAGAGGACTTTAACAAATCCTAATCTAGACTAAAAATAAGGTAAATTCAGACTCCAATCCCACAAGGAATATGAATCATATTTAGAGAAGAACTCCTAACTTGGGAGCCAAGTTTCCCCAAAAACAGCCTAGACGGGTTATGGAATTATGGGCCGAATAAATACCAAAAAAATTCCTAAAATTCTGATCTTTTTCAGATCCCTAGTAGACTCCATGGGCTACAACTTTCATGTTGGACATGAGTCCAAATTCTGTCTCCAAGTAGCCCATATTCGTCAATCTTTGTCGGACTAGGAATCTGTCCAGAAATCCAGGTTTGGCCCTTGTTCTCTTTAGTTCTGGCCCGTAGCTTCTTAGTCGTGGGCTGAACTCTTGGCTCTCCTCCAAGGTTGGATTATCCTTGATCCTCTCCTCTTGGATCAGGCTCAGGTGGTGGCCTGATCACAGCTCCTTGCTTGGGCTTCCTCGGATCAGCATCCGAGGAGTGCTCTTTGGTGCTCCATCCATGCCCTACTAGGAATTGGCCTAGCTCTATCTCCTTCGATACTTCTCCAAATTGAGCTACGTTTGTTGGAGAGTAATCCTGGGGCCATAAGGATTCCAGTTCCTTTTGAAAATCCCAAAAGGCACGGGTAAATTGTTGTCTGAGCCAAAAGTGCTCCTCTGACGGGCGCTGGCATGGGCCCTGTGCCTGTGGCAGGCTTAGCTTGGGGCCATCTTCAAATCTGTCCGGGCCTTTTGAGTTCTGCTTCGAGCCTTCTTTCCAGGGTACCTTCGGGATCTCTTTAGGTGCTGGTTTCGGTCCAGAGCTCGTGGCATTCGGTATGGGGCCTAGGATGGGTGCTAGGCTCGGCTCGGGGTCCGGGTCTGGGCTCGGTGTCAACATCAGCTCTTGGCGGGTCATGAACTGGACTGTGGCTGGATCAGGAGCTGGCCTTGGTGCCTGGCTGAGGATAAGCATCCTCCCAGGTGCATCTTCTAGCTCCGGGGCTTCGGCTCTTCTAGGCTCCGGTGGGGGTGTTGGAGTAGGCCTTAGGCCGGTGTAGTCTTGGCCCGGCATCAATGCTAGGGCTGGCTCGGCATCAATTTTGTCCAAGCCAGGCTCGGTGGCCAGGATCACATCACTCTTCCCTGTTGCCTCTAGAAATGGACCTAGGAGGTCCATTCCCCAGAAGGCGAATGGCCAGGGCGAGACTATTGGTTTCAGGGAAGATGCTGGCAGGTGATGCACAATGGTGAAGATTTGACACTTGTGGTAGTGTTTGACCGAGGCTTCCACGTCTCGGCGGATGTGAGGCCAGTAATATCCTTGGTGGAGAATGTTCTTCTCCAGGCTCTTGGTGCCAATGTGCATGCTGCATACGCCCTGGTGGATTTCTCTTAACATGTGCACCGCCTCTTCCTCACCTAGACAGCGTAGGTAAGGTCCTGCGAAGGACTTGGGGTACAAGTTCCTTTCCAAGATTACACATCTGGCCGCCTATCGGTAGATCTTGGTAGCAGTAGCTCGATCCTCGGGCAGGACGTCCGCCTCAATATAAGCTCTGATTGGGATCCTCCAATCCTCCGCGCTACCAGCCTGTGCCTCTCCTAGTGCCAAACAGACCTCTTTTTCTTTCTCCACTGTGACCATCCACACTTCCTCGAAGTTGAGGGCGGTGGCGAGCTTAGATAAGGCATCTGCGTGGGCGTTATCTTCTCTGACAATCTGGGTCAATTCTGCCGCTTCAAAATCTCTCAATGCTGCACTGGCCTCCTCACAATATGGCAGCAGTGACTCCTCTCTTACTTCATATCCGTCATTGAGCTGATTGACCATGATCGCTGAGTCTGAATATACTTTGATATGCGTGACGCCCATGGATTTCGCCATGTGCAACCTGCGATCATTGCTCCATATTCGGCGGCATTGTTGGTGCAGTTTTGAGCAAATCTGAGGGCGACTTCGTGTAAGACCCCATGTGGCGTCTTTAGCACAATGCCTGCTCCCGCCCCATTCTTGCTAGAGGCTCCATCCACGAACAACTCCCAGTAGTCATCTAGCTTTCCTTGATGGCAGTAGTCATCTAGACTTCCACAACGAAATCCGCGAGTGCCTGGCCCTTGATGGCAGTTCGTGGCTGGAAGTGCACGTCATATTCGCTTAGTTCGACTGGGATGCAAACCGCCTTCTCCAGGAAGGGATCGACTCAACACCCAAAACTATTTATCAGCCCCACGAGAACCTAACTTATGAAACCGGCGGAGAACCTTGAAATCAACTAGGTAACTGATATGCGAGATTTAACTCACAACTATCAAGGTCGTATTCCACGAGGGCTCTCTCAAAAGCTAATACTCACACGGTTCATGGACGGTCTATTCATTTGAAATTGGTTTTAGTTTGGAAAGGAAATAAAAACATAAAAGAAACTAAACAAGAAAGCAAATCAAAAGGGTGCAAAACAAAGGTAAAAGAGGTTCACTTGGAAAGATAGCTTCATCATGCTCAAGAGGAACAAATGCACAAACAAGCCAAACATGATCGAGGTTGCAATCGAATGACCACGCAAATCCCTTCTATAGACTCAATGCACTCTCGTCGCACTAAATCCCTATCCTAGAACCACTCAACCTAGGCTCTGGCTCTCAAGCTAAGTGACTAAGGATGCTTTAAAGGTGTTTGATGAAATGCCAAGCTACAAAACCCTCTCCTATGACTCTATGACCACTAGGCTAGACACCACACTCTCATGTCAATGTCCTAACACTAAGAGAATCATCAAAAGACTAATCAAAGTTCAATTGAATGAAAAACCTAATGCACACCAAGTGTTCGATAAAATGCAAAATAAAAGAAACTATGGTTGAATTGAGATGATCTAATCTCTTAGAACACACTCTCTTCAATCCCTAGACCTACAATCCTGTAATCTAAGCACTCTCATGCAGTACATCACAAATAATAGACCAATCAAGCCATAGCCATCAATGGAATTAACAACAAGGCTAGAGATCATCTTCTTACAATCCAAGATCAATCATGGCAAATGTGTACAATCAACCTCTATCCTAGCACAACTAATCTATCAATCCAAGGAAACCTAGGAAATCAGCCACACATGGCCAAGGAAATGAAGGAAAGAGAAAGAAAGATGATCACCAAGAACACCATGGCAATCCTCCTCTTGCAAGCTCCTCTTCCAAGGTTGTGGACTTCAATCCAAGCTCCTCTACTTTGATTTGCACCTTGCTCTAGGGTTGTGGATTGGAGATGAGGAGAAAAGTATTTGAGAAGTTGAGAGAAAAGGGTTTTGATGAAGTATGAAATCTGAATTAATGAATTGTTCTCCAAAATTTCCACCCCTCTCTCTTTAAATAGCACCGCTGGAAATAGCCTGGATTTTCGGCGAAAATTCTACAAGATTTTTGCCAAAAATATCTTTGAAAAACACCGAGCGGTTTGGCTTTCCTTCACAGACTTTCGGTGAAAATTATACAATATTTTCACCGAAAATGTCTTCATAAATCGAACGGCCGTCTCCTGTAATTCGGTTTTCGGTCGAGAACTTAGAGTTCTCGCCGAAAACTTCTTCAGTTGAAGGGTGCATTTTTCTCGATTTTTCAACGATCATATCTCCTCCGTCCTAGCTCCGATTGACCTCCCGTTTGATCCTACGTGCTCCTTGTCACCAGTACTTCAATGCCAAGACCTGAAAATGTAGAGAAAACAACTCCAATAGACATAGAATTGGCCTCAAAGTGGCAACCGGGCAACAAAAGGGCACTTTGCATAAAACATCCATAAAGGCCTATAAATCATAGCAAAATGAGATCAAACATGGGGGATCCCTAGGCTAATCAAGGACTTAAAATGCACTAAATATGATCACATCAGTAACGACCTAGGAACCCCAAGTATTCAGTCGAGTTGGTGCCACAAACAAAGGATGATTGCCTTTGATTATAAACCAAAACCTTAAGCTAAGCAACAACGAGCAGAGACTTGAAGGAAAAAGAACAAAGTTCTAAAATTTTCATTAATCAATAATCTGTAATCTCCTTACAAGAGAGGCCGGCGGCCTCTTTATATAGGGGGAGGAGTAGGGAACAAGCTCTCCTATTCCTCCTCAGAAACTAACCAATAAATAATAAAGAAATAAAAAGAGTCCTAAAAAGGACTGAAATTCGGAGCTCTATCCCTACAAGGAAAAGAGTCCTTCCTAAACAAAAACACTAAAAGGGAAAAACTGGAAATTCCTAAAAAATAGCTAAACGGGTTCTGGAAGATTCAGCCAAATAAATAGCATATAAATTTGAAAATTAAGCCCTTTGGCAGATCACTAGTAGACTTCATGGGCTACAACTTTCATGTTGGGCATCAGCCCAAATTATGCTTCCAAGTATCCCGTATTCGTCAATCCTTGTCAGACTAGGAATCTGCCCAAAACCGGGAAATCCTAGCTTGATTAGGATTCCTTGCTTGGATGTATTTGGCATCTCCTCTTCATTTCCCGTATCATAAATGGTCATCAATACCTCCATGGATCAGGCTCAGGTGGTGGCCTGATCGTAGCTCCTATCATGTACAGCCTCCGGGCTCCTCTCCTTGATGCTCCGCCCATGTTTCATCCTGACTTCATCCAACTGTATCTCCTTCAATTCTCCTCCAAATTGAGCTCCGCTTGTTGGAGAGTGTTCCTGGGGATTCAAGCTATCCAGGACAGTTGGAATTTACCAAAAGGCACGGTCCAATTGTTGGCTGGGACAAAAGTGCTTCTCTGTGGCATCCGGGCACGGGCTCGGTTCGGGTGTCGGGTTTAGCTCTCGGCCTTCTTTAGTTCTATCCAAGCCTTTTGAGTTCTGCTCTGAGCCTTCTTCCAAGAGTACATTAGGGATGTCTTCAGGTAGGTCTTTGCTCCGGGGGCCCGTGGGAGCTGGCATGGGGCCTAGACTTGGTGCTAAGCTCGGTCCGGGGCCCGGGTTGGGGCTCGGTGTCAGCATCAGCTCCTGGCGTGTCATTAATCTGGCTCTGGCTGGAGTAGGAGCTGACATTGGTGCCTGGCTGAGGATCAGCATCCTCCCAGGGGTGTCTTCTAGATCCGGGGCTTCGGCTCTCCTAGGCTACGGTGCTAGCATAGGCTTGGAGCCGGTGTAGTCTTGGCCCGGCATCAATGCTAGGGCCGGATCGGCATCAGTCACGTCGGGCTTGGAGGCTCGGATCACATCAAACTGCCCACTTGGCCATCTGCCGGCTACACTCATTGACCTGAGCGCCGTCTTGATGGGCAGATTGGTCACCACATGAATGGTGTGGGCATGAAAGTATGGGCGTAGCTTCCGGGAAGCCAATATGACGGCGTATGCCGCATTTTCCAAGGGGGTGTACCTTCCCTCAGCCTCCATTAGTGTCTTACTGATGTAGAACACCGGGTGCTCCTCCTTATCTTCTCGTTTCACGAATACCGAGCTGACGGCTGCTGTGGCTGTGGCCACATACAGGTATAGCTGGTCACCTGGGACGGGAGCGGCTAAGACGGGTGGCGTTGTGAGGAATGCCTTTAGCTCTTCAAATGCCCTGGTACAGTCCTCAGTCCAAGAAAACTTTGCTGCGCCCTTCAGCGTGGCAAAAATGGTGCCTACCTTTTGGCTGACTTGGGAATGAAACGGTTCATGGCGGCCAACCGCCCTATTAGGGTTTTAACATCCCTGGCTATTTTTGGTTGTGGCATCTTTATGATTGCCTATATCTTCTTTGGGTTCGTCTTGATCCCTCTTCTTGTGATGATAAAGCCTAGGAATTTCCCTGACGAAGCTCCAAACACACATTTTTTTGGGTCCAGGCGAAGGCGGAACCTCCTCAGGCTATGAAACGTCTGCCTCAAGCTTACGAGGTGATCCGCCTCTGCTTTTGACTTCACCAGCAGGTAATCTACATATGTTTCCATGTGTTGGCCCATCTGGTCTTGGAACACTCTATCAGTCATCCACTGGTAAGTGGCTCCGGCGTTCTTCAGGCCAAAGGGCATGACATTGTAGCAGTAGTTGCCGAAGGGTGTAGAGAACGAGGTTTTTTCTTGGTCCGCCTTGGCTAAAGGGATTTGGTGATACCCTGAGAACATGTCTAGGAAAGACAACATTTCGTGATTAGTTGTGGCGTCCACCAGCTGGTCGATGTTCGGGAGCGGATACGGATCTTTCGGGCATGCGTCATTGAGATTGGTGAAGTCAATGCACATGCGACAGCTGCCGTCCGCCTTCCCCACCATTACTACATTGGAGAGCCATTCGTGGTATTGTACTTCCTGAATGAAACCTGCTTCTAGCAACTTGTTGATTTCCTCTTGGACAGCCTGCTTCCTTGTCGAATTGACCGTCCTCTTCCTCTGAGACACAGGGCGGGCATCCGCCCTCACTGCTAGCTGGTGTTGAATAATCGCTGGGTCCAGCCCAGGCATGTCCTGGGGTCTCCAAGCGAAAAGGTCAGCGTACTCTTTGAGAAGAGAGAGTGTTCGGGCTTGTTCCGCTGCTGGCATATGGGCAGATAACTTCACCATCCTTGTAGAATCGTTGGGCATCAACGAGACCTCTATGTCAGCTTCTCCTGATTCGGGGTGGACAAACATGTCTCCCCGTGTGTTAACTGTGAAGCATGCCTCTTCTTTTCTGAGTGCCACCTTATAGCACTTCTTGGCCAGGGTGGTGTCTCCCCATGCGATCCCTATGCCGCCCCTACTGGGAACTTCATCACCTGATGTATGGGGAAGGAGACCACCTCAAATGCGGCCAGGCCTAGGCGCCCAAGTATCATGTTGTACGCTGAGCTGCAGTTGGTGACGTAGAACATGATATACTTGGTTTCCTAAAGCTTTTCGTCTCCTAGTGTGACCGGGGGTGAGACGACACTGAGTATCGGGACGTCGTTTCCTGCAAAACCGGTGAGTACTATCTTCGAACTCTTCAGCCGTGCCGGATCTAAACCCATCCTGCTGAAAGCATCGGCGGAGAGGATGTCCGCGAGCTGCCTTCGTCTACCAAGACCCTCTCCACTAGGGTTTCTTCAATGATCACGCGAATGACCATGGCCTGCGTGCTGGGCTTCTTCCTCTCAGATCTGACGCTGAGAAGGCGATGGGTGGATACCCTACTCCTTGATTCACCAGCGAGCGTTCGCCCACCACTTGCTTACCCTTGGGGGCGTCTTCTTCTCCTCCCAAGATCATGCTGCAAGTTCTCTTGTATTTCACCCATCTATCATCCTTCTCCTCTCTTTGATCATTTTCGGCCTCCCCCTTCCTTTCGCTTATTTTGTGAAAAACGCTTCTTTTTTTGGAGGGGGACTGCTCTTTCCTTGTCCTTCTAGGTGACTCTGACCTTTCTTTTTCCCTTCTTCGGGGGGACCCTGATTTTTCCCCGTCTTTCTTACAGCGGTTGTCGATGATATAATCCCTGAGTTTCCCATTCTTCAGGGCGTGCTCGATTTCGTTTCGGAGCTCCCTACAGTCTTTGGTATCGTGGCCCTCCTGGTTGTGGAATTCACAGAATTCGTGCGGATTGCCCCTTTTTACCGCCGCCCTAGACAAAGGGGTGGGCCACCTGAGTCCTGCTTGCTTCTCTTGAAGTACATGCATGAGCTTCCTTCGGGATTCTGATAGGGGTGTGTACTTCTCTTCTGACCTTCTGTTTGTGTGTGGTCGATAGTCTCACCGATCATCAGGACGCTTGTCTTTCCGAGAGGTGTACCCCTGTTTGTTCTGATCCGTCATCCAAGATCCGCCCTGTATCATGGCTATGTTTTCCTCTACCTCGGCGCTCTGGAGAATGCACGCCTCTAACTCAGTGTGAGTTCTGGGCTTCTTGAGCACCAGGCTTTTGACAAGCTCCTTGCTGGTCGTGATAGTCATGATATGGTGCAGGGCAATGTCCAGTGTCGAGGTTAGGAACATCGGTTACTGCCTTGGACCACCTGTCATAGTACTGACGGAGGGATTCATTGCGGTTCTGTTGAAGTCCCCAAAACGCCGTCATGCTCCTCCCGGCTCCTCTCTAATTGCTAAACTTGTGTAGGAACAGAGTGCAAAAATCTTCCCAATTCTTTATGATGCCTTCTGCAAGGGCCCATACCATGTCAGTGCGGTCCCCACTAGGGTTCCTGGGAAGGTCCTGCAGTAGGTGGCGTCCGGAGCGCAGAACATCTGCATGGCGATGGTGAAGGTTAGCAGGTGTTCATCCGGGTTGCCTATCCTGTCATATGCCTTGATGACGGGTGGCACAAATCCCTGTGGTGGTGGAACGATTAGCAGTGCTTTATCTAGTGGCTGGCGCATGGCGATCTGCTTAGGGCCCGACTGGTGGTGGGGCAAGAATAGTATGATCATCTCATCAGAGTTCGCCATCCCATTTGCTTGGCCAGAGCTTGTGGGTTGGTCCGCCCTCCTGGCAGTCTGGGCGATTAGCATTTTCATCATTACCGCCATCTCAGCGTTCTGCTTCAGTAATTGCGCTACCTGTCCAGCTAGGTCTGTTGTCTGGGCAGGTGCGGGGTGTGGAGGCCGTCGTCACAGCGTCGGCGCCTGCGACGAGGGTTTGCGAGGCTCTGATGCCTAAGCGATTGAACAAGAAATCTTGTGTTTCTTGCCTCAAGGGCGTATCTCTGTGTTGAGTTGTGGCTACTTCGTCCATCCCTTGGAGCCGGGAGATCAGTGGGACTCCGACGGGTATAACCTGCTTTGCCGGGGTGACCATATCCTTTCCAGCCTTCTCACTCGGTGTTTTGGAGGGGTTCTGCATGTCGCTTTTCATGATGATGAGTCAGTTTGCACCCCTATCTGGCGTGCCAATTGATCTGCCCTGATGGGCTCATCAATAAAGATGGAGGTCCAGTCTAGGTTTAGCGGAACCAACAGAGCCTGAGCCTTCCTTGCCCGAGTGGGGAGTACCTTGCAAGGTGTACGGTCAGGTGTTAGAGGATAGAGTGAGGGTAAGGATAGATTTGGAGAATGGGGGAAAGGATAAAAGAGAAGTACCGGGCGTGCGCCCTTGGATAGGGCGGATGACCAAGGCCTTTAGCGTGCAGCATATAAGCGTGTAGTATCGGGCGTATGGTCTGGATGTGTCGTGTCGTCTTCTGTGCGGGGGACCTCCTATTTATAGGTCCAAGCTGGCAAGGAGCCAGGTGCCAGGTGTCGTCGTCCTAGTGGACCGCGAACGGGTCCTATCTTGTCAATGGCGCCAGTGGTGTCAGTGGTGTGACCGATGGGTGCGCCAACTGACAGTGGGCTGCTGAGGGCGTTAGGGCGTGGCCCCTGGCGTCGGTGAGGTGTCTGGCGGTGAGCAAGTGGGCCTTGAGGCCTACTTGTTGGGTCGAGGGCCCATCAGTTTCCCCATAGAGAAATATGTAAGAAAGAATGAATCAGATTAAGATGTTTTTATTCTAAACATGTATTGTTGCTTAGTTAGCAAGTTAATATCTTCTAGGTATCCTAACAAAGGTTGGAAACCTATAATTCTGCTATATATACTTACTAGTTTTGCACCTGGGCTGTTGCCCGTGCATATGTAATTTCTTTTATATGGTTTGTCTTAATTTAAATAGTAATATAAGAATATGACTTATAAAATTATAATATCGTTGATTTATTTTGATTAATTTGTATAACTTATTTCAAGTTTAGTTAAGTTATTAAGTCTAAAATAAAAAATAAAAATAAGCTTCGTAATTTCTAGATTATAATCTCTTAATATACTTCATTTATAAAATATAATTTATGATGATATCGACATAATTCTCTCTTACGTCATGTATGCCAATAAATTTAAGAAATTGATTTTCTAAAAATTTAATAAATGGTATCTAAAAACATTCACCTATTAATTATACACAATATTGGATTTGAATTAGGAGCAACCATAAAACAATTAAGGTTGTGAAAAGTAAATTTATCCTTCTAACCTAATTTCTCTAGTGTTGTTAAACTAAAATTGAACAACATATAACATGTGTAGCTCATGATGTGATCAACCCACATTATATTTAATACATTTGTCCTAATTAGTGTGTGACCTCATAGACATGAGTCCCTTCAATCTATTATCGTGATGGTATGCATATTATTATATTTTTTTACATAATTAAAATATTCAAAATTTTATGAAGGAAGTCTAACTCATAGGCTTAGCAACGGGTACCCACAGGTCAGGAAACCAAATATCCACTCCCCATCCATTTATTAAATGGGTATTACATATACCCGCCATGCGAGACTAAACGGGTACAAATTCCAACCCCTCCAATGGGTATGAGGAAACCCTGTTACCGTTCACGTGAACCCTTAATCTCTTTGCATTTGGATTGCAAAGAGATTTTTGAGATTGAGCTACAATTTTAGAGCATCAAGATTTCTATAGAAAATGATAGACTGCTTAATCGATGAGTTGAAGTAAAGAACTGATTGACTAAACGAGAGATTGGGTCTGATCTGTTAAACATAGATGATATATTGTTACTAATATAAAGTCATTTCATGTTGGGTACCATAAGATTGAGTATAGGGTAGATTCTTCCAAACCCATCCCCGCAACTTGTAACCCGCTCAAACTGGGTAATAGGTTAGGAATACTATAAGGCAATTAAAGGGTGCTGATGGATCTATGGTCAGTGACCACAAGCAGATGGAGTTAATTGTAGTGGAGTACTACATGGCCCTTTTGGGTGAGAGTAAATCGATTAGTAATGTAGATTTGTCGACTGTGATTAATAAGCAGCTCACTTAGGATCAAACGGATCAACTAATTGTTGCTATTTTTTATGAAGAAACTAGAGAGGCCCTCTTTTCGATGCCCAATGACAAGGCTCCGGGGCTGGATGGGTTTACAGTTGGTTTCTTTAAGAAAAATTGGGGGATCGTTGGTCTTGAGGTCATCACTGTTGTCCTTAGCTTCTTCATGCAAGGGAAGCTCCCTGCCTTTGTTAACTCTTGTCCCAAAAAAGTTAATGCTTCTGATGTTAAGAACTACAGACCTATTTCCTACTACAACACTGTCTATAAAATCATTTCAAACGTGATTGCAAATAGGCTTAGAGTGGTGTTACCCCACTTAATTGGAGAGAATCAGAGGCCTTTATTAAGGATAGACTTATAGGGGACAATATCCTCCTTGCGAATGAGTTGCTAAGAACCTATAATAAGAAGCCTGTCTCCCCTGAGTGTGCTATTAAGATGGATCTAATGAAAGCATTTGACTCTGTGGAGTGGAGATTTGTCTTAGATGTTATGATAGCAATGGGCTTTCCTATGGATTTTTTATTGGATTAAGCTTTGCCTAGAAACTATGATGATTTCCATTAACCTGAATGGTACTCTATGTGGTTACTTTGCTGCAAAACGGGGATTTTGACAAGGGGATCCCATATCCCCTTATCTCTTTGTAATCACAATGGAAGTTCTCTTGCGGCTTCTGGACAGGGCAACTTTTGATAGGTATATTCCCTACCATCCTCAATGTCAAGCCATTGGTACTACACACTTGTCTTTGCAGATGATCTGCTAGTTTTTACAAAGGGCCCTGCAAGGGCTATTGAGGGTGTTATGAAGGTCTTGTAGGATTTCTAGCACCTCTCGGGGCTTAACTTCAATCCTGAAAAGAGTGAAATGTACGTTGCAGGGGTATGCAGCCATGAGATTCAGAGTATTGTAGCAAAATTTGGTATGCTTGTTGGTGCTTTGCCTTTCAAGTACTTGGGGGTTCCTTTAAGCATTGGCAAACTAAGGACAGAGGACTGTAAATGCCTTATACACTACAAAAAAATGCTAATTAGCGTCGGTTGAAACGTAGCAGTTTAGCGTCGGTCGGTCATCAACCGACGCTAAGTGGTTGACCTCGTGTTTTAGCGTCGGTTGATAGGCGACCGACGCTAAAATGGGACAAAGAGCCGACGCTATTATCCAGTTTTGGTTCAATTTTTGGCTGACCGGGCGGTTAAATTGGCGTCGGTCAGCAGAAAGAGAATAGCGTCGGTCATGACCGACGCTAAAACACGTGTATATAGCGTCGGTTCACACGCGTTTTAGCGTCGTCATTGACCGACGCTAAAACACATAAGTATTTAAACCATCATCCTAACCCTAATCTCAAATTCTCACCTCTCTCAATCCTCTCCTCTCTCTCCTGAAACTCTCCCAACCACCACCCTCCTCCTCCTCCTCCTCCTCCTCCAAACTCTCTTCCTCCTCCTCCAAACTCTCCTCCTCCTCCTCCTCCTCCAAACTCTCCAGCCGCCGCATCCCAGCCACCACCACAACTCCACCGCCGTTCACCTTCACTTCCTCCTCCAGCCGCCGCATCCCAGCCGCCGTGCGCCAGACGATGAAGCCAACGTGATGGCGTTAGAGAAGAGAAACGAGATCTGGGAAAAAACCCAAATCTGGAAAAAAACCCAGATTAGAAAAAAATAAAAATAAAAACGAAAATAATAAATGAAAAATTAAAATGAAAACAAAAAACAAAAAAATTGGGTTGGTCAGCCACCCATTCGGTCAACCCATATTTTAGCGTCGGTCATATTTTATTTTAGCGTCGGTTGACCGAACGATCGACGCTAAGGTTTAGCGTCACCGTATCTGGCGTCGGTCGTGCTGACCGACGCTATTTATTTTGGCGTCGGTCATGACCGACGCTAAAACGCGTGTATGACCGACGCTAAAACGCGTGTATGACCGACGCCAAATAGCGTTTTCTTGTAGTGATAGATAAGATTACTGCAAGAGTAAAAGATTGGAAAGCCAAGAATTTTGCCTATGTAGGAAGATTGCAGCTGATTAATTGAATAATCAATGGTATTCTCCAATATTGGATGAATGTTTTTATTATCCCTAGGTGCGTTTTAAATGAATTCGAGGATATTTGCAACTGTTTCCTGTGGGGTAAGAATGCGGGTGAGAAGGTGAAAATTGCTTGGAAATACATTGTTGTCCCTTGCCTTGATGGGGGTATTGGTCTAAGACACTTGAAGAGCTGGAACCAAGCTAACATCTTGAGGCACTTTTAGAACCTAATCTGCACAGGGGGCTCTCTTTGGGTAGCCTTGATCTTTAGGTATAGGCTCAAGAGTGACTCTTATTTGGCGCATTAGGAAGGATGAAGGCTCTTGGATGTGGAAGCAGGCCATGCCGATGAGAGACATTGTTTTGTTTCATGTGTCCTATGACGATGAGAGGTCATGCCTAAGTTCAATTTGAAGAAGGTTTGGGGATGTATAAGGCCTACTCACGCTATTCACTACAAGAAAATACTGCATTTGTCACGGTTTTTTAGTCACGGTTTTCTGAACCGTGACTAATTTAGTCACGGTTTCAGTTGAAACCGTGACAAAAAATAGTCATTTTAGTCACGGTTCACAAAACCGTGACTAAAATTTTTAGTCACGGCAAAAACCGTGACTAAAAGTGCTAAAAACCGTGACTAAAGTCCCTTTTTCTTGTAGTGATTGTTGTCTGGTATGATATTATTTGGAGATCCCCGATCATCCATGGTAATAGTATGGTGACCTGGTTGGTGGTTCAGGACAGGGTGACTACTAAAGATAAGCTAGCCAATTGGATGATCTCCATTGACGTGACATGTAGCATGTGTGACAATGGTGTTGATTGCAGGGATCACATATTTGTGGGGTGTGATTTTGTTAAGTGTGATTTTGCTAGCCTGTTGCCTGAGATGCTGATCTTCAATTGATGGAATGACATGTTGGAGCATGTGACTAGAAATTGGTGTGGGGGATCAAGACATGCTGTTATCTGGTGTTCCATTATTAGTGCTTTATGGCGAGAGAGATGCAGGAGGGTGATGACAGATGTTAAGATGTCTGCTGGGTCATTCATTGACAATACTAGAAAGGAAATGTTATGCTTTAATGGCTTGTTAAGTTAATAGATGGAAAACACTTCGGTCCACCTAGCTAAGTGGGTGTACTGAGTGCACCCGCTTGCGTGTCGCGATCTTATCCGTCCGTTCAATCAACGAATCTCAAGCCTTTGAATTAAATAGGATTAAATTAATTAGTTTTATTATTATTATATTCCACACAGGACATATTAATCCTATTTAATATGTAATATGTCCTGTGTGGAATAGAATAATGATAAAATTAATTAATTTAATCCTATTTAATTCAAAGGCTTGAGATCCGTTGATTAAACGGACGGATAAGATCCCAACACGCCTAGCTGGGTGCACCAGAGTGTTCACCGTTAATAGATAGATGGGGTGTTCTTCCTTGTTGGGTGATATGGCTTACTGTGTTTAGCCTTGGCTTTGGTGTGTCTTTTGGTTTTTGAACCGGTCGGTTCTTGTTTGTACTTGGATTTTTTTTTATGAAATGAAACCCTAATTATTCATAAAGAAATTGACACCAAAGATGAGTGTTATTGTGTTAGTATGGTTAAGGTTTGGATGTATTTCATAACTCATAAACACATTAATGTAGTGCATTTATATAGTCTTAAACTTTTATATTTCATAACTCAGACAAACATTAATGTTAGTGCATTTATTATTATGATAGATAAAATGTAATTTTCATATAAAATAAAATTGATGAGGTAGAAAATTGTGGTTACAGATTGAGCTTATGTGGCAAAAAGTTTGATGAGATCCACTATAGTATATTTTAAGATTAAGATTTAAGATTAAGATGTAATTAGCTAAGAATAATAGTAATCATTGTTCAATCTTCAATATCTTTTAGTTTGATATGGTATCAAGTTGACGGTTACATTTTTTTACCACCAACACTAATTCTTGTTTGTCATGAACTTTAACGACGAGGCAAGTACGTATTTGCGGGCAAACACTATAGACTGACAAGGAGGAGCCATCATATTGGTGGACGAACTCTACAATGCTGCTCTTCTTCTTCAACCACCATTTGGGAGCAACAATAAAAGGATAAGAAATCATTTACAGGAAACGAAAATATATGTTGTTTTAATTTGTTATTAAACTTAAGTTATGTCCAACTAGCAGTCCATATAAGAACTTCATGATGATTAAGATAGAACCGTCTAAGCCAGGTTATTTCTCCGTTTATATTTCGAACAAAATAGTATGTCGTGAAAACTAATACAAATTTAGTGATTCGAATAAATTAAAAAATTGAGTGACCAAGATGACTAATTTTAAAAATTTTGGTGGTATTCGAGGTATTTAATTACGTTTTATATGGAGGTGAATCAACATTCAAACTTTTGAAGGGTTTTGAAAGTTCCAAACCTTTTTCAACCATTCGATCTAGATTGACCATTTGACCAATCTAATGGTCTAAATTTGTTAGGGATATTTAGAACTTTACACACGTCATTTAATTATAAAATTTAAATTAAATACTTTAATATTTTCAGGTAACCGGCTGGCGACACTCCAACGACTGACCACCGTTGCTGACAACTTTTCTAGCGGTCGGCCACAGGCGTGATGGTCATCGCCATCCGGGTGCCGATTGTCGTGACACGATCTTCCAGGTATCGGAGGCGTAGACTGGGTTATTCAAGTCGCAACGGACGTCCACCACTGAAATGGCATCGTTGGTGGTGCCGCAAAGGAAAAAGGAGTTGGTATTCACTAGAAAAGTCGACATTTTTGTTGTTACTGCTGCTGCTGCTCTTTTTTTTAGATATGAAAATAGAGTGATGAGGATGATATGAATTACTGAATAGAAACATAATTAAGAAAAGTTAAATTAATGGGGTTACCTTTGATAATGATTAGAAGGGTATTGAGCTCTGTACTTAGAAGCTTAATTCGTGTTTCTGAATTCTAATCTTTGCTTCTTTACATGGTGGAAGTGTGGAGACTACTTAATAATGAAGGAGACGAAACAGCGTTGAAATAGGTGGGACCCAATGGAGCTTAATCTACTAATTTAAAGTTTAATAATGAGATTATGATAAAGTTACATTAAATAATTGTAGTTGTAATAAGCTTTTTAAATATATGCAATCATGTGACACTAAGACATAGGATTCAATAAGAGAACAATTATAATTAGTGGGTAGTTTTATTACTTGGGTTATAAGTTGTCAAATTTGAATATAGCAATTTAGGGTTTAGGAAAAAGTGAAATTGTTTCGAGATGTATAATTTTTACCGGAGTAACGTCAACGGCCATCTAATTGAAATTGTTTCCAGATGTATAATTTTTACCGGAGTAACGTCAACGGCCATCTAATTCGAGATGTATAATTTAGTGGGTAGTTAACATGTGATCATTAGATAACTAGGTTAATAACTAGTTAACCGAACTAGTTAACATGTTATTTTGCTGATAACTAGTTAACGAATTACCATGACCAGTTAACTGAATTTTTGGTTAACAGGTTATCTAACTAGTTATGTTGTTTTTAACAGGTTAACTTGTTAACATTGTGATTTAAATAACTAGTTAACATATTTTTTTGTTATTAACTAGCGGCTGAAGGATGGTGACATAATTTAAATTATGTCACCTTAACAAAATCCAATCTCAGCCTTTGATTCACCAGCATTAGGATCTGATGGATTGGGCTATTAATATTAGGGAAATAGGCAATTAAATGCATTGATTATGTTTGAGTCATTTTGGGAAGGCATTTATATAATGATATTATTCTTATTCTTTGTAATCAATAGTTTATTTTGTTACCAAATTATTTACTAATAGTATTCATGCTCAAAATCCGAGATTAAACATATATATTACCTGTTATTTTTTCATTATTCAGTACTTATTCTCATTTCCTTAGCTTGCGGCTGTTTGCTTGTATCATGAAGTCTAATGTTGTAATCGATGAAGCCAACCAGCAGCCTAGGAGCGGAGGTTTTGATCTTAATCTCATACCTGATGATCCAATCGACGAAAATCATGCAGAATCGTCTGAGAATACTGTACCATCGCCAGGAAATCTCGAAATTTTGCAAGGACACGGTATGTAACTAATACTATTATCCAGCAAATACTAGTACTTGTAAACAATCATTTTTTACTTTACTCAGTATGAACTCGATTGTCAATACGATAATAAACTTTTTCAAGGATACGGTGTGATATATTTGTTATGTTTGGTGTTTCATAATCATTTTCAGTGAATATTTCGTTCATTGTTCCTTTTTAGTTTCAAATAACCGATAATGTTATATGTCTAATAATAGTATTTTATCATTTCTGATGTTTTGTTATTCGTACATTACTGTTTTTTGTATCTTCTTTTATTGTGTGTGTTATACGTGTTTTAAATATAATAATATTACTTAACTTTAATTTTTGTTCACTTAATAGATGTGCCTGAGGTGGATTTTGATTGGGAGGCGTTGGAGTTCAAAACTGTCAAGGATGCCGAATCATTTTACAGAGATTATGCTCATAGTCTCGGATTTGACATCAAAATAAGAGCCACAAACAAGAATGACAGTAAAGGAGTGAAGAGAAACAAGGTTCACTATATTTACCTTACATGCACCAAGGAATCCTTCAAAAAGAACAGCGATTTGAATCCGAATAACCAAGATTCCCCTCTGGTCCCGGACCAATCCGAACCTGTGTATAAAAAAGGTGAGGTTAGGTGTGGGTGCATAGCATTGATGTCACTGAAGCTGGATAGTGAGAAAGATGTGTATCAGATATTCCATTGGGTTTGGAAGCACAATCACGTACTTATGCCCCCTCATTTGAGGCAATTCTTTCGATCTAACCGACAAATTTCGGAAACCCATAAACAGATGGCAATAATGCATGATTCTGTGGGTATCCGTGGTCGTGATTCGTACGATTTGATGGCCAAATGCAGCGGTGGTGTTGAATCACTTGGATTCACCCGTAGCGATCTTTCTACTTTCATCAAAGCCTTTCGGTCCAGCCATATTGAAGATGGTGGTCACATGTTCTTACACAACTGGTTCGGGAAAGAAGCTGCCCGGGATCCTGGCTTCTTCCATGTATTTCAATTGGATGCGAAGGCGAACATTGAGAGTATTTTTTGGGCAGATGCTAGGATGCAACGTGACTATGAAGCTTTTGGTGATGCTATTAGCTTTGACACGACATACAGGACAAACAATACCTTCCGTCCTTTAGGTATGTCTTCTTGGCACAAACTTTTTAATATTTCTTTTTAACTCACGAAACAAGTATATAGTCAATACTAGTATTAATAGTTTACCCCATGTACATTTGTTGCAGCCGTTTTTACTGGTTTCAACCACCACAGGAAGTTGGTTGTTTTTGGAGCTTGCTTAATCTTCGAGGAGACTACTGAGGGGTTCAAATGGTTGTTCGAAAATTTCCTAGAGTGCATGAAGAAGAAACATCCAACTACAATTTTCACTGTTCAGTGTCCGGCCATAGCGGCAGGTATTCGAGCCGTTTTCCCTCACACATTTCATGGACTTTGCACTTTTCACATTTTAGAGAATGCAAAGGACAAGATCAAGAAAGGCATGAAGGAGGGTATGATGTCATCCCTTTGTAACTTAATGTTTGATGTGGACGATGAAGTGGGCTTCACCAAATGTTGGGAGTCGACAATCAATAAATATTTCCCAGGGAAAGGTTCATATGGTCATCCTTGGTTAGCTTTCATGTACAAGTTTCGTCACCAGTGGTCTTCGGCATGGGTTAACAACAACTTCACGTGCGGTATGCGAAGTTCCCAGTTGAGTGAATCTTTCAATAGCAACCTCAGAATTTTCCTAAACACGAAGTGCAACTTACATCAATTCTTCACTCAATTCAACCGTTTGTTGGAAAGCAAGAGGGCTGACGAATTACAACTTGATTTTAATGCATTGAACTCAGTATCTCCTGCAAGATACACAGTCCATCCACATGTTCATCAAGCATTCAAGGTATGTCCCTTTGAAGAACTTCTACATGTGTGCATACTATTATTTTACCAATACTAATTCCGTTAGTAACTGTTATTACATTTCATTCCAGTTTTACACCAAGACAATCTTCATGCACTTCGAACTGGAATACTCTGCCATGTCTGCTTATTTTCCAAAAAGCTTCCCCATAAATATTGGAGAAAACATTAAGGCTTATGACTGGTTTAAGCTCGATGAAGACCAAAAAACTGTGATCGACGAGCGTCGCGTCATTGTGAACTCCTCTTCTTCGGACTACAAATGCACATGTCGTGTATTTGATTCGTGTGGTTGGTTATGCCGTCACATCTTGAAGACTATGGATTTTGAAATGCAATGGAATCATTTTGGACCTCGTAATATACCGGCAAAATATTTCAAGGATCGTTGGTCCAAGACAGCAAAGTTGGGTCTATCATCGATTATACTGAATAATAGTACAGCAGCGGAACCTGATTCCGAAGCGGGCAGGTATCAAAGTTTATGCTCACTAATTGCAGCCTTTGCATTAGAAGCTTCTCCACTAGTTTCCACCTACAAGGTTGCGAAGGAAATAATAACTGCTGGTAGAAACCGTGTGCGCACCATGATTCTTGAGCAACACGATCTCCAATTCAATGTTGCAAATACCACTGGTCAAGGTATTTTCCAATTTACTTCATTTACCATTTTATAATTCGAACCATATATAGCCTTATATAAATAATGATACTATTTTCTTCCAGGAATCATCAATTTACCACCCCCGCCACTAGTATATGCCGGCCGTCCAATACCGACTGGATTGAAGGAGAAGACCATTGTAAACAGATCAAATAGGAGGCTGAAGTCAACACAAAAAATCGAGAGAGACCGGCGTAGGCATAGACAGCAAGCTAAAGTTCGACGTCAAAACGCCAGTTCCTCGCAACCAGTGGATTAGTTTGTTTACCTTAATATGACAGTCAGATTTATCTTTTCTCAAACAATTTTTATGTCTACTTTGATTACATATGAACGCATGAATACTCTACGCGTGGAACATTTTAATATATTTATTAAACTTTCTGAATACTATTATTTCGATAAATGAATTTGTTGGTAAGTGTAAGGGGCTGTGTTTTTTATTGGTTCTATTATTTATGGCTCTATTACATAAGTTGAAAAAATTTATCATTTTTCATACAAGAACTTAATTTGTTCGTTCAGAATGTTTGTTTGAAGCTGACATTATATACTAAAACTCATTATCCAGCTAAATACTAGTATTCAAGAAGACATCCATAATCCAGCTAAATACTATTATACTAAAACTCATTACTAAAGCTGACATCCATAATCAGAAAAGAAAAACTATATCACTCATTATCCAGCTAAATACTAGTATTCAAGAAGAATAATCTTCTCAGTACAAAAGTAAGAAACAATCCCCTTAAAAACAACCTTCCAGAATCCAACCAAATTCCAAATGCTAAGTAGAAAAGTTGACCATTCAACAAACAATCCCCTTCAAACAACCTTTAGTCCAAAAACAAACTCCCTACTAGAGAACTATTTTCACTGCGGAGTTGGAAATTGCGATGGACTGATTGTGTAGTGCACCATCCCTGTCTCGAGCACAGCCTTCGCTCTCTTGTTCATTGGGTTTGCAAACATTTCGAGAAATACGATTTCCCTGTATTCTCGAATTTCTTGCTCATTCTTCCACTCCTTAGCCATCCACGGAAGAACCTTCCCATCCCATTTTTCCAACATCCTCAGTAGGTAGTCTCCACAAAAAGAGCTGCCATGCCTTTGCCTAATACCCTTAATCATCTCCCATTTGAAACTGCTGAAATTGACGGACTTACTACGGTTAGAGAAATACTCAGATACATGTTTCATCACGCGGAACCCCGTCGTCATCCACTGATGATCAAAACCGTCTGTGCTCCTGCTGTCAAAGAATTGAAACTATTGATCTCTCGTGTTCAAAATGAACATAGAATAATGCTCAGCGTGTAGAATCGGGAAGCACCACTGCAAAGGAACGTTGCAAAAAAAACCATCTGTCAGCCCTTAATAATAGTATCGTAGGAATAACAGTATTATACTCAAACCCAAACCAAGGCATGAATTATTATATTATTAAGTTGCAACAAACTTACAATTTCGCAAGTAGTTGTTAGGTCTTCGTATTTGCTCATCCAGGTGTGCTCATGAATGGCCCTATCAGCAATCAAGCCATATACCCCATCTTTCATAATTGGATTTTTAATGTTGGCGTGAACTTGTCCCTGTCAAGTATGAGAAAAATTCAAATTTTTAGTTTCAATACACAAAAAAAAAGATGTCGATTAATAATTCATGCCTTGATCAAACTACTTACCCCACCGCCAAAGGGAAAATCCACTTCTTAATATTCCCATGTTCAGCCGCCAACCAGTTCAAAGCGTACCCGTAACTGTCCACAATGTGTGAGCAAACCGGTTCCATGCTAAGGAATTCTGCCATTTGTGCCGCTTGTACACAAAATTCAGCCGAACCAAAATCAATTATAGTATTCTTCCTGCAAATTCAATACCACACCATTTACATATTTAAATACTATTATCTGTGTTTAAATAAATATCCCAAAATTAGGCAACTAACCATTCATCCTTTGCATGGAGAATATACTCCTTCAAAGCCTCCACCTCCACATCAATGTTCTCTAACATTTCATTCTCGTCCACTTGGGTTACTCTGACTGTTTTTGCTGCTTTTTTAACATTTTTGCTCGATTCTTCATCTTGCCCTCAGTTGTGTATGGACTGACAGTCGATGGAGCAGGTTTGCGACTCCTCTTTGGACGTTCTCTTACACCTCCTTTTTCAATGTTCTCAGTACCACGCTTCCTTTTAAGTAGGTCTTGCAATGGAATGTTTTCAAAGTCATCATCATCATCTACATCAAGACCCTAAGAAGACACAAGAGATGAAAACCATTGCCAAACATTAGTATGTACCGAAAATAGTACAAGCCCTAAAAATATTATTTCATCAATAATAGTATTCTAACAGACCGTCATAGCCGCCTTAAACAAATTGTCAATATTAGCAATACTATTATCTAAACAATACTATTATCGGGGCACAGATTTTCGAACCCGAACAGTTTCAGCAGCTATTTCACTAACTGATGGCCCCTTATCAGCATTCTTTTTCCAGATTTTGCCTCCGATTTCGACGATCCCCCAGCTCTTTTTCCCTTAGAAACAGAGATCACCTCTACCTCTGCATTTGTTGGTACATCATTGAGACCAATAGATTCAGTTTTCACACTAGAATCATCTACATCGCTAGGTGTGTCTTTTTGTTGCTGCCTTTTCCCTTCAGCGATGTTCTGCCGCCTTGCTTCTCTTAGTCTCGTCAGATGCACATTACAGTTATCACGGATTGATGTGATCCATTGTTCCATATCACTCATCTACAATACATGGTGGAAATTAGTTTCAAATAGATTTTTCAGACTCTGAATAATAGTAAGCTGAAAATTAATTTTTTTGAATCGACTTGATATTTATCTTAGCTGTTGACTTTCCAGTAAATGTCAAATTCGTTGTAGGCACAAAAACTAGTTTCCCATCAGTTTCACTTCCTTCATTTGCTTGGTAACCAGATTTCCTCCGAACTGCCTTCAAATCAGTCTTCACCTTCTGTGTATCCCAATAATCACAGAATGGAAGTGTAGGTGTAGGTCGAGATGGACGGCTACCAAACTTCTGGCAAATCGAAACCTGTCACAAATACAATACAACAAACCTTTAAAACAAACTTTCTAAAGGAAAATAAATGTCTTAATAACATGCTGCGACCAGATTAGTTTGGTTTCCTTTCTAGCTAACACACAGTATTCAGTCAATACTATTATCTAACTAGCTTAACACACAGTATTTAGTCAATACTATTATCTAACTAATACTATTACTGTTACCCTTACTTACCATGACCAGATGCAAATCACCCTCAATGTATTTTCCTTTCTTTGATTTTACCATGCCCTCATGAAGTTGCTCTGCCACATAGCTGCACCAGTTGTATTCGAGGAGTTTTCTCAACCGGTTCTTCTGTATCAAACGTGCATAATCCATAGACGCAACCGACCGAGTTTTGGGGCATAGTAACGATCCCATCACAAACAGTACATACATCTGACACCATGTCTGTTTGTCCACCTCTATCTCATACAGCCTGTCTCTCAGGAGCTTCAGGTCTACATTTGTGCTGTTTGCTTTTTCAAATTTTAGACCAAGCTCTGCAACCATATCATTCATCTCCTTCTCCGTTGTTTCAGACAAGTCGACTTCACGTTTACCCTTTGGCAGCCCGTAAACTTCGTGCACATCTTCTCCAGAAATTTTCAACCTCATATCATCTCCAATTATGAAACTCCTTGATTCTACATCATAAACATCTACAACCCACCTCCTGAATTCGAACGGCAACTGATTCATCTTAACCTTAAGCGTACCACCGAATCCAATACTATCCAACACATTCACTCTTTCACTCAATCCCAATTCTTCAAGCTTCTTGTGCAGTTCCAAAATTCTGTTTGGACTGCATCTTGCATTTACCACTGCTGATCCATATCTGCAAACAAATTATCCAAAATAACAGTTTAGAAACACAAGTCTATGTATTCTTCCCGCTCAAAAACTACATACCATTACAGGCTCTATACTAGTATCCAGAATATAAATAAACAACATAAATGAAATTGCAACGTTTACCTGACTTGAGCTTGCTGTGTATTCATTTGAGATTCTCCAACTGGTTCAGCAGGCCTATTAACTGGTTCAGCCCTGTCTTCAGGTCGTTTTGGTGCAACATTTTTTTTCGGCTTAGGCTTTTTGCATACCGCCAACTTAATTCTTTTCCCCTTTTGAGGAACAGGAGTTTTCGTCATCTTTTTCTCTGAATTTGACAAAGAAACTTCATTAACATCAAACACCACAATCAAGAACGTGAGCCCAACAAAAACCAATCAAACCACACACTTGTACAACATGTCATCACAAGTATAACTGTTAATAATAGTATTACAGAAATACTATTATCTTCTCATCCAGAAATACTATTATCTTCTTAACTGTTAATAATAGTATTACAGAAATACTATTATCTTCTCATCCAGACACCACAGAAACAATACAGCTCACCTAATTCAATAATAGTAATGCTTGAATACTATTATTTGTCATTTTGCTGTGAACAACGACAACTAAATGCTTAGAATCTAACGCAATGGCTGCACATATATGGAACAAACAGTACTCATACAATAATTGCATCAGAAAGGCCAATCCACACACACAAAACAGAGTTGCAGGAACAATTTACATTACAAGTTACATTGATAATAGTATTTCAAATATACTATTATCAGCTCAAATCAACCCCAAACAAACACCATAGTTTACCTCATTCAACGCAGTAATCCTACAATACTATTATTGGCCAGTGACTGTGAACTGCAACAGTTATAATCTTTCAAACAAACGCAATAACCATGGACTGTGATGCAGGAACCATGGACAATACAAAGATCAGGAACCATGGACAATACAATTCATATCATAAATTTCACATTCTGGAAGGAAAACACACAAATCACTTTATATGGTAATAGTATTACACAGTCCAGATGTACTTTCAACCAGATCATTTGGGATAATAGTATTACCCAAATAAAAGTACCGAAACCATACACAAACCACAACAATCTAACTGAAAAACGCGATGAATGCTGTCACTAAACCTAATTCCGAACACAATCGAAACCACAGCTACGTCTGATTGCACATGCAGAGTTAGAAATCAATACCTGGTTATGGGT
Source organism: Linum lewisii (assembly GCA_034768395.1). Taxonomy (NCBI): domain Eukaryota; kingdom Viridiplantae; phylum Streptophyta; class Magnoliopsida; order Malpighiales; family Linaceae; genus Linum; species Linum lewisii. The sequence goes on from CM068298.1 coordinate 31,912,794, forward strand.
CTTGTCGGCTCTTTATGGTTCCACGAAACGAAAGCGGCTGCACCAAATAACTGGACCAAATCAGAAATCGGAGTGAGATGGGATGAATCGGCAGAGGGATGTCGCGCGGTAGTGCTTACCTGAGCGAGAAGACTGCCTCTGCTCTCCTACCGACGGCGGTTGCACTCGGCGACTAAGGGCGACGGTTTTTGACTGCAGAGAAGAGGGAGACGGAGACAATGGGCGGCCGGAGAATGGGGGGGAGCGGGTTTTTGTGTGGTCACGGTTAAAAGAGGAAGGTAAATGTAAAAGGTAAATAATATAATGAAAATTTTGTGTAATTAAAATATTTAATATGCCACATTAAATTGAGGAATCCCATTATTTTATTACTATTATCCCTCCACCATTAGATCAATTCTATAGAGATCTAATGGCTCTTATGGATTATGTCTTATAGACATAATCCATAATTTGTCACCACTCCTAATCCGATTAACTAGTTAACTTGTCGGGTTAACTGTTTATTTTGTTATTAATTATTTAATTCGATAAGTTAACTAGTTAACATCGTGCTTAGACAACTAGTTAACGAGATTATTTAATAACTGGATAACATGATTTAAATAACTATTTAACAAATTTTTAGTTGATAACTAGTCAACAAATTTAGTTAACTAGTTAACATCATGATAGGGTAACTAGTTAACGAGATTATTCGATAACTAGATAACATCATGATTATAAAACTAGTTAACGATTGCATTTTTCTAATAACAAGTTATCAAAATTAGTTAACATCATTATTAGATAACTAGTTAATGAGATTATTTAGTAAGTTGATAACTAGTTAACTAATTTTGATAACATCATGATTACTTGCATTCAAATTTTTATAAAATACCAAAATCAGAAGTAGTTAACTAATTTTTTTTATGACATGTAGTTAACTAGTTCTCAAACTTAGTTAACTAGTTATTTTTTTTAGTAACTAGTTAACTAATCGACTTTTTTTCTTAAAACTTATTAGATAGCCCCATGAGGAGAATCGAGGCAGTAAGCAGTAAATCAACTACAATCTACCTAGGGAGTGAGGACTACCGACAACACCTCTAGAGATATCTAAGAGCCGGGACGTGCCACAGAATGGGCGACTCTATTTGTTGATTGTCGCACCGAAAACAGCTTGAAAGTTGGATTGACCGCCAGTAGTTGAATTACTTCTTGGATGATGATTCCACCACTAGCTCTAGTGCTTTCATTGTGAGGAACTACCTTGGCTACCATCTCTGCATTTCCCTCAATGTCTACCTGGAAAAACCCGAGGACAGACACCAAGAAATTGCATCTCTACAAGCCAGTAGTTCAAGTATGAAGGTATCATAATACCTAGATACGGAGTCCCCACAACGTGTAGGATTATGCCAGCACAGTTATGAAGCACCCATCCTGTGGCCCCTCCAAAGGGGTTGCATACCGCTCCATCAACATTTACCCTTACGCGAAGCTGCGTAGGGGGCATCCAGGAAAATCGTGGGGGAGCGGTAGGCAAAATGGGTGGGGGGCACATATAGGGGGTTGGAGGAAAAGGGGCAATTCAGCTAGATGCGAAGAAAATTGTCGGAACAGCGTCTCGATTAAAAATTGCGAAAGATTGAAAACTACATAATTTCGACTCTTCCACACCCTCCTCTACTAGGCCAAAATCCAAACTGGGGCTAATTCGGGTTGAGTTTGGAAGATGACTCTCCAGTAAGTTTTGAATTATAAATATAATGATTTAGATAACTAGTTAAAAAAAATTTAGTTGATAACTAGTTATCAAATTTAGTTAATTAGTTATTCTGTCATTAACTAGTTAAATTATCGAGGTAACTAGTTAACATCATGATTTAGACAACAGGTAATCTAACTAGTTATGTTGTTTTTGACTAGTTAACACGGTTAGATAACAACTTAACAATTGAGTTAACTAGTTAGCCAATCGAGTTAACTAGTTAGCCAATCGAGTTAACTAGTTAGCCAATCGAGTTAACTTATTATTTAATTGAGTTAACTAGTTAACATCATGATAATATAACTAGTTAATGAGGTTATTTAGTTGATAACTAGTTAACTAATTATATAAACTAGTTAATACATTATTTGAAAACCAATTTATATAGTCAAATATCGTGTCAATTTTTTTTGCATCTCAATAGCTCGAATTGTTGGATAAATTTTTGAATGATTTAACACTTATGAGTACCAACACTTTTAATCTTTGGAAACTAAATAGTGTTAAATGGGTCGTGCAATTAAATAGTGTTATGGGTTTTATTTTGTAAGTTTATAATTTTTTTATTGCTAAGAATTCATCTAATTACGAGCCGCACAAGGTTTGAGAACTCGGTCCATGAAATTCAGCATACAGGGCAAGGTCACGGTAGTGGTCGAAGATTTTGATTTATCCATTAGAAATCGGTTGAAATCCTCAATCACGATCACTGACCTGCTCGTCGTCTGTAGTAGGAGCTTCCTCAGATCCGTATCGGCCCTGACTTTGGAGAGGTCAATCTCGTAGACGTTGTAGCTTAGGAAATTGGCCACGACGACAATGAAGCTCCATTTTCCCCTTTCCTGATGGTCTGTACAACAGGTAGCTCCGCTTACAAAAATATCTGACTTCACTTTGATCCAATTTTCCATCGGAATCGTATTGAACGTCGACGGATGAGTGAATGGGACCAAGCTCCACCACCTGGAATTCGTTCCGATTCCGTTGATTACGTTAACATGTAGAGCTTCAATCCTTTTTCCTCTCCTCCAACTCGTCAGAGACCGTGTGGATATGCTTGCGGTACGACCAAAAAATAAACTTATCCACTTTCCTAACCTTCAATACCAAAGTCCTATCATCGTTATTCAGCAACTGTCCCACCTAGAAAATAATCATCGATCATGAGGCGGAGGATGATACCCCGACAATCGGAGACAACATCGGAAAGAGGAGATGGTGGATGTGTCATCCTTCAACTAGAGGAGAGTGATGACTGGTGAAATTTTTTAAAATGATGAAAACGCTCCTCAGGGTATTGAGTTTGGAACGTTCCAAACGCAAATTGTTGGGACGCAGATCTGGAGCCTCTCATAGGGTACTTCACATGATAAGGGCTAATTGTTCAGTTTTTTCATTAATTGGATCCAATTAATCATTTTGTTATTTTCATACAGTAAAGAGACTAAAGAGCTGCATGATGAGAGCTAATTATTTAATTTTATTCATGTTTATTTGGATTCCACTAATCATTTTGTTATTTTCATACAGTAAGAAGAGACAAGAGTTGAGGAATAATCTCGCCAATAAGGGCTCATTCTCGCTAATAAGGGCACATTCTCGCCGATTAGGGCATAATAATAGCTATCCTCGATTCGAGGATAAGCCATTGCTCGATTCAAGTTTACAATCTCTTCCCCACCCTCCCCCGCACCGTCCAAGCCTCCCTCCTGTCATTCGCCCCCTTTTTTGTCTCCTGGGTTGGTTCACAATCTATAGCTCACTCCCGCTCATGAGAGGTACGACAAAAAAAAGTTATATATGTTGTATGTTCATCCAATAGGATAATGGCATGTATCTTTAAAGGCCATTTGCATCTACTAAAAATGTAGTTGATTTCGTCATAGTTTAGTATGCATTTAGAAATGTTGTGCGACCTTACTTGATTGAAGTTGAGTTTAGTCAAATAGAGGTAAATGTTAGTAATATTATGAGCTCATCTTATTAATGTTTTGAAAGGGTAAACAATTTCAAGAAATGAACAATTTCATCCAGACAACGAGCTGGGCTGGGTACAAACTAGTTTATTACATAAACAAAGACTTGCTTTTGGAAATTTTCAATTGGTAAGCAAAAATGAGGAAAACCCTAATGGAAGAAGCTCCACAATTGCTAGAGTCTAACCCTAGCAATTGCGCTAACGCTGCCAGCGCCTCCGCCCTTAGGTGCGAAGAAGCTTGTCGTCATGGCTTATGGGACCAACATGAGCCTTGATTCGGTTCCCAAGAAGAAGGCTCGCGAGGGTGTGCCAACCCTAGCGTTTCATCTTTCGGATGTCGGAACTGATAGCCGATCTTCTAGCCCTCCGATATGATGCCTCCCTCTTCTCGTAAATCTGACATTGAAATCCCTCGACCCTATAAGCGCAGCTGCCGGCAAAGCCTAGTCTAAGGCTCCCTCTTCACGGATTCCAACATGGAAGAGTTTCAAAAAGAACGTGCTTCCATGCAAGAGGATGTTTCAAACCCTAGTCTAGGGCGTTGTTCGTTAAAGTTATGGTGATATCCTTCTCGTTTCTTGTGTTGCGCCACTGACTTGAGAGCCTTTGGACCAAGAGTGGACATATTCAAGTCTTCGATCTTTCCAATGCCTTCTTTATTGTCAGATTCTCAAATAAAGTCGACTACGATCGTGCTGCCTTTGGTGGCCCCTGTAAGATTTATTATTATTATATTTCGGTTGCTTGCTGGTCTCCGGAGTTCAATGAGGATGCCCTATTCAGAAGTTCCTTACTTGGATCTGGTTACCGAAGATCCCGATACACTTTTCAACCATGTGGCAATCTCTAGAATTGGTGACAATATTGGGGAAATGGTTCAACTTGATATTGCTATGGAAGAGGGCGCTCATGCTCGATACACGCGTGTTTGGGTCGTGGTGAATCTTACTTAACCCCTCCTTGGAAAATATTCCCTCGAAGGTCGTGCTTTCCTTGTGGAGTACAAAATCGTAGAAAATATTTGTGTTGACTATGGGCTCTATGGGCATAAACAAGGCAATTGCCCTAAGAACCAAGTTGCTCGCTTGGTAGATGATGCTGCCATCGCTACTACTGAACCAGACAACCTCTTGCTCCCGACACGGACACTAGTAATTGGATGATTATGGCAAGAAGGAAGAAGAGACAAACTTATAAACCAGCTACCCAGAGGGAGATTCCGGGGGTCGTGTGTTCCCGTTTCGATATCCTAAGGAAGCCGGAGCGGAAAGTCTCCAATACCAAAATAAATCTCGATATATCCTTAGATCCCTCTCCCTCGGTGTCCAAACCAGGTGCCAAATCTATGGCTCTAGTGAAGTCGGCTATGTCTGACAAGACTCCAGCTAAGCAATAGAAGGTTAAAGCATTAGGTCGACCGTGTTTGGTCTTGTCAGAACGTGACACTAACATGGTTTCGAAGGTTTCAGCTCCGTCTCACCAAGCGTTAAAGAGAATGTCGAGGTTGTAGTTATTGAGACTGGAAACTTGGTGTCGGTCTCTGTGGAATTCAATAAATTTGTCTCTGTCTCTAAACTGGCAGACATCGCTCTCAAAAGTGCAGGTAACTCGAGGAAAGTGGTTGAACGAAGCAAGAAAAACAAAGGGAGATCGCCGTATTGCTCAGAAGATAGGGCATCTAGAAGCATGCAGATCACTGAAATCCTGAAAAACCCGAGAAGTACGTGTGATGAGATCGTACCCAATGACCGGCCTCCACATGACTTGTAATGAGGTGCTTTGTCCCCTTTTTCTACTGACGATTGTTGTTTTTTCTTGGAATTGTAGGGGTGCGAGACACAAGGATTTTATCCCCACCTTTAATTACGATATGCTGAAGTTCAAGCCAACATTGTCGATTATTTTTTAGCCTCGTATTAGCGGTGTTATGGCTTGAAACAACCGTCCCAAATCAACCCGGTGAAACCCGTGGTTGAACCGGTCCCGTGTGTCACTGAGTAAAAACCGTTAAAATGACAGAGTAAAACCAAGGTTTTAAAGAACATAAATGAGAAAGAGGCTTCCATACATAAACAATGGAATACGTGTAATAATTTACAATCCCAAGTTCATCATAAACCCATAAAAATCCAACATAAATCCATGAAAACCCCTCCAAATGTCCAAGGTCAACTGAAATAAAAGGAAAGTCAACTCCGAGTAGGCTCCAGTCTTCACCTCATAGCAAATCCACCCTCGACTCTGAACACTGCCACCACTCTCACTAGCCACGAGATCCTGAAAGGGAGAAAGGAATCAATTTCCTATTGAAATTGAGTGATCCCACTGGGCCTACCTACACGTTGCCCTAAACCAATGGAGCGGTCCCAAACTCTGCACAAGACATCGACAATAGGACCTGACTTTAACCCTTCTAGTTTTTAGTGTCCTAAAGCAGTCTAGGTGATCACGTAGGTCAGTTCTTCATTCTCATTCAACAACCATAACATCAGAAACATAATCGAATCAACACACATGAACATCACATGGTTCACACTCAATTTCACATATAACATCCATATACACCACAATACATACATGCACATCCAAACACAAATAAACACTCTAGGTGAGTTATTAGGCGCCAAGGAGTTATCCACACCACTACCGGCCGGTCGACGCACCCCCTACCGCATGGGAGGTCCTCGCGCTCCCCTATCGCATGGGGAATGCGTTATCATCATCATCTCTCATCAAATAATCCCACAACACCCTTGACACCCATGTCAAGGGGATCCACCCCAGTGGATCCGACTCAATCATCCATAATCACGGGTGGGGTAGTGGGGGCTCCTTCCGGTTCTACTTTCACATACAATTCACAAGTCATGCTATTCCATTCACAAACATCCATTCACATCCATATCACATATGAATCCACTTCTCATTCACAATTCACCATCCGCTTCCATAGTTCCATAATGATGTGAATCGCTGCAACCGTGGGCAGACGACCCTTGAACACCGCAAGTTGGACACCGTGCAACGAGGTAGAACCGTCGGGAACCGGGGCGGATGAGTACTTTGACCTGTCAGCTATATAACAGCTGGGAACCAGAAGTGTCCAGTCAAAGACGCCACGCCAAGAGATGGATGCTCTAGATGATAAGTCGATCCTTCAGTATCGCAACATGCAGATACAATAAGGGGTTTCAAGAACAAAATTCTATCAAAGGGGGTTTATTTCATAAAAGTCTTGAGTACAAAGGGTGGCCGGCGGCCTCTATATGTAGGTGAGGGAACAATCTCTCCTCCCTAAACACTACTTCCTAAATAAGAATAGAATGAAGAATCATATTCCTAATTAGAATCCTAAAACCCCTAAACAAATCCTACTAAAAAGAAAAAACAATTAAATAGTCTTTAAATCCAAGAAAAACAACTCAAATAGGATTGAAACTCCTAAAACCCTAAACCGGCGGATTTTAGGGTTTCCTAGTCCGGGTGGGACTAGGATTCGGCGGGCATCCGGTCTCGGGCCAGGCCTTTGCTCGGCTCCGGGCTTCTTCTTCTTCAAACGGCGGGCCTTGGGGCCTGATGCTCCGGGCTGGTCCAAGGGCTAGGGTCTTGCCAAAAGGCTTGGTTCACACGGTAACCATTCCCATATAATACTCCCAATCAGCCCGGCTCTCGATCTAGGGCTCGGGGCGGGGCCGGTTTGGGGACTTCTTCATTTCTGCTCGGGGCTTCCTCTCCTAGCTTCGGGCATCTCTTCATGTAGCTCATATGTGGCTCTCATGGGCTAGGGTCGGGCCAGGGGTGGTGCCTTGGAGTCAGGAGCTCCTCTTCCTCTCACGGCTCGGCTCCGGATCAGTCTCGGGTGGCCATCCCTTCTCGGCCAGGTACTCTCGAGCTCTCTTGTTCCTGTACTCCAGGAAGGCTTCCATAGTGTCTCTAGAGTGTGCCTCATTTTCAGGGCCCTGGGAGGCTTCGCCAGGATCTGACGGAGGCTTATCCTCAGCCCTAGGGTTTCTACACTCGGCCAGCAGCATGGCCTGGAGTGGCATTTCTTCCTTCTGAGCTTTCCTACCTACAGGGGGAGGCCTTAGCCTATATTTCAGCTCATACCTTGGCTTGAGGTCTTGTAAGTGGCCAGCCCTTGGTTCTATATGCTTCTTGTACGACCCTAGGGTTCTGCCTCGGACAGGTGACACTGGTGGGGTGTAGGTGTACCGACGGGTACTAGGGCAGCTAGGCCGAGTCATATCACAAAACCTGCGCTCATACAACACAACACACAAAGAGTGATCGGCTAGATCACCGGCCACCCCCACCTGCAAGTACAGGGGTAGCCATGTTAGAGTCTAGGAACCACTCACATGTTCCTCTGTTTCAGAACGACCCCACATTGGGAGGGTCATTCTCCTGCAGCCACAGCTGACAAACAACATATCGAATCATTTGCATCCGTTTCGCAAATTCTGCCCTATCACTCATTTCTAAATCAATCCATTATGCATTTCATTTCTTACCATTTCCCCAAACCCAACAATCAACAACAGTCAAACAACAATCAGACAAAACACATTTCACAGCACGATTTACCCCTTTTACACTCATCAATTTCATGCAAGTCTTAGCTTTTATCTAAGCCGAAATTAGAACTCCTCACACTGTCCAAAACTACCTAACAACACTAAGACCTCACCTGGAATAGAGGACAAGGCTCTAATCATCTTCTAGTTCCTCAAAAACTCGGTTTCCCCAACTCCAAACTCGTAGCCTAACCCTCCTCACTGACCGCGACCTACACCCAAAACTAGGAATTGAAGTTAGTGATCTTCTCTCCTCGTCGCTACGAACTCATAGCAACAAATGGAACTCAATTCCGACCTCTACAGCTCCCGGAATCACACTCTGAAGTTTGCTCGAAACTGGTTCGTCAATGGCTTTTCGTGGAGAGTGATAGGAATGGGAAGTTATGGATTTCCATGCAAAATCCGTCTTTTATTGTCAGGGCACGATACACGGCGTGTATCATAGATACACGACGTGTATCTACAACACACGTCCGTGCATTAGCACCAATCAATTTTGACGAGCTCCTATAACTTTTAGAGTTAAGGTACACAGCGTGTATTGTGAATACACGACGTGTATTATGATACACGACGTGTATTATGATACACGACGTGTATCACAGTACACGGTCGTGTACTCTACACTGCACCATCAGCCTCCTTGTAAGCTCAACCCGGCCTAAACATGAACGTCCTAGACCTCAATGGGACCTCAAGGCACTGATTCCAGCACTTCCAGTCAACCGAACTTGAGTTCCAAATCGTTTGGCTAGGTGGGGATGTTACAAGTCTCCACAACTTCAAGGATTTCATCCCCGAAATCATCCCTAACTCATCCTAACAACATATACCAAAAAACACAGCAATATTGCAGCAATTCAAGCATCATATTGACTCCTGAAACTCCTAACGACAATACCAGAACCCTACCTTCAGAACTACTCAACAATCCCACACCAATTGCTAACACTCCCAACACCACACCGTCACCAAGAACACCCTAGCTCCCTTAGAACCGACACAAAAATGAGCATTCACAAGAAAATATTAAAGGAAAGCAATACCTGGAGCATAAGCTTCCACTAACCCCGGATACCGTCTCCTCATACTCTCTTGGGTTCCCAAGTAGCCGACTCACCCTCGTGGTTCCTCCATACCACCTTGAACTGGGGAATCTACTTATTCCTCAACACCCGAACTTGTCTATCCACTATCGCCACCGACTTCTCCTCATAAGTCAGGTCTTGCTCAATCTCCATCTCCTCCGGTTCAATTACATGTGAGGGATCCCCATGGTACCGCTTAAGCATACTCACATGGAACACATTGTGTATCCTTTCAAGCTCGCTTGGCAACACCCCCACATAAGCAACCGGACCCGACTTAGCTAAGATCTCATACGGACCGATGTAACGAGGCGCCAATTTTTCCTTCCTACCAAAAAGCATCAGCCCTTTCCATGGCGACTCTTTCAGAAATACCTTCTCCTCGACATCAAAATTCAGCTCCCTACCACGACCATCGGCATAAGACTTCTGCCTATCTTGTGCCGCTCTCAACTTATCCTTGATAATCTTAACACGATCAGCCGTCTCTTGAACCACTTGACGACCCGACAACACTCTAGCACCCTCCTCATCCCAACACAAAGGCGTCCTACACTTCCTCCCATACAAAGCCTCAAACGGTGCAGACTTTAGACTGCTGTGATACGAGTTGTTGTAGTAATTCAGTTTAAGGTGCTTGGAATTCCGTAGCACAACTCCCCAACAACTCTTCCAAGGTAAGAATCATCCTCTCCGATTGGCCATCCGTTTGAGGATGATATGCCGTTGAGAATTTCAGCTTCGTCCCCAACGTCATATGCAACCCTTCCCAAAAATGGGAAGTAAAACTTGAATCCCGATCAGAAACAATAGATTGGGGAACCCCATGCAACCTTACCACTTCCTCTATGTACAACTTGGCTAACTCCTCCACACTTGGCTTAATTCGAATAGGTATGAAATGAGCAACTTTCGTCAAGCGATCCACTATAACCCACACGACATCCTTCCCCTCTCTAGTCGGCGGAAAATCCGACACAAAGTCCATGGTGATGTGTGCAAACTTCCATTATGGGATCGGTAGATATTGTAGTAGACCACTCGAAGCTCTATGCCCCGCCTTCGTCTTTTGGAAAATCAGGCAAGTCGACACAAATCGATCTACATCCTTCTTCATTCCCGGCCACCAAAAATTCAACTTCAGATCATGATACATCTTGGTCATACTGGGACGCATAGCATACATCGAAGAATGAGCCTCTTCTAGGATCTCCTTCCTCAACTCTTCCACTTCCGGCACACACACTCAGCCTTTGCACTTCAACAACCCTTCGGCCACCTCAAACCCATTATCCAGCCCCTTCTCAACTTTCTCCCGAATAGCCACCAAAGTAGCATCCTTAAGCTGGTCCTCACCAATCCTATCATTCAACATGGGTCGAATGCTAAGCTTAGCAAGCAAAACCTCCAACATCGTCCATTTGCATCTCTACTCTTAAAGCTCTAAGGTCAACCAACTCTTTCCGACTCAAGGCATCGGCTACAACATTGGCCTTACCGGGATGGTAGTCAATGGTACAATCATAGTCTTTCAAGAGCTCTACCAAACACCTCTGCCTACTATTCAACTCCTTCTGATCCATAAGGTGCTTAAGGCTCTATTGATCAGTCATGATCTTGAACGCCTCACCGTACATATAATGCCTCCACAACTTCAAGGCGAACACCACCGCCGCTAACTCCAAATCATGCGTCGGGTAATTCACTTCATGCACTCTAAGCTGACGTGAGACATAAGCAACAACCTTCCCATTCTGCATGAGCACGAAACTCAAACCTTGCAAGGACGCATTTCTAAACACCACATACTCGCCACCTTCCACCGACAAGGTCAACACCAGAGCTGAAGTCAACCTCTTCTTCAACTCCTCAAAGCTCTTCTAACACACTTCACTCCACTCATACTTTGACTCGTTCCTCAGCAACTTATCGAGAGGAGAAGCTATGGTGGAAAAACCTTCAACAAACCTCCAGTAATAACCAGCTAAACCGAGGAAGCTCCTTAGTTGCGACACATCCTTAGGTGGGGACCAATTGACCACCGCTTCGATCTTCTTCGGATCAACCTCAACACCCCTCTTAGAGACCACATGACCAAGAAACAACACCTCCTCCAACCAAAAAGCACACTTCAAGAACTTCGCGAAAAGCTGCTGCTCCCTCAACTTCTGAAAAACAATCCTCAAGTGCTCTTCATGCTCTTTCTCATCCTTGGAGTAGATGAGAATATCATTGATGAACACTATCACAAACTTATCCAAGTATTCATGAAAAACCTTGTTCATGAGAGCCATGAACGCGGCCGGAACATTGGTGAGACCAAAGGGCATCACAAGGAACTTATAGTGGCCATAACGAGGGCTGAAGGCTGTCATCGGTACCGACCCTTCCTCCACCTTCAACTGGTGATACCCTGACCTCAAATCTATCTTCGAGAACACTTAGTCCCTTGCAATTGATCAAAGAGATCATCTATCCTTGGGAGTGGATAGCATTTCTTGATCGTCGCCTTGTTCAACCGCCTATAGTCAATGCACATCCTCATCGACCCATCCTTCTGCTTCACAAACAACACTTTTGCTCCCCAAGGGGATACACTTGGGCGTATGAACCCTTTATCCAAGAGCTCTTGCAATTGCTCCTTCAACTCCTTCAATTTCGCCGGTGCCATGCGATACGGTGGGATAGAGATTGGAGATGTTCCAGGAACTAACTCTATATTGAACTCCACCTCACGCTCAATAGGTGCACCAGATAGCTCCTCAAACACATCGGCAAACTCCTGACCTACCGGCACCTTCTCTAACTCCTCATTCTGCTCCATTGACACTTGCACTGACAAAGCCTCACACCCTTCCTGAATCAAAGAGAAAGCTTGCATCGCCGAAACTAGCCCCATAGGTGTCGAATCCCTCTTTCGTACACCCTTGAACACCACTTGACCGACTCCCTCTACCTGAAGCACTACCTCCTTCTTCCGGCAATCAAGCAAAGCCCCATGCTTAGCCAACCAATCCATGCCAAGAATGACATCGAACTCATTGAAAGGGAGCACCACCAAATCAGCTAACAACTCCGTACCTCCTACAGACACCTTACAGCCTCTCCACACACGATCTACCCGAAAAAAAGTTCCCAAAGGAGTTCTGATACCCCAACTAGTACCCAAACTACTAGCTACAACACCCAAGCTATTCAAACATTTCTCATATACAAAGGAATGGGTTGAGCCCAAATCAAACAAAGAATAAACGGAAAGATCTAAGATTGAGATCATACCGATCACCACGTCGTTTGCATTCTCTGCCTCACCCTTGGTGAGAGCGTAAAGCCTTCCTTGCTCCCCTCCAGCTCTAACTGGTGTAGCATTGGCTCCCGCTCCTCTTCCAGCACCCGAGGCTCCCTACTAAAGCTGCCTCCCCCTCTACCTCCATAACTCCCAGACGGAGCTCTAGGTCCCTGCACCGATCCCACAGACTGAGTCGGAGTGGCTCTCTTGGTCGGACAGTTCAGACTCCTATGCCCACGCTGTCCACAAGTGTAACAGGTCACCGGAGCTGGCCTAAGCATGTGGCATACCCTAAAGTGTGGCTTCCCACAAGCGCAGCACATAGGAAGTCCTGATGAGGCCCCTCCCGAACGAACTGTACCACCGGTTTGAGCAGGACAAGCCACACTCTTATGACCAGGTCGACCACAAGTGAAATAAGTCATCACACCCCTCGATGGAGCCGACTGGCTGCCCTTGAACACAGAAAAGGAAGTTTGAGCTCTCTTCGCCGGGTAGCTGTGGGTGGCCGAATGAGTAGGCGGGGCAGACGCCTTCCTCTTTCTCTCTTCCTTCTTCTGGTTCTCCAACCTCTCCCTCTCTAGTGCCGCCACCTTAATCGACACCAAACTCCCCATATCAGCGGTAGTGACTCCCTCCTGAATCTCCACTCTCAGCCCATTCTTGAACTTGCTAATGAGCTTCCTCTCCCGATTTGTCCGCTCGTCGTACCACTTAGAGAGGTAAGTGAACTCTATGTAGTAAGCGAGGACAGACTTCTCGCCTTGCTCCAAACTCATGAACTCCTTGGCTTTCTCCTCCCACCAAAGATCTGACAAAACTGGTCACGGAACACCTCAACAAACTCATCCAACTCCATCTCTGGTGGAACTACCCGACTCTGCGGCATCGACTTCCACCAATTCAGAGCATGACCCTTAAACAGGATGGTCATTGCCTGCACCTTCAACTCCTCATCAAGTCCTATCTGTAGGAACTTGTACTCACATTGCTGAAGCCATTGCTCAGCTACCACATGATCAGCCACTTCCCCGCTAAACTCTCCAAAGTTCTAACCCTTCAACAGACTCTATTGAACCCTAGGGACTCCTCCTCCATACCCCGAGTTCCCAGTGGACCTACATCCCATTGCTTGATTGGATTCACTACAGGAGGACATTTAAACAATTCAGTTGACCTCCCAAGAAACTTCAAACAACTCAAAACATCACTTGTTTCAAAACCCCTCCCATTTAAATCAGTTTGTCGAAAATCCCTGGAAAGTCAGTCTCGTGCCGATGTCCCATCCCCTCTCCCAACGAGGTTAATTACTCCCCAAAGTGATATGAACCAAAGCCAAGGTTGGCTCAATCCACACAACTCGGTTTGAACAATTTGCAAACGAAAACACAATCAGGATAGAAGATGGAAATCAGACCAGAACCCTTAGCTATAGAGCTAAGAACTCAAGGTATCAAGTGTGTGCTGTACCACGAACTAAGGGGTGAATACCCTTATCTCGATAAACCAAACTTCCTAAGCCAAGCAACAACGAGCAAAAGCTTAAAGGAACAAATATTGTAAACCGAAGTCTGAATTCTTTAATTGGGAGCAAACAAGTTGATTTGAATCAAACTACAAAGAACCCTTTAAATAGGGTAGGAGAAAATGTGTCCTACACCAGATTCGATGAATCTAGTCATCTAGAAAAACTACACAATTAAATGTTCACACTTAACTAAGTACATTCCCTTGTTCCAAAGTGGAAGCGAATGAACATGAATGCAAGTGCATGGTTCCAAAGTGGAAGTGAATGAACATGAATACAAATGCATGAATGGGGATGAAATTCGTTCATGAAGGCCCCTCAACTATCCGATATGGCAGAATGGTCACTGAAGATCACAAAACGTTTGAATCTTGCCGTTGGATCATCATTGAGTCTCGCCAACCATCCTAAGTAATGTCCAGCATCCTTGCTCCAATTCTTCATGCTTTGGCATACTCCAAGCCTCCATGAATGTTGCCACCTTGTTCCTGAAGGCCTTGGTTTGACTCCTAGTGATTGGACCAGTTGATGAACCAAGGATGTCCCCATCATTCCCCCCTTCTTGAAAAGGATTCGACCTCAAATCTGAATCTTAAAAATCATCATAAAAAGGGGTTAAGTCGGCAACATTAAAAGTAGCACTAACGCCACAGTCTATGCGATATGCATTGTTATTTATGCCTTGCAAGACTTTAAAAGGACCCTCCCCTCTAGGTAGTAGCTTTGACTTTCTCTGTTCTGGAAACCGCTCCTTCCTAAAATGTATCCACACGAGATCTCCTGGTTCATACACCTTTTCCTTGCGTCCTTTGTTGGCATTTTGAACGTACTACTTTGTCCTAGGCTCAATGTTTAGTCTAGCTTTCTCGTGCATCTTTTTAACATACTTTGCTTTTGCTTCCCCATCTGTATTAGATAACTCATGCAAAGGCAAAGGTGATAGGTCTAAAGGAGTCAATGGATTAAATCCATACACAAGTTCGAAGGGTGTATACTTAGTAGCCGAATGCACAACCCTATTATATGCAAACTCAACATGTGGCAAACACTCTTCCCAAGTTTTAATGTTGGACTTGATTATGGCTCTAAGCAATTGTGATAACGACCTATTGAGTACTTCAGTTTGACCATCAGTTTGTGGATGACAAGTAGTAGAGAATCACTACATAAAAAGAGACGTTTGGCGTCGGTCGGTAGGAAAGAATTTAGCGTCGGTCGATAGATAACTGACGCTAAACCCTTGACTCGCGTTTGACCGAGGGTTTAGCGTCGGTCAAACATCGACCGACGCTAACATCTATCCAAAAAGCGACGCTTAAGTTGATTCCGGACCAAACCAACGGTGCAAACCGATCATTTTTTGGCGTCGGTTGTGATAATGGGTTTAGCGTCGGTTGCAACCGACGCTAAACACACGTGAATTTCGCGTCGGTTCCGTTTCCAATTTAGCGTCGGTCAGCGACCGACGCTAAATTCCCAAGCTATAAAAACCCTGGACGGACAGCCAGAATCATTTGTGCAGTTTGCAACTCCTCTCAATTCTCTCAACTCTCTCCACTCTCTCAACTCTTCTAAGGTATGTAATTTCTTTTTTCATATTGTTGTATTTAGTTAGTGAATTAGGTAGTGAATTAGTTAGTTATAGGATTTTAGGGTTAGTAGTTAGTTTGTTAGGTTGTGAACTAATGAAGTAGGATTTTGATATTATTATCTAGTTAGTGAAATAATCTATTTAAGAATAAGTGTGCATTATTAGTTAGTGAGTTAAATTGTGGTTATTTTGGTAGGCGTAATTTCGTTTGAGCTAGGAGCAGCGGTGACGCCGTCTCTTCGTTGTTTTCTCTTCTTCGGTAGTAGGTATGTATATATTAATTTTGGAATTGTGTCGTCTCATTGTTTTTTTAGGATTATTATGCTTACTGATTACTAATTGTGTCGTACATTTATCAGTGACCGTCTTTCTTCTATCCTCATTTCTCTTTGTTTCGCGTCTCATCCCAGGTGTACGGTATGCCTTCCTTGGGGTCTTACAGGACCCTTAGGTATTGGTCCAGCTACGATCCTTGGACAATTCCATGGTCAGCTCTCCAGAGACACCAACCTTCTCCCGATCACATACGTCGGGTGGCTGAATGTGTCTGATGGTGAGAAGGACGCATTGGTCGCCGCTATATGGGTATGTATAAAATAATATTACTCTCAAACGACCTAGGTTATATAAATACTAATGTATATAAAATTTGTTGTTGCAGAAAAGTATTGTCATTGAACCCGAGGAGGCAAAGGATAGAGCTCTTAACTATATCGTGAGTGATATAGGAAAGAAGTGGAGGGATTACAAAACGAAGCTGTGGGCAAGGAAAGTGACTGGGTCGTACAAAAAGTTTTTAAAAGCTGAAGCTACAAAGAACAACCAAGATTTTGACCCAAAAGCGTTTGTGGTGCCGCCGAGACCGTGGGCACTAGAGAGGAGACCTCCTAATGTTCCTGCGCCTATGTGGACGCAATATGTGGACTTGAGGTTGAGCGAGCATATGGTGGTATGTAGCGAAATATATGAATGCTTTTCATTCAAGTAAATTTATTTCGTGATACAAATTTTGTTACTTAAAAATTCTTAATTTGTAGGAGCTGTCTCGGCTTAACTCTTTGAGGAGGGCAGAATACAAATCACCCCACACTGGAGGTCGAAGAAGTTGAGAGTGAGAGGATCAGAATTGGTAAGAGTTCATCCTAAAATCACCTTATTTAGTTAAATTACCCACGGGAGGTTGTATGCCAGTGTAAAAGAAATTTATATTGTTTAGTATATGCAAGTGTAGGAAGCCGTAACGGGAAAAAGACCCACGAGAGGTGAGTTGTATGCCATCACCCACAAGAAGAAGGATGGCACATACACCGATCCTAATGTTGTAAGTGACATTTCATGTTTTTTCCTTCCAACTTTGTCATTTCACTTTTCAGAGATTGGTTTGAAAAATGTAATTGTTGGCCACTGTGCAGCCTAAGATACTTGAGTTGTTGAACGACCCAACCATCCCGACTTGGGTAAGTTCTAACGATGCATTGGGGCAAGTCTACCCCACTGAGCATAGTGGTCGAGTTCGAGGATTGGGATTTGGTGCTACACCCACGAAGGTACATATAGTATATTATGATCTGGTTTGGTTTCAATTTATATAACACTAACAATTTTAATATTTTGTTGTCTCTTTTTTGTAGGTCAACTTGAGTAAGAAGAAGGGTGCAGCTAGCCAGAGTTCCATGCCATCAGCTACTGCCATGCATGACTTCGGACATTGCCCTGTACAAGGAGAAGTAGTAGAGTTACGGGATGAGGTTCGATTTCTAAAGGAGCAAATTGCACAGTTGGCATCAGGAGCTTCAGGATCCTCCGCTCGGGCTAAAGGGAAGGGGAAAGCCACCATGCAGGCGGTGGAGGAGGAGGAGGAAAGTGAGGATGAGGATGAGGAGGAGGAGAGTGAGGGTGAGGGTGAGGGTGAGGATGATGAGGAGGATGAGGAGGATGAGTGATGAGAGGGAGAGTGAATATTTATGCTGATATATTACACGTGGACATATGTAGTTATTAATATTATGAGAATTATACGGTATGTTATGCATATTAGTTATCTATATCGTTGGTTAGTAATGTGTGGTATAATTAATATTGCATTCCATGAATGAAATTGCGGTTTACAGGTTTGCAGGTTGGCACTAGAAGAGTATGAGATAAGGAGCTGAAATGGCCAGAAAATTTTTGACTGTACAACATATTTAGCGTCGGTCATACTGATTTAGCATCGGTCTGAACTGACGCTAAAATGACTCGTAAATAGCATCAGTCATTGGTCATTTAGCGTCGGTTTATAACCGACGCTAACTAGGACGCAGTCAACGCGTGTTTGGTCATTGGTTGACCACTTTAGCGTCGGTTGTTAAATTTAGCGTCGCCTAATAACCGACGCTAAAAATTGGTTTTGGTTCTCGCCCGGACTGGTCGGACCATCATTTAGCGTCGCTTGTGAAAAGGGTTTAGTGTCGGTCATTAAACAACTGACGCTAAATTTTAGCGTCGGTGGAATTGGCGTCGCTTTTCTGACCGACGCCAAAAGCCTTAGCGTCGGTCAGCAACCGACGCTAAACTCCGGTTCTGACCGACGCTAAGGTGCCGGATTTTTGTAGTGAATAGTAGCTTCGTTCCTAGTTTACCCAAAAGAGTTTTCCAGAAATAGCTAAGAAACTTAGAGTCACGATCCGACACAATAGTACGAGGCATTCCATGCAATCTAACAACTTCCCTAAAGAACAAGTTAGCAATATGAGATGCATCATCAGTTTAATGACATGGAATGAAATGTACCATTTTTGAGAATCTATCGACCACCACAAAAATTGAATCTCTACCACCCCTAGTCCCAGGCAAGCCTAACACAGAGTCCATAGATATATCAATCCAAGGTGCAGTATGAATAGGGAGAGGAGTGTATAACCCGTGTGATTGTGATTTAGACTTGGCTTGGTGACAAGCCACACATCTGGCTAGGTGTTTCTCCACATCATGCCTCATTCTAGGCCAGTAGAAGTGCTCTTGAAGACATGCCATCGTTTTGGCAATTCCAAAGTTCCCCATTAACCCGCCTCCATGTGCTTCCCTGACTAAAACATCTCGACACGAAGAGTTAGGCAAACATAACCTATAAAATTTATCATGTGCCGAATGTTCACACGCCTTGTACACATCTCCAAAATCAGTATCGGTGTCATATAAGTCTTTAATGTATTCAAAACCAATGAACTTAACACCAAGAGTAGAGATAAGAGTGTACCTTCGAGATAGGGCATCAGCTACGATGTTCTCCTTACCTTGCTTGTAACGGATAACATAGGGAAAAGACTCAATGAACTTAACCCATCGTGCATGCCTCTTGTTCAGCTTGTGTTGAGCTTTGAGATATTTCAATGACTCGTGATCAGAATGGATGACAAACTCCTTTGGCCATATGTAGTGTTGCCAAGTCTCTAATGCTCGAACAAGTGCATATAATTCCTTATCGTAAGTTGGGTAATTCAGAGTAGCTCCATGCAACTTTTCACTGAAGTATGCAATCGGTCTCTTTTCTTGCATGAGCACAGCTCCTATTCCAATTCCCGAAGCATCACACTCGATCTCAAATGCCTTGCTGAAATCGGGTTGTGATGAACCATCGTAGAGCGAGTTGATCAAATACTACCAAGCTAGAAGCTAGGGTAGATCGTATTCCACGGGTCTTCTAATCATTGATTACTCAAATATAAAGGCAAATTACTCAGAGTTAACACTTTGTGCGTGGTGTGAGTTCCACGACTTCTAATTCTAAGAAATGAACGGAAATTAAAAATTAAAACTGAAAACAGATTGAAAGATTGGTTGGAAACAAAGATGACAGACAAGCTTAGACTTTGAATCCCCCTTCGTTCACCGGAGCATTGGCAATCAACAGATCAGCGGATTTTGATTCTCGTTCAATCAATTTTAAGACACCACCATAACTCCTTACCCTTAGGTTTAAAATTGGTGAACGTTCGCTCTATCCGATCTAGCTATCAAGATTAATTAGCCGTCCGGGTACGATCGCCTCTCGCAACGACTTAACTGGTGCAATTACTAACGATTTATTAGTTACTCTTGCAGTGGATTAACCCTAACTGGTTCCTACGAAAGGCACACTCCAATGATTAGGTTAATTGTTCGATTTGATGTTTTAAAGTAAGGAGAGCATTTGCTTCTATCCTTAGCTTAACAAGAATCTAATCTAGGTGATCAATCCAGACAAGAAACATGAATAATGAAGAACAAATCAAACATGACGGAGAAACTGATTGAACTTTGAATCTAATCACCGCCGATCCGTGACCGCTTTAAAGCCCTGGGTCACTTAGGGTTCATCTAGTCTAAGCTCTACGAGTTTAGCTACTCATGTTTTTCATAAAAGAATCAAAGACAAAGATAGAGTTCATCTTGAACAGAGGAAGAACAGAAAAGGATCTGAAAATCCTAATTAAGATGTCTCCGGCAGAACTTCGATCTCCGGTAAGCTGTAATCCTAGCTCCAAGTCTTTGAGATGAAAGGGATGGTGTCACGATCTCTTCTTGGCTCTTCGAACTCTAAACTCTACTTCAGAACTCTTGAAAATCCTTCAAGTATTTGGTATTTTTATGTATTGTGTAAAAGTATGTATCTCCAAAAAAGTAAAGTGTTTGGGCCGCCGGTTAAGTATTTATACTTAACCCTAATACTGCCAGTTTTGCCTGGAATTTGTTCATGAATTTTCGCCAAAAACTCCAAGGGATTTTCGTCGAAAACTTCTTTGTAAATGGAGCAGGAATTTGGTTCGACTTGATTGACTCCTTGGATTGATTCTGGTGCGATTCCTCGAGGTTCCAACGCCTTAGACACGTCCTTGACTACTTTATTTGACGGCAAAAACCTATGCTAACATGAAAACACTAGAAAACCATCAAATAGACCCGAAACGGGCCAAAGTAACACAAATGGCACGAGATAGAGTAGTTGAGTGAATATTCGTAATTCTAACCTAAAAACCATGTCTTAAGCAAGGAAATGTCGCTTAAATGAGGCTGATAATCACGTCAAATCGAGTGTCATCAAAATACCACACACTTAAGCTTTTGCTTATCCTCAAGCAAACTGAATAGAAACGCTCATGTTCACAAATGATAAGATTTATTAAATTGGAGCTCAATCAAACACAATGAATTATTAGACAGATAATTCCTAGAACAAGAAACCTAACATGCACACTGATAAGCCAAACAACCTGGTCTCACTAATAAACTGCACACGACGAGTAATCGCAACCAATTATGCACGAATTTGACCTGACCGACCAGACTCCTCACACATGAAATATTTAGTAAACGGGGAACTCTCACTCTCTGTGTTTAAGGATGTGTTTCTGCTCTCAATCATTTTCTGTTACTGAATTCTGTCATAAGTTTGCAATTCGACCACATCTCCACCACTGTGACAACATGAGTAACTAGTCAAGAAGGACTTCCCTTCTAGGACTGTAACGAATTCTACACTACAAGGGTTTATGATGAGATGGATGATGGGAATGTATGATGATGGCTTTGGTGCGGTGTTGCTTTCGACTAACTTCCCTCGAATCTAGGCTATGGCTTCCTACCGTCTAACCAGACACGGGTGGAATAGTGAATGCTCGTCCTATGATACCCTCAAGCAACCTAGCACTTATTTTCTTTACTTTTTTTCCTTTTCTGACTTTTCTTTTGACTTCGTTCTTCCATTTGTAGGGAGAAAAACGTTTATTGACTAAACTTGAAACTTTTGAACTTTTTCTTCTTTTCTACTTATTTACTTTTTCAAAATTCCCTTGTTTTTCTTCTTTTTTTTCTTTGTGCTAATTCTTTCTTTTAGTTGCTAGAGGGGTTTACACTTTCGGACATAATAGCTAAGACCACCTGTTTAAAGGCTATAGGTAGGTTACCACAAACCGACTTCTGGTAAGTCAATCTAGAACTACAATCACAGGGGATCAACGGGGAATGAAAGAATGGGAAATGGCTGTAATGTATTATAGAACCGAAAGAACAGGCCAAGCTCAAGGGTTCAAACCTAATGGATTTATCGTTTGGTAGGCTATCTAGCTTAGTAGCTGAATCTAGGTGCCCCTATCATTCTAGAACTCGTGTCATCGTGTGGTCTCGAGTAGGTCTCATGCAAATTCTAACTCATTCAATCAAACAGAAAATCACTCAAAAAGAATTGAAATTGCAAGTTACGTGCAATGGATCAAAAGCTCACAGTTGGTTTGCTAGTCGGATTCGGTCATTTTCATGCAATCAAGCCTACAAACTACAAGTGTGATTTTAAAAATTCAATTATGACCAGGCAATTTAGCATCAAAGTAAACACGTTGGTTCTCAAGTTCTAGGTTAAGCAGTCTAAGCATCATTATGAAAGATTGAACAACAACTTAACATCAAAAATCAAGAATTGAGCCATTCTAATACTAGAGAGACTGGACAGGAATCACGAGGCACACAAAAATACAATCAAGGGCAATCAAGTTCATGGAAGGTTCTCTAGTATCCTACCCCTCACTTAAATCGGACTATGTCCTCACATGACTAAATCTAGAGTTCAGAGTGAAGAAGAAGAACTTGGACCGAGATGGTTGGCGTAGGGGATGAGCACGAATCCTCGGAGTAGAGGCAATCTACCAAAGTGAAGCAAAGGGAATCTCCCAACTGCCTGCAAAACAAAAACAAATGAAAGATAAAAAGGAAACCGGGACAAGTGTCCCAGATCCACACAGAAAAAAGTTGGATCGAGATCCGAAAAAGAAGAAATAAAAAGAAAGGACAAGGAAAAGGACACCACCCGATCATGGCTGGTCAGGGGCGTCGGGGGGTGGAAGGTGTAGGGCGTCGCCGACCTGACGTTGCCATGCCAGCTGTGCCTCATACCGCTTGTCAGAGCGGTGTATGTGTTGCTGCATAATAATCCATCTCACCTCCTGAGCGGCGTTGTCAGTGATGCGCCACTCATGGAGTCGCTCATACAGCTCTCCAACATCCGCGGGATGCGGTCGGTGCTGCGGGTGAGGCGCCTGATATGGATCTGGAATGGGTGGCGGCGACTGGTGTGCATACCCTGTCTGATGATGTGGCGAGGGTGTATGATCATGAAATTCCGGCTCTGACCGGGGCTACGGCTCATCAGCATCATCTTCTTCCTCCGACTCTTCCATATGTTGGAGGGGAGGATCTGCTGCTACCTGGGGACTGAGGTCCAGCTAGAGGTCGTACTCGGCCACCAAATCACCGCTGACGGTGTGTACTCTGCGTCGTGGGACGTCCGGGGAATATGCTTGGCTAAGACCGAATGAGATGATGAGCAGGCCCACGAAGTTGCCTCCCAGGAGTGAGCGAGGTGGCCTCGGCCTCTGAGTCTTCTGGCGGAGTAAGCGTGCAAGCACCCATCAAGGATGAAGAGGAAAACTCTCCCAGATGGCGCGATGGAGGAGAAGCACCTCTCTGCTGATATGGTGGCGGTCCTTCTCTGGAGCAAACAAAAGAGAACGACGCCAAACCATGTGAATGAATTTATAGAGAGGGTGAGAGAGGGACTTAACTGAGTTATGCTTCGTGGTATGATCGTCGGGCACTCCAGTCATGTGGCTCCAGAGCGCATCGTACTCCTCTCCGTCACCATCGTCGTTCTCCCAGCCGAGGTGATGACCCGCGTAGTGCTCGCAGGGGATCCCGAGATGAGCTGCAAACTCATCATAGGTGAGTGACCTGTGCACCCCGCCAAGGTAGAAGGATACCACCTTCCCACGCTGCCTCCTCTTGTGCTCATCCAGATCGAATGTCGCCCAAAACTCCTGGAGAGCGACGTCTGGTAAGTCTGCGGCTAGCATGGTCAGCTCTAGTAGTCCCGCAGGTATCAATGCATTGAGCACATTCCGGTGACAGTCCTCATCGTGCTCGAAGAGTGACTCCATAGATAGGGGACGCACGTCGGCTCCGGGAATACGTTCGAGCCTCTGGTATCGCTCGAAGTAGTACTGGGGCAGGCGGGCAACAGTGGCGTGGTACCCGACACGGCCAGAGAAAGCTGGTGGAGGGCCCTGGATGGCTAGTGTCACGGGAGCAGGGGCTCGGGAGTTAGAGCCGGCGTCAAGGAGCGCCTTAGTCCTGCGCTCATGAATGACATTCCTAAAACCAGAAACAAAACCAGATTAATTAACCAAAAACCCACCCCACACTTAGTAGAAAAAACTCAATTTCACAAAGAAACGAGGAAAACCGAGTGGGGGTAAGCAAATTAAGTAACCGGTAATCACGATAAATCACAAAGCATGCATATGTCTAGCCGGAATGTTCATAACATAATTAGGGATCATAAGTCAAACCGACATTCAACAAGTCAACATCATAGCACATCGAACCCTAATCATGGCAATTACTAGCAAAAAGCAGGAAATGACGGCATAATTGGAAACACGGGTGGCAAGAACAGTACTACTAATGATGACACTCGATTTGACGTGATTATCAGCCTCATTTAAGCGACATTTCTTTGCTTAAGACATGGTTTTTAGGGTAGAATAACGAATATTCAATCGATTGCCCTATCTCGTGCCATTTGTGTTACCTTGGCCCGTTTCGGGTCTATTTGATGGTTTTCTAGTGTTTTTGTGTTAGCACAGGTTTTTGCCGTCAAATAAAGTAGCCATGGACGTGTCTAAGGCGTAGGAACCTCGAGGAATCAAACCGGAATCGATCAAAGGAGTCGATCAAGTTCAAGCCGAAATCTGCCCATTCACACTTGCATTTTCGCCGAAAACAGGCTTGCATCTTCGGCGAAATCAATAGTGCAAATCAACTGGTGCCGAGTCAAAGCATGTCTTCGGCGAAATCAATCAACTCTTCGGACCGAAAATACAGGGCAGAGAAAGCACTCCCGAACACAAAGGAATTTTCGCCGAAATTCTTAAGGAATTTTCGGCAAAAATAATACACTAATCCGGATCAGTTAGGGTTAAGTATAAATACTTAACCCAACGGCCGAGAAAGAGGACAATCATAATTTACAAACACACAACTTTTCGAATCAGAATTCTCTGAAGTTCTGGAGCGAAGAGCTGGAGTTTGAAGAGCCGGATAGAGATCGTGACGCCATCCCTTCCATCTCGGAGAACCGGAGCTAGGAGTGTAACTTACCGAAGATCGAAGTCTGCCAGAGTCGTCTAAACTAGGTTTTTCAGATTCTTTTTTGTTCTTCCTCTGAATGATGAACTCTTTCCTTGCCTTTGTTTCTTTTGTAATAATCATGAGTAGCTAAACCCTTTAGAGCTTAGACTAGATGAACCCTAAGTGACCCAGGGCTTTAAAGCGGTCACGGATCGGCGGTGATTAGATTCGAAATTCAATCAGTTCTTTTTCATGTTTGATTCGTTCTTCATTGTTCATGTTTCTTGTCTGGATTGATCACCTAGATTAGATTCCTGTTAAGCTAAGGATAGAAGCGAACGCTCGCCTTAACTTAGAACATCGAATTGAACAATTAACCTTATAATTGGAGTGTGCCTTTCATAGGAACCGGTTAGGGTTAATTCACTGCGAGAGTAACTCATTAATCACTAGTAATTGCACCAATTAATTAAGTCATTGCGAGAGGCGACCGTACCCGGACGGCTAGTTAATCTTGGTAGTTAGAACGAATAGAGCGAACGTTCGCCGGTCTTAAACCTAAGGGTAAGGAGTTATGGTGGTGTCTTAGTAATTGATTGAATGAGAATCGAAATCCGCTGATCTGTTGATTGCCAATGCTCTTGGGGAACGAAGGGGATTCAAAGTCTAAGTTCATCTGTCGTCCTTGTTTTCAAACCCTAATTCTCAATCTGCTTTAGTTTAATTTGTTTTAATTTTTCTGCATTCCTTAGAAGTAGAAGTCGTGGAACTCACACCACGCACAACGTGTTTACCTTTGAGTATTTTGCTAGTTCTGCAGTAACCAATCATAGAAAGCCCTCGGAATACGATCTGCTATACGCTTTTTAGCATTAGTAGTTTTTATTTGGTTGAACCCCGAACAACGACCGGGTGGTTCACCAAATTGGCACCGTTGCCGGGGACCTTCTTTTGATTGTTCGAAAGAAGAACTAGCAATTTATTCTTCTACCTTCCATCTTTCATTTTTCCACCCACTTCGATTTTACACTGGTTTTGTTTGTCTTTGTTATCTGTAGGTTTACAGGTGTATGCCTCACCGTCCTTGGACTCGCTCTCAAACCGAACAGGCTAAGATTGCAGGAAATCCAGGCAGTTCTGCTACACCTCTACGATCACAGATTCTGAAGGAAGGCAGATCCAATCCATTCATCACTCCAATCAAGATCGAGGAACCGAAGGAGAGTTCCTCATCTCCGTCGTCACCGCACTCTTCATCCGCTTCATACACCGCATCACTTTCACCACCGCCATCTCCTACCATGGGCGATAGATTACCACCAAATGGCGATCAACCGCCGCCACCACCGCCTGCATAGAAGAGTCTAGCAGACTATAACAAGCCGAGCGCGACTAGCGTTCGATCTGCCATTGCCGTTTCGCGCATTGAAGGAGATCCTGACTATGAGATCAAGATTCCATTCTTGACTATGATCTCTAGGGATTTACAGTTTGAAGGCAGGCCCCTAGACAATCCGTGCACTCATCTTGCGGACTTCCTTGATCTCTGCAGTACTTTCAAGAACGGAAACCTCGACAAAAACACTCTTTGTCTGAGAGCTTTCCCGTTCTCTTTGAAAGGCGCTGCTAAGAGGTGGCTTACTGGCAAACCACCTGGCTACTACACTAACTGGGATACTCTGGCTCAGGACTTTGTTGAAGAATACTTCCCTCCGGCCAGAACAACCGCCATCAAGGACAGCATCGCCAGATTCTCCCAAAAAGAAGGAGAAAGCTTATATGATACATGGAATCGATTCGAAGAACTTCTCTACACCTGCCCTCATCATGGATTCGAACAGAGGCAGTTAGCTGAAATCTTCTCTCGTGGACTTCGAGAAGAATCTGCCAAGTGGGTCAATTCTCTAGCTGAAGGGGATTGCACTACACTCACTCCTGAAGCTGCTCTTCTTCACTTCGCAAACTGTGCCTCCAAGTCAAGGAACTGGGAGCGACAATCTGAAGGATCAAGGAGCAAGCTAGATCTTGAAGCTACCATCAAGGCAGAGGTAGAGAAGCATCTGAAGAAGTCTACCACACCGATCAAGCCGCCGGCAGCTTCTGTCTATGTTGCTGATTGCGAGTGGTGTGGAGCTTGCTCACATAATGGAGGCCGTTGTCAGAATTTTGGTAAGGCAGAAGTCTGGTCTGCCGAAGAGGTAAATTTCATCCAACAAGGCTTCGTCAATAATCAGAATGGTTATGCTGGTTACCGTAACTTCAGACAGCAAGGGAACTATCAAGACAGACTCCCCTACAATGCTGGCGCCAATCATAACCAGAACTAGAATAACCGCCCGGCTGGTCCAGCTCAGGATCAGAAGCCTAACCATCCGCCGGCAGGTGTCTACCAGCCGCCGCATCGCAATCCGGGTAATTATGGAACTGCTCCTGGCAATCGCCAGAATCAATATCTTAACAATACTTATCCAGCTCAGCAGCATCAAAGAGATAATAATGTCAGTGACCTGGATAAGAAGCTCAGCCAGATCATCACAAGACTCGATGATCATGACAGTCAGTTCAAGGCTCAAGCTCTTCTCAATCAAGAACATATAGCATCTAGACAAAGAATTGAGCAAGTCGTGAACAACATATCGAGCATGCTAGCATCTGGTCGACCATTTGGCCAACTTCCAAGCCAGACAGAGCCGAATCTGAGAAAAGAACAGGCTAAAATGGTAACTGCTCGAAAACTCCCAAACTTAATTGCTGATGCTTATTCTGTTTTACGCAGGATCGCTGAAACTCCGGAAGAAGAGGAACAGAAACCGGCGCCTAAGGAGGATCCTCCTCTTGCACCATACGTCGTAAAGCCTCCTTTTCCTAGAGCATTGCTGCCAAATGCAAGGATCGAGACTGGCATGAAGGGGAACAAGGAAGGATATTCTGACATTCGTATTAAGAAACCTGTTTCTCCATATCCAGCTAAGTTATCTGATCCTGGTTCTTTTACTTTGCCGTTGGTCATTAATGATGTTGAGATTGAACGATGCTTAGTTGATCTAGGAGCATCTGTTAATGTTATGCCTGTGAGTCTATATGAAAAGTTAAACCTAGGATAACTTGAACCGCCTAGTATGCAACTCGTCTTTGCTGATAGATCGCTTAAAACCCCTAAGGGAGAGATTAAAGACGTTGTCACTAAATGTGGTCCGTTCACGTTCTTAGCTGATTATGTGATTATGGATACTAGTATAGATGATGCTACCATTCTCATAGGTCGACCTTTCATGGCTACTACTAGAATGAATATTAATGTTCCAAATGGTTCTTTAACTTTAAGAGTCGGTAAAGAAACGAAAACGTTCCGTCTTAAAGATGGCATGAAATATGACTCTAGGAATGAAGAATTTCACTGCCTGGCTGTTGAAACGGTGGGGTTGACTCCGGTCAACTCCATTACTAATGCTTCTTCCTGTGTCTCTAGGTCAGTTGTTGCTGCAGGTATTAACCAGGTTATGAAGAAGAAGCCAGAAATATCGGTTCAGAAGCCACCTAAGAAGAAGAAGGAACTGCAAGCCTCTTCTAAACCACCGAGCAGACCTCGAGGAAAGAACAAGAAGACGAAGACCCAAATGGTCTGGAGACCAAAAATTCCGCCGTCTTCCACCGAGCCAGCTGCACCACCATTTCGTTCTGAGAAACCGGCGCCGGAACAAGTCTGGAAGGAGAAGCCGAAAGCGTCTCCTAAGGAAGTACTAACGATCACTGATCCTGGTGATAACAAGCCGAAGATTAAAGAAAAAGAGAAACCAACAGTCCTCATTCCTTCCATCGTCACACTCAAGAAGGATGACCTCTCCAGAGAGCTGTTCGGACCATTCAAGTTCGTTGATCATCTTCCCGACGGACGTACCAAGCTACTACATGTGAACGGGAAGAAATTCACGCTTACCGGAGAAGTCCCGAAGCTGTACTTCATGAACTCTGACGCGAGCGTGAAGGAGAATCTAAGTTGGGATGTCTCCTAATACCGTCCAGGTATCGTCCAGCTCAAGGACGTTAATAAAAGAGCGTTTCGTGGGAGGCAACCCACGGTTGGAGTCTGTTTTAATTCTTGTTGAACTTGGTATTTTAGAGTCGGTTCGGGAGAGCCAAATGTGTCAGTTTGTTTGATTTATCATTTTTCGTGTAAGAGTCTGCATGTCATAGAGTTAGTTGCAAGTTGATTGAGGTCGTTCCGATTTTTGTGGATTTAACTGTGATTTTCTGAAGTTGGCCAAATTTGCGAAAATATTTAAAACCCGAACAGTTCAAAATTTTCGGCGAAACCACCCTTGTTTTCGGCGAAATCGATTTTCAATTTTCGAACTCAATCTCCCTGTTCATTGTTTTCGGTTTGAAAAGTTTTTGTTTTCGGCGAAAACCATTTTAACTAAAATTTTCGGCGAAACCACCCTTTTCTTTTCGCCGAAAATAATTTCAAAAATCAGAAAATTCCCACTTTAAAAATCCGGTCTCCCTCTCTCTCCTTCCTTCCCTTCTTTCATTTTCGTTCAAACCCACCAAAAACACCCCTATCTATTTAAAATCGCCGCCGACCACCACTTCTTTCAAATCCGCCTGTCGCCACCGTTTACCGCCGCCGCCGCTGTCGCCGACCGCCACCGCTCCCTTCCCTTCCCTTTTCCGATCCCAACGAGCCCTAGAACGTCCGAATCGGAGCTTTGCAGCTCCAGTTCTCCGAAATCCTAGTTTTCAAGTTTTTCACCGATTTCTCTCAACTCGTTCATTTTTAGCAGTCATGACTTCAAGGTAAGTTGTATAACTTTTCAATACGAATCTTTTGACATATAGATTGCTGAATTTCGTCAGGGTTGACTTTCAGTCGACTTTTTGGTTTGCCTCGTTTTGCGTGCCGACTGTTTCGTGTGAACTAGGATTAACTGAACTTATAGAACTGTTCTAGGATGCTTAGGGAGTTCCGTGCTTAATTTTCATATCAGTTGAGCTTATGTTGCTATGCATACGATTAATTCCTCGTTATGTTGACTTTTGTGAGAAATGTCGGTTTGACTTTGAAATGTTGCGATCCTTTGGCTGTCTGATGTGTTCATTCTCGTTCATATTTTCGTGCTTGCCATATGAGATCATATTTTACCGTCATTCTCCAAGTTATGATAGTCTTGCCATGATTAGGGTTCGATATGTTTAAATGTTGACTTCCAAAATGTCAGTTTGACTTTTTGAACTCTGATTGTGCTTATCCGACTCTGGCTGTTCCTAAGTATGTATTTTACTGTCTTTGATTACCGGTTACTCCGCTTTGCTTATCCCACTTAGTTTCCCTCATTTCTTTGTGAAATCGAGTTTTTCTACTAAGTGTGGGGTAGGGTTTTGGTTGACTAATCTGGTTTCATTCTGGTTCTAAGAAAACCACTTATGAGCACAGGACTAAGGCACGACTTGATGGCGCCTCGAGCTCAGGAGCTGCCGCTCCCGTCACACCTGCTATTCTGGGTCCACCACCTGCTCTACCCCGCCATGCTGGATATCATCCCACCATCGTCCGTCTATCGGATTTCTATTTTGAGTGTTTCCAGAAGATTCAGCACATCCGTGGAGCTTACGTGCGCCCTCTGTCCATGGAGTCACTCTAGGAGCATGATGAGGACTACCACCGGAACGTGCATGACGCCTTAGCACTGGCTGGTCTCCTCGAGCTGACCACCATCGCCGCCGAGTTCCTAGACATTGCCCTCCAGGAATTCTGGGCAACCTTTGATCTGGATGAGCACAAGAGGAAGCAGCGCCAGAAGGTGATCACCTTCTATCTTGGTGGGGTGTACAGGCAGCTCACCTACGATGAGTTTGCCGCTCATCTCGGCATCCCCTACGAGCACTATCACGATCATCACCTCGGTTGGGGCGAAGATGATGACAACGAGGAGTACAACGCGCTCTGGAGCCACATGACAGGCGTGCCTGGCGATCGCCTCGGGACGAACAACTCAGTTAAGTCTCTCTCTCACCCGCTCTATAAATTTATTCATATGGTTTGGCGTAGGTCGCTTTTATATGTTCCAGATAAGGACCGCCACCATATCCTCAAGGAGGAGCTCATGCTTTCCGAGCCATCCGAGAGAGCTACCCTCTCCACCCCGGCTGGGTACTGGCTCGCATCTTCCGCCAGAAGACCAGGAGGAAGACGCCACCCTCGCAGACTCTTGGGGGGCAACTTCATAGGACAGCTCATCATCTCCTTCGGCATCAGCCATGAGTATGGCCCGCACATTCCACGACATCTAGTTCGGACCGTTGGAGGAGACTTGGCGGTTGAGTACGACTTAGAACTCGACCTCAGTCCCCACGTAGCAGCTGATCCTCCACTCCAGCCTGTGGTCGAGTCAGAGGAAGAAGATGATGCTGAGGAGCAGCAGCCGCAGCCGCCGCCTGAGTTTCATGATTATATACCCTCGCCACAGCATCAGGCAGGGTACATCCACCAGTCGCCGCCGCACATCCCCGAGCCATATCCGGCGCATACTCAACAGCCGCAACACCACCCCGCGGATGTTGGAGAGTTATACGAGCGACTGCAGGAGTGGCGCATCACCGACAACGCCACTCAAGAGGCGCGATGGACTATCATGCAGCAACATATGCGCCGCGCCGACCGGCGATATGAGGCACAGATGGCGTGGCAACGCCAGCTCGGCGAATTTCTCCACTTTCCACCTCCCGGCTCACCGGACCAGCAGTGATCAGGTTGTATTCCTTTTCTGGTGTCTTCTTTTTATTTATTCTTTTTGGATTTCTATCCAACTTTTTTCTGTGTGGAT
The DNA here is from genome assembly GCA_034768395.1 of Linum lewisii. NCBI lineage: Eukaryota > Viridiplantae > Streptophyta > Magnoliopsida > Malpighiales > Linaceae > Linum > Linum lewisii. Next base: position 31,944,563 of record CM068298.1, read on the forward strand.
CCGGGACACTTGTCCCGGTTTCCTTTTTATGTTTTATTTGTTTTTGTTTTGTAGGCAATCGGTAGACTCCCTTTGCTTCAGGTTCTGTTACACTTCCCTCCGCTCTCAGGATCCGTGCTTACCATCTGAAATCAACCGTCCTCATCCAGGTTCTTACATTCCACTCTGAACTCTAAATTAGTCCTGTGAGGACACAGTCCGATTTAAGTGTGGGGTAGGATGCTAGAGAACTTTGCATGAACTTGATTGCCCTTGATTGTGTTTTATGTGTGCCTCGTGATTCCATTCCAATCTCTCTAGCATTAGAATGGCCCAGTTCTTGATTTTTGATGTTAAGTTGTTGTTCAAACTTTCATAATGATGCTTAGACTGCTTAACCTAGAACTTGAGAACCAACTTGTATGCTTTGATGCTAAATTGCCTTGTCAGAACAGAATTTTAAAAATCACACTTGTAGTTTGTAGCCTTGATTGCATGAAAATGACCGAATCCGACTAGCAATCCAACTGTGAGCTTTTGATCCATTGCACGTAACTTGCAATTTAATTCTTTCTGAGTGGTTTTCTGTTTACTTGAATGAGTTAGAATTTGCATGAGACCTACTCGAGACCACACGATGACACGAGTTCTAGAAGGATAAGGGCACCTAGATTCAGCTACTAAGCCAGATAGCCTACCAAACGATAAATCCACTAGGTTTAGACCCTTGAGCTTGGCCTGTTCTTTCGGTTCGATAATACATTACAGCCATTTCCCATTTCTTTCATTCCCCGTTGATCCCCTGTGGTTGTAGTTCTAGATTGACCTACCGGAAGTCGGTTTGTGGTAACCTGCCTATAGCCATTAAACAGGTGGTCTTAGCTAATAGGTCCAGACGTGTAAACCCCTCTAGCAACTAAAAGAAAAATCGGCACAAAAGAAAAAAAAAGTTGAAAAGAAAGAAAAAGAAAAAAAAAATTTCGAAAAAGAAAATGATTAAGAAAAGAAAATCAGAAAAAGTTCAAAGTGTTGTTCAATAAAACGTTCTTCTCCCTACAAATGGAAGAACGAAGTCAAAAAAAAAGTTGAAAAAAAAAAGAAAAAAAATAATAGTGTAGATTTCATTACGGTCCTAGCAGGGAATTCCTTCTTGACTAGATACTCGTGTTGTCACAGTGGTGGAGATGTGGTCGAAATGCAAACCTATGACAGAATTCGGTAACAGAAAATGATCGAGAGCAGAAACACGTCCATAGACACAGAGAGTGAGAGTTCCCATTGTACTATATACATCCTGTGTGAGGAGTCTGGTCGGTCAGGTCAAATTCGTGCATAATTGGTTGCTTATTACTTGTCGTGTGCAGTTTATTAGTGAGATCAGGTAGTTTGGCTGATCTGTATGCATGTTAGGTTTCTTGTTCTAGGATCGATCTGTCTAATAATTCATTGTGTTTGATTGAGCTCCAATTTAATCGATCTTATCATTTATGAACATGAGCATTTTCTATTCAGTTTGCTTGAGGACAAGCAAAAGCTTAAGTGTGGGGTATTTGATGACACTCGATTTGACGTGATTATCAGCCTCATTTAAGCGACATTTCTTTGCTTAAGACATGGTTTTTAGGGTAGAATAACGAATATTCAATAGATTGCCCTATCTCGTGCCATTTGTGTTACCTTGGCCCGTTTCGGGTCTATTTGATGGTTTTCTAGTGTTTTTGTGTTAGCACAGGTTTTTGCCGTCAAATAAAGTAGCCATGGACGTGTCTAAGGCGTAGGAACCTCGAGGAATCAAACCGGAATCGATCAAAGGAGTCGATCAAGTTCAAGCCAAATCTGCCCATTCACACTTGCATTTTCGCCGAAAACAGGCTTGCATCTTCGGCGAAATCAATAGTGCAAATCAACTGGTGCTGAGTCAAAGCATGTCTTCGGCGAAATCAATCAACTCTTCGGACCGAAAATACAAGGCAGAGAAAGCACTCCCGAACACAAAGGAATTTTCGCCGAAATTCTTAAGGAATTTTTGGCGAAAATAATACACTAATCCGGATCAGTTAGGGTTAAGTATAAATACTTAACCCGGCGGCCATGAAAGAGGACAATCATAATTTAGAAACACACAACTTTTCAAATCAGAATTCTCTGAAGTTCTGGAGCGAAGAGCTGGAGTTCGAAGAGCCGGATAGAGATCGTGACGCCATCGCTTCCATCTCGGAGAACCAGAGCTAGGAGTGTAACTTACTGAAGATCGAAGTCTGCCAGAGTCGTCTAAACTAGGTTTTTCAGATTCTTTTCTGTTCTTCCTCTGAATGATGAATTCTTTCCTTGCCTTTGTTTCTTTTGTAATAATCATGAGTAGCTAAACCCTTTAGAGCTTAGACTAGATGAACCCTAAGTGACCCAGGGCTTTAAAGCGGTCACGGATCGGCGGTGATTAGATTCGAAATTCAATCAGTTCTTTTTCATGTTTGATTCGTTCTTCATTGTTCATGTTTCTTGTCTGGATTGATCACCTAGATTAGATTCTTGTTAAGCTAAGGATAGAAGCGAACGCTCGCCTTAACTTAGAACATCGAATTGAACAATTAACCTTATAATTGGAGTGTGCCTTTCATAGGAACCGGTTAGGGTTAATTCACTGCGAGAGTAACTCATTAATCACTAGTAATTGCACCAATTAATTAAGTCGTTGCGAGAGGCGACCGTACCCGGGCGGCTAGTTAATCTTGGTAGTTAGAACGGATAGAGCGAACGTTCGCCGGTCTTAAACCTAAGGGTAAGGAGTTATGGTGGTGTCTTAGTAATTGATTGAATGAGAATCGAAATCCGCTGATCTGTTGATTGCCAATGCTCTTGGGGAACGAAGGGGGATTCAAAGTCTAAGTTCGTCTGTCATCGTTGTTTTCAAACCCTAATTCTCAATCTGCTTTAGTTTAATTTGTTTCAATTTTTCTGCATTCCTTAGATGTAGAAGTCGTGGAACTCACACCACGCACAACGTGTTTACCTTTGAGTATTTTGCTAGTTCTGAAGTAACCAATCATAGAAAGCCCTCGGAATACGATCTGATATACGCTTTTTAGCATTAGTAGTTTTTATTTGGTTGAACCCCGAACAACGACCGGGCGGTTCACCAACTAACATGAATGAACACATATGGCAGCCAAATGATCATAGATATTTCAAGGTCAAACCGACACTTCGCAAAAAGTCAACACCGCAAAGAATCAATCTTAAGCATAGCAACACATGATCGAATGGCATTAAAATTAAGCACAAAACTCCCTAAGCATGCTAGATTAGTCCAAAGAGTTCAGCTAACCTAGTTCACACGAAATCAGTCGGCACGCAAATCGAGGTAAACCGATAAGTCAACCGAAAGTCAACCCCGATGAAATTCAGCATTCAACATGTCAAAAGATTCGGAATGAAAAGTTCTACAACTTACCTTGAAGCCATGGGTGCTGAAAATGAACGGAGAAAGAGAAATCGGTGAAAAATTGAAAAAGCTATGGTTTGGCTGAACAGGAGCTCTAGAGCTCCGATTCGGACGATCTACGTCTCAAAATGATCGGAAGAGAGAGGGGAGTAGGGTGGCGGCAGTCGGCAATGGCGGCGGCGGATGGTTTGGGCGGCGGCGGCGGCGAGTTTTTTAAACGGGGGAAGTTTTCTGAGTTTTGTTCGAAAAATGAAAAGTGAGGGGGAGAGAGAGAGTGACGGAGAATTAAAAGGGAAAAATTTGTTGATTTTCACTCAAGTTTTCGGTGAAAGTGTGTGCAATTTTTCGCCAAAAACCCAAGGCAAAATGGTTTGCCGGTTTTCAAATACATTTTCGCCGAAAACTTCATAGAGTTTTCACCAAAAAGTTTAACTAAAATCGCCTGGAAAACACAGTGGGATTTGAAAGGGAGTTTTTGCCAAAAATTGGGACAGTATTCGCCAAAAATTTTGACCTGTACGATTGAAAATATTTTCACAATCCTGGCAAACTTCAGAAAATCACAATTAAATCCACACAAATCGGAACAACCTCAAACAACTTGCGATTGAAACAATGACACAAAGAGTACACACGAAAAATAAGAAATCATGCAAACTGACACGTTTGGCTCCCCCAAACCGACTCTAAAACACTAAGGTTGACACAAATGGAAAACTGACTCCAGCCGTGGGTAGCCTCCCACGAAGCGCTCTTTTATTAACGTCCTTGAGCTGGACGATACCTAGACGGTATTAGGAGACATCCCAACTCTGGTTCTCCTTAATGCTAGCATCGGAGTTCATGAAGTAGAGCTTCGGGGCATCTCCGTTAAGCATAAATTTCTTCCCGTTAGCATGTAAAAGCTTGGTACGTCCGTCAAGAAGGTGATCAGTGATGTTGAACGGACCAAATAGCTCTGTCGAGGGGTCATACTCTACAAGGAAGACGGTGGAAGGGATGAGAATGATCGGCTTCGTCTTCTCTTTATCCTCCGACTTTGTATCACCAGGATCGGTAATCGTAGGTATTTCCTTAGGAGATGTTTTTGGCTTCTCCTTCAATACTTGTTCCGGCGCCGGTAGCTCGGAACGAATTGGTGGTGCAGCTGGCTCTGATGAAGGTGGCGGCACAACGGGTCTCCAGACCATTTGAGTCTTCGTTTTCTTCTGATTCCTTCTCCGCGACCTACCAGGTTCCTTGCTCGGTGGTGAAGAAGAGGCTTTCAGTTCCTTCTTCTTTGGTGGCTTCTGAACAGCAGATTTTGGCTTCTGCCTTGTAATCTGTTCAATACATGCAACAACAATTGATCTAGGAACCCTAGAGGAGACGTCAGTAACGGAGTTGACCGGAGTCAACTCCACAGTTTCAACAGCTAGGCAATGAGATTCTTCATTCAAAGGGGTATATTTCATTCCGTCTTTAAGGCGGAACGTTATCGTGTCTTTACCAACCCTCAAAGTTAAAGAACCATTTGGCACGTTAATTTGCATTCCCATTGTAGCCATGAAGGGTCGTCCTATGAGAATGGTAGAATCATCATTACTAGTATCAATGATCACATAGTCAGCTAGGAACGTGAAAGGACCACATTTAGTAACAACGTCTTTTATCTCTCCTCTCGGAGTTTTCAGTGATCTATCAGCAAAGACAAGTTGTATGCTAGTTGGTTCAAGTTCTCCTAGGTTCAATTTTTCAAATAAACTCATAGGCATAACATTGACAGACACGCCTAGGTCAACCAAACTACGTTCTATCTCAACATCATTAATAACTAGAGGAAGCGTGAAAGAACCAGGGTCAGAACACTTGGCTAGATATGGCGATGAAGGCTTCTTGCTACGAGCGGCAGGATATCCTTCTTTACCTCCCCACATGCCAGTCTTGATAATTGCGTTCGGCAGCAATGCCCTTGGAAAAGGAGGCTTCACGTAGTACGGAGCAAGAGGAGGATCATACTCCTTAGGCGCCTCCTTTGGTGCTTCCTTAGGTGATTCATCAGTCCTGCATAAAATAGAAGAAGCATATTAGTAGATGAGTGTGACGGTTCTTGAACTGATACCATCTTAGCTTGCTCCTTTCTCAGATTTGGCTCGGTTTGGCTCGTTAGTTGGCCAAATGGTCGACCAGATGCTAGCATGCTCGAGATGTGGGTCACAGCCTGCTCAATTCTTTGACCGGATGCAATATGTTCTTGGTTGAGAAGAGCTTGAGCTTTGAACTGACTGTCATGATCGTCAAGTCTGGTGATGATCTGACTAAGCTTCTTGTCCAGTTCACTGACGTTGTTTTCCCTCTGATGTTGCTGCCCTGTGTAGGTATTATTCAGATATTGATTCTGGCGATTGCCAGGAGCAGTTCCATAGTTACCCGGATTATGGTGCGGCGGCTGGTAGACACCTGCCTGCGGATGGTTCGGCTTCTAATCCTGAGCTGGACCAGCTGGGCGGTTATTCTGATTCTGGTTGGCACCGACATTGTAGGGAGGTCTGTCTTGATAATTCCACTGTTGTCTGAAATTGTGGTAGCCAACATAACCATTCTGGTTGTTGTTGAAGCCCTGTTGAACGAAATTGACTTATTCGGCAGACCAGACTTCTGTTTTACCAAAATTCTAGCATCGGCCTCCATTATGCGCACAAGCTCCACACCACTCGCAATCGACAACATAGACAGCGGCTGCCGGCGGCTTGATGGGTGTAGAAGACTTCTTCAGATGTTTCTCTACTTCTGGCTTGATAGTAGCTTCGAGATCGAGCTTGCTTCTTGATCCTTCAGATTGTCGTTCCCAGTTCCTTGACTTGGAAGCACAGTTCGCGAAATGAAGAAGAGCAGCTTCAGGTGTAAGCATAGTGCAATCCCCTTCAGCTAGGGAATTGACCCACTTGGCAGATTCTTCTCGAAGACCTCGAGCAAAGATTTCAGCTAACTGCCTCTGCTCGAAACCGTGATGAGGACAGTTGTAGAGAAGTTCTTGGAATTGATTCCAAGTATCATATAAGCTTACTCCTTCCTTCTGAGAGAATCGGACGATGCTGTCTTTGATGGCTATTGTTCTGGTAGGAGGGACGTACTCTTCGACAAAGTCTTGAGCAAGAGTCTCCCAGTCGGTATAGTAGCCAGGTGGTTTTCCAGTAAGCCATCTCTTAGATGCACCTTCCAGAGAGAACGGGAAAGCTCTCAAACAAAGAGTGTTCTTGTCGAGATTTCCGTTCTTGAAAGTGCTGCAGAGATCAAGGAAATCCGCCAGATGTGTGCACGGATTGTCTAGTGGCCTGCCTTCAAACTGTAGATCCCTAGAGATCATAGTCAAGAATGGAATCTTGATCTCATAGTCAGGATCTCCTTCAATCCGCGGCACGGCAATGGAAGATCGAACGCTAGTCGCGCTCGGCTTGTTGTAGTCTGCTAGACTCTTCGATGCAACTCGTGGTGGTTGACCGCCTGGTGGTGGTGGTAACTGATCATCCATGGTTAGGAGATGGAGGAGGTGAAAGTGACTCGGTGTATGAAGCGGATGAAGATGACGGTGAAGATGAAGATGAGGAACTCTCCTTCAGTTCCTCGATCTTGATCGGAGTGACGGATGGAAGTGGATTGGTTCTGCCTCTGTTCGGAATCTATGATTGTCTTGGTGGAGCAGAACTGCCGGGTCTCTCTACACTCTTAGCCTTGTCAGTTTGTGAGCGCGTGTGAGGACGGCGTTGCATAAACCTGTGAGCAACCTACATATGACAAAAACTAACAAAACCAGTGTAAAATCAAAGTGGACGGAAAGATGAAAGATGGAAAGTAGAAGAATAAAATGTCAGTTCTTCTTTCGAACAATCAAAAGAAGTCCCCGGCAATGGCGCCAATTTGATGAACCGTCGTAGAGCGGGTTGATCAAATACTACCAAGCTAGAAGCAAGGGTAGATCGTATTCCACGGGTCTTCTAATGATTAATTACTCAAATATAAAGGCAAATTACTCAGAGCTAACACTTTGTGCGTGGTGTGAGTTCCACGACTTATAATTCTAAGAAATGCACGGAAATTAAAAATTAAAACTGAAAACAGATTGAAAGATTGGTTGGAAACAAAGATGACATACAAGCTTAGACTTTGAATCCCCCTTCGTTCACCGGAGCATTGGCAATCACCAGATCAACGAATTTCGATTCTCGTTCAATCAATTCTAAGACACCACCATAACTCCTTACCCTTAGGTTTAAGACTGGCGAACGTTCAGTCTATCCAATCTAGCTACCAAGATTAATTAGCCGCCCGCGTACGGTCGCCTCTCGCAACGACTTAACTTAACTGGTGCAATTACTAATGATTTATGAGTTACTCTTGCAGTGGGTTAACCCTAACTGGTTCCTACGAAAGGCACACTCTAATTATTAGGTTAATTGTTCAATTTGATGTTTTAAAGTAAGGCGAGCGTTCGCTTCTATCCTTAGCTTAACAAGAATCTAATCTAGGTGATCAATCCAGACAAGAAACATGAATAATGAAGAACAAATCAAACATGACGGAGAAACTAATTGAACTTTGAATCTAATCACCGCCGATCCGTGACCGCTTTAAAGCCCTGGGTCACTTAGGGTTCATCTAGTCTAAGCTCTGCGAGTTTAGCTACTCATGTTTTTCATAAAAGAATCAAAGACAAAGATAGAGTTCATCTTGAACAGAGGAAGAACAGAAAAGGATCTGAAAAACCTAATTAAGATATCTCTGGTAAGCTACAATCCTAGCTCCGAGTCTTCGAGATGAAAGGGATGGTGTCACGATCTCTTCCTGGCTCTTCGAACTCTAAACTCTACTTCATAACTCTTGAGAATCCTTGAAGTATTTGGTATTTTTGATGTATTGTGTAAAAGTATGTATCTCCAAAAAAGTAAAGTGTTTGGGCCGCCGGTTAAGTATTTATACTTAACCCTAATACTGCCGGCTTTTCCTGGAATGTTCACCGAAAATATGGTGGAATTTTCGGCGAAAATCTCTTTGTAAATGGGTTGATCGCCGGCTATTTTCTCCTGTGATTTTCGGATGCCGGGTTCTCGGCGAAAACTTGGTGTTTTCGTCGAAAACTTCTTCTTGAATGCACTGTCGATTTGTTCATGAGTTTTCGCCGAAAACTCCAAGGGATTTTCACCGAAAACTTCTTTGTAAATGGAGCAGGAATTTGGTTCGACTTGATTGACTCCTTGGATCGATTCCTGTGCGATTCCTCGAGGTTCCAACGCCTTAGACACGTCCTTGGCTACTTTATTTGATGGCAAAAACCTGTGCTAACATGAAAACACTAGAAAACCATCAAATAGACCCGAAACGGGCCAAAGTAACACAAATGGCACGAGATAGAGTAGTTGAGTGAATATTCAAACCATGTCTTAAGCAAGGAAATGTCACTTAAATGAGGCTGATAATCACGTCAAATCGAGTGTCATCAGGTAGCATCAGAACTGGTGCATTGGTGAGTCTCTCCTTCAATAGCTCAAATGCCTCTTGTTGAGGTGTTCCCCAATGAAAGGGTACATCCTTTTTCACTACGGCCGTGAGTGGTGCAGCAATAGTACTGAAATCCTTCACAAATCTTCGATAGAATTTGGCCAAACCATGAAAGCTCCTAACATCATATATGTTTGTGGGAATTGGCCAAGACTGGATTGCCTCTATTTTCTCCTCATCAACACTGATTCCTGTAGAACTAACAACAAAGCCAAGAAACACAAGGTAATCGGTGCAAAAGACGCACTTTTTCATATTGGCAAACAGTCTTTCCTTTCTAAGGGTTTCTAACACCAATTTTAAGTGTCCACTATGATCCTCTAAATTAGATGGGTAAACCAGAATATCATCGAAGTAAACGACTACAAATCTGCCTATGAAAGCCCTAAGCACGTGGTTCATCAATCTCATGAATGTACTAGGTGCATTTGTCAAACCAAATGGCATAACCATCCAATCATATAAACCATGTTTAGTTTTAAATGCGGTTTTCCATTCATCTCCTTCCTTCATTCGAATTTGGTGATATCCAGATTTTAAATCAATCTTTGAAAAGATAGAAGCACCATGTAACTCATCTAGCATATCATCAAGTCTAGGAATAGGATGACGATACTTTACCGTGCTGTTATTGATCGCTCGACAGTCTACGCACATCCTCCATGATTTATCCTTCTTTGGCACGAGGATAACCGATACAGCACAAGGGCTCATGCTTTCTCAAACATGCCCTTTGTCCATTAACTCATCCACTTGTCTCTGGAGCTCTTTGGTCTCTACTGGATTGGTTCTATATGCGGCCTTGTTAGGGATGGATGCTCCTAGAACAAAGTCAATTTGATGCTCAATTCCCCTAATCGGTGGTAGTCCTTTAGGTGTCTTCTCCGGAAAGACATCTTCAAATTCCTGTAATAATGAAGAGATAACACTAGGAAGAGAATCAGTTACATTAGCATAATAAGAATTCAAACACTCCTTGTATACGATAACCACGAGTGGCATCCTAGAGGTTAAGGTTTGTTTAATCTCACCACGTGTAGCTAAAAGGTTTTCTCTCCTCTCGGCCTCACCTTTTCGAGCTCTATGACATACCATTTCTGTTTTTGCACTCGAAGGGGTGTCACTCTGTTTCTTTTCACTCTTCTCTCTTGTTTTGAGCTCCATCTCTTTCTTCACTCTAGCCTCACGAAGTTGTTGCTTCTCCAATTGATCTTGGTACAATTCGGTTGGTGACAAAGGCTTGAGCTTGTAGGTTTACCCTTTATGGGTTAAGGAATATCGTTAGCCCTCCCATCATGAAGAGAAAATCGATCAAATTGCCATGGCCTCCCAAGCAGAATATGAGCCTCGATAGGTACTACGTCACAAAGAATTTTGTCAGTGTATCGACCAATACTGAAAGGGACGTATACCTGCCTTGTCACTTTTAGCTCTCCTGGTTTGCTAAACCATTGAAGTCTGTATGGCTTAGGATGTCGAATGGTGGTGAGCTTCATGCCTTCCACAATATCTTGACTTGCTACATTCGTGCAACTTCCTCCATCGATAACCAGATTACAAAGTTTGTTGTGGTTACCTCAAAAAAAAAGTTTGTTGTGGATGACACAACGAACATGGAATAGGTTCTCCCGCTGATCCAACTCGTCTTTAACTAGAGTGCTCAATGCTCGAATGGTCACTCTATTGAACTTCACCAAACCTTCTGGAACCTTTGATGAGCTGCAGAATAGCGGTCAATCAAATAACTACCAAGTTGTGAAGCTAGGGTAGATCGTATTCCACGGGTCTCCTCTACTTCCTTACTCAAATATGTTGGCAATTAAATTCAAGGTTAAACACTTAGTGCGTGGTGTGAGTTCCACGACTTCTATACTAAAATGCAAAGATTAATTGAAATGAAACTAAGACGAAGAAAGGTTGATTGAAAGATTAAGACGGACGTTAGACAAGCTTAGATTTCGAATCCCCCTTAGATCACCAGGGCAACAACAATCAACAGATCAGCGCTTTTCGATTCTAGTTCATTCAGTTCTCAGACACCACCGTAACTCCTGACCCTTAGGTTTAAGACAGGCGAACGTTTGCTCTATCCGATCTAGCTACCACGATTAATTAGCCGCCCGGGTACGGTCGCCTCTCGCAACGACTTAACTAACTGGTGCAAATTCTAATGATTTATGAGTTACTCTTGCAGTGGATTAACCCTAATCGGTTCCTACGAAAGGCACACTCCAATTATAAGGCTAATTGTTCAATTCGATGTTCTAAAGTAAGGCGAGCGTTCGCTTCTATCCTTAGCTTAACAAGAATCTAATCTAGGTGGCCAAACCAGACAAGAAACACAAAGAACAAAGAACAAATCAAACATGAAGAAGAACTGAATGAATTTCGAATCTAATCACCGCCGATCCGTGACCGCTTTAAAGCCCTGGGTCACTTAGGGTTCATCTAATCTAAGCTCTACAAGTTTAGCTACTCATATTCAATACAGAAGAATCGAAGAAAGACAAGTAATACATCTCAGGTAGGGAAAACAGAGAAGAACTGCAAAACTTAATTTCGACGACTCCTTGCAGCTTCAATCTGATGGATCTTCAACTCCTAGCATTGGCTCTCCGAGATGGATGGATGGCGTCACGATCCGTTCCTGGCTCCTCGAACTCTATCCACTCGTTCTCTCTCTCTCAGTCTTGGGATTTTTCATCCAGTGTAAATTGTGTATCTTTTTTAATTTAACCGCTGCTTTTGTATTTAAACCTAACCGAGCGACTGCTGATTTCTGCTTGAATTTTCGCCGAAAATACAAGGAGATTTTCGGCGAAAATATCTGTTGAAAAGTCGGCTTGATCCGTCTGTTTCTTTCGGCTGAAATGGCTTAGGGTTTTCGCCGAAAACTCCCAAGATTTTCACCTAAAACTTCTTCTTGATCAGGACAGTGGATTCCTTCTTGCATTTTCAGCGAAAACTCAAGGGTATTTTCACCGAAAATCTGTGTGTAAATAGAGCAGGAATTCCTTTTGAGTTGAATGACTTTTCTGGTTGATTAGGGTGTGATTCCTCGGGGTTCCAGTGCCTTAGACACGTCCTTGGCTACCGTATTTGATGGCGAACACCTGTGCTAACACAAAAATACTAGAAAACCATCAAATAGACCCGAGATGGGCCAAGGTAACACAAAAGGCATGAGATGGATCGGTTGAGTGAATATTCACTATTCTACCCTAAAAATCGTGTCTTAAGCAATGAAATGTCGCTTAAATGAGGCTGATAATCACGTCAATTTGAGTGTCATCAACCTTTTCTTCTTCTTCCTCTGATTCCTCCTCTTTGATTTCCTCCTTGTCGTCCTCTCCATCGATAACTAGATTACAAAGTTTGTTGTGGATGACACAACGAACATGGAATAGGTTCTCCCGCTGATCCAACTCGTCTTTAACTAGAGTGCTCAATGCTCGAATGGCCACTCTATTGAACTTCACCAAACCTTCTGGAACCTTTTCTTCCTCTTCCTCCGATTCCTCCTCTTTGATTTCCTCCTTGTCGTCCTCATCATTCGTGAACACTTCTCCATCTCGGATCACCATAGTGACTTTATTAGAGCAGTCCCTAGCCATATGTCCACGCCCTTTACATTTGAAACAAAGAATTCCACTCGGCCGATTAGCAGTATTTGAAGAACCAGATTTAGGATTTGGGGTACCTTTAGTGGTTTTAGGTTTTTAAAGCCTCCCGAGGTGCCTTCCTCTTTCTTCATGGTATTCGTCTTCCATGATGGTGTGGTAGTGGTTGCTGTACTGGACCTTCGTCCGGTGCCAAGTTTGAGTTGCTTCTCCACTCGAATTGCTAGTCGCACCAACTCATCATAGTCGATGAAATTCTACAAGTTGACTTGATAGGCGATTTCCCTATGCAAGCCTCCTAGGAAACATGCAATCTTGGCATCCTCATCTTCAATTAGATCCAATCGATACACTATCATCTCGATCTCCTTATGGTAGTCTTCAACAGTCTTACCACCTTGCTTTAAAGCTTGTAACTTAGTGTGTAAATCTCGGCAATAGGAAGCTGGAACATACTTCCTTCTCATGACACGTTTCACATCCTCCCATGTTCCAATAGGCCTCTTCCCTTCGCGCTCCCTTTGTCTAACTTGCTGACTCCACCAAACAGAAGCGTAGTCAGTAAATTCTACAACAGCAAGGGTTACCTTCTTGCGATCAGAAAATTGATGGCATTGGAAGAAGAATTCCATCGCCCTCTCCCAATCGAGATATGCATCCGGGTCTGATTTCCCTTGGAATTTGGGAACTGGAATTTTTACTCCTCGGATATCATCGTCCAACATCACTCCTCTTAAAGCTTCTCTATGTGGCCTTGCTCCACCTCGTGGAGGTGCATCATCCTCCACATCAGAATCATCTACCCTTGGCTGATTATTCTGGATGGCCGCGGTGAGGGTTTGAGCCATAGTGTTGAGTGCTTCATGGAACTCCGTCCTCATCGCATTCATTGCTGCTTCGAACCCTGTTGGATTTGTCATCTTGAACAATGATTAGCCACAATGGCCTCACCAACTCTCTATAATGAACCTCACACACTTTCTTTTGCCTCTCGTGTTTCACACAAGTTTTTGGTGAGAATAAAATGAAACAGAAATCGGCAATAAGCAAGTTCGTTATGAGCAGTTGCAAGTTTTTTCAAAGCTTTAAAAGTCAAGTAATTCAAAATTCAAGTAAACACAACCCTAGCTGAGTTCACTCTAAGCCCTAGTCAGATTTCTTTGCTGGGTTTTCGAAAAACAAACTATTCAAAACGAATTTGACTTTGAAAGAACAGAAATTGTTTACCCCCCTTTCTTAGATTTCCGCTATAACTTCTAGACAGAATCTTGGTGAGGTGGTTTTGCTTTGATTGGGTCGAAATTATTCTTTTGGACCTCTTGATTTTTAACTTTGTTTCTTCTTAACCTGCACACCAGCTTTTACCACCAAGAAATTGTTATTACAAAACTATAAATCTGAAATCACACAAATCACGATTCAACCAATAATGCTACTATTTTTTGGGGGTTTTTTTTATAATGAAAAGAAAAACAACAGAAGCTTTGATCAAGAGTTGAACCGAGCTCTGATACCAAACTGATATGAACCAAAGCCAAGGTTGGCTCAATCCACACAACTCGGTTTGAACAATTTGCAAATGAAAACACAATCAGGATAGAAGATGGAAATCGGACCAGAACCCTTAGCTATAGAGCTAAGAACTCAAGGTATCAAGTGTGTGCGGTACCATGAACTAAGGGGTGAATACCCTTATCTCGATAAACCAAACTTCCTAAGCCAAGCAACAACGAGCAAAAGCTTAAAGGAACAAATATTGTAAACCGAAGTCTGAATTCTTTAATTGTGAGCAAACAAGCTGATTTGAATCAAACTACAAAGAACCCTTTAAATAGGGTAGGAGAAAATGTGTCCTACACCAGATTCGATGAATCTAGTCATCTCGAAAAACTACACAATTAAATGTTCACACTTAACTAAGTACATTCCCTTGTTCCAAAGTGGAAGTGAATGAACATGAATGCAAGTGCATGGTTCCAAAGTGGAAGTGAATGAACATGAATACAAATGCATGAATGGGGATGAAATTCGTTCATGAAGGCCCCTCAACTATCCGATATGGCAGAATGGTCACTGAAGATCACAAAACGTTTGAATCTTGCCATTGGATCATCATTGAGTCTCACCAACCATCCTAAGTAATGTGCAACATCCTTGCTCCAATTCATCATGCTTTGGCATACTCCAAGCATCCATGAATGTTGCCACCTTGTTCCTGAAGGCCTTGGTTTGACTCCTAGTGATTGGACCAGTTGATGACCCAAGAATGTCCCCATCATTCCCCCTTCTTGAAAAGGATTTGACCTCGAATCTGAATCTGCAAAATCATCATAAAAAGGGGTTAAGTCGGCAACATTAAAAGTAGCACTAACGCCATAGTCTATGCGATATGCATTGTTATTTATGTGTTGCAAGACTTTAAAAGGACCCTCCCCTCTAGGTAGTAGCTTTGACTTTCTCTGTTCTGGAAACCGCTCCTTCCTGAAATGTATCCACACGAGATCTCCTGGTTCATACACCTTTTCCTTGCGTCCTTTGTTGGCATTTTGAACGTACTGCTTTGTCCTACGCTCAATGTATAGTCTAGCTTTCTCGTGCATCTCTTTAACATACTTTGCTTTTGCTTCCCCATCTGTATTAGATAACTCATGCAAAGGCAAAGGTTATAGGTCTAAAGGAGTCAATGGATTAAATCCATACACAAGTTCGAAGGGTGTATACTTAGTAGCCGAATGCACATCCCTGTTATATGCAAACTCAACATGTGGCAAACACTCTTCCCAAGTTTTAATGTTGGACTTGATTATGGCTTAAGCAATTGTGATAACGACCTATTGACTACTTCAGTTTGACCATCAGTTTGTGGATCAAAAGTAGTAGAGAATAGTAGCTTCGTTCCTAGTTTACCCCAAAGAGTTTTCCAGAAATAGCTAAGAAACTTAGAGTCACAATCCGACACAATAGTACGAGGCATTCCATGCAATCTAACAACTTCCCTAAAGAACAAGTTAGCAATATGAGATGCATCATCAGTTTAATGACATGGAATGAAATGTGCCATTTTTGAGAATCTATCGACCACCACAAAAATTGAATCTCTACCACCCCTAGTCCTAGGCAAGCCTAACACAAAGTCCATAGATATATCAATCCAAGGTGCAGTAGGAATAGGGAGAGGAGTGTATAACCCATGTGGTTGTGATTTAGACTTGGCTTGGTGACAAGCCACACATCTGGCTAGGTGTTTCTCCACATCATGCCTCATTCTAGGCCAATAGAAGTGCTCCTGAAGACATGCCATCATTTTGGCAATTCCAAAGTGCCCCATTAACCCGCCTCCATGTGCTTCCCTGACTAAAACATCTCGACACGAAGAGTTAGGCAAACATAACCTGTTCTCTCGAAACAAGTATCCATCTAACCTATAAAATTTATCATGTGCCGAATGTTCACACGCCTTGTACGCATCTCCAAAATCAGTATTGGTGTCATATAAGTCTTTAATGTATTCAAAACCAATGAACTTAACACCAAGAGTAGAGATAAGAATGTACCTTCGAGATAGGGTATCAACTACGATGTTCTCCTTACCTTGCTTGTAACGGATAACATAGGGAAAAGACTCAATGAACTAAACCCATCGTGCATGCCTCTTGTTCAGCTTGTGTTGAGCTTTGAGATATTTCAATGACTCGTGATCAGAATGGATGACAAACTCCTTTGGCCATAGGTAGTGTTGCCAAGTCTCTAATACTCGAACAAGTGCATATAATTCCTTATCGTAAGTTGGGTAATTCAGAGTAGCTCCATGCAACTTTTCACTGAAGTATGCAATCGGTCTCTTTTCTTGCATGAGCACAGCTCCTATTCCAATTCCCGAAGCATCACACTCGATCTCAAATGCCTTGCTGAAATCGGGTAGTGATGAACCGTCGTAGAGCGGGTTGATCAAATACTACCAAGCTAGAAGCTAGGGTAGATCGTATTCCACGGGTCTTCTAATGATTGATTACTCAAATATAAAGCCAAATTACTCAGAGTTAACACTTTGTGCGTGGTGTGAGTTCCACGACTTCTAATTCTAAGAAATGAACGGAAATTAGAAATTAAAACTGAAAACAGATTGAAAGATTGGTTGGAAACAAAGATGACAGACAAGCTTAGACTTTGAATCCCCCTTCGTTCACCGGAGCATTGGCAATCAACAGATCAGCGGATTTTGATTCTCGTTCAATCAATTCTAAGACACCACCATAACTCCTTACCCTTAGGTTTAAGACTGGCGAACGTTCGCTCTATCCAATCTAGCTACCAAGATTAATTAGCCGCCCGGGTACGGTCGCCTCTCGCAACGACTTAACTTAACTGGTGCAATTACTAACGATTTATGAGTTACTCTTGCAGTGGATTAACCCTAACTGGTTCCTACAAAAGGCACACTCCATTGATTAGGTTAATTAGTTCGATTTGATGTTTTAAAGTAAGGCAAGCGTTTGCTTCTATCCTTAGCTTAACAAGAATCTAATCTAGGTGATCAATCCAGACAAGAAACATGAATAATGAAGAACAAATCAAACATGACGGAGAAACTGATTGACCTTTGAATCTAATCACCACCGATCCGTGACCTCTTTAAAGCCCTGGGTCAGTTAGGGTTCATCTAGTCTAAGCTCTACGAGTTTAGCTACTCATGTTTTTCATAAAAGAATCAAAGACAAAGATAGAGTTCATCTTGAACAGAGGAAGAACAGAAAAGGATCTGAAAATCCTAATTAAGATGTCTCCAGCAGAACTTCGATCTCTGGTAAGCTACAATCCTAGCTCCGAGTCTTCGAGATGAAAGGGATGGTGTCACGATCTCTTCTTGGCTCTTCGAACTCTAAACTCTACTTCAGAACTCTTGAGAATCCTTGAAGTATTTGGTATTTTTGATGTATTGTGTAAAATATGTATCTCCAGAAAAGTAAAGTGTTTGGGCCGCCGGTTAAGTATTTATACTTAACCCTAATACTGCCGGTTTTGCCTGGAATTTTTGCCGAAAATATGGTGGAATTTTCGGCGAAAATCTCTTTGTAAATGGGTTGATCGCCGGCTGTTTTCTCCTGTGATTTTTGGACGTCGGGTTCTCGGCGAAAACTTGGTGTTTTCCCGAAAACTTCTTCTTGAATGCACTGCCGAATTTGTTCATGAGTTTTCGTCGAAAACTCCAAGGGATTTTCGCTGAAAACTTCTTTGTAAATGGAGCAGGAATTTGGTTCGACTTGATTGACTCCTTGGATCGATTCCGGTGTGATTCCTCGAGGTTCCAACGCCTTAGACACATCCTTGGCTACTTTATTTGACGGCAAAAACCTGTACTAACATGAAAACACTAGAAAACCATCAAATAGACCCGAAACGGGCCAAAGTAACACAAATGGCACGAGATAGAGTAGTTGAGTGAATATTCGTAGTTCTACCCTAAAAACCATGTCTTCAGCAAGGAAATGTCGCTTAAATGAGGCTGATAATCACGTCAAATCGAGTGTCATCAAAATACCCCACACTTGAGCTTTTGCTTGTCCTCAAGCAAAATGAATAGAAACGCTCATGTTCACTAATGATAAGATTTATTAAATTGGGGCTCAATCAAACACAATGAATTATTAGACAGATAATTCCTAGAACAAGAAACCTAACATGCACACTGATTAGCCAAACAACCTGGTCTCACTAATAAACTGCACACGACGAGTAATCGCAACCAATTATGCACGAATTTGACCTGACCGACCAGACTCCTCACACAGGAAATATTTAGTAAACGGGGAACTCTCACTCTCTGTGTTTAAGGACGTCTTTCTGCTCTCAATCATTTTCTGTTACTGAATTCTGTCATAAGTTTGCAATTCGACCACATCTCCACCACTGTGACAACACGAGTAACTAGTCAAGAAGGACTTCCCTGCTAGGACAGTAACGAATTCTACAGTACAAGGGTTTATGATGAGATGGATGATGGGAATGTATGATGATGGCTTTGGTGCGGTGTTACTTTCGACTAACTTCCCTCGAATCTAGCCTATGGCTTCCTACCGTCTAACCAGACACGGGTGGAATAGTGAATGCTCGTCCTATGATACCCTCAAGAAATCTAGCACTTATTTTCTCTACTTTTTTTCTTTTCTGACTTTTCTTTTGACTTCGTTCTTCCATTTGTATGGAGAAGAACGTTTATTGACTATACTTGAAACTTTTGAACTTTTTCTTCTTTTCAACTTATTTATTTTTTCGAAATTCCCTTGTTTTTCTTCTTTTTTTTCTTTGTGCCAATTCTTTCTTTTAGTTGCGAGAGGGGTTTACACTTTCGGACATAATAGCTAAGACCACCTGTTTAAAGGCTATAGGCAGGTTACCACAAACCGACTTCCGGTAGGTCAATCTAGAACTACAACCACAGGGGATCAACGGGGAATGAAAGAATGGGAAATGGCTGTAATGTATTATAGAACCGAAAAAATAGGCCAAGCTCAAGGGTTTAAACCTAATGGATTTATCGTTTGGTAGGCTATCTAGCTTAGTAGCTGAATCTAGGTGCCCCTATCATTCTAGAACTCGTGTCATCGTGTGGTCTCGAGTAGGTCTCATGCAAATTCTAACTCATTCAATCAAACAGAAAATCACTCAAAAAGAATTGAAATTGCAAGTTACGTGCAATGGATCAAAAGCTCACAGTTGGTTTGCTAGTCGGATTCGGTCATTTTCATGCAATCAAGGCTACAAACTACAAGTGTGATTTTAAATATTCTGTTCTGACCAGGCAATTTAGCATCAAAGTAAACACGTTGGTTCTCAAGTTCTAGGTTAAGCAGTCTAAGCATCATTATGAAAGATTGAACAACAACTTAACATCAAAAATCAAGAACTGAGCCATTCTAATGCTAGAGAGACTGGACAGGAATCACGAGGCACACAAAAACACAATCAAGGGCAATCAAGTTCATGCAAGGTTCTCTAGCATCCTACCCCTCACTTAAATCGGACTGTGTCCTCACAGGACTAAATCTAGAGTTCAGAGTGAAGTAGAAGAACATGGACCGAGATGGTTAGCGTAGGGGATGAGCACGAATCCTCGGAGCAGGGGCAATCTACCAAAGCGAAGAAAAGGGAATCTCCCAACTGCCTGCAAAACAAAAACAAATGAAAGATAAAAAGGAAACGGGACAAGTGTCCCGGATCCACACAGAAAAAAGTTGGATCGAGATCCGAAAAGAAGAAAGAAAAAAAATAAAAATAAAAAAAAGGACAAGGAAAAGAACACCACCCGATCATAGCTGGTCAGGGGCGTCGGGGGGTGGAAGGTTTAGGGCGTCGCCGACCCGACGTTGCCACACTAGTTGTGCCTCATACCACTCGTAGGAGCGGTGCATGTGTTGCTGCATAATAATCCATCTCGCCCCTGGAGTCGCTCATACAGCTCTCCAACATCCGCGAGATGCGGTCAGTGCTGCGGGTGAGGCGCCTGATATGGATCTGGAATGGGTGGCGGCGACTGGTGTGCATACCCTGCCTGATGATGTGGCGAGGTTGTATGATCATGAAATTCCGGCTCTAACCGGGGCTGCGGCTCATCAGCATCATCTTCTTCCTCCGACTCTTACATATGCTGGAGGGGAGGATCTGCTGCTACCTAGGGACTGAGGTCCAGCTCGAGGTCGTACTCGACCGCCAAATCACCACCAACGGTGTGTACTCTGCGTCGTGGGACGTCCAGGCCATATGCTTGGCTAAGACCGAAAGAGATGATGAGTTGGCCCACAAAGTTGCCTCCCAGGAGTGAGCGAGGTGGCCTCGGCCTCTGAGTCTTCTGGCGGAGTAAGCGTGCAAGCACCCATCCGGGATGAAGAGGAAAACTCTCCCAGATGGCGCGATGGAGGAGAAGCTCCTCTCTGCTGATATGGTGGCGGTCCTTCTCTGGAGCAAACAAAAGAGACGACGCCAAACCATGTGAATGAATTTATAGAGAGGGTGAGAGAGGGACTTAACTGAGTTATGCTTCGTGGTACGATCGTCGGGCACTCCAGTCATGTGGCTCCAGAGCGCATCGTACTCCTCTCCGTCACCATCGTCGTTCTCCCAGCCGAGGTGATGACCCGCGTAGTGCTCGCGGGGGATCCCGAGATGAGCAACAAACTCATCATAGGTGAGTGACCTGTGCACCCCACCAAGGTAGAAGGATACCACCTTCCCACGCTGCCTCCTCTTGTGCTCGTCTAGATCGAATGCCACCCAAAAATCCTGGAGAGCGACGTCTGGGAAGTCTGCGGCTAGCATGGTCAGCTCCAGTAGTCCCGCAGGTATCAATGCATCAAGCACATTCCAGTGCCAGTCCTCATCGTGCTCGAAGAGTGACTCCATAGATAGGGGACGGACGTCGGCTACAGGAATACGTTCGAGCCTCTAGTATCACTCGAAGTAGTACTGGGGCAGGTGGGCAACGGTGGCGTGGTACCGGACACGACCAGGGAAAGCTGGTGGAGGGCCTTGGACGGCTAGTGTGACGGGAGTGGGTGCTCGGGAGCTAGAGCCGGCGTCAAGGCGCGCCTTAGTCCTGCGCTCATGAATGACAATCCTAAAACCAGAAACGAAACTAGATTAATTAACTAAAAACCCACCCCACACTTAGTAGAAAAACTCAATTTCACAAAGAAACGAGGAAAACCGAGTGGGGGTAAGCAAATTAAGTAACCGGTAATCACGATAAATCACAAAGCATGCATATGTCTAGCCGGAATGTTCATAACATAATTAGGGATCAGAAGTCAAACCGACATTCAACAAGTCAACATCATAGCACATCGAATCCTAATCATGGCAATTACTAGCACAAAGTGGGAAATGATGGCATAATTGTAAACACGGGTGGCAAGAACAGTAATACTAACGTGAATGAACACATATGGCAGCCAAATGATCATAGATATTTCAAGGTCAAACCGACACTTCGCAAAAAGTCAACACCGCAAAGAATCGATCTTAAGCATAGCAACACATGATCGAATGGCATTAAAATTAAGCACAAAACTCCCTAAGCATGCTAGATCAGTCCAAAGAGTTCAGCTAACCTAGTTCACATGAAATCAGTCGGCACGCAAATCGAGGTAAACCAAAAAGTCAATCAAAAGTCAACCCCGACAAAATTCAGCATTCAACATGTCAAAAGATTCAGAATGAAAAGTTCTACAACTTACCTTGAAGCCATGGGTGCTGAAAATGAACTGAGAAAGAGAAATCGGTGAAAAATTGAAAAATCTAGGGTTTGGCTGAACAGGAGCTCTAGAGCTCCGATTCGGACGATCTAGTCTCAAAATGATCGGAAGAGAGAGAGGAGTAGGGCGGCGGCGAGCGGCGATGGCGGCGGCGGATGGTTTGGGCGGCGGCGGCGAAAGTAGTATTGGCGGCGGCGAGTTTTTTAAACAGGGGAAGTTTTCTAAGTTTTGTTCGAAAATGAAAAGTGAGGGGGAGAGAGAGAGTGACCGAGAATTAAAAGGGAAAAATTTGTTGATTTTCACTCAAGTTTTCGGCGAAAATGTGTGCAATTTTTCGCCAAAAACCCAAGGCAAAATGGTCTACCGGTTTTCAAATACATTTTTGCCGAAAACTTCATAGAGTTTTCGCCAAAAAGTTTAACTAAAATCATCTGGAAAACATAGTGGAATTTGAAAGGGAGTTTTCGCCAAAAATTGGGACAGTTTTCGTTGAAAATTTTGACCTGTACGATCGAAAATATTTTCGCAATCCCGACAAACTTCAGAAAATCACAATTAAATTCAAAAAATCGGAACAACCTCAAACAACTTGCGATTGAAACGATGACACAAAGACTACACACGAAAAATAAGAAATCATGCAAACTGACACTTTTGGATCCCCCGAACTGACTCTAAAACACTAAGGTTGACACAAATGGAAAACTGACTCCAGCCGTGCGTTGCCTCCCACGAAGTGCTTTTTTATTAACGTCCTTGAGCTGGACGATACCTAGACGGTATTAGGAGACATCCCAACTCAGGTTCTCCTTAATGCTAGCATCAGAGTTCATGAAGTAGAACTTCGGGGCATCTCCGTTAAGCATAAATTTCTTCCCGTTAGCATGTAAAAGCTTGGTACGTCCGTCGGGAAGGTGATCAGTGATGTTGAACGGACCAAATAGCTCTGTCGAGGGGTCATCCTCTACAAGGAAGACATTGGAAGGGATGAGAATGATCGGCTTCGTCTTCTCTTTATCCTCCGGCTTTGTATCACCAGGATCAGTGATCGTAGGTATTTCCTTAAGAGATTTTTGGCTTCTCCTTCAATACTTGTTCCGGCGCTGGTAGCTCGGAACGAATTGGTGGTGCAGCTGGTTCGGATGAAGGTGGCGGCACAACGGGTCTCTAGACCATTTGAGTCTTCGTGTTCTTCTGATTCCTTCTCCGCGACCTACCAGGTTCCTTGCTCGGTGGTGAAGAAGAGGCTTTCAGTTCCTTCTTCTATGGCGGCTTCTGAACATCAGATTTTGGCTTCTGCATTGTAATCTGTTCAACACCTGCAACAACAATTGATCTAGGAACACTAGAAGAGACGTCAGTAACGGAGTTGACCGGAGTCAACTCCACAGTTTCAACAGCTAGGCAATGAGATTCTTCATTCAAAGGGGTATATTTCATTCCGTCTTTAAGGCGGAACGTTATCATGTCTTTACCAACCCTCAAAGTTAAAGAACCATTTGGCACGTTAATTTGCATTTCCGTTGTAGCCATGAAGGGTCGTCCTATGAGAATGGTAGAATCATCCTTACTAGTATCAATGATCACATAGTCAGCTAGGAACGTGAAAGGACCACATTTAGTAACAACGTCTTTTATCTCTCCTCTCGGAGTTCTCAGTGATCTATCAGCAAAGACATGTTGTATGCTAGTTGGTTCAAGTTCTCCTAGGTTCAATTTTTCAAATAAAATCATAGGCATAACATTGACAGACGCGCCTAGGTCAACCAAACTACGTTCTATCTCAACATGATTAATAACTAGAGGAAGCGTGAAAGAACCAGGATCAGAACACTTAGCTGGATATGGCGATGAAGGTTTCTTGCTACGAGCGGGAGGATATCCTTCTTTACCTCCCCACATGCCAGTCTCGATCCTTGCATTCGGCAGCAATTCCCTTGGAAAAGGAGGCTTCACGTAGTATGGAGCAAATGGAGGATCATACTCCTTAGGCGCCTCCTTTGGTGCTTCCTTAGGAGATTCATCACTCCTGCATAAAATAGAAGAAGCATTAGTAGATGACTGTGACGGTTCTTGAACTGATACCATCTTAGCTTGCTCCTTTCTCTAGTTTGGCTCGGTAGTTGGCCAAATGGTCGACCAGATGCTAGCATGCTCGAGATGTGGTTCACAGCCTGCTCAATTCTTTGACCGGATGCAATCTATTCTTGGTTGAGAAGAGCTTGAGCTTTGAACTGAGTGTCATGATCGTCAAGTCTGGTGATGATCTAACTAAGCTTCTTGTCCAGTTCACTGACGTTGTTTCCCTCTGATGTTGCTGCCCTGTGTAGGTATTATTCAGATATTGATTCTGGCGATTGCCAGGAGCAGTTCCATAGTTACCCGGATTAAGGTGCGGCGGCTGGTAGACACCTGCCGACGGATGGTTCGGCTTCTGATCCTGAGCTGGACCAGCTGGGCGGTTATTCTGATTCTGGTTGGCACTGGCATTGTAGGGAGGTCTGTCTTGATAATTCCCCTATTGTCTGAAATTGCGGTAGCCAGCATAACCATTCTGGTTGCTGTTGAAGCCCTGTTGAACGAAATTGACTTCTTCGGTAGACCAGACTTCTGTTTTACCAAAATTCTGGAATCGGCCTCCATTATGCGCACAAGCTCCACACCACTCACAATCGGCAACATAGACAGCGGCTGCCGGCAGCTTGATGGGTGTAGAAGACTTCTTCAGATGTTTCTCTACTTTTGCCTTGACAGTAGCTTCGAGATCGAGCTTGCTTCTTGATCCTTCAGATTGTCGTTCCCAGTTCCTTGACTTGGAAGCACAGTTCACGAAATGAAGAAGAGGAGCTTCAGGTGTAAGCGTAGTGCAATCCCCTTCAGCTAGGGAATTGACCCACTTGGCAGACTCTTCTCGAAGACCTCGAGCAAAGATTTCAGCTAACTGCCTCTGCTCGAAACCGTGATGAGGACAGTTGTAGAGAAGTTCTTGGAATTGATTCCAAGTATCATATAAGCTTACTCCTTCCTTCTGAGAGAATTGGGCGATGCTGTCCTTGATGGCTGTTGTTCTGGCAGGAGGGAAGTACTCTTCGATGAAGTCCTGAGCAAGAGTCTCCCAGTCGGTATAGTAGCCAGGTGGTTTGCCAGTAAGCCATCTCTTAGTTGCGCCTTTCAGAGACAACGGGAAAGCTCTCAAACAAAGAGTGTTCTTGTCGAGATTTCCGTTCTTGAAAGTGCTGCAGAGATCAAGGAAATCCACCAGATGTGTGCACGGATTGTCTAGTGGCCTGCCTTCAAACTGTAGATCCCTAGAGATCATAGTCAAGAATGGAATCTTGATCTCATAGTCAGGAGCTCCTTCAATGCACAGCACGGCAATGGAAGATCGAATGCTAGTCGCGCTCGGCTTGTTGTAGTCTGCTAGACTCTTCGGTGCAACTGGTGGTGGTTGGCCTGGTGGTGGTGGTAACTGATCATCCATGGTAGGGGATGGAGGAGGTGAAAGTGACTCGGTGTATGAAGCGGATGAAGATGACGGTGAAGATGAAGATGAGGAACTCTCCTTCAATTCCTCGATCTTGATCGGAGTGACGGATGGAAGTGGATTGGTTCTGCCTCTGTTCGGAATCTGTGATTGTCTTGGTGAAGCAGAACTGCCGGGTCTCTCTAAATCTTAGCCTTGTCGGTTTGGGAGCGCGTGTGAGGACGGCGTTGCATAAACCTGTGAGCAACCTACAGATGACAAAAACAAACAAAACCAGTGTAAAATCGAAGTGGATGGAAAGATGAAAGATGGAAAGTAGAAGAATAAAATGCCAGTTCTTCTTTCGAACAGAAGTCCCCGGCAACGACGCCAATTTGATGAACCGTCGTAGAGCGGGTTGATCAAATACTACCAAGCTAGAAACTAGGGTAGATCGTATTCCACGGGTCTTCTAATGATTGATTACTCAAATATAAAGGCAAATTACTCAGAGTTAACACTTTGTGCGTGGTGTGAGTTCCACGACTTCTAATTCTAAGAAATGCACGGAAATTAAACATTAAAACTGAAAATAGATTGAAAGATTGGTTGGAAACAAAGATGACAGACAAGCTTAGACTTTGAATCCCCCTTAGTTCACCGGAGCAATGGCAATCAACAGATCAGCGGATTTTGATTCTCGTTCAATCAATTCTAAGACACCACCATAACTCCTTACCCTTAGGTTTAAGACTGGCGAACGTTCGCTCTATCCGATCTAGCTACCAAGATTAATTGGCCACCCGGGTACGGTCGCCTCTCGCAATGACTTAACTTAACTGGTGGAATTACTAACGATTTATGAGTTACTCTTGCAGTGGATTAACCCTAACTGGTTCCTACGAAAGGCACACTCCAATGATTAGGTTAATTGTTCGATTTGATGTTTTAAAGTAAGGCGAGCGTTCGCTTCTATCCTAGCTTAACAAGAATCTAATCTAGGTGATCAATCCAAACAAGAAACATGAATAATGAAGAACAAATCAAACATGAAGGACAAACTGATTGAACTTTGAATCTAATCACCGCCGATCCGTGACCGCTTTAAAGCCCTGGGTCACTTAGGGTTCATCTAGTCTAAGCTCTACGAGTTTAGCTACTCATGTTTTTCACAAAAGAAACAAAGACATAGATAGAGTTCATCTTGAACATAGGAAGAAGAGAAAAGGATCTGAAAAACCTAATTAAGATGTCTTCGGCAGAACTTCGATCTCCGATAAGCTGCAATCCTAGCTCCGAGTCTTCGACATGAAAGGGATGGTGTAACGATCTATTCCTGGCTCTTCGAACTCTAAACTTTACTTCAGAACTCTTGAGAATCCTTGAAGTATTTGGTATTTTTGATGTATTGTGTAAAAGTATGTATCTCCAAAAAAGTAAAGTGTTTGGGTCGCCAGTTAAGTATTTATACTTAACCCTAATACTGACCCGGTTTTGCCTGGAATTTTCGCTGAAAATATAGTGGAATTTTTGGCGAAAATCTCTTTGAAAATGGGTTGATCGCCGGCTGTTTTCTCCTGTGATTTTCGAACGCCGGGTTCTCGGTGAAAACTTGGTGTTTTCGCCAAAAACTTCTTCTTGAATGCACTGCCGATTTGTGCATGAGTTTTTGCCGAAAACTCCAAGGGATTTTCAGCGAAAACTTCTTTGTAAATGGAGCAGGAATTTGGTTCGACTTGATTGACTCCTTGGATTGATTCCGGTGCGATTCCTCGAGGTTCCAACGCCTTAGACACGTCCTTGGCTACTTTATTTGATGGCAAAAACCTGTGTGCTAACATGAAAACACTAGAAAAACCATCAAATAGACCCGAAATGGGCCAAAGTAACACAAATGGCACGAGATAGAGTAGTTGAGTGAATATTCGTTATTCTACCCTAAAAACCATGTCTTAAGCAAGGAAATGTCACTTAAATGAGGCTGATAATCACGTCAAATCGAGTGTCATCAGGTAGCATCAGAACTGGTGCATTAGTGAGTCTCTCCTTCAATAGCTCAAATGCCTCTTGCTGAGGTGTTCCCCAATGAAAGGGTACATCCTTTTTCACTACGGCCGTGAGTGGTGCAGCAATAGTACTGAAATCCTTCACAAATCTTCGATAGAAACTGGCCAAACCATGAAAGCTCCTAACATCAGATATGTTTGTGGGAATTGGCCAAGACTTGATTGCCTCTATTTTTCCCTCATCAACACTGATTCCTGTAGAACTAACAACAAAGCCAAGAAACACAAGGTGATCGGTGCAAAAGACGCACTTTTTCATATTGGCAAACAGTCTTTCCTTTCTAAGGGTTTCTAACACCAATTTTAAGTGTCCACTATGATCCTCTAAATTAGATGAGTAAACCAGAATATCATCGAAGTAAACGACTATAAATCTGCCTATGAAAGCCCTAAGCATGTGGTTCATCAATCTCATGAATGTACTAGGTACATTTGTCAAACCAAATGGCATAACCATCCACTCATATAAACCATGTTTAGTTTTAAATGCGGTTTTCCATTCATCTCCTTCCTTCATTCGAATTTGGTGATATCCAGATTTTAAATCAATCTTTGAAAAGATAGAAGCACCATGTAACTCATCTAGCATATCATCAATTCTAGGAATAGGATGACGATACTTTACCGTGATGTTATTGATCGCTCGACAGTCTACGCACATCCTCCATGATTTATCCTTCTTTGGCACGAGGATAACCGGTACGGCACAAGGGCTCATGCTTTCTCGAACATGCCCTTTGTCCATTAACTCATCCACTTGTCTCTAGAGCTCTTTGGTCTCTTCTGGATTGGTTCTATATGCGGCCTTGTTAGGGATGGATGCTCCTGGAACAAAGTCAATTTGATGCTCAATTCCCCTAATCGGTGGTAGTCCTTTAAGAGTCTCATCCGGAAAGACATCTTCAAATTCCTGTAATAATGAAGAGATAACACTAGGAAGAGAATCGATTACATTAGCATAATCAAAATTCAAACACTCCTTGTATACGATAACCACGAGTGGCATCCTAGAGGTTAAGGTTTGTTTGATCTCACCACGTGTAGCTAAAAGGATTTCTCTCCTCTCGGCCTTACCTTTTCGAGCTCTATGACATACCATTTCTGTTTTTGCACTCGAAGGGGTGTCACTCTGTTTCTTTTCACTCTTCTCTCTTGTTTTGAGCTCCATCTCTTTCTTCTCTCTAGCCTCACAAAGTTGTTGCTTCTCCAATTGATCTTGGTACAATTCGGTTGGTGACAAAGGCTTGAGCTTGTAGGTTTGCCCTTTATGGATTAAGGAATATCGATTAGCCCTCCCATCATGAAGAGAAAATCGATCAAATTGCCATGGCCTCCCAAGCAGAATATGAGCAGCCTCCATAGGTACTACGTCACAAAGAATTTCGTCAGTGTATCGACCAATACTGAAAGGGACGTATACCTGCCTTGTCACTTTTAGCTCTCCTGGTTTGCTAAGCCATTGAAGTCTGTATGGCTTAGGATGTCGAATGGTGGTGAGCTTCATGCCTTCCACAAGATCTTGACTTGCTACATTCGTGCAACTTCCTCCATCGATAACTAGATTACAAAGTTTGTTGTGGATGACACAACGAACATGGAATAGGTTCTCCTGCTGATCCAACTCGTCTTTAACTAGAGTGCTCAATGCTCGAATGGCCACTCTATTGAACTTCACCAAACCTTCTGGAACCTTTTCTTCCTCTTCCTCCGATTCCTCCTCTTTGATTTCCTCCTTGTCGTCCTCATCGTCCGTGAACACTTCTCCATCTCGGATCACCATAGTGGCTTTATTAGGGCAGTCCCTAGCCATATATCCACGCCCTTGACATTTGAAACAAAGAATTCAACTCGGCCGATTAGCAGTATTTGAAGAACCAGATTTAGGATTTGGGGTACCTTTGAGTGGTTTTAGGTTTGTTAAAGCCTCCCGAGGTGCCTTCCTCTTTCTTCATGGTATTCGTCTTCCATGATGGTGTGGTAGTGGTTGGTGTACTGGACCTTCGTCCGGTGCCAAGTTTGAGTTGCTTCTCCACTCGAATTGCTAGTTGCACCAATTCATCATAGTCGATGAAATTCTACAAGTTGACTTGATAGGCGATTTCCCTATGTAAGCCTCCTAGGAAACGTGCAATCTTCGCATCCTCATCTTCAATTAGATCAAATCGAGACACTATCATCTCGATCTCCTTATGGTAGTCTTCAACTGTCATACCACCTTGCTTTAAAGCTTGTAACTTAGTGTGTAAATCTCGGCAATAAGAAGCTGGAACATACTTCCTTCTCATGACACGTTTCACATCCTCCCATGTTCCAATAGGCCTCTTCCCTTCGCGCTCCCTTTGTCTAACTTTCTGACTCCACCAAACAGAAGCGTAGTCAGTAAATTCTACAACAGCAAGGGTTACCTTCTTGCGATCAGAAAATTGATGGCATTGGAAGAAGAATTCCATCGCCCTCTCCCAATCGAGATATGCATCCGGGTCTGATTTCCCTTGGAATTTGGCAACCGAAATTTTTACTCCTCGGATATCATCGTCCAACATCACTCCTCTTAAAGCTTCTCTATGTGGCCTTGCTCCACCTCGTGGAGGTGCATCATCGTCCACATCAGAATCATCTACCCTTGGCTGATTATTCTGGATGGCCGCGGTGAGGGTTTGAGCCATAGTGTTGAGTGCTTCATGGAACTTCGTCCTCATCGCATTCATTGCTGCTTCCAACCCTGCTGGATCTGTCATCTTGAACAATGATTAGCCACAATGGCCTCGCCAACCCTCTCTAATGAACCTCACACACTCTTTCTTTTGCCTCTCGTGTTTCACACAAGTTTTTGGTGAGAATAAAATGAAACATAAATTGGCAATAAGCAAGTTTGTTATGAGCAGTTGCAAGTTTCTTCAAAGCATTAGAAGTCAAGTAATTCGAAATTCAAGTAAACACAACCCTAGCTGAGTTCACTCTAAGCCCTAGTCAGATTTCTTTGCTGGGTTTTCGAAAAACAAACTATTCAAAATGAATTTGACTTTGAAAGAACAGAAATTGTTTACCCCCCCCCCCTTTCTTAGATTTCAGCTATAACTTCTAGACACAATCTTGGTGAGGTGGTTTTGCTTTGATTGGGTCGAAATTATTCTTTTGGACCTCTTGATTTTTAACTTTGTTTCTTCTTAACCTGCACACCAGCTTTTACCACCAAGAAATTGTTAGTACAAAACTATAAATCTGAAATCACACAAATCACCATTCAGCCAATAATGCTATGATGCTACAGTTTTAGCGGTATCAAATAACTAATCTACCAAGGTAGACTAGATCGTATTCTACTCGAGATCTCTTCTTCTTGTCTACTCAAATATGTTGGCAAATTACTCAAGTTTAAACAGGTTGTGCGTGGTGTGAGTTCCACGACTTCTAATCTAATGAACAAAGGAAAATAAAAGGCAGAAATATTAAAAGGTTGACTAACGAGAAGATAGACGAGCTTAGATTTCGAATCCCCCTTTAGATCACCAAAGCAACAACAATCACAAGACCAACGGTTTTCAATTCTAATTCAATCAATTTCTATACACCACCATAACTCCATACCCTTAGGTTTAAGACTGGCGAATGTTCGCTCTATCCGATCTAACTACCAAGATTAACTAGCCACCCGGGTTTGGTCGCTTCTCGCAACGACTTAATTAACTGGTACAATTACTAACGATTTATGAGTTACTCTTGCAGTGGATTAACCCTAATTGGTTCCTACGAAAGGCACACTCCAATTATAAGGTTAACTGGTTGAATTGATGTTTTAAAGAGAGTTGAGCGTTCGCTTCTATCCTCAGCTTAACAAGAATCTAAACTAGGTGATCAAGGAAGACAGATTTAAGCGCCAAAGCAGAGAACCGTCTAGCGACTAACCCTAGCTTGCAAAAACCTAATCTAGGGGACCAACCAAAAAAGAAACATGAACAATCAAGAACAAAACAACCATGCAAAGAGAAACTGATTGAACTTCGAATCTAATTACCGCCAATCTGTGACCGCTTTAAAGCCCTGGGTCACTTAGGGTTCATCTAATCTAAGCTCTACAAGTTCAGCTACTCATAACGATAACAGAAGAATCAAAGGCAACAAAGGAAATCATCATACAGAAGAAGAACATATAAGAACTAAAAAACCTAATTCTAACGACTCCGACGAAGCTTCAATCTCCTGGATCTTCAACTTTAAGCTTCAAGCTATTCGAGGTGGAAGGATGGCGTCACGATCTCTCCACGGATCTTCGAACTCTCTAAACTCTATCTATCGACCCTAAGGTCGTGGCTAATCAGCCAAAATTCGTGTGTGTCTAATCTGGCTTCAAAAAGTCTATATATAACCCCATAAACCCTTTACAAGTTGGAAAAGGCTGAAAATTAGGGTTTCTGCCCGGATTTTCAAGGGAATTTTCGCCGAAAACATCACCAGATTTTCGCCGAAAACATCACCAGATTTTCGCCGAAATGTTAGTTAAAAACCAGCTCCAACTTGTTTCGATGATTCCCGCTCCGTTTGAACTCCGATTTGGTCCCCGTTTGAAGTGCTGGACTCGTGAGAGAGTCCTCTATAATGTGGTAACCCAGAGGCTCAACATAAAAGCTCAAAAAAGGGTAAAAATAGCCAATAAATGGACATGTATGCACTAGGAGCCTATAATCACGAAGTTACGACAAATACACCAAATACTCATCAAAATGGCATCAAAGGGGCATGAAATGTCACTTAAATGGGGATAAAAATCACGTCAAATCAAGTGTCATCAATACCCCACACTTACGCTTTTGCTTGTCCTCAAGAAAACTGAAATAGAACACACTCAAATTCACAAATGACACGAGATTAAACTGAGATTCAATTCTAACAATTTGGTTTAGACTGTTCCACGTAGAAAGAGTGACCTACACATGCAAGAACATCAACCAAATAAATTTTTGATCTCACTAATCCGTGCACACTTCAAGTAGTAGTTTTAACAAAGCACGTTTCTTGGGAAAACAATTAATCATAATTAACCGACTACGATAACACCAATTCTAATCAAAAAGACTTTAAGCTCTAGCCATGATGTGGATGCGGAGGTAGGAAAAGTGACGTGGCTATCGACTCGACTTCATCCATTTCTAGATCTGTACGTTACATGTTCTAGCTAGGACCGATTTAAACAATGATTTATTTCAAGTTTTGACTTTTTCCTTCAATTTATTTACTGCATACTAGTGCTCGATACCAAACACTTCACTTAGGTGTTGGACCTGCCTAGCTCACAGTATTTGTGCTTATGCTAGTGCCCAACCTGAACACTTCACTTAGGTGTCGGGCTTGCCTAACTTTTTACATAAGATTTCGAATTGGATTTCCGTCTAATCTCAAGCCACAATCACAGGTGAACAAATATGGAGTGAAAAATATGGAAAAGCTAACATTTATCATCTTAGAATGGTGTTATCGAGCTTTGTTATTAACAAGTCAATCAATTCAATTAATTCAAGTTCAACTACAAGAGTGATTTATGATCTGTTCTGACCTAGACTCATTTAATATCAGTTCCGACACATTGGTTACAGGTTCTAAGTGGAACAGTCTAGACGTCATTTTCAAATTGAAGTCAATTTAACATCACAAGTCAAGAATTGAGCAATTCTATGCTAGAGAAATTTCAAAATTGAACCATAAAATCACATAAAATCAAGCAAGATCATGCATAATCCTAGAATCCTACCCCAACTTAAATGGTTATGTGTCCTCACAGGACTAAACTAGAGTATAGAGATACGAAGAACCTGGAATGAGATGGTCGGTGCAGTGGATGAACACGGAGAGTCCGGAGTGGAGCGGAGTAGCTACTCAAGTTCCTGCAAAAATAAAAACAACAAAAAGATCAAAAGGATATCGGGACAAGTGCCCCAGATCCACACATAATAAAAGTAGAACAAAGAAGGTTAGGGGAATTTTGAAAATATTTTGACTTTTTATTTTTTTTTAAACTGATTTTTGAAAATTTTCTGACCCAACTAAGATTTTCGCCGAAAACTGGTGAAGTTTTCAGCGAAAACTACTTTGAAAACAAAGACAGACGACTTAACTAAACATTTTCGTCGAAAACTTTCTAAAGTTTTCGGCGAAAACTAATTCAAAAACAGAAACAGACTCAAACAGACTAAACATTTCGCCGAAAACTTTGGATGTTTTTTGGCGAAAACAACTTTGAAAACCCACTAGAAAACAGACTCAAAGAAACTAAAGTTTCGGCGAAAATTTGGCCTGACACAGAAAATTAAAACAGATGAAAATAAAAGAAAACTAACATTTTGGCACCCCAAAACCGACTCGAACGACGAAAAAGACTGACTCAATAATTCAAAAACGGACTCCAGCCGTGGGTTGCCTCCCACGAAGCGCTCTCTTTTAACGTCCTTGAGCCAGACGGTACCTGTTAGGGACTCCAACTTAGGAGTTCCTTGAAGTCAATCGTCTTCTTCAAGGATAGCGGTTGAGTGCCATGTAGCACTCCAGACGGGTGATGCAGTCGGTAGTGCTCCAATAGATCGCGGTTCTGGTTGGATGACCAGTTCTTCTCGAATTCTCCTACTCGAGGAGGAAAGAGGTAGTACGACGCGACATGGTCAATGAGCTCCATCTTCTCTACAGGTTGACTCGGCTGAAGTGTAGGTGAGGGTATCTCCTCAGTCTCTGTGTGCTCCTCTTCGGCTTCAACTTCAGGTTGGATTGGCTCTATGTCTTCATCAACCACCACCGCCAAGGATTCTTCTAGCTCATAATAGTCATGGATAGGATCATCATCTTCTTCTTCGAACAGCTCTTGAGCGTCTTCTATCATTAACTGCTTTGGTTGCTCGAGCTTGATGTCCGTCGTGAGATGAGCTTGTAGCATTGAAGAGATACTATGCAAGGCAGATTGGGTTCTCGACGAGCATTGTTGATGTTCATGAAGCATCTCTTGGTTATCTCTAGCGCCTCTTCGATGCTCTTGTTGGTGTATCTCTTGGTAACCTTGTAGCATTGAAAAGATACTATCAAAGAGGGAGTCAAATCTCGCTGTTTGTTGTTGTTGTTGATGTAACATCTCTTGGTAATCTTCGATATATGGTGCTTCATTGATGTACCGCTCTTGGTACTGGTCATCCCACCTGTTATCCTGCATAATCAAAACTAAGAAGCACTACCCAGGTAAATCATGGAAATATGGAGGAAAAATAAATGGTAGAGCGGAAAGGTAGAAGAATAAAATGCCAACTCTTCTTTCAAACAATTAGAAGACTCCCCGGCAACGGCGCCAATTTGATGCTACAGTTTTAGCGGTATCAAATAAATAATCTACCAAGGTAGACTAGATCGTATTCTACTCGAGATCTCTTCTTCTTGTCTACTCAAATATGTTGACAAATTACTCAGGTTAAAACAGGTTGTGCGTGGTGTGAGTTCCACGACTTCTAATCTAATGAACAAAGGAAAATAAAAGGCAAAAATATTAAAAGGTTGACTAACGAGAAGATAGACGAGCTTAGATTTCGAATCCCCCTTTAGATCACCAAAGCAACAACAATCACAAGACCAACGGTTTTCAATTCTAATTCAATCAATTTTTATACACCACCATAACTCCTTACCCTTAGGTTTAAGACTGGCGAACGTTCGCTCTATCCGATCTAACCACCAGGATTAACTAGTCGCCCGGGTACGGTCGCCTCTCGCAACGACTTAATTAACTGGTGCAATTACTAACGATTTATGAGTTACTCTAGTAGTGGATTAATCCTAATCGGTTCCTACGAAAGGCACACTCCAATTATAAGGTTAACTGGTAGAATTGATGTTTTAAAGAGAGGTGAGTGTTCGCTACTATCCTCAGCTTAACAAGAATCTAAACTAGGTGATCAAGGAAGACAAGTTTAAGCGCCAAAGCAGGGAACCGTCTAGCGAATAACCCTAGCTTGCAAAAACCTAATCTAGGCGACCAACCTGAAAAGAAACATGAACAATCAAGAACAAAACAACCATGCAAAGAGAAACTGATTGAACTTTGAATCTAATTACCGCCAATCCGTGACCGCTTTAAAGCCCTGGGTCACTTAGGGTTCATCTAATCTAAGCTCTACAAGTTCAGCTACTCATAACGATAACAGAAGAATCAAAGGCAACAAAGAAAATCATAATACAGAGGAAGAACAGATAAGAACTAAAAAACCTAATTCTGACGACTCTGGTAAAGCTTCAATCTCCTGGATCTTCAACTTTAAGCTCCGAGCTCTTCGAGGTGGAAGGATGGCGTCACGGTCTCTCCACGGATCTTCGAACTCTCTAAACTCTATCTATCGACCCTAAGGTCGTGGCTAATCAGCCAAAATTCGTGTGTGTCTAATCCAGCTTCAAAAAGTCTATATATAACCCCAGAAACCCTTTACAAGTTGGAAAAGGTTGAAAATTAGGGTTTCT
Organism: Linum lewisii; assembly: GCA_034768395.1. Classification (NCBI taxonomy): domain Eukaryota; kingdom Viridiplantae; phylum Streptophyta; class Magnoliopsida; order Malpighiales; family Linaceae; genus Linum; species Linum lewisii. Next base: position 31,980,397 of record CM068298.1, read on the forward strand.
GCCCAAATTTTCAAAGGAATTTTCGCCGAAAACATCACCAGATTTTCGCCGAAAATGTTAGTTAAAAACCAGCTCCAACTTTTTTCGATGATTCCCGCTCCGTTTGAACTCCGATTTGGTCCCCGTTTAAAGCGCTAGACTCGTGAGAGAGTCCTCTATAATGTGGTAACCTGGAGGCTCAACATAAAAGCTCACAAAAAGGGTAAAAATAGCCAATAAATGGACATGTATGCACTAGGAGCCTATAATCACGAAGTTACGACAAATACACCAAATACTCATCAAAATGGCATCAAAGGGGCATGAAATGTCGCTTAAATGGAGATGAAAATCACGTCAAATCGAGTGTCATCATGCTACTATTTTTTTGGGGATTTTTTTTTATAATCAAAAGAAGAACAACAGAAGCTTTGATCCAAGAGTCGAACCGAGCTCTGATACCAAACTGATATGAACCAAAGCCAAGGTTGGCTCAATCCACACAACTCGGTTTGAACAATTTGCAAACGAAAACACAATCAGGATAGAAGATGGAAATCGGACCTAGAACCCTTAGCTATAGAGCTAAGAACTCAAGGTATCTAGTGTGTGCGGTACCACGAACTAAGGGTGAATACCCTTATTGGTGAACCTGTTGTTGACGATTCAAACAAATAACTAACAAAGCTAAGAAGCTAGGGTAGATCGTATTCCACGGGCCTTCTATGATTGACTACTCCAAAAACTAGCAAAATACTCGAATGTAAGCACTTCGTGCGTGGTGTGAGTTCCACGACTTCTAATTCTAAGAAATGCAGGGAAATTTAAAAATTAAACTAAAGCAGATTGGAAATTAGGGTTGAAAACAAAGATGACAGACGAACTTAGACTATGAATCCCCCTTCGTTCCCCAGAGCATTGGCAATCAACAGATCAGCGGATTTCGATTCTCATTCAATCAATTACTAAGACATCACCATAACTCCTTACCCTTAGGTTCTTAGGTTTAAGACCGGCGAACGTTCGCTCTATCCGTTCTAACTACCAAGATTAATTAGCCGCCCGGGTACGGTCGCCTCTCGCAACGACTTAACTTAACTGGTGCAATTACTAACGATTTATGAGTTACTCTTGCAGTGGATTAACCCTAACTGGTTCCTACGAAAGGCATGCTCCAATTATAAGGTTAATTGTTCAATTCGATGTTCTAAAGTAAGGCGAGTGTTCGCTTCTATCCTTAGCTTAACAAGAATCTAATCTAGGTGATCAATCCAGACAAGAAACATGAACAATGAAGAACAAATCAAACATGAAAGAGAAACTGATTGAACTTCGAATCTAATCACCGCCGATCCGTGACCGCTTTAAAGCCCTGGGTCACTTAGGGTTCATCTAGTCTAAGCTCTGACGAGTTTAGCTACTCATGTTTATCACAAAAGAATCAAAAACAAAGAAAGAGTTCATCATCCAGAGGAAGAACATAATAGAATCTGAAAAACCTAATTAAGACGACTCTGACAGACTTCGATCTTCGGTAAACCGCAATCCTAGCTCCGAGTCTCCAAGGTGGAAGGGATGGCGTCACGATCTCTTTCCGGCTCTTCGAACTCTAACTCTTCGCTCCCGAACTTCAGAGAATTCTTGGAATTGTGATTATGAAAGTATGTTATGAGCTCTCCTGATTTGGGACGCCGGTTAACTACTTATACTTAACCCTAATTCAGCCGGATTTCTTCTATTATTTTTGCCGAAAATAAAGGATTATTTTCGCCGAAAAGGATGGTGTAAATGGACGGTCCTTTGGCTGGTATCTCCTGTGATTTTCGCTTCGGTCGATAACTTAACAGTTTTGCTGAGAACTCCTTCAGCCAGTCATCAGTTGATTTGTGCTGATATTTTCGCCAAAAATACTAGGATATTTTCGGCGAAAATTCCTTTGTAAACCGGGCAGGAATTTTCTGAACTTGATTGGATCCTTTGATCGATTCCGGTGCAATTCCTCGAGGTTCCAACGCCTTAGACATGACCTTGGCTACTTTATTTGACGGCAAAAACCTGTGCTAACACAAAAACACTGGAAAACCATCAAATAGACCCGAAACGGGCCAAAGTAACACAGATGGCACGAGATAGGGCAATTGGTTGAATATTCGCTATTCTACCCTAAAAACCATGTCTTAAGCAAAGAAATGTCGCTTAAATGAGGCTGATAATCACGTCAATTCGAGTGTCATCAAAATACCCCACACTTAAGCTTTTGCTTGTCCTTAGGCAAACTGAATAGAAACGCTCATGTTCAAAAATGATAAGATCGATTAAATTGGAGCTCAATCAAACACAATGAATTATTAGACAGCTAATTCCTAGAACAAGAAACCTGACATGTATACAGATCAGCCAAACAACCTGGTCTCACTAATAAACTGCACACGATAAGTAATTATAACCAATTATGCACGAATTTGACCTGACCGACCAGACTCCTCACACATGATAAATATAGTACAACGGGAACTCTCACTCTCTGTGTTTAAGGACGTGTTTCTGCTCTCGATCATTTTCTGTTACTGAATTTTGCCATAGGTTTGCAATTCGACCACATCTCCACCACTGTGACAACACGAGTATCTAGTCAAGAAGGACTTCCCTGCTAGGATCGTACTGAATTCTACACTACTTGGGTTTATGATGCGATGGATGAAGGGAATGTATGATGATGGCTTTGTGCGGTGTAGCTTTCGACTAACTTCCCTCGAATCTAATCTATGGCTCCCTACCGTCTAACCAGACACGGGTGGAATAGTGAACGCTCGTCCTATGATACCCTCAAGCAACCTAGCACTTATTCTTTTTCTTTTCACGATTTTTCTTTTAACTTCGTTCTTCCATCTGTAGGGAGAAGAACGTTTTATTGAACTAAAACTTTGAAACTTTTCTGATTTTTCTTATTTTTCTTTTCTTCATTTTTTTTTGAATTTTTTTTTTTTCTTTTCTTACTTGACTTTTCTTTTCTTTTGTGCCGATTCTTTCTTTTAGTTGCTAGAGGGGTTTACACGTCTGGACATAATAGCTAAGACCACCTATTTAATGGCTATAGGCAGGTTACCACAAACCGACTTCCGGTAGGTCAATCTAGAACTACAACCACAGGGGATCAGTGGGGAATGAAAGAAATGGGAAATGGCTGTAATGTATTATCGAACCGAAAGAACAGGCCAAGCTCAAGGGTCTAAACCTAATGGATTTATCGTTAGGTAGGCTATCTGGCTTAGTAGCTGAATCTAGGTGCCCCTATCCTTCTAGAACTCGTGTCATCGTGTGGTCTCAAGTAGGTCTCATGCAAATTCTAACTCATTCAAGTAAACAGAAAACCAGTCAGAAAGAATTAAAATTGCAAGTTACGTGCAATGGATCAAAAGCTCACATTTGGTTTGCTAGTCGTATTCGGTCATTTTCATGCAATCAAGGCTACAAACTACAAGTGTGATTTAAAAATTCTGTTCTGACCAGGCAGTTTAGCATCAAAGTACACAAGTTGGTTCTCAAGTTCTAGGTTAAGCAGTCTAAGCATCATTATGAAGGTTTGAACAACAACTTAACATCAAAAATCAAGAACTGAGCCATTCTAATGCTAGAGAGACTGGAATGGAATCACGAGGCACACACAAAACACAATCAAGGGCAATCAAGTTCATGCATCCTACCCCACACTTAAATCGGACTGTGTCCTCACAGGACTAGAATTAGAGTTCAGAGTGAAGCAGAAGAACCTGGACCGAGATGATTGGCGTAGGGGATGAGCACGGGTCCTTGGAGAAGAGGCGATCTACCAAAGCGAAGCAAAGGGAATCTGCCTACTGCCTACAAAACAAAAACAAATGAAACATAAAAAGGAAACCGGGACAAGTGTCCCGGATCCACACAGAAAAAAGGTGGATCGAAATCCGAAAAGAATAAATAAAAAGAAAGGATAAGGAAAAGGACACCACCTGATCATGGCTGGTCAGGGGCGTCGGGGGGTGGAAAGTGGAGGTGCTCGCCGAGCTGACGTTGCCACGCCAGCTGTGCCTCATACCGCCTATCGGAGCGGCGCATATGTTGCTACATAATAGTCCATCTAGCCTCTTGAGTGACGTTGTCGGTGATGCGCCACTCCTGCAGTCGCTCATACAGCTCACCAATGTTCGCGGGGTGTGGTCGGTGCTGAGGGTGAGGCGCCTGGTATGGATCTGGAATGTGCGGCGGCGACTGGTGTGCATACCCTGCCTGATGATGTGGCGAGGGTATATAGTCATGGAACTCTGGCTGCGGCTGCGGCTGCTGCTGCTCAACATCATCTTCTTCCTCCGATTCGGCTACATGCTGGAGGGGAGGATCTCCTGCCACTTGGGGACTGAGGTCCAGCTCTAGGTCGTACTCGACCGCTAAGTCTCCTCCAACGGTCCTAACTTGGTGTCGGGGAATGTTCGGGCCATATTCATGGCTGATGCCGAAGGAGATGATGAGCTGACCTATGAAGTTACCTTCCAGGAGTGCACGAGGTGGCGTTCGCCTCTTGGTCTTCTGGCGGAAGATGCGAGCAAGCACCCATCCGGGGTGAAGGGGGTAGCTCTCTCTGATGGCTCGGAGAAGCATAAGCTCCTCCTTGAGGATATGGTGGCGATCCTTATCTGGAACATATAAAAGTGATCTACGCCAAACCATATGAATAAATTTAAAGAGAGGATGAGAGAGCGACTTAACTGAGTTATGCTCCCCAAGGAGATCGCCAGGCACTCCTGTCATGTGGCTCCAGAGTGCATGGTACTCCTCCTCGTCATCGTCGTCGCCCAGCCGAGGTGATGGCCATGATAGTGCTCGTAGGGGATACCTAGATGAGCAGCAAACTCATCATAGGTGAGCGTCCTATACACCCACCCAGATAGAAGGTAACAACCTTCTGGCCTTGCCTCCTCTTATGCTCATCCAGATCAAAGGTTGCCCAGAACTCCTGAAGGGCGATGTCTAGGAAGTCGGCAGCTATGGTGGTCAGCTCTAGGAGGCCGGCCGGTGCTAGGGCGTCATGCACGTTCCGGTGGTAGTCCTCGTCGTGCTCGCTGAGGGACTCCATGAAAAGAGGGCGTACCTTAGCTCCCCGAACATGCTCCTCGAACCGCTTTAAAGCCCTGAGTCACTTAGGGTTCATCTAGTCTAAGCTCTAACGAGTTTAGCTACTCATGATTATTACAAAAGAAACAAAGACAAAGAGAGAGTTCATCATCCAGACGAAGAACAGAAAAGAATCTGAAAAACCTAATTTAGACGACTCTGACAGACTTCGATCTTCGGTAGATAACACTCCTAGCTCCGATTCGTCGAGATGGAAGGGATGGCGTCACGAACTCTAACTCTTCGCTCCAGAACTTGAGAGGATTCTTTGAATTCTGATTTCGAAAAGTTGTATTTTGTGAATTATGATGTATATCCCCTCCTTGGGCCGCCGGGTTAAGTATTTATACTTAACCCTAACTGATCCGGATTCCTCTAATATTTTCGCCGAAATTCTTGAGGAATTTTCGGCGAAAATTCCTTTGCAAATGAGGGGGTATTTTTCGCTCTTCTCTGGACTCAGTTTTCGGTTCGAACACTTGATCGATTTCGCCGAAAATTCCTTTGACTCGGCACCAGTTGATTTGTGATGTTATTTTCGCCGAAATCAATAGGTAATTTTCGGCAAAAATATCTTTGTAATCGGGCAGGATTTTGTTTGACTTTGATTGGCCCCTTTGAGCGATTCCGGTTCAGTTCCTCGATGTTCCAACGCCTTAGACACGTCCATGGCTACTTTATTTGAAGGCAAAAACCTGTGCTAACACAAAAACACTAGAAAACCATCAAATAGACCCGAAACGGGCCAATGTAACACAAATGGCACGAGATAGGGCAATCGATTGAATATTCGTTATTCTACCCTAAAAACCATGTCTTAAGCAAAGAAATGTCGCTTAAATGAGGCTGATAATCACGTCAAATCGAGTGTCATCAATTAGTGTTTCCAAAAAATTCTCTATTCCATTTTCGCAACTTCTAAGAAAGGGCTGATAAATTATGATTAATACCCAAATAGAATTCCAAGAGCTATAGAGAACATGTGGAAAGTACACGTGCGTGTACTGTGATACACGCCGTGTATTCTCAATACACGCCGTGTACCTTAACTCTAAAAGTTACAGAAGCTCGTCGAAATTGACTGGTGCTGATACACGGTCGTGTGTTGTAGATACACGCCGTGTATCGTACCCTAAAAATAAAAGATGGATTTTGCACGGAAATCCATAACTTCTCATTCCTATCTCTCTCCACGAAAAGCCATTGACGAACCAGTTTCGAGCAAACTTTAGAGGGTGATTTCGGGAGCTGTAGAGGTCGCAATTGAGTTTCTATTGTTGCTATGAGTTCGTAGCGACGAGGAGAAGAGATCACTAACTTCAATTCCTGGTTTCTGGGTGTAGGTCGCGGTCAGTGAGGAGGGTTAGGCTACGAGTTTGGAGTTGGGGAAACCGAGTTTCTGAGGAACTACAAGGCGATTAGAGCCTCGTCTTCTATTCCAGGTGAGGGCTTAGCGCTGTTAGGTAGTTTGGACAGCGTGAGGAGTTCTAATTTTGGCTTAGATAGAAGCTAGGACTTGCATGAAATTGATGAGTGTAAAAGGGGTAAATCGTGCTATGAAATGTGTTCTGTCTGATTGTTGTTTGACTGTTGTTGATTGTTGGGTTTGGGGAAATGGTAAGAAATGAAATGCATAATGGATTGACTTAGAAATGAGTGATAGGGCAGAATTTGGGAAACGGATGCAAATGATTTGATATGTTGTTTGTCAGTTGTGGTTGCAGGAGAATGACCCTCCCAATGTGGGGTCATTCTGAAACAGAGAAACAGGTGAGTGGTTCCTAGACTCATGACATGGTTACCCCTGTACTTGCAGATGGGGGTGGCCGGTGAGCTAGTGAACACTCTTTGTGTGTTGTGTTGTATGAGCGCAGGTTATGGAACTATGGAAGCGGATGGTGAATTGTGAATGAGAAGTGGATTCATATGTGATATGGATGTGAATGGATGTTTGTGAATGGAATAGCATGACTTGTGAATTGTATGTGAAAGTAGAACCGGAAGGAGCCCACACTACCCACCCGTGATTATGGATGATTGAGTCGGATCCACTGGGGTGGATCCCCTTGACATGGGTGTTAAGGGTGTTGTTGGATTATTCGATGAGAGATGATGATGTAACGCGTTCCCCATGCGGTAGGGGAGCGCGAGGACCTCCCATGCAGTAGAGGGTGCGTCGGTCGGCCGGTGCTGGTGTGGATAACTCCTTGGCACCTAATAACTCATCTAGAATGTTTATTTGTGCTTGGATGTGCGTGTATGTATTGTGGTGTATATGGATGTTGTATGTGAAATTGAGTATGAACCATGTGATGTTTATGTGTGTTGATTCGATTATGTTTATGATGTTATGGTTTGTTGAATGAGAATGAAAAACTGGCCTACATGATCACCTAGACTGCTTTAGGACACTAAAAACTAGAAGGGTTAAAGTCAGGTCCCGTTGTCGACGTCTTGTGCAGAGTTTGGGACCACTCCATTGGTTTAGGACAACATGTAGGTAGGAATAGTGGGATCACTCAATTGCAATAGGAAATTGATCCCTTTCTCCCTTTCAGGATCTCGTGGCTAGTGAGAGTGGTGGTAGTGTTCAGAGTCGAGGGTGGATTTCCAGAAGTTCTGGACTGAAGCTATGAGGTGAAGACTGGAGCCTACTCGGAGTTGACTTTCCCTTCATTTCAGTTGACCTTGGACGTTTTGAGGGGTTTTTCATGGATTAATGTTCTTGGATTTATGTTGGATTTTTATGGTTTTATGATGAACTTGAGATTGTAAACTGTTACACGTATTTCATGGTTTATGTATGGAGGCCTCTATCTCATTTATGTTCTTTAAAACCTTGGTTTTACTCTGTCATTTTAACGATTTTTACTCAGTGACACACGGGACCGGTTCAACCACGGGTTTCGCCGAGTTGATTCAGGATGGGTGTTACAAATGGTATCAGGGTGAAGGGGGTAGCTCTCTCTGATGGCTCGGAGAAGCATAAGCTCCTCCTTGAGGATATGGTGGCGATCCTTATCTGGAACATATAAAAGTGATCTACGTCAAACCATATGAATAAATTTAAAGAGAGGATGAGAGAGCGACTTAACTGAGTTATGCTCCCCAAGGAGATCGCCAGACACTCCTGTCATGTGGCTCCAGAGTGCATGGTACTCCTCCTCGTCATCGTCGTCGCCCCAGCCGAGGTGATGGCCATGATAGTGCTCGTAAGGGATACCTAGATGAGCAACAAACTCATCATAGGTGAGCGTCCTATACACCCCACCCAGATAGAAGGTAACAACCTTCTGGCCTTGCCTCCTCTTATGCTCATCCAGATCAAAGGTTGCCCAGAACTCCTGAAGGGCGATGTCTAGGAAGTCGGCAGCTATGGTGGTCAGCTCTAGGAGGCCGGCCGGTGCTAGGGCGTCATGCACGTTCCGGTGGTAGTCCTCGTCGTGCTCGCTCAGGGACTCCATGAAAAGAGGGCGTACCTTAGCTCCCCGAACATGCTCGATCTTCTGGAAGCACTCGAAGTAGAAGTCAGGTAGACGAGCGATAGTGCGATGGTACCCAGCCCGACGAGGTAATGCTGGAGGAGGGCCCTGAACGGCGGGTGTGACGGGAGCGGGGGCTCTGGAGCTCGAGGCGGCATCAAGTCGTGCCTTGGTCCTGCGCTCATAAGTGGTGTTCCTAAAACCAGAACGAAACCAGATCAGTCAAACTTAAAACCCTACCCCACACTTAGTAGAAAAACTCAATTTCACAAAGAAATGAGGGAAACCGAGTGGGGGTAAGCAAAACAGAGTAACCGGTAATCATAGACAGTAAAATACATGCTTAGGAACAGCCAGAATTGGATAAGCACAATCAGAGTTCAAAGAGTCAAACCGACATTCAGAAAGTCAACACTATAGCATAATGAACCCTAATGTAACATCCATCGCGAACCGACCGGGGTTGAACCCATGGTCAAACCGGTTGAACATCACTCGAAGATTCAGCAATGAAATTAAAGGAGAAACAACATTGAAATCGATTAAAACATAAATCAAGAATAAATCGGAAGCGCCTCCATTATTAAAAACCAAAACCAAAATACAAATTACAATCCAAACCAAGATTTCCTTTACAATCCCGAAGTTCAAATCAAACGATACAAAACATCCCCAACCCAAAATAGTCAACGTAAAACCCAAAAGATGGTCAACTCCTGTCCAAGCCTCCGAAGATCTTCTCCACGCCAACAACACATCGACACTCGACACACAAATAAGCTCCCAAACTTTCACTCACACACTCTAACACGCGCACCTGAAAAGAGACACTGGAGGGGGGTCAGTTTCCTAATGAAACTGAGTGAACCCACTAGATTTAACTATGCGTCGAACCTAGCCAAAAGGAGAGATTCCAAACTCCTCACATAACATCATCAATGGAATCAGACTCAACCTTTACCGATTTTAAATCCCTAGCACAGTCTAGGTGGTCATACAGTTGCCATTCTCAGTTCAACATTCTCAATCCACATTAATAGTAATATAACATAGTTTATCATGCACACATATTAACATCATATCACCAGACAACTCATCATCATACATCCAGGAAGCGTCATACATGCAGGTCATACATGCACCTCACAAGTCATCTTGCACATCACCATCAATGAGCACACACATACACAACCCACACCATCATAATACGCATTAACCACTAAGCATCAAACCCACGGTTAAAACCATCAACACCAAACAGTCCTCAGATCAACCCACAACCCCCACAACTCATCACATCACATATCAGTTCATACACTCATCCAGCACAACACACACACACACACACAAACAGTACACCACTTCATTTACTAGGTGAGTTAATTAGGCGCCATAAGGAGTTGTTCCCCCGCTACCCCGCCGGCCATCACATCATCCCGACGCATCCATAAAGGATCCTTCCCCGAAGGAGTATACCATCAGACGCATCCATATAGGATCCTTCCACGAAGGAGAACGACAACCGACCTTGGTAACCCAACCAAGGGATTCACCCCAGTGAATCGGACTCAATCTCAACCAATATTTCGGGTGGGGTAACGTTGGCTCCTTCCGGTTCTATCAATTTAATTTTAATAAACACAGGCATACCAAATTACACACATCACAAGCAATTCCATGCAACCAATTCCACCTTCCAATTCCACAATCCAGGTCCACAACACAATTCCACAGTCCAAATCCACATCACAAGTCAAATACACATGTCAACAACGCAATCTCAATCAATCAAACCAACTCTCAATTCCTCCAGCCAATTCCATTACCAAATTCCATAGGCCAATTCACGTACCAATTCCATTATTCCAATCCATATACCAAATCCATCATCTGATTCCATGTACCGATTCTCATCCCAATTCTATCAGTCAATTCCATGTACCAGTTCTATTGGCTAACTCTAAGTCATAATTCTACCATATTAATCACATGAACAACCTGACATCACACAAAACATCAATTCCACCGACATCAGCACATAACATCGATTCAACCAAATCATGTAATCACACCACCCAATTTTATTATCCAATTCTATGACATGGTCCAATATCCCTATCACTTTATCTACTCCTAACCCACATAGCACCCCTTTCACCCAAATATCTCATAACATCAAGTCATCCACCCAACACGTAACATTAACTCAATCCACTATCAAATATACTACCACAATTCATTTCACCCAACATCCCACACTCAAATCACTTTCCACTAAAATACAACATTTCACATACACAAACAATTTAAGGGTAAACGGCTAGCTCACCGGCCACCCCCACCTGCAAGTACAGAGACAGCCATGTCATGAGTCATAGTGTTACCCTCCTGTACATCCTTCATTGAACGACCCCACATTGGCGGGACCGTCCACCTGTTCGTCATTTAAGGGCGACCCCACATTGGCAGGACCACCCTCCTGCAACCACAATTAATAATTCCAAGCAGAAATACAGTTACAGCATAATACCCCAACCCTCCTACACTTGTTACTACATCCAATTCATTAATCATCATTGTTAATCATTCCCCTTTCCCAACATATAACCACAGCCAGCAATCATCTTCATGTTCATCACATAAACATCCAAACAACAATCATCAATCATCACAAATACACAAAAATCAAACGCAGAACAATTTCCCCTTTTACTCTCTTCCAATTCATGCAAGTCCTACATTCATCTAGATTAAAATTGCAACTTCTCACACCGACCATACTACCTATCGTACGCTAAACCCTCACCTTAGCCTAGAAGCAGCCCCTGAATTATGTCCTAGAACGTCCGTCTCGTCGTCCTGATTCCACCGGTCCTGACGGTTCATCGTTTGGAGTTCAAATGAGCAAGATTCGCCCCAATTACTGAACTGTCGTTCTCCGAACTTCTAGTGACCCAACTGAGCATTTCCCACGAATTTCCAGCATGGTTCGTCAACTTTTCCAGTTAAGCGACGAGGTCCCAAACTTCAGAAAGTAAACGAAAGTCACCCAAGTCCTCATCTGTCACAGTTACTACAGTTAGGGACCAAACAGATGCACCAAGTTCCCAAATTCACAGAACAGTCACTTAACTTCTGAAACTGCTGAAGGGTCACCAAACTTCCAGACAGTGGCGGTTTCATCCTTCTTCTTCTCCGACGAAGGTGGTGGACACCGGCGAGCCGCCACCGTTCCGCTCCCAACTTCTTGGAGTTGGAGTTTTCTTGACTGGAACCCGACTCTGATCTTCCCGCAGACCCCAAACTTGCCCGCTGATCTTTCCCCTTTCAATACCGATCGGAAACCCCTCATCAACGGCTCCGAAACTTGCTCTAGCCACCCATATCCGGCGTTCGACCCTTCTCCTCGCTTCTTAGGTGCTGACCGACGAGAGCTCCTCCTTTGAATGACGATGCCGCAACACCTTCCCCCGTCGAATCTCAATTCTCGTGCACCCTCCCTCTCTTTCTCACTCTGCTCTCCCATAGCATAACCCTCAGTTACAGAGTGCCGCCGCCAGGTCCTTGGGGTTCATGCCCTGCTCCCCGAAATATGGGATGCACTGGAACCCTTCTTCGACTCATTCCACTCCCTAGCACCGAAGATGGGCCAAGCCCAACGTTCCCATTCAAGCTCCCTGACCGAACGGCCACAAACTTAAGCCCAAATGGGCTGCCAACCTCTCCATTTCTTGTTAAATGATGCTGCTGCTTAATACACAAGCTCAAAAACGATTGGCTTAAAGCCAAAACAAATCTCCTTGTCCATCTTCCATCTCGCCACCTAAACCTATCCAAGGCTGGGTCAATTGGTTCAACCAGTTGATTCGGCTCACTGATTTAGAACTCGAACCCAATCAATTAACCTAAAATGATTTATTTCGTCAACGGAATAAATTACAATCGCAATTTAATTAATTAAATTCTAATTAAAATTCTCAAAGTCTTAACCAACGAGGTTTAACCAAGAATTTTAAATTCTAACCGGTGACTCGGAAACGGGATGTTACACCTAATCATAGCAAGACTATCACAAAGCGGAGAATGACAGTATAATATGATCTCAGATGGCAAACACAATAATCTGAACGAGAATGAACACATATGGCAGCCAAATGATCAAAAACAGTTCATGGTCAAACCGACATTTCTCACAAGTCAACATCACAAAGAATCAATCGTATGCATAACAACCCATGATCAAATGATATGAAAATTAAGCATGAAACTCCCTAAGCATGCTAGAACAGTTCAACAAGTTCAGCTAACATAGTTCACACGAAATCAGTCGGCACGCAAATCGAGGCAAATCGAAAATTCAACCCCAACGAAATTCAGCAATCAATATGTCAAAAGATTCGTAATGAAAAGTTCTACAACTTACCTTGAAGCCATGGATGCTAAAAACGAACGGTTTGGGAGAAATCAGTGAAAAACTCTGAAAACAAGGGTTTGGGTGAACTAGAGCTGTAGAGCTCCGATTCGGCTGTTCTATGGCTCAACGGGATCGGAAAAGGAAGGGGAAGGGAGCGGCGGCGGTCGGCGACGGTGGCGAAAGGCGGTGGCGACGGCGAAAATAGGTGGTGCGGTCGGCGGTTTTCGAAAATAGGAGGGGGGAGGTTTTGTTTTGTTTTGAAATTTTCGGAAATGGAAAGTGGGGAGAGAGAGGAAGTGTCGACCGGATTTTTAAAGGGATAAGGTCCGAAATTTGCCTTGTATTTTCGGCGAAAATAAGTGAAAGTTTTCGTCGAAAATATTAGTTAAAATCACTGCCGGTTTTCAAATGAATTTTCGCCGAAAACATGAATACATTTTCGCCGAAAATATGAAACAGGGATGTTTGGAAAACTCGGTGAAATTTCAAAGGGCGATTTCGCCGAAAATAGGGGTGCATTTTCGTCGAAAATTTTGAACTGCATGATTGAAAATATTTTCGCAAATCCAGCAAACTTCAGAAAATCACAATTAAATCCCAAAAATCCGAACAACCTCAATCAACTTGCAAACGACACTACGACACACAGACTATACACGAAAAATAAAAACACAAACAAACTTACACTTTTGGCTCCCCCGAACCGACTCTAAAACACTAAGGTTGACACAAAACAAAAACGGACTCCAGCCGTGGGTTGCCTCCCACGAAGCGCTCTTTTATTAACGTCCTTGAGCTGGACGATACCTGGACGGTATTAGGAGACATCCAAACTCAGATTCTCCTTAATGCTAGCATCGGAGTTCATAAAGTAGAGCTTCGGGGTTTCTCCGGTGAGCATGAATTTCTTCCCGTTCGCGTGTAAGAGCTTGGTTCGTCCGTCGCGAAGGTGGCCAGTGATTTTGAATGGTCCGAAAAGTTCCGTCAAAGGATCGTCTTCCACAAGGAAGACAGTGGATGGAACGAGAACGATCGGCTCCTTCTTTACTTTAATCTCCGGCTTGATATCACCAGGATCGGTGATCGTCAGTATTTGTTTAGGAGATGCTTTTGGCTTCCCTCCATACTTGTTCCGGCGCCGGTTTCTCAGAACGAATTGGTGGTGTAGCTGGCTCGGTGGAAGGTGGCAGAGATTTTGGTCTCCAAACCATTTGAGTTTGCGTCTTCTTATGATTCTTCCTTCTTGATCTACCAGACTCCTTGCTTGGTGGTTTAGAAGAGGCTTGCAGTTCCTTCTTCTTTTGCGGTTTCTGAACCGCAGCTTGTGGCTTCTTTGTCACAACCTGTTTAATGTCTGCAGCAACAACTGATCTAGACACACTAGAAGAGACATCAGTCACGGAGTTGACCAGAGTCAACTCCACAGTTTCAACAGCTAAACAATGGAATTCTTCATTCTTAGGGTTATATTTCATTCCGTCTTTAAGGCGGAACGTTATCGTGTCTTTACCAACCCTCAAAGTCAAAGAACCATTTGGAACTTTAATATTCATTCCAGTAGTAGCCATGAAAGGTCGTCCTATGAGAATGGTAGAATCATCCTCACTAGTGTCAATGATAACAAAGTCAGTTAAGAACGTGAACGGCCCACATTTAGTAACAACGTCTTTAATCTCTCCCTTAGGGGTTTTAAGTGATCTATCAGCAAAGATAAGTTGCACACTAGGCGGTTCAAGTTCTCCTAGGTTCAATTTTTCAAATAAGCTCGCAGGCATAACATTAACAGATGCACCATGATCAACCAAACAACGCTCTATCTCAACATCATTAATGACAAGAGGTAGAGTGAAAGAACCAGGGTCAGAACACTTAGCTGGATATGGAGAGGAAGGTTTCTTGATACGAATGTCAGGATATCCTTCTTTATTCCCCTTCATGCCAGTCTCGATCCTTGCATTTGGTAGCAATGCTCTTGGAAAAGGAGGCTTCACGACATACGGTGCAAGAGGAAGATCATCCTCCTTAGGCGCTGGTTTCTGTTCTTCCTCTTCCTTTTGAGATTCAGCGATCCTGCGCAAAACAGAACAAGTATCAGCAGATAGACTTGTAAATTTTCGGGCGGTTACCATCTTGGCTTGCTCCTTTCTCGGATTCGGCTCTGTCTGGCTCGGAAGTTGGCCAAATGGTCGACCGGATGCCAGCATGCTCGAGATGTTGTTCACAGCTTGCTCAATTCTTTGGCCGGCGGCTATCTGTTCTTGATTGAGAAGAGCTTGAGCTTTAAACTGACTGTCATGATCATTGAGTCTGGTGATGATCTGGCTAAGCTTCTTGTCCAGGTCACTAACGTTGTTTTCTCTCTGATGTTGCTGCCCTGGATAGGTGTTATTCAAGTATTGGTTCTGGCGGTTGCCAGGTGCAGTTCCATAGTTGCCCGGATTTTGATGCGGCGGCTGGTAGACACCTGCCGGCTGATGGTTAGGTTGGTTCTGGTTATGGTTGGCGCCATTATTGTAGGGAGGTCTATCTTGATAGTTCCCTTGCTGCCTGTAGTTGCGGTAGCCAGCATAACCATTCTGATTATTAACGAAGCCTTGTTGAATGAAATTTACCTCTTCGGCAGACCAGACTTCTGCCTTACCAAAATTCTGACAACGGCCTCCGTTATGTGCGCAAGCTCCACACCACTCGCAATCGGCAAGGTAGACAGAAGCTGCCAGCGGTTTGATTGGTGTGGTAGACTTCTTCAAATGCTTCTCTACTTCTGCCTTGATAGCCGCTTCGAGATCTAGCTTTCTCCTTGATCCTTCAGATTGTCGTTCCCAGTTCCTTGACTTGGAAGCACAGTTTGCGAAGTGAAGAAGAGCAACTTCAGGTGTAAGTGTAGTGCAATCTCCTTCAGCTAGAGAATTAACCCACTTGGCAGATTCTTCTCAAAGTCCTTGAGCAAAGATTTCAGCTAACTGCCTCTGCTCGAATCCATGATGCGGACAGTTGTAGAGAAGTTCTTGGAATCGATTCCAAGTATCATATAAGCTTTCTCCTTCTTTCTGGAGAATCTGGCAATGCTGTCCTTGATGGCAGTTGTTCTGGCTGGCGAGAAGTATTCTTCAATGAAGTCCTGAGCCAGAGTATCCCAATTAGTGTAGTAGCCAGGTGGTTTTCCAGTAAGCCACCTCTTAGCAGGGCCTTTCAGAGAGAACGGGAAAGCTCTCAGACAAAGAGTATTTTTGTCGAGGTTTCCGTTCTTGAAAGTGCTGCAGAGATCAAGGAAGTCTGCAAGATGAGTGCACGGATTGTCTAGTGGCCTGCCTTCAAATTGTAGATCCCTAGAGATCATGGTCAAGAATGGAATCTTGATCTCATAGTCAGGATCTCCTTCAATGCGCGGAACGGCAATGGCAGATCGAACGCTAGTCGCGCTCGGCTTGTTATAGTCTGCTAGACTCTTCTGTGCAGGTGGTGGTGGTAACTGATCGTCCATGGTAGGAGATGGAGGAGGTGAAAGTGATGCGGTGTATGAAGCGGATGAAGATGACGGTGAAGACGGAGATGAGGAACTCTCCTTCAGTTCCTCGATCTTAATCGGAGTGACGGGTGGATTGGATCTGCCTCTCTTCAAAATCTGTGATCATAGAGGTGGAGCAGAACTGCCTGGTCTCTCTATACTCTTAGCCTGTCCGGTTTGAGAGTGAGTCCAAGGACGGTGAGGCATACACCTGTAAACCTACAGATAACAAAGACAAACAAAACCAGTGTAAAATCGAAGTGGATGGAAAGGTGAAAGATGGAAAATAGAAGAATAAATTGCCAGTTCTTCTTTCAAACAATCAAAGAAGTCCCCGACAACGACGCCAATTTGGTGAACCTGTCGTTGACGATTCAAACAAATAACTAACAAAGCAAACAAGCTAGGGTAGATCGTATTACACGGGCCTTCTATGATTGACTACTCCAAAAACTAGCAAAATACTCGAATGTAAGCACTTCGTGCGTGGTGTGAGTTCCACGACTTCTAATTCTAAGAAATGCAGAGAAATTTAAAAATTAAACTAAAGCAGATTGGAAATTAGGGTTTGATGTGACTTTATTTGGTGCATTTTTAGCTTATCATTGACCTATGAAACGCCCGTGTTTGATCCTTAAATGCCATGCTTAATATGCTTTTATTGATGTTTTGTGCTAAGTGTCCATTTGTTGTCCGATTGCTACTTTCAGGCCATTTCCTTGTCTATTGGAGCTGTTTTCTTTGTATTTTCAGGTCTTGGCATTGAAGTACTGGTGACAAGGAGCACGTGGGATCAAACAGGAGGTCAATCGGAGCTAGGACGGAGGAGATATGGACGTGGCAAAATCAAAGAAAATACGACTTTCAGCTGAAGACAGTTTCGGCGAAAATATCATAGGATTTTCGCCGAAGAAGAAGTTTTCGGCGAGATTTTCAAGTCCTCGGTCCGAAAACTCGAAGCAGACAGAAGGCCTTCGATCATTGAGGATATTTTTGGCGAAAACATTCAAAGTTTTCACCGAAAACTTTAAGAGAAATGCTTAGCCGTTCGGTGTTCTCAAGGACGTTTTCGGCGAAAATGTTACACCATTTTTGCCAAAAATTCAAGGCTATTCCGGCGTGCTATTTAAGGAAGGCAGCGGACGAAAATAGGGGTATCAATTCATTATTTACACAACACCATCGCCGATTGCCCTCTCTCTCTCAATTTTTCATCATCAACTCCATCATCTCTCTCCCTCAAACACACACCAACCTCCCTCAATTGCTGATCAACTTGAAGATCTAAGTGAAGCCTTCCACCCTTGTATTGGAGCTTGAAGAGCCAAGTGAGAAGATCCTCCATGGAAGCAAGGATGATCTCCTCTCCTCAATTTCAGGTTTCCTCCATGGTTAAGCTAGGCTAAACTTAGGTTTAGTTTAGTGAGGGATGGATCAAGCTAGGATAGGTGATTGATTGTTTGGATTGATGTTCTTATAGCCATTTGTGTAAGATGATGATCCTAGACCTTGTGCTTTGTAGCCATTAGAGCTTGACTTGTTCTTTTGGTATTGTTATGTCTTTCAATTCATGAGAATGATTGATTGATGTTGATCTAAGGTTGTAGGATTGTAATTGGATGATTTGAGAGATTGGATTATCAAGTTACAACCATTTTGAGCTTGTTTTCCTTGTTGTCATTTTATCAAACACTTGGTGTGCATTTAGTTTTCTTTCATTTGAAGGTTGAAAGACCCTTGTGATTGCTAGACTAGTGTTATATGATTGACATGAGAGTGTCTTGCATCATTACCTTGTGCTAGATGATTGTTAGCATAGAATTCAAGTTCCAAGCATTTCATTGAGCTAGTTTAAAGCATTCCATTCCCTTTGTTCACATAGCGAGAGCATGGTGCATTTGGTCTAGGAATAGAGAGTCAATTGTGCGAGAGTTCGTTGATTCTACTTGAGTGAGATGCATGGTCATTAATTACACATCGTTGCTTGAGATTCAATCCAGCTTTCATGAACCTTGAGCTTGAAGAAACCCCTTGCTAGACTAAACTCCTTTCTCTTGTTTGATCCTCAATTTCTCTTATCAATTTTACCTTGCTTGTTTATGCTTTTTAGCTTGTTTTCTTTCAAAACCAAACTTCAATTTAAATGTATGGACCGTTTACGAACGTTGTGAGTATTAGCCTATGAGGGAACCCTGAGGAATACGACCTTGATAAATCTCACGCATCAAGTTTTTGGCGCCGTTGCCGGGGACCTCTCATTCCTAAGAAAGCAATTATTAGTGAACCGATCTTTACACTTCCTTCCATTTTCCTTTTAGCTTCCTTGTCACTTTTTGTTTACTTTGTTATCCCGCATCGTTGTATTACTCGGGTGTGTTCGTTGTGCTTGTTTGCAGGAAATTGGTGTTAGTGCATGAGGCGGATCACACGTCTCCAAGCACGACTCCAAGGCATCAAGGTCGTGTTTGAACCGCCAACTCGTTCTCCTCCTCACTTAGTTCATAGCACCACACGCAACACTATGTCTCAACATGGAGATGACGATGACCAATCGGTCCATTCACATCACACTAATGAAGATGATCAATCGCAAAGAGGTGCGAGGCGCACACTAGCCGATTATGCTCGCCCGACCCTCGAAGGGGCAGCCTCGAGTATCGTGCGAAGACCGGTAAATGCAAGAAACTTCGAGTTGAAGCCTAACATGATTCAGATGGTACAAAACGGAGTGGTGTTCAACGGTATAGATGGAGAGTGCCCATCTAGACACTTGAAGGACTTTCTAGAGATATGCGATACGGTGAAGAACGATCAAGTTCACCCGGATTGTGTACGACTCCGACTCTTCCCCTTCTCCCTCAAAGGTAGAGCCAAGTCTTGGTTGGAGAACCAACCTAGTAGAACATTCACTACATGGGAGGGACTAGCCGAAGCCTTCCTCGAGGAGTTCTTTCCCCCCTATATGACGGATGCAATCCGGGATCGAATCAACCACTTCACACAACACAAGGGAGAGCTCTTCCATGAGACTTGGAATAGGTTCCAAGCCCTTCTTCGGTCTTGTGCTCACCACAACTTCGCTGAATGGAGCTTGGCGGATATCTTTGCTAGGTCCCTTGACTTTGAGAATACAAGGATGATCAACCAAGCCGCCGGAGGTGATCTAAGAACGCTCACTCCCGAGGATGCTCTAGAACTCTTTGCGGAGATGGCCAACAAGACAAGGAGTTGGTCTCGACAACAACCTCCACGGTCCAAGTATGGGAGCGACACTCACTACGACTCTAGAGCCATAAGTGTTGATGCACCAAAGGATTCGTCTATCTATGGTAAGAAGCCTAAGCTACCGGGGCATCGTGATGAAGATGACCCCATGATTGCTCTCCTCATGTCCAAGATTGATGCCATGGCCTCTCAAGTAAGCAATCTTAGTATGCCTAAGCCTCCTTCTAAGCCATCTAAAGTGGTAATCCACCGGTTGCTACGGTGTTTTGTTGTGAGTGTTGCGGAGGCCAAGGCCATGATGTTAGTATTTGCCCCTCCGCTACTTCCGAGCCTAGCCAAGGTGAAAGCATTGAGGGAGTAAGCTTTGTGCAAGGCCAAGGGTTCTATGGAAACTTCAACCCTCAAGGGAACTATCAAGGTGGTAACTACAACCGTCCTTGGAAACAAGGAGGTAATTACAACAAGCCTAATCAAGGTGGATTCCAAGGATACAAGGGGTACAATCAAGGTTCCACATGGAATCAAGGTGGAAATCAAAGTCAAGGCCACCAAGGAGGGAACCAATGGAACCAAGGTGCTAACCAAAATCAAGGTAACCAAGGTGGTGAGCAAGGTTCTAATCCACCGGGGATGTATACCCATAAGGGTAATGGACCACCCGGTTTCAACAAACCTCCTCCAAACAAAGAAGGTGGATCTTCAATCTCCCAAGAAGACACCAATGCGGCAATGCTTCAACTTATCATGAATCAACAAGCGTCAATTACCAATTTGAATACTCAATTGGGCCAAATATCTAAGGCGCTCTCGGAGAGACCAAAGGGTAGCCTTCCCTCCAACACCGAGGTCAACCCCAAGGCTTCCGAGGAGCTTATGATGGTAACATTGAGGAGTGGTAAGCAAGCTCAAGACCCAACACCTAAGCGGTAAGAACTCAAGATGATGACTATGTTTTGGTTGAAGATGTTGACTCCGATGATGACACAGATAAGATTGAGGTCAAAGATAGAGGAGCCAAGTCTAAAGAAGCTTCTAAGATGACCGATAAGGTTGGTTCTCAAGAGGCTACGACGAGTGCTACTCCGGTCTCTCCTCCCGCACCGGTTGTGCCTCCGTACAAGCCTAAACCACCTTCTTCTTCTCGCTTGAAGTCGGATTCCATGGAGAAAGATTTCAAGAGGTTTGTTGAGATTCTTGACAAAGTGCAATTCACAATGCCTTTTGGAGAAGCAATCACCAAGATGCCTCAATATGCGAAGTTCATGAAAGAGATCTTCACAACCAAACGCAAGCTTAAGGATGTAACTTCGGCAAAGCTTAACGAACAATGCTCCGCCATTCTCTCTAAGCAACCACCGGAGAAGCTTAAAGATCCAGGTAGCTTTACTATTCCTTGCACTATTGGTGAGCATGCTATAAGTAGAGGCTTAGCCGACTTGGGTGCTAGTATCAATGTTATGCCATATTGCATGTTTAAGAAGCTAGGCCTAGGGGAACTAAAACCAACCCTCATGAATGTTCAATTAGCGGATAAGTCCATGAAATCCCCTCGTGGTATTGTTGAAGATGTGTTGGTTAAGGTCGGTGCTTTTGAATTTCTTGTGGATTTTGTTATTCTAGATGCTTTGGGTAGTACCGATGTGCCTTTGATTTTAGGACGACCTTTCTTAGCAACCTCTCGTGCTTTAATTGATGTCTATGGTGGTAAACTTACACTTAGGGTTGACAATGAATGCAAGATTTTTGACCGCTCAAATGGCATGGAATTTACTTTGTCTTATGCTAGTCACCATGATCCTAAGAATCCGCATGAGATTACTTCGGCTACTAGTAGCACTAACCATGTCCGACATAGTCTTGCGGAGTTGTTTGCTATTAGTGATGTGCAGGAAAAGACGGATGAAGTGAAGGAGTCTCCACCGTTCGTGCTCCCGAAGACACCACCTAAGGCTAAGAAGAAAGGTGTAATGAAGTCACCCGAGAAGGGCAAGGAAGCTGCACCAATGGGTGAGACGAGCAAGTCTAAGAAGCCACCCGATGAAAGGCTCAACTCCAAGTGGTTTGGCCCCTTCTCCATTGCTTCCACTTCACCATCCGGGAAACCCATGCTCATTCCTCCCGAAGTTGGTAAGGTTCAATTTAAGTTCTGTGTGCCATGCGAAGGTAATGATATTGACTTCAAGGAGGTAATGAGTTGGGATGGTTTTACTTAGCTTATTCCTTGTGCTTTCGTCTAGCTAGAGACGTTAAAGAAGCGCTTCATGGGAGGCACCCCATGTTATCCTTACCTTCTTGCTTTTCTGTTTTTGTGTTGTTTTAGTTCGTTGAATAAGATGTTGTCAAGCACTTAGGCGGATCACTTTTCACAATGCGCGCTATGGGACTCTTCCACTCTTTTGTTCCTCAGCTTTTCTCTACCAATGCGGTAACTTCGTTCCACCCTACCCTCTCTCTCTAGATCATTGAGGACAATGCTCATGTTAGTCGTAGGGGAGTTTGAGGTTTGGTGTGATCAATTGTTTTGTTTGGTTGAGTTGCATGATCTTATTTGAGTTGCATGATCTTATTTGAATGTCGATTTCCTCTACTTTAGAATCATTCGGTTCTTGACTTTTGGTGTTTAATTGACTTCAAGCTTTCATAATGACGTTTAGATTGTTCCACTTAGAACCTGTAACCAGCATGTTAGCGCTAATATCAAATGAGTCTAGGCCAAAACAGAGATTTTATCACTCTTGTATGTAGGTTGATTGGTTTGATACGTGTTTTTATACCACTCGATAACACCGGTCTAGGATGATGAAGGCAAATCAGAAACTTCTTTCCCTTTTCCATGATTTTCTTCTACTTTTTGAACTTGTGGCTTGAGATTAGACGGAATCCAATTCGAAATCTTGTGTGGAAGTTGTAAGGGGCTAAGGGTCAAGTGGTTATTGTCAAAAGAAAAGGTTCAAAAGAAAAGAAAAGAAAAGCTAAGCTAGGCAAGCTCGGCACCTAAGTGAAGTGTCGGGTTGAGCACTAGCAAAGGCAAAAGCTGTGAGCTAGGCAGGTTCAACACCTAAGTGAAGTGTTGGATCGAGCACTAGTATGCAGTAAGAAAAAAAAAAGAAAAAAAAAGAAAGAAGAAAAAAAAATGAAGAAGAAAAGAGAAAGAAAAAAAAAGAGTTCTCAAAATGTAGCCCTTGATCCTAGCCCGAGTTTGTAAAGTTTGGATCTAGAAGCGGATGAAGTCGAGTCGATAGCCACGTCATGATCACTCACCACTTACAATCCATTTCCCGATTTCAAGTCCTTTTGATTAGAATTGGTGTTGTCGTGGTCGGTTTTGTTGTGTCCCAATCAACCACTACTTGAAGTGTGCAGAAAATAGTGAGGTCTAGACTTGTTTGGTTGACGTTCTTGCATGTGTAGGTTTAGTTTGTTCGTGGAACAGTTTTAAGCCGAATTGTTGTTGCTTGAATCTCAATGGACCGATCTTGTCATTTATGAACTTGGATGTTTTCTAATTCATTTGCTTGAGGACAAGCAAACCTTAGTCGTAGGGGAATTTGATGTGACTTTATTTGGTGCATTTTTAGCTTATCATTGACCTATGAAACGCCCGTGTTTGATCCTTAAATGCCATGCTTAATATGCTTTTATTGATGTTTTGTGCTAAGTGTCCATTTGTTGTCTGATTGCTACTTTGAGGCCATTTCCTTGTCTATTGGAGCTATTTTCTTTGTATTTTCAGGTCTTGGCATTGAAGTAGTGGTGACAAGGAGCACGTGGGATCAAACGAGAGGTCAATCGGAGCTAGGACGGAGGAGATATGGACGTGGCAAAATCGAAGAAAATACGACTTTCAGCTGAAGACAGTTTCGGCGAAAATATCATAGGATTTTCGCCGAAGAAGAAGTTTTCGGCGAGATTTTCAAGTCCTCGGTCCGAAAACTCGAAGCAGACATAAGGCCTTCGATCATTGAGGATATTTTCGGTGAAAACATTCAAAGTTTTTGCCGAAAACTTTAAGAGAAATGCTCAGCCGTTCGGTGTTCTCAAGGACGTTTTTGGCGAAAATGTTACACCATTTTCGCCAAAAATTCAAGGCTATTCCGGCGTGCTATTTAAGGAAGGCAGCGGACGAAAATAGGGGTATCAATTCATTATTTACACAACACCATCACCGATTGCCCTCTCTCTCTCAATTTTTCATCATCAACTCCATCATCTCCTCTCCCTCAAACACACACCAACCTCCCTCAATTGCTGATCAACTTGAAGATCTAAGTGAAGCCTTCCACCCTTGTATTGGAGCTTGAAGAGCCAAGTGAGAAGATCCTCCATGGAAGCAAGGATGATCTCCTCTCCTCAATTTCAGGTTTCCTCCATGGTTAAGCTAGGCTAAACTTAGGTTTAGTTTAGTGAGGGATGGATCAAGCTAGGATAGGTGATTGATTGTTTGGATTGATGTTCTTATAGCCATTTGTGTAAGATGATGATCCTAGACCTTGTGCTTTGTAGCCATTAGAGCTTGACTTGTTCTTTTGGTATTGTTATGTCTTTCAATTCATGAGAATGATTGATTGATGTTGATCTAAGGTTGTAGGATTGTAATTGGATGATTTGAGAGATTGGATTATCAAGTTACAACCATTTTGAGCTTGTTTTCCTTGTTGTCATTTTATCAAACACTTGGTGTGCATTTAGTTTTCTTTCATTTGAAGGTTGAAAGACCCTTGTGATTGCTAGACTAGTGTTATATGATTGACATGAGAGTGTCTTGCATCATTACCTTGTGCTAGATGATTGTTAGCATAGAATTCAAGTTCCAAGCATTTCATTGAGCTAGTTTAAAGCATTCCATTCCCTTTGTTCACATAGCGAGAGCATGGTGCATTTGGTCTAGGAATAGAGAGTCAATTGTGCGAGAGTTCGTTGATTCTACTTGAGTGAGATGCATGGTCATTAATTACACATCGTTGCTTGAGATTCAATCCAGCTTTCATGAACCTTGAGCTTGAAGAAACCCCTTGCTAGACTAAACTCCTTTCTCTTGTTTGATCCTCAATTTCTCTTATCAATTTTGCCTTGCTTGTTTATGCTTTTTAGCTTGTTTTCTTTCAAAACCAAACTTCAATTTAAATGTATGGACCATTTACGAACGTTGTGAGTATTAGCCTATGAGGGAACCCTGAGGAATACGACCTTGATAAATTCCCTATCAGGGTTGAAAACAAAGATGACAGACGAACTTAGACTTTGAATCCCCCTTCGTTCCCCAGAGCATTGGCAATCAACAGATCAGCGGATTTCGATTCTCATTCAATCAATTACTAAGACACCACCATAACTCCTTACCCTTAGGTTTAAGACCGGCGAACGTTCGCTCTATCCGTTCTAACTACCAAGATTAATTAGCCGCCTGGGTATGGTCGCCTCTCGCAACGAGTTAACTTAACTGGTGCAATTACTAACGATTTATGAGTTACTCTTGCAGTGGATTAACCCTAACCGGTTCCTACGAAAGGCACGCTCCAATTATAAGGTTAATTGTTCAATTCGATGTTCTAAAGTAAGGCGAGCGTTCGCTTCTATCCTTAGCTTAACAAGAATCTAATCTAGGTGATCAATCCAGACAAGAAACATGAACAATGAAGAACAAATCAAACATGAAAGAGATACTGATTGAACTTCGAATCTAATCACCGCCGATCCGTGACCGCTTTAAAGCCCTAGGTCACTTAGGGTTCATCTAGTCTAAGCTCTAACGAGTTTAGCTACTCATGTTTATCACAAAAGAATCAAAAACAAAGAAAGAGTTCATCATCCTGACGAAGAACATAATAGAATCTGAAAAACCTAATTAAGACGACTCTGACAGACTTCGATCTTCGGTAAACCACAATCCTAGCTCCGAGTCTCCGAGGTGGAAGGGATGGCGTCACGATCTCTTTCTGGCTCTTCGAACTCTAACTCTTCACTCCATAACTTCAGAGAATTCTTGGAATTGTGATTATGAAAGTATGTTATGAGCTCTCCTGATTTGGGCCGCCGGTTAAGTATTTATACTTAACCCTAATTCAGTCGGATTTCTTCTATTATTTTCGCCAAAAATAAAGGATTATTTTCGCCGAAAAGGATTGTGTAAATGGACGGTCCTTTGGCTGGTATCTCCTGTGATTTTCGCTTCGGTCGAAAACTTAACAGTTTCACCGAGAACTCCTTCAGCCGGTCATCAGTTGATTTGTGCTGATATTTTCGCCGAAAATACTAGGATATTTTCGGCGAAAATTCCTTTGTAAACCGGGCAGGAATTTTCTGAACTTGATTGGATCCTTTGATCGATTCCGGTGCAATTCATCGAGGTTCCAACGCCTTAGACATGACCT
This sequence comes from Linum lewisii, assembly GCA_034768395.1. NCBI lineage: Eukaryota > Viridiplantae > Streptophyta > Magnoliopsida > Malpighiales > Linaceae > Linum > Linum lewisii. The sequence goes on from CM068298.1 coordinate 32,006,524, forward strand.
TGGCTACTTTATTTGACGGCAAAAACTTGTGCTAACACAAAAACACTGGAAAACCATCAAATAGACCCGAAATGGGCCAAAGTAACACAGATGGCACGAGATAGGGCAATTGGTTGAATATTCGCTATTCTACCCTAAAAACCATGTCTTAAGTAAAGAAATGTCGCTTAAATGAGGCTGATAATCACGTCAATTCGAGTGTCATCACTTATCTCGATAAACCAAACTTTTTAAGCCAAGCAACAACGAGCAAAAGCTTAAAGGAACAAATATTGTAAACCGAAGTCTGAATTCTTTAATTGTGAGCAAACAAGCTGATTTGAATCAAACTACAAAGAACCCTTTAAATAGGGTAGGAGAAAATGTGTCCTACACCAGATTCGATGAATCTAGTCATCTAGAAAAACTACACAATTAAATGTTCACACTTAACTAAGTACATTCCTTCTTCCAAAGTGGAAGTGAATGAACATGAATGCAAGTGCATGGTTCCAAAGTGGAAGTGAATGACATGAATACAAATGCATGAATGGGGATGAAATTCGTTCATGAAGGCCCCTCAACTATCCGATATGGCAGAATGGTCGCTGAAGATCACAAAACGTTTGAATCTTGCCGTTGGATCATCATTGAGTCTCGCCAACCATCCTAAGTAATGTCCAGCATCCTTGCTCCAATTCTTCATGCTTTGGCATACTCCAAGCCTCCATGAATGTTGCCACCTTGTTCCTGAAGGCCTTGGTTTGACTCCTAGTGATTGGACCAGTTGATGACCCAAGGATGTCCCCATCACAAAGTGAGATGATGATCAACCGGTACAACAGCAACTAACCAGGCTCTGATACCATTTGTAACACCCGTCCTGAATCAACTCGGCGAAACCCGTGGTTGAACCGGTCCCGTGTGTCACTGAGTAAAAATCGTTAAAATGACAGAGTAAAACCAAGGTTTTACAGAACATAAATGAGATAGAGGCCTCCATACATAAACCATGAAATACGTGTAACAGTTTACAATCTCAAGTTCATCATAAAACCATAAAAATCCAACATAAATCCAAGAACATAAATCCATGAAAAACCCCTCAAAACGTCCAAGGTCAACTGAAATGAAGGGAAAGTCAACTCCGAGTAGGCTCTAGTCTTCACCTCATAGCTTCAGTCCAGAACTTCTCGAAATCCACCCTCGACTCTGAACACTGCCACCACTCTCACTAGCCACGAGATCCTGAAAGGGAGAAACGGATCAATTTCCTATTGCAATTGAGTGATCCCACTATTCCTACCTACACGTTGTCCTAAACCAATGGAGCGGTCCCAAACTCTGCACAAGACGTCGACAACGGGACCTGACTTTAACCCTTCTAGTTTTTAGTGTCCTAAAGCAGTCTAGGTGATCATGTAGGTCAGTTCTTCATTCTCATTCAACAAACCATAACATCATAAACATAATCGAATCAACACACATAAACATCACATGGTTCATACTCAATTTCACATACAACATCCATATACACCACAATACATACACGCACATCCAAGCACAAATAAACATTCTAGATGAGTTATTAGGTGCCAAGGAGTTATCCACACCAGCACCGGCCGACCGACGCACCCTCTACTGCATGGGAGGTCCTCGCGCTCCCCTACCGCATGGGGAACGCGTTACATCATCATCTCTCATCGAATAATCCAACAACACCCTTAACACCCATGTCAAGGGGATCCACCCCAGTGGATCCGACTCAATCATCCATAATCACGGGTGGGGTAGTGTGGGCTCCTTCCGGTTCTACTTTCACATACAATTCACAAGTCATGCTATTCCATTCAAAAACATCCATTCACATCCATATCACATATGAGTCCACTTCTCATTCACAATTCACCATCCGCTTCCATAGTTCCATAACCTGCGCTCATACAACACAACACACAAAGAGTGTTCGCTAGCTCACCGGCCACCCCCATCTGCAAGTACAGGGGTAGCCATGTCATGAGTCTAGGAAACACTCACCTGTTTCTCTGTTTCAGAATGACCCCACATTGGGAGGGTCATTCTCCTGCAACCACAACTGACAAACAACATATCGAATCATTTACATCCGTTTCCCAAATTCTGCCCTATCACTCATTTCTAAGTCAATCCATTATGCATTTCATTTCTTACCATTTCCCCAAACCCAACAATCAACAACAGCCAAACAACAATCAGACAGAACACATTTCATAGCACGATTTACCCCTTTTACACTCATCAATTTCATGCAAGTCCTAGCTTTTATCTAAGCCAAAATTAGAACTCCTCACGCTGTCCAAGCTACCTAACAGCGCTAAGCCCTCACCTGGAATAGAAGACGAGGCTCTAATCGTCTTGTAGTTCCTCAGAAACTCAGTTTCCCCAACTCCAAACTCGTAGCCTAACCCTCCTCACTGACCGCGACCTACACCCAGAAACCAGGAATTGAAGTTAGTGATCTCTTCTCCTCGTCGCTACGAACTCATAGCAATAATAGAAACTCAATTGCGACCTCTACAGCTCCCGAAATCACCCTCTAAAGTTTGCTCAAAACTGGTTCGTCAATTGCTTTTCGTGGAGAGAGATAGGAATGAGAAGTTATGGATTTCCGTGCAAAATCCTTCTTTTATTTTCAGGGTACGATACACGGCTTGTATCTACAACACACGGCCGTGTATCAGCACCAGTCAATTTCGATGAGCTTCTGTAACTTTTAGAGTTAAGGTACACGGCGTGTATTGAGAATACACGGCGTGTATCACAGTACACGCACGTGTACTTTCCACATGTTCTCTATAGCTCTTGGAATTCTATTTGGGTATTAATCATAATTTATCAGCCCTTTCTTAGAAGTTGCGAAAATGGAATAGAGAATTTTTTGGAAACACTAATTGATGACAGTCGATTTGACGTGATTATCAGCCTCATTTAAGCGACATTTCTTTGCTTAAGACATGGTTTTTAGGGTAGAATAACGAATATTCAATCGATTGCCCTATCTCGTGCCATTTGTGTTACATTGGCCCATTTCGGGTCTATTTGATGGTTTTCTAGTGTTTTTGTGTTAGCACAGGTTTTTGCCATCAAATAAAGTAGCCATGGACGTGTCTAAGGCGTTGGAACATCGAGGAACTGAACCGGAATCGATCAAAGGGGCCAATCAAAGTCAAACAAAATCCTGCCCGATTACAAAGATATTTTCGCCGAAAATTACCTATTGATTTCGGCGAAAATAACATCACAAATCAACTGGTGCCGAGTCAAAGGAATTTTCGGCGAAATCGATCAAGTGTTCGAACCGAAAACTGAGTCTAGAGAAGAGTGAAAAATACCCCCTCATTTGCAAAGGAATTTTCGCCGAAAATTCCTCAAGAATTTCGGCGAAAATATTAGAGGAATCCGGATCAGTTAGGGTTAAGTATAAATACTTAACCCGACGGCCCAAGGAGGGATATACATCATAATTCACAAAATACAACTTTTCGAAATCAGAATTCAGAGAATCCTCTCAAGTTCTGGAGCGAAGAGTTAGAGTTCGAAGAGTCGGAGAGAGATCGTGACGCCATCCCTTCCATCTCGACGAATCGGAGCTAGGAGTGTTATCTACCGAAGATCGAAGTCTGTCAGAGTCGTCTAAATTAGGTTTTTCAGATTCTTTTCTGTTCTTCCTCTGGATGATGAACTCTCTCTTTGTCTTTGTTTCTTTTGTAATAATCATGAGTAGCTAAACTCGTTAGAGCTTAGACTAGATGAACCCTAAGTGACCCAGGGCTTTAAAGCGGTCACGGATCGGCGGTGATTAGATTCGAAATTCAATCAGTTTCTCATTCATGTTTGATTTGTTCTTCTTTGTTCATGTTTCTTGTCTGGATTGATCACCTAGATTAGATTCTGGTTAAGCTAAGGATAGAAGCGAACGCTCGCCTTACTTTAGAACATCGAATTGAACAATTAACCTTATAATTGGAGCGTGCCTTTCGTAGGAACCGATTAGGGGTAATCCACTGCAAGAGTAACTCATTAATCATTAGTAATTGCACCAGTTAATTAAGTCGTTGCGAGAGGCGACCGTACCCGGGCGGCTAGTTAATCTTGGTAGTTAGAACAGATAGAGCGAACGTTCGCCGGTCTTAAACCTAAGGGTAAGGAGTTATGGTGGTGTCTTAGTAATTGATTGAATGAGAATCAAAATCCGCTGATCTGTTGATTGCCAATGCTCCGGGGAACGAAGGGGGATTCAAAGTCTAAGTTCGTCTGTTATCCTTGTTTTCAAACCCTAATTTCCAATCTGCTTTAGTTTAAATTGTTTAAATTTATCTGCATTTCTTAGAATTAGAAGTCGTGGAACTCACACCACGCACAACTTGCTTGCATTCGAGTATTTTGCCAGTTTTGAAGTAGTCAATCATAGAAGACCCTCGGAATACGATCTACTCTAGCTTTTTCTTAGCTTAGTAGTTATTTGGTCGAACGTCCGAACAACGACCGGGCGGTCCATCAAATTGGCGCCGTTGCCGGGGACTTCTTTCGATTGTTCGAAAGAAGAACTGGCAATATATTCTTCTACTTTCCATCTTTCACCTTTCCATCCACTTCGATTTTACACTGGTTTTGTTTGTCTTTGTTATCTATAGGTTTACAGGTGTATGCCTCACCGTCCTTGGACTCGCTCTCAAACCGAACAGGCTAAAAGTGCAGAGAGACCAGGCAGTTCTGCTCCACCTCTATGATCACAGATTCTGAAGAAAGGCAGATCCAATCCATTCATCACTCCGATCAAGATCGAGGAACCGAAGGAGAGTTCCTCATCTCCATCTTCACCTGTACCGTCATCTTCATCCGCTTCATACACCGAGTCACTTTCACCTCCTCCATCTCCCGCCATGGACGATAGATTACCACCACCACCACCAAATGGCGATCAACCACCGCCGCCACCACCTGCACAGAAGAGTCTAGCAGACTATAACAAGCAGAGCGCGACTAGCGTTCGATCTGCCATTGCCATTCCGCGCATTGAAGGAGATCCTGACTATGAGATCAAGATTCCATTCTTGACTATGATCTCTAGAGATTTACAGTTTGAAGGCAGGCCCCTAGACAACCCGTGCACTCATCTTGCAGATTTCCTTGATCTCTGCAGCACTTTTAAGAGCGGAAACCTCGACAAAAACACTCTTTGTCTGAGAGCTTTTCCGTTCTCTCTGAAAGGCCCTTCTAAGAGGTGGCTTACTAGCAAACCACCTGGCTATTACACTGATTGGGATACTCTGGCTCAGGACTTCGTTGAAGAATACTTCCCTCCGGCCAGAACAACCGCCATCAAGGACAGCATCGCTAGATTCTCCCAGAAAGAAGGAGAAAGCTTATATGATACTTGGAATCGATTCCAAGAATTTCTCTACACCTGCCCTCATCATGGATTCGAGCAGAGGCAGTTAGCTGAAATCTTTTCTCGAGGACTTCGAGAAGAATCTGCCAAGTAGGTCAATTCTCTAGCTGAAGGGGATTGCACTACACTAACACCTGAAGCTGCTCTTCTTCACTTCGCAAACTGTGCTTCCAAGTCAAGGAACTGGGAACGTCAATCTGAAGGATCAAGGAGCAAGCTAGATCTCGAAGCTACAATGAAAGCAGAGGTAGAGAAGCATTTGAAGAAGTCTACCACACCGATCAAGCCTCCGACAGCTTCTGTCTACGTTGCCGATTGCGAGTGGTGTGGAGCTTGCGCACATAACGGAGGCCGTTGTCAATAATCAGAATGGCTATGCTGGCTACCGTAAGGTAAATTTCATCCAACAAGGCTTCGTCAATAATCAGAATGGCTATGCTGGCTACCGTAACTTCAGACAGCAAGGGAACTATCAAGACAGACCTCCCTACAATGCTGGCGCCAACCACAACCAGAACCAGAATAACCGCCCGGCTGGTCCAGCTCAGGATCAGAAGCCTAACCATCCGCCGGCAGGTGTCTACCAGCCGCCGCATCGCAATCCGGGTAATTATGGAACTGCTCCTGGCAATCGCCAGAATCAATATCTTAACAATACCTATCCAGGGCAGCAGCATCAAAGAGAGAACAATGTCAGTCACCTGGATAAGAAGCTCAGCCAGATCATCACAAGACTCGATGATCATGACAGTCAGTTCAAGGCTCAAGCTCTTCTCAATCAAGAACAGATAGCATCTGGACAAAGGATTGAGCAAGCCGTGAACAACATCTCGAGCATGCTAGCATCTGGTCGACCATTTGGCCAACTTCCAAGCCAAACAGAGCCGAATCCGCGAAAGGAGCAAGCCAAGATGGTAACCGCTCGAAAACTCCCAACCTTAATTGCTGATGCTTGTTCTGTCTTACGCAGGATCGCTGAAACTCTGGAAAAAGAACAAGAACAGGAACCGGCGCCTAAGGAGGATGATCCTCCTCTTGCACCGTACGTCGTGAAGCCTCCTTTTCCTAGAGCATTGCTGCCAAATGCAAGGATTGAGACTGGCATGAAGGGGAACAAGGAAGGATATCCTGACATTCGTATTAAGAAACCTGCCTCTCCATATCCAGCTAAGTTATCTGATCCTGGTTCTTTTACTTTGCCTTTGGTCATCAATGATGTTGAGATGGAACGTTGTTTAGTTGATCTAGGAGCGTCTGTTAATGTCATGCCTATGAGCTTGTTTGAAAAGTTAAACCTAGGAGAACTTGAACCGCCTAGTATGCAACTCGTCTTTGCTGATAGATCACTTAAAACCCCTAAGGGAGAGATTAAAGACGTTGTTACTAAATGTGGTCCGTTCACGTTCTTAGCTGACTATGTGATTATGGATACTAGTATAGATGATGCTACTATTCTCATAGGTCGACCTTTCATGGCTACTACTGGAATGAATATTAACGTTCCAAATGGTTCCTTAACTCTAAGGGTCGGTAAAGAAACGAAAACATTTCGTCTTAAAGATGGCATGAAATATAACTCTAGGAATGAAGAATCTCACTGCCTAGCTGTTGAAACTGTGGAGTTGACTCCGGTCAACTCCGTTACTAATGCTTCTTCCAGTGTCTCTAGCTCGATTGTTGCTGCAGATATTAAACAGTTATTAAAAAGAAGCCAGAAACTTCAGTTCAGAAGCCGCTCAAGAAGAAGAAGAAGGAACTGCAAGCCTCTTCTAAGCCACCGAGCGCTAAACCGAGCAGACCTCGAGGAAAGAACAAGAAGACGAAGACCCAAATGGGCTGGAGGCCAAAAATTCCGCTGTCTTCCACCGAGCTAGCTGCACCACCAATTAGTTCCGAGAAACCGGCGCCGGAACAAGTATGGAAGGAGAAGCCGAAAGCATCTCCTAAGGAAATACTGACGATCACCGATCCTGGTGATACCAAGCCGAAGATAAAAGAAAAGAAGAAGCCGACAGTCCTCATTCCTTCCATCGTAACACTCAAGAAGGATGACCTCTCCAGAGAGCTGTTCGGGCCCTTCAAGATCATTGATCATCTTCCCGATGGACGTACCAAGCTTTTACATGCAAACGGGAAGAGATTTACGCTTACTGGAGAAGTCCCGAAGCTGTACTTCATGAACTCCGACGCGAGCGTTAAGGAGAATCTGAGTTGGGATGTCTCCTAATACCGTTCAGGTATCGTCCAGCTCAAGGACGTTAATAAAAGAGCGCTTCGTGGGAGGCAACCCACGGCTGGAGTCTGTTTTAATTTTTGTTGAACTTGGTATTTTAGAGTCGCTTCGGGGGAGCCAAAAGGGTCAGTTTGTTTGATTTATTATTTTTCGTGTAGAGTATGTGTGTCATAGAGTCAGTCGCAAGTTGATTGAGGTCGTTCCGATTTTTGTGGATTTAACTGCGATTTTCTGAAGTTGGCCGGATTTGCGAAAATATTTTTCACCCGAGTAGTTCAAAATTTTCGGCGAAATCACCCTTTATTTTCGGCGAAATCGCCCTTTGATTTTCGAACCCGGTCTCCTGTTTCATATTTTCGGTTCGAATAGTTGTGTGTTTTCGGCGAAAATCCTTTTGAAATCCGGCGGTCATTTTAACTCCCATTTTCAGCGAAAACAACCTATTGGTTTCGCCGAAAATTCCTTTGAAAATCAGAAAATCCCCTCTTAAAAATCCGATCTCCCTCCTCTCTCTCCTCACTTCCCATTTTTGTTCAAAACCCGAAAATAAACCCTCTCCCCTTTTGTTTCAAAATCACCGCCGCCGCCGCTGCACCCAAAATTGCCGCCACCCCACTTTAAAACTGCCGTCGCCACCGTTTCCCGCCGCCGCCACCGTCGCCGACCGCCGCCGCTCAACTCCCCTCCCCATTCCGATTCCATCGAGCCCTAGAACAGCCAAATCGGAGCTCTACAGCTCCAGTTCACCGAAACCCCTGTTTTCAAAGTTTTTCACTGATTCTTCCCAAACCGTTCATTTTTAGCATCCATGGCTTCAAGGTAAGTTGTAGAACTTTTCAATACGAAATCTTTTGACATATGGATTGCTGAATTTCGTTGGGGTTGACTTTTGGTTGACTTTTTCGGTTTGCCTCGATTTGCGTGCCGACTATTTTCGTGTGAACTAGTTTAGCTGAACTTATAGAACTGTTCTATCGTGCTTGCCATTCGAGATAGTATTTTACCGTCGTTATCCACCTTGTGATAGTCTTGCATGATTAGGGTTCAATGTGCTATAATGTTGACTTTCTAAATGTCGGTTTGACTTTTTGAACTCTGATTGTGCTTATCCGATTCTGACTGTTCCTAAGTATGTATTTTACTGTCTATGATTACCGGTTACTCCGCTTTGCTTACCCCACTTAGTTTTCCCTCATTTCTTTGTGAAATTGAGTTTTTCTACTAAGTGTGGGGTAGGGTTTTAGTTGACTAATCTGGTTTCATTCTGGTTTAGGAACACCACTTATGAGCGCAGGACTAAGGCGCGACTTGATGGCGCCTTGAGCTCAGGAGCTGCCGCTCCCGTCACACCCGCCGTTCTGGGTCGTCCACCCGCACTACGTCGCCGGGCTGGATACCATCGCACTATCGCCCGTCTACCTGACTTCTACTTCGAGTGCTTCCAGAAGCTCGAGCACGTTCGGGGAGCTGACGTGCGCCCTCTGTCCATGGAGTCCCTCTTCGATCACGACGAGGACTACCACCGGAATGTGCATGACGCCCTAGCACCGGCAGGTCTCCTAGAGCTGACCACCATAGCTGCCGAGTTCCCAGACATCGCTCTCTAGGAGTTCTGGGCAACCTTTGATCTGGATGAGCGCAAGAGGAAGCAGCGCCAGAAGGTTGTCACCTTCTATCTTGGTGGGGTGTACAGGCAGCTCACCTACGATGAGTTTGCTGCTCATCTTGGCATCCTCTACGAGCATTATCACGATCATCACCTAGGCTGGGGCGAAGATGATAACGACGAGGAGTACCACGCGCTCTGGAGCCACATGACAGGCGTGCCTGGCGATCACCTCGGGGCGAGCAACTCAGTTAAGCGCTCTCTCACCCTCTCTTTAAATTTATTCATATGGTTTGGCGTAGATCCCTTTTATATGTACCCGACAAGGATCGCCACCATATCCTCAAAGAGGAGCTCATGCTTCTCCGAGCCATCCGAGAGAGCTACCCTCTACACCCCGGCTGGGTACTGGCTCGCATCTTCCGCTAGAAGACCAGGAGGAAGATGCCACCTCGCAGACTCTTGGGGGGTAACTTCATAGGTCAGCTCATCATCTCCTTCGGCATCAGCCATGAGTATGGCCAGCACAATTCCACGACACCGAGTTAGGACTGTTGGAGGAGACTTAGCGGTTGAGTACGACTTAGAACTCGACCTCAGTCCCCATGTAGCAGCAGATCCTCCACTCCAGCCTGTGGTCGAGTCGGAGGAAGAAGATGATGCTAAGCAGGAGCAGCCCCAGCCGCCGCCAGTATTCCACGATTATATACCCTCGCCACATCATCAGGCAGGGTATGCTCCCCAGTCGCCGCAGCACATTCCCGATCCATACCAGGCGCCTCCCCAACAACCCCGACACCACCCCGCGGATGTTGGAGAGTTGTACAAGCGACTTCAGGAGTGGCGCATCACCGACAACGCCACGCAAGAGGCGTGATGGACTATTATGCAGCAGCATATGCGCTGCGCCAACAGGCGATATGAGGCACAGCTGGCGTGGCAACGCCAGCTCGGCGAATTTCTCCACTTTCCACCTCCCGGTTCACCGGACCATCTGTGATCGGGTTGTATTCCTTTTCTGGTGTCTTCTTTTTATTTATTATTTTCGGATTTCGATCCAACTTTTTTCTGTGTGGATCCGGGACACTTGTCCCGGTTTCCTTTTTATGTTTTATTTGTTTTTGTTTTGTAGGCAGTTGGGAGATTCCCTTTGCTTCGCTTGGGTAGATTCCCTCCGCTCCGAGGACCCGTGCTCATCCCCTACGCCAATCATCTCGGTCCAGGTTCTTCTACTTCACTCTGAACTCTAGAATTAGTCCTGTGAGGACACAGTCCGATTTAAGTGTGGGGTAGGATGCTAGAGAACCTTGCATGAACTTGATTGCCCTTGATTGTGTTTTATGTGTGCCTCGTGATTCCATTCCAGTCTCTCTAGCATTAGAATGGCTCAGTTCTTGATTTTTGATGTTAAGTTGTTGTTCAACCTTTCATAATGATGCTTAGACTGCTTAACCTAGAACTTGAGAACCAACTTGTATACTTTGATGCTAAATTGCCTGGTCAGAACAGAATTTTGAAATCACACTTGTAGTTTGTAGCCTTGATTGCATGAAAATGACCGAATCCGACTAGCAAACCAACTGTGAGCTTTTGATCCATTGCACGTAACTTGCGATTTGAATTCTTTCTGAGTGGTTTTCTGTCTACTTGAATGAGTTAGAATTTGCATGAGACCTACTCGAGACCATACGATGACACGAGTTCTAGAAGGATAGGGGCACCTAGATTCAGCTACTAAGCCAGATAGCCTACCAAACGTTTAGCTTGGCCTGTTCTTTCGGTTCGATAATACATTACAGCCATTTCCCATTTCGTTCATTCCCCGTTGATCCCCTGTGGTTGTAGTTCTAGATTGACCTACCGGAAGTCGGTTTGTGGTAACCTGCCTATAGCCATTAAACAGGTGGTCTTAGCTAATATGTCCAGACGTGTAAACCCCTCTAGCAACTAAAAGAAAATCGGCACAAAAGAAAAAAAAAAGTAAAGTGAGAAAAGAAAGAAAATTCGAAAAAATAGTGAAGAAAAGAAAAATCAGAAAAAGTTCAAAGTTTTAGTTCAATAAAACGTTCTTCTCCCTACAAATGGAAGAACGAAGTCAAAAGAAAAGTTCAAAAGAAAGAAAAGAAAAAAAATCGTATAAAGAAAAAGAATAATTGCTAGGTTGCTTGAGGGTATCATAGGACGAGCGTTCATTATTCCACCCGTGTTTGGTTAGACGGTAGGAAGCCATAGATTAGATTCGAGGGAAGTTAGTCGAAAGCTACACCGCACAAAGCCATCATCATTCATTCCCATCATCCATCTCATTATAAACCCGAGTAGTGTAGAATTCATTACGGTCCTAGCAGGGAAGTCCTTCTTGACTAGATACTCGTGTTGTCACAGTGGTGGAGATGTGGTCGAAATGCAAACCTATGACAGAATTCGGTATCAGAAAATGATCGAGAGCAGAAACACGTCCTTAAACATAGAGAGTGAGAGTTCCCATTGTACTATATATATCATGTGTGAGGAGTCTGGTCGGTCAGGTCAAATTCGTGCATAATAGGTTGCTAATTACTTGTCGTGTGCAGTTTATTAGTGAGATCAGGTAGTTTGGCTGATCTGTATGCATGTTAGGTTTCTTGTTCTAGAATCGAGCTGTCTAATAATTCATTGTGTTTGATTGAGCTCCAATTTAATCGATCTTATCATTTATGAACATGAGCGTTTCTATTCAGTTTGCTTGAGGACAAGCAAAAGCTTAAGTGTGGGGTATTTGATGACACTCGATTTGACGTGATTATCAGCCTCATTTAAGCGACATTTCTTTGCTTAAGACATGGTTTTCAGGGTAGAATAACGAATATTCAATCGATTGCCCTATCTCGTGCCATTTGTGTTACATTGGCCCGTTTCGGGTCTATTTGATGGTTTTCTAGTGTTTTTGTGTTAGCACAGGTTTTTGTCGTCAAATAAAGTAGCCATGGACGTGTCTAAGGCGTTGGAACATCGAGGAACTGAACCGGAATCGATCAAAGGGGCCAATCAAAGTCAAACAAAATCCTGCCCGATTACAAAGATATTTTCGCCGAAAATTACCTATTGATTTCGGCGAAAATAACATCACAAATCAACTGGTGCCGAGTCAAAGGAATTTTCGGCGAAATTGATCAAGTGTTCGAACTGAAAACTGAGTCCAGAGAAGAGTGAAAAATACCCCCTCATTTGCAAAGGAATTTTCGCCGAAAATTCCTCAAGAATTTCGGCGAAAATATTAGAGGAATCCGGATCAGTTAGGGTTAAGTATAAATACTTAACCTGGCGGCCCAAGGAGGGGATATACATCATAATTCACAAAATACAACTTTTCAAAATCAGAATTCAGAGAATCCTCTCAAGTTCTGGAGCGAAGAGTTAGAGTTCGAAGAGCCGGAGAGAGATCGTGACGTCATCCCTTCCATCTCGACGAATCGGAGCTAGGAGTGTTATCTACCGAAGATCGAAGTCTGTCAGAGTCGTCTAAATTAGGTTTTTCATATTCTTTTCTGTTCTTCCTCTGGATGATGAACTCTCTCTTTGTCTTTGTTTCTTTTGTAATAATCTTGAGTAGCTAAACTCGTTAGAGCTTAGACTAGATGAACCCTAAGTGACCCAGGGCTTTAAAGCGGTCACGGATCGGCGGCGATTAGATTCGAAATTCAATCAGTTTCTCATTCATGTTTGATTTGTTCTTCTTTGTTCATGTTTCTTGTATGGATTGATCACCTAGATTAGATTCTGGTTAAGCTGAGGATAGAAGCGAACGCTCGCCTTACTTTAGAACATCGAATTGAACAATTAACCTTATAATTGGAGCGTGCCTTTCGTAGGAACCGGTTAGGGTTAATCCACTGCAAGAGTAACTCATTAATCATTAGTAATTGCACCAGTTAATTAAGTGGTTGCGAGAGGCGACCGTACCCGGGCGGCTAGTTAATCTTGGTAGTTAGAACGGATAGAGCGAACGTTCGCCGGTCTTAAACCTAAGGGTAAGGAGTTATGGTGGTGTCTTAGTAATTGATTGAATGAGAATCGAAATCCGCTGATCTGTTGATTGCCAATGCTCTGGGGAACGAAGGGGGATTCAAAGTCTAAGTTCGTCTGTTATCCTTGTTTTCAAACCTTAATTTCCAATCTGCTTTAGTTTAAATTATTTAAATTTCTCTGCATTTCTTAGAATTAGAAGTCGTGGAACTCACACCACGCACAACTTGCTTGCATTCGAGTATTTTGCCAGTTTTGAAGTAGTCAATCATAGAAGACCCTCGGAATACGATCTACCCTAGCTTTTTCTTAGCTTAGTAGTTATTTGGTCGAACGTCCGAACAACGACCGGGCGGTCCATCACTAATACACGCAAGGAATCTCTTATTGGTCATCCGGAGGAGCCGGAGTTGGCTTCTTCCTCAAAACCCTCAGTCATGGCTTTGCATAGAGGGTTAAAAACTAGGCAAGAGCTCAAGAAAACACTTTGGGAAGTTTAATGGAGGAACACATACCGAAGGAAGACAACTATCAAGCAAATGTCTAATGGCACATGTTAAAAAAAAAAAGAAGATC